>CM023200.3:16337636-17046854 GCA_004115045.4 Sinella curviseta
TCATTCACCACAGGTGCTACCGCATTGATGTTACGATATGAAACAAAAGTGGCAACAGTAGTTGCCGCACCAAACGCCCAAAGCATCACTAGTGTAACTAAGTGAACAATGGAAAAATTGCTGCGAGGAGTTAGATAACCCGATTTGAACGATACGAAAAAGCCCAAACAGCTAACGAAGAATGTCAGCATGATTGACAGAGCAAACGGAATGATTTTTAGGTAAGGCTTGTTTAGGACAAGTATAGATTGCTTGTGATCCCACTTTACAATGAATGGGGGCAAATAGAAAAACAATTTTGAGTGAAAGCGGAACGCCAACTCCTCGTTTGGCCGTAAACCGACATTGCGTTTTTGGTCTGGTTTGAGGACCGGGGAAGATTGTATAACGAATATTTTTCTTAACTGATGATATAATTGACGGATAACTGTATGGATTTGGGTGACGATATCTGCGAAATTACGAGGTGACATCCTATTGGATAGGTAATGATTTACCACAAAATTAACAAATAGCTTTTGTCAATTGCAATGCAAGTGTTCCCTCTTTTGGAAATATACTGACCGAAATTTGGGAATCAATTGTTGAGAAGTGAAGTAGATTATGTGTCGGAAAGCTGTGGAGACCAAAATGGTTTATTAGAGACGACAAAGTTTACCTAAACTGCCAAACGTTTTCGTGATTCTCGCTGCAAACCTTATAAAGCTTTGTACCGAATATGTTAGCCGAACGGCGCAATTTACCTAAACCCATCAGATAAATTAGTCTCTAAAATGATTGTGTGCAAATCAATTTAAGTGAAAAGTCCTGCCTTCAACAGACTCATTTTACAAAATGAAATTGAATTCAAATTAGATCTTTATGATTTGTAGTAAAAATCTTCATGTGCGACGTAAAAATTCAAAGACTTGATGGGATAAATCAAAATTCCAATTAACTTTGTAATTGAAGGTAACAAAATTGTTGTACGCATGTTTATTGTTTAGGGATACTTCAATTACTCCGCGCAAATTGCCCATCAAGTTTTTTGAAATCGCTTACTTGGCAAACTATAACGTACAATTCATTTTTACAATCGGATTCAATTGCCAGCATAAGTTCTGAATCAGATGTGAATATCGTTTTTTTTCATTGCAATCCAAAATGTATTTCTAATAAATACTTTTACATGTGTTACATGGTCTGGATTTTGAGAGTCTCAATTCTACGTTTTTTTAAATTTCCGCTGAATATTTCTAGAAACTAAAAATGCGGAATTACTCAAATATATGAAAACACCCATCCGAGATTATTTTTCTAAAAACTTCTCCATTCTTTCCTCTTTCTATTGATATGCACTTTTTAATGCACAATTTAGGTCAAGTGTGGTTTGTTGGCAATTGAAAAAAATCGGTTTCTCATTTAGCCCCATATTGGGGAATTTTGAGAAACGCCTCTAAAATCGACAAAATTGGTCGGATTTGGTTGAAACCTTTTCCATCGTATCCGCCGTCACGATTGCTATATAAAAGTGATAAAACCCAAAAACGCCCAGAACTAGTCGTTAAGTGAAAACCATCCGTTGTCAAGAATGTACCGTTTCAATGTTTCAGTATCCATGAAGCTTAAATCGATCATCAGCATGGATTTTTGGCATAAAAACTCTTTGATTACTTACGACTCCCATAAATACTCTATATGCATTTTTTCAAATTTATCCCTGGTGCTTCGGCAAAAAATCAATTGTCTGGAACTTATTTATTCAGTTGTAGGATTACACTATTTAAGTAGAGTGTTCTCGTACAGATATCCAAACAACGTATTTGCTATAACTACGTTTCCAGCATTTCGTGCTTCCAGTAGATAATAGGTGGGTTCGAGTTCCGAATAAAAAAATGCATATTCCTTTGATAATCCAACTTATAATAATATTTATTTAATACGCATCCTCATCCTTCTTCGGATTATATGCGCTTGACGGAAGAACGGACTTTTAATATATAATTAATTTGTAGCATTATTTCCTGATGCGATTACCACATTCTTAAGCAAACAGTAATCGACGTATGTCTATAAGCATATCTAATACAAATATGGGCATTGATTCGGGGAAAAGAGTGAAAATTATTATTTTGGTCATACAAATTTCCTCATGGTAAACCATGCTCGTGTCAACAAGTATTCTTCGAGGACAAGAAGTTTATTGGTAAAAACAATTTGGGCAAGCAATCTCAAGGACAATTAGCGGTTTGGGAAGCCTTTCAGTACAAACATGACACCAACAGATATATTTAGTCGTCTTACACTTCCTTCATATGCTAGTTGGATAGGAGCATTGAGCTTAGTACAGCTCTCCACGCAAAAACATAAAATTTTATCTAATTAACTAATAACTTTATTAATAATGGCCAGAGTAACCACTTATATACTTATTTGCCTCCGGCTACTCCGAATGGTGATGGGTGGCAATATTGCAGATGCAGACCCGACAATGAGATCAATTGACTGGGTAAATTTTATTTCGCACATAAATACTGAAATATTAATATCCGGTAATAAAAGAGTATTACTATATACGTCATTCAAACATATTTTTATAGACTACACGTTCAGTGGATGCGCTCAACAACACCATTATTCACTTTGACCCCTGCATATCCATTCTCGACAAGGACAATCCATACCGCTACAGTTTTGGAGATCTGATTCACCTTGTAAGCAAGGTTGCCAGTCGATTTAATAAAATTCTGGTACGACAGTCTGAAACGGATTTGGAAAAAGGTATAGCATCTTTATTTAATAAGTAGTTCCAAAAATGCAAAACTTACATAGGAATACACAAAAATCGCGGATTTAATTTGCACCTCCTTCAATAGACCTGCCAACTAGCCTTTCCATGTCGCCAATGGCTGCCGCTGAATACAATAAGGTGTTTGGCATAAACCGTACAAAACTTGAAGTTTGGTTGTCGTACGCCTCAAAAATTCCGGACTACTCTTACGAAAAAGATGGCTTCATTTATCATCGGGAACCACAGCGAGTTGTTGACCGATTGATATCGACTGTCATCCAAGTAAATACTGTTGATCCTGGCACAGTATCAACGATTCTAGTTCCATACAAGCTATTGTTACAGGACATGAAGCACTTTTTATCGGAAAATAATAGCCTTGCATCTCAGCTATCTACAGTTGTAAACCAATGGGGCGTTGTAATCGGCTCAGAAACATTTACTACCCATCCCAGTTTTAAGAAGCATATCTCCTTATTAAAACCCGACATGGTCATCTTTACTTTACCACTGCTAGAGAAAAACGGCTATTTGTTGAGACATTTCCGCTCGTATCTTGATCACCTTCAAGGTTTTGCAGGGAGGCAAGTGAAACATGGATTCATTCTTAGCGTCCCTGACACCGACACAAGTGGCGACGTTGACATGGCTCATCTGGTATCTACTTGGAACGAGGCCATAAACTGGGCGGAACAAAACGGCACCAAGATTATATTTTGCAGTGCTTTTGACAAGCCAAGTGCGAACTCCGTTGAAACAAAAACAAACGGCTGGTGGGGTCTTCTGGAAAGTCATCTATACAAAAATTCCTCCGACTTGGTATTGGAAGAGAAGGCAAGCCTGGTCAAGTCAGTGGGTAAAACAGACACATTTGTCGTACGAAAGGTCCGAGATTTCAAATGCAAGAAACGCCACGTTCAAACCATTTTCGGCCTCGGTGATAACCACAAGTCCAAAACGCTTCTACACTCCACTCCAGAAGAAACAGACTTGCTTTTTGACAAAATTGGACAAAAGTTTAGTCAAGTCGTGCTGATTGTATCAGACCACTCCCGAGAAGCGTATAAGGGCTTGCGTGAGAAATTGAATAGGATTGGTAGGGTGACTGGTCTAGAATTGCAAGCAAGTTTGTTCTTTATGCCAAGCCCAGAGTTGATCAAAACATTGAGTGGTTCTGCTGATGATTTTGTTGAGGTTAGGGTGGACTACAGAAAGCTTGTGGAACCCATTAACACCTATGCTGTTCCATTTATGGGAAATCGAACCGAGGAAATTGGAAACTATCTCAAGTATACCATATTAGCAAGCATTGGTATATCTGAAGCCAACTTCACATTTGGATATATATTTAGTGCTTCGGGCTGTCTTATCTATCCCGTTTTGCCAAGTGACGAGGTACAAGTGATGGATCAATATATCAAAAGTGAGGAAGCTCAACTGCTCATATTTTATTTTGAGGAAGAAGAACTAACTGTGAAGTTGGGTGTGGATAGAATGTTCAACCAGAGGATTGCCGTTCTTGAGGAATGTCGGAAAATGGTCTCTAAAACGAGAAACTTGGACGGTGTGAAATTGTCGTTTATGATGTTGCATTACTCCACTACATCTGGATTTTATCAAAGCAGAAGGGAGATGATTACATTTTCGGAATACTGGCAGAGGCTAAGTGATTGGGCGGAGAAGACAAACAGCACAGTCATTTTAAATAGTGCAGTGGATGAATACAGATATTCTGTTGAGAGGGGTCAATTTGAGTTGGAAATTGGTTGGTGGCGATATAACAAAACTGAAGACCATTTGCATGAAATGGGTGAAATTTCTGGTAACGATGGAAGCATGTGGGTAGACAAGGTTGAGGAATTCCGACACCGTTTTCCAGAACTAAACAAATTTCAAATACCAGAATCATCGAGAAGCATGCCCACAGACCTAATTGTGTTGATTACTTTACTATGTGTACTAATTGTTACTGCAGTCGTAATTGTGGTGTTGCTGCTGATACGACGAAAGCATGGTGATGACTATATTTTAAAATCTGAAATAAATGAGTTCTTTAATGGTTCCAATACAAAAGACGAAAGTAGAGATGGCATACTTGCCCTCAGTATTCCGTATGATAAAACTCGATACGAAATAAATACAAATGGATTCTCCATTCAGGAAGATGCGACCCTTGGTTCGGGTGAATTTGGAAAGGTTGTTAGGGGAAGCTTTGTGCAAAATGGAACGTGTGTACATGCAGCAGTCAAAACCATTAACTCGAGCACGGCTCATAAATCCGCCCTTGTTGGTCTTTTATCTGAAATTAAAGTTCTTTCGTACGTCGGGAAACATGAAAATATTACCGAGCTCTTAGCAGCAAATACGGTGGATATACGAAACGGAAATGTATATATTTTCCTGGAATTGTGTGAAATGGGGTCGTTGGAGAAATATCTGCATGAAATGCGGCCAACAACGAAACCACATAAAACTGGGTCCAATGACATAGAGAGAAAGAAATCCGATTTGGATGAACGAGTGGACAAATACTTGGAATTGGTCTCGAAGAACTCTGAGCTGGAAGATGACCATTCGGAAGATATGTATCGATGGAGCCAAGAAATTTGCAGAGGAATGGAGTACCTGGCCTCCAAGCATGTAGTTCATGCTGATATGGCCACCAGAAACGTTCTGCTGAATGCCAATAAGGAAGCAAAAATTTGTGATTTTGGTCTGTCCAGGAGAATGTACAATTACACAAATTACGTGAAACAACAGCAGGAACCGTTGCCTTGGAAATGGATGTCACCGGAGGCCTTAAGAAATCTTGAGTTCAGTGAGAAGAGCGACGTGTGGGCTTATGGAGTCACCCTCTGGGAGATATACTCATTGGCAGAGCAGCCATATCCCGGGTTGGCTTGGCATATGCGATTTGCGGATACGCTAGAAGAAGGGCTTCAACTCCTAGAGCCGAAGTACAATACGAAGAACATGTAAGCTTGAAACAATATTGTGCTTGTTTTCATGTAGTTTTATTTTTCTGAATGATGCGTGTTTTCCTAATGTTGTTTGTGTACTTAATAGGTACTGGATGATGAAAGAATGCTGGCAAATTAACCCACAATATCGGCCAACTTTTGCTGACCTCATGAAATTATTCAGTACGCGGAACAGTAGGTTCGACGGGTATTCCACTGAAAGTAATGGAAGTACGTATCAAAATATTTAAATTACAATTCAAAAAATCCCAAATTCATTAAATTATATACATACCCCGCCAAGTAAGTATTTGCAAAAAAGCGTGCCCGTGCCAGTTTTCCAAAAAGCGTCGTAAGCCGGCACGCGAAGCTTCGCTTCGCGCGCCATTCGTTCTCTTCAACGCGCAGAGAGCAAGCGTACGTTTAACAAACGTTCCGGTGAAAGCAGCGTTCGGTGAAAGTGACGTTCGGTGAAAGTTGCGTTCGGTGAAAGTTGCGTTCAGTGAAAGTTGCGTTCGGTGAAAGTAGCTTTTGGTGGAAGTTGCGTTCAGTGAAAGTAGCTTTTGGTAAAAGCAGCAGCCGGTGAAAGTTGCGTTCGGTGAAAGTTGCGGTCGGCGAAAGTTGCGTTAAGTGAAAGTAGCTTTCGGAGAAAGTAGCGTTCCGTTAAAGCATGGCCTGGTGAAAGCCACTCTCAGTGAAAGCAACTTGAGGTAGAACTAGATTCAAGTGAAAGCAACTTGGGGTAGAACTAGATTCAAGTGAAAGCAACTTGGGGTGGAAATAGATTCCAGTGAAAGCAACTTGGGGTGGAAGTAGATTCCAGTGAAAGCAACTTGGGGTGGAAGTAGATTCCAGTGAAAGCAACTTGAGGTGAAAGTAGATTCCACTGAAAGCAACTTGGGGTAGAATTAGATTCAAGTGAAAGCAACTTAGGGTGGAAGTCAATTCCAGTGAAAGTAACTTGGACTGGAACCGGCTCCATGTGAAGTCATATTACAGTGAAAGCAGCTCCGACTGCAGACACCGAACAGTGAAAACAGCCCTCACTGAACACAACGAACAGTGAAAGCAGCTTTCTCTGACCTCTCCGTACAGTAAAAGTGGCTCCCACTGAGCTCACCGTACAGTGAAAGTGGCTCCCTGTGAAATCACCGTACAGTTAAAGAAGCTGCCCGTGAAAGCACGCTACTGTGAATGTTACTTACAGCGAAAGCTGTGTCCAGTAATGTCTTATTACGCCTGCTAAATAACGCAATTCATAAAAGTAACACTTTCCAGAAATGCAACTCTTTTCAAAAAAATAAAGCTTTGCAGGAAAATGTCGCTTTCCAGAAAATTACGCTTTCCAGAAAATTACGCTTTCCAGAAAATTACGCTTTCCAGAAAATTACGCTTTCCAGAAAATTACGCTTTCCAGAAAATTACGCTTTCCAGAAAATTACGCTTTCCAGAAAATTACGCTTTCCAGAAAATTACGCTTTCCAGAAAATTACGCTTTCCAGAAAATTACGCTTTCCAGAAAATTACGCTTTCCAGAAAATTACGCTTTCCAGAAAATTACGCTTTCCAGAAAATTACGCTTTCCAGAAAATTACGCTTTCCAGAAAATTACGCTTTCCAGAAAATTACGCTTTCCAGAAAATTACGCTTTCCAGAAAATTACGCTTTCCAGAAAATTACGCTTTCCAGGAAAATAACGCTTTCCAGAAAATCACGCTTTCCAGGAAAATAACGCTTTCCAGAAAATTACGCTTTTAGGCAACTGACGCTTTCCCGGAGACCGGCGGTTTTCAGGGAAATGACGCCTAAATTTGAAGCTTTCATAATATGTAATATATTGTGTTTTGTATGAAAAGCGTCGGTGCAGGTCATTTCGGCATCGCGAAGCGATGCCGAAAGCATTATCTACCCCGTTTTCTCAAAAAAGCGTCGTTTTTTCCCATTCTCGAAAAAAGCGTCCGACCAGGGTTGACCACCCACTTGGCGGGGTATGAATTATATACCTATTTTATGAAATGCTATGAAATTAAAATAATAATGTTCTGCTTACATTTCAATTTTCTTTACATTCAAATAAATTAATGATGAAACAAAAAAATGGTACATTTAAATAACTAACCCCATACTCCGTGAAATTAACACTCTAATCCACAACATCAATGTATAATGAATAATATATTGAATGTATTGTCTATTGGTCGAGTATGCCATCATGACTGCATAGATAATCTAACTGTTCATGAGTCATGAGAAAGGGATAAATTAATTAATTACATGACGCATGTGTTTACCATGTACGAAATGTTTTGATTACTCACTCAGTGATACTTGATTGGGAAGCCGCTGCCCAAGTAACGACACAAATTTTGTTCTTGTTTTTGTCGCGCATCCATTTTTGCTGCCAGATGCGTTTCACTGGGTTACTGCGATGAGCGGAAAACAAGTAGGTGCTTTATCATACTGCAGCTTAAATGCGTACATTACATCAATCCCATGTACGAAGTAAAAAGACATTTCTCAGCATGAGTCCTCGTCATTAATATATACTAAATCCATTGCTTTTATTTGGTATTAATTTAGTAATGTACGACCATTGTGTGTTTTGACACTTACAAGTTAACTAGTTCCATAACGCTACTTGGTTCACTAGTTAACATACGTAATCAAATTTGTCTTAATGTTTTTTCTGAGAAATTTATTTACCGCGTTACTTGCCGTCTGCTGGGATAAGTGTATATAAAATACAGTGGGTTTCGTTGCGGTACATCATTGAAGCCTGGAAACTAGAGCAGTTCAGTTATCCTTACTCGTGTCGGTTTTCTACATCAGAGATACATTTTTATTACGAAAAACAAACCCAACTGGTTCTTAATATTAAATATTTCGAGGTCGTAAAATCCAATATCATTTCTTGTTTCGTTTAAACCTTAAATTTCGCTATGTCATCATTGCAAATTACCACGTCAATGACGCTGTCCATTTGTTTACTGGGGTTTATTATTGTCTCGACTTTACTTGATAATGCGACTGCCGTTTGTTGCCACCAGAACAAAATATCAAATAATTGGTTGGGAGTAAATTTTGTGTGCTATGATGGGGTAAACATAGTCACGATTATTGAAAATATACTAAATGTTTGAGTCCAGAAATCTTGACTTCATTTCTATATGTTTGCATGATTTTATATAGACGGAAGGAACACCCTGCTGTGGCGTTGGCCGTTGTAATTTCTTTTGCTGTAATTGCGGAGACGGTTGTCGGACCGAGCCGAAGCGGCTAAGAAGACAAGTTGGAAGTAAACCACACCATCATGAAATCGTGGACGAGTTTCATAAAATGGATTCAAATGGAGACGGGTTTGTAGATGTACGTGAGGCACATTTCCTCTTGGAGACTGGTACATGTGGAAATTATACGGAAAAGCTTCCCAACATCAGAACCAATTTCCAGCAACTGGACAGAAACGGGGATGGGAAATTGAGTTATGCTGAAATTGACTCTGATGGCCTATCTCACTAGTCAATTACAAATATGTATAAATATACACTGCAGTTGCTCCAACTATTAAGCACCATAGGGAATGCCGCGAGTAAAACAATATTGTGAAAATTTGTAAAAATGATTTTTTTGGTAATTGCAAATTACGGTAAATAAACGAACCAAACCAACACTATCATTTTGTTGACGCCGGAAAAATTCATTAAAGGAATTATTTCTACAAAACAAATTCATTGCACATTTTTTCAACCAAATTCAGATACAAACACATATCTCCATATACAAAAAAATGTTGTACTTTGTGATTATGGTTTTCACATAACTGTCACAATTACATTGTGGATGACTCATTCATCACAGCAAAGATGAGAGTACAACGATAATAATATAAAGTATTACAGTCTCTTTGCTTAACCGAGTAATGTTGATTCATCTTGACTGAACGTCCACCGTGTTATAGATGTAGATGGCTCGGGTGGTTCTGGGTTTGCGAATTACATAACAATTTAATACCACATCATTTGGTTTTCATATAACTACTACTGCAATGAACAAAATGTAATATTTGCATACACTCATAAAGTTATATCAATTAATTAACCCAGTCTTCATTAAGTGCCGTCGTCAATGATGTAACACCAATTACTAGGAATACACGCAGCACACCGAGAATATGAAGCAGCTCCTTCTTGCTACAAAGTAATACTATTTATAGCTAATGATTAGACAGAGATGCGTACTACGGATTTATGATGTTGACAGAAGCTCGCAGTTCAGATTACTGTTTTACTTCGTACGCGTACATTTGCTATATTAGGAATGAGCGTGCTTCACACTTGTTCATATCTACAAATCAAAGCGTAAGAGACGATTAATCATAACACTAACACTACGAATTAATTTTCGCTCATTAAAAGCTGAACATTTTTGCTTACTTTGTTAACTTTAATATGATGTCATTTTGCGATAACCGGCTATCATTTTCTGGCTAAACTATTTGCCCCAGTTATTCTGTGACTCAGGTTCCCACCAAGTATTCTGGCTGTTGTTCTGAAGAGCAACTCTAATCAACATTCCGAGTACAACACTTTATATACATAGTTTGGTTAGGGCATAAAAAGATTACAAGCGACATTTAAGTTTACCAGTGTGGTTCTGAGTATCCAAAAGGACTGACACGACAAAAATGTTTTATTTTTTCAGCTTGATACAGTTAAGGGAAAGCAAACTTCTTTCAACAATTTTACGTATCCTAATTTAGACATTCGTTTTTATGTATTCCATATAAACAATCTAGATACACTCCTTTCGGTATCCTGTTTTTGCTTACCTAAAAATTCAAATGGCTTCGTTTTCAAGCATATCAGTTCAATTGGTCTTGTGTGGCATTCCGATCCTCATAATATTATCCCCGTTGTTTGGTCAAACAAATGGAGTTTGTTGTAGTCCTAAAAACTTTGTGGAAATTTGGCAAGGAAGAGGTCACTATCTCTGTGATGATGAGGTAATGTCTATAAAAAAGAGTCATTATTCTTCTTGTGGCTTGTTGGTGCATTACATTTACCGACTTTTTGTAATTTTATACAGAGAAAAGGAACACCTTGTTGCGGAAAGGGCGATTGTAACTTCTTTTGCTGCAACTGTGGCGACGGATGTCGAATGAGAAGAACAAAACGGGATGTTGTTGATGTGGACGGGCTCTTGAAAAACATTGATGACGACCATGTCGGATTCGAAAGAATTGATCGGAATGGGGACGGGTTTGTAGATAAACATGAGGCACATTATCATCTGCTCGCGGGAGGATGTGGAAGTTACAGAAAGAAGATGCCAGAATTCCATGAGAATTTTAATAGGATGGACAAGGACGGGGATGGTAAACTGAGCTATCCGGAAATTGATTTGGCGGAGTGACAGTAAACATTTTTAAAAATCCAGTCACGACATCAGATTTTTGTATACGCCAATGTATCAAATATCATAGTTATTGATTTTGTAAAAAGTACTACGATAAATGTATTTCAAGTCGTACATTTGATTATTTCTACTATATGCTTTTTTACCAGCACTAGCATTAAATTTAGTTGTCATTAGTATAACCAATTTGTACCAGGTATGCAGTGAAATAGAAACCTCGTTGTTGCATTTACTCATACATTAATAAATTAATTGAGGTAATCGAAAAAAAACAAGTTTTCATTTTCGTGGAATGCATTTGGTACCTTGTCGGCCAGCACACACGATTAACATGTCAGTTTTTTTGACATGGTTGTTTGCGGTACGTTAGTATTCGGCCGGGTGAGAACACATTATTCCCAGACATGAACATTTATTCAAGATCATCTATATTTTAACACAGTGATAAAAATAATTCCAGAATGCAATAGTAACGGTTGAGCTATTTGATATTTGCTATGTTCAATGAATATATTTATTATACTGCTGAAAACTACTGACAGAAAATTGTATTGGAGAAAGCATATACGGTGAAAATAATTTTATCACACGGAACTTTTGTGATTCTTCAGTTGAAATATGTCATTAAATCGGAAAATGTTGGTCTGCGTTGTGGGTTGATTTGCCAGCATTCCTTCATTGTCCAGTACCTGTCCGCACAATAATTGCTAAATCATTTCCATAATTGACCAAGTAGCAATTATTAAAAAATATCAAAAATTCAAATGTCCGGAAAACTTACATATTTTTTGCATTGTATTTCGGCTCGCACATTTGCAGACCTCCTTCCAACATACCAGGAAATTTAATGTGCCACGAGAGCCCGGGATATGGCTGTTCCGCTAGTGAATATATTTCCCAGATGGTAACGCCATATGCCCACACATCACTCTTTTCGCTAAACTCAAGATTCCTTAAAGCCTCCGGTGACATCCATTTCCAAGGCAACGGCTCCTGTTGTTGTTTCACATAATTTGTATAATTGTACATTCTTCTTGATAGTCCAAAGTCGCAAATTTTTGCTTCCTTCTGGGCATTCAGGAGCACGTTCCTTATCGCAAGATCAGCATGGACAACGCGCTTGGAAGCAAGATATTCCATCCCACTGCAGATTTCACGGCTCCAGCGATACAACTCATCAGAGCGAGCTTCATCAAGTTTAACCGTCCTTGAGACCATTTCCAGGTACAGGTCAACTCGTTCATCAAAATCGAATTTTAAATCCGGAGATTTACCCAGATCGCAGTAGTAATCATTTTCCGGCGGTCTCATCCTACGCAGTTGTGTTTGCAAAGAACCCAATTCACATAACTCGAGGAATATATGTACCTTGCCTAGTTTTACATCTTGTGTATTAGCTCCCAGCAATTCTATAATATGTGTATGTTTTCCTATGAATGACAGTACCTTTATTTCTGACAGCAGACCGCTCAAAACAGTTTTATGAACTTTACTCGGATTTGCCGTTTTTACTGCAGCACATATGTGTAGCCCATTGTGGGTAATGTTACCAAACATAACTTGACCAAACTCACCAGAACCTAGAACCTTGTCTTCCTGAATACAATACAAACCAGAATCAATCTCATAACGGTTCTTGTCGTATGGCATACTGACTGCGGCGATCTGGTCGGAAGCTCCGTTTATAACTTGATGTCCCATGAAAAATTCATGAATTTCGGATTTGGGCAGAAATTGTAAATACTCTTTGCGATATTTTCGTCTTATTAAAAGCACCGTCGCGCCTACTATTAAAAGTAATGCTAGAAAAGACATTACGCATATCAGAATGACATGATAAGGTTCAAGTATAACACCTACCGCTGTACTCTTTGAGTTCCTTAAATTCGGAAATCGAAGTCGGAACTCTTCAATTTTGTCAATCCAAATATTCCTGTCCACCTTTGAAATCGTCTTATTGCCAAGCCTTTCTTTAAAATTATCATACCTCCACCAACCAATCTCTGTCTCAAAATGGTCCTTGTTCTTAAAATACCTATAGCCGTCTATTGCACTATTTAATATTATTGTGCTGTTTGATTCTACCGCCCAGTCACCGAGCCGTTGCCAGTAATCCAAAAACTGTACCATGTTATGTCGACTCTGATAAAAATCAAAATTGGTCGAGTAATGCAGCATCATAAAAGATAATTTTACGGCACTCAAGTTTCTCCTAGCTGCAACCATACGTCTACATTTTTCTAAAACCACAATCCTCTGATTGAACATTCTATCGGCACCCAATTTTACGGTTTCTTCATCCTCTTCAAAATAAAATATAATGGTCTGGACGCTATTGCTTTTTATTAACCAATCGATTAGCATTGCCTCTTCAATTGGAAGGATTGAAAAGGTGGTGCAAATAGATACGTTAAAACTATAACCAAATGCGTACTCATCTTCAGAAATACCTAACCCACTTAGCGCATTGTACTTCAGATAGTTTACCGCCTCAATAGTTGCATTACCCATGTATGATATCACATAACTGGTGATGGGCTTCACCAGATCTAGATAGTCATGTTTTACCTCCTGAAAATCTTCGCGTGAACCTTTCAGTATGTTCGACAGGTAAACATTTGGCATGAACATCAATGTGACCTCTAACTTTCCTGCAGTCACCTTCCCAATTCTACTTAATTCCTCACCCAGCAGTCTAAATGCTTCTCGGGAATCATCATACGCAAGGAATACTACGGTACTAAATTTCTCTGCGATATTGAAAAACGATGCACTTTAGAATAGTGCATATAAGTATATATAGGTACACATAGCAAAATGAGATAACTTTTATTCATGCTTGTCGCTATTTACATTTTACTCTTTCCATCACTACACATTACATATAAAGTTCATTTAACTCTCTCTCTCTCTCACATTCCAATGTAGCTCACTGTTCATCATAATCATTTATTACTATCGAGTTACAAAATGCAACTCAAGTGCATTTTGTCATCAACCCAGTTTCACACTATTATTATCATCTTGTTTTAATGACTCAAAAACTATGTAACAAAATATCTCCTTACCTAACACATTTTTATATTATGAATTGAATGACCAAAATATGTATTTCAATCTGAATGACAATATGCAATATTATTCTTATGAGCATGAGAAACTCTGCTCTTTAATAAAACTTTAATCTTCCTCCAGTAATTGAATGACTCGGTTGTCATATTATTTACTCTGCATATTTGGCAGTCGTGTGATTCCTACATGGTAGCAGAGGATAGTTAAAAGAAAAGAAAAGACCACGTTAAAAGATAGCGAAAAAGGACATAGAAAAATTTGTGATCAAAAGTCTTGGACTTAGAATATTTTTGTGGAAAAAAAATCTCAAGTATCCCCAAGTAAGAAAGAGCATTTAAGTGAAGTTGTTTTTCACGCTTGTATGGAACGTGAACAGACGCTGGAGACCCTGTTACGTAGACTCAAGCTCAGTACAAAGTGTTTGTACTGTTCACGTCTAGTTTTGAGTTCGAAAACCATCACGGCAGTGCAAGTTAAAAGCACGGTGACACCAAGGGGCGGTGGTGGTCTGTAAAATCCACTGGTGTTTCGTTACTGCTACTAGAGTGAGAAGGTGAAAAACGAACAATATTGTGAAAATAACAGTTTTCAAGCTTGTATGTAACGTGTAGCAGACGCAGGAACCCTGCTCCGTAAACTCAAGTACAGCATAAATTGAAATTTTTGCTGGTCACGTTCAGCAGTGGGATAACACAACACATCACGGCAGTGTAAGTTAAAAACACGGTGACACCAAAGGAAAGGTGGTGGTCTGTAAAATCCACTGTTGTTGTGTTATCTTGTTGATATGTGATAATTTGAAACTGTGATAAAATAAAACGTGACAGAGTGCAAGTCAAAAGCACCTGCATTGGCATTTTAAATGTCAAGTGGTCTGTAAAATCCACCGTTTGTGTTGGAGAGGAAAGTAGAAAATTACTTGAGTAGTGTGAAGAGTTGCACTGTAAAAACATTTAAAAGTGACAGAAAATGGTAGGAAGATTCCGTGGTCAGAATAAAAGTTAAAATAGCTGATTAAAGTGAAAGTTTAGAAAAAGTCAAAATCTACTTGTGTATTATTATTACTGAATTCCCTGGGGCCTCATTTATTGCACCTCTATGACGAATATCGGTTTAATAATTTCACATTTAGAGAAATAATAGAAAATTAAAGTGAAAGTTAATTCAGCTAAATAAAGACTAAGAGAAAGTTTACAAAGTGAAAGTTTTATGGCTGGTGTTGATAATCCAGCAGCTGCTGTAGTAGAAGAACAGCTAAATAATTTTGAAGGAGAACTATTTGAAGTTGCTGAAGTGAAAGTTGAAGTCTCTAGTGAAGAAGAGGTTCTATCTGACTCTGAGATTATGGAGTCTACAGGTGAAAAATTGATAGGAACTGAAAATTACTCAAGCTGGGCGACGTACATACGTGTAGCGCTGAAAGCTAAAGGCGTGCTGGGATACGCAACTGGTGGAATACCAGCACCACAGGCAGCAGGTGATGTACCTACGGCTCAAGAAATAGCTGCAATGATCAAGTGGGAGAAAGAAGATGCCATCGCTATGGACATCATCATGAAGCACCTGAGTATCCAGCAGCGCACTTACATAGATGAACTAGAGACGTCCAAAGAAATTTGGGACAAATTAAAGCAAGTGAATTCCCAAGCTTCAGATCTTAACGAGATGTTAACGTGGAAACAGTTTCATGGAATGAAATTTAAGGAAAATGAGCCCATCATGGATGGAGTGCAAAAGATACTGAAAACTGTTCAAGCCTTGAAAAGCATGGGAAATATAGTGTCAGACAAAATGGTCATATCCAAAATTGTAATGGACCTGCCTTCGCAGTTTGCGGTGTTTCGTGAAGCATGGTGGAGTGTTGAACCCAATAAAGAGACGTTGGAAGCTTTAATTACACGTCTTCAAAATACAGAGCTACAGACTCAGTCAGAGAAAACTGAGGAGACTCCCGAAACCTCGTTCCTGGGATATCAAAACAGAGGAAGAGGTAGGAGTAGCAGTAGAGGGAGATCCAGCTCTCGTGGTAGGGGTAGATCAACCCACCGTGGAACCAACTCAAGAGGAAAAGGCCGAGGTCATTACTACAATAAAGAAGAAGAAGAAGATGACGATACACAGAAATGCTATACATGTGGCTCAGAGGAGCACTTCGCAAGAGACTGTGATCAGCCCTACAGAGGAAGAGGAAATTCCAGACCTAGCAAAAGTCGCGGTCGTGGACGTGGGAGAGGCAAGAGCTCCTACAGAAGTAATTTCGCGGAAGAAGATGAAAAAGATTATGAAGATGATGGAAATCACGTCTCGTTTATGGCCTTAGACTGGAGCCTGGATGAGCTCGCAGCTATCAAGGAAGAAAAGAAACAGAAGAAAACTAATGAGTCGGAGTACTCATTCATAGCCAAACATGGAGAAGACAATGCCGTATCCTTTTATGTGGACAGTGGGTCCTCAAATCACAGCACTGGTGATAGATCACTGTTTGTGGAATACGAGAAATTGGAGAAGCCAATTCCTGTAAAAACCACTGGAAAGGATACTTTCGTAAACGCTGTTGGAGTAGGTGTTATCAAATTGGAGTACTATGAAGAGGGAAGGAAAAAGTGGAGTGAGTGTACTCTTGAAAACACGCTACACATTCCTGGATCGGTGAATTTATTCGCGATTCGACCAATGGCTGATAAAGGCTGGAGTACTACCATTGAGAAGACTCATGTGATGACGAAGAAAGGAAATAGAGATGGACCTACAGGAGACAGGGAGGGAAAAATGTACTTAATGAGATTCCGGCTCCCTGAAACTCCCTCAGCATACTTGGCTCAAGAAGATAGGAGCAAGTTAATACACAACCGATTCGCTCATATTAATTTGGGGAATCTGAGAATGACTGCAAAGAATGGTGCAGTTATAGGACTGAAACCAGAAGATGTTAAAGGAGAAATTCACTGTGACGCCTGTCCGCTTGGAAAGGAAGCCAAGAAAGCGCATCCTGTAATGAAATCAGAAAAGAAATGCAAAGTCGGAGCGGTTTTGCATATGGACTTGACGGGAGAGATGCCGCAGTCCATTAGTGGAAGCAAGTACGGCCTCGTCACAGTTGATAGAAGAAGTAATTACGTCGTATTGAGAGGAGTCAAATCAAAAGAAGATGTTCTCGAGGAAATCAAGAAAATTGTAGCGGGTTTTGAGACAAGAACTGGAAATCGTGTTCAGGCTATAAGATCAGATAATGGAACGGAGTTCATCAATCGAAAAGTAAAGACCTTCCTTGAAGAGAAAGGCATTGAACATGGAAAGAGCGCCCCTCACACCCCAGAACAAAACGGGAGGGCTGAACGGCAGATGAGAAGAATTAAGGATCTTGGAACAACGATGTTACTCCAGAGTGGACTAGGACAGAGATTCTGGCAAGAAGCGTTCTCTTGTGCAGTATACATCCTGAACAGAACCTGTAACAAGTTAAACCCGTACCAAACTCCATTTGAACAAATCTATGGAGAGAAACCAAGAGTCAAACACTTCCGAATGTTTGGAAGCGTATCATATTACCATGTGCCAAAGGCGCTGAGGAAAGCCCTTGAGCCCAAAGCGAGAAAAGGGATTCTTGTTGGATATGATGGTGCCAACAATTACAGGATTTATGATCCCGAAAGAAGAAAAGTAATCATAACTCACGACGCGAGTTTTAATGAGCAGTTCGTCAAGTACGTGACAGTAGATCACGCAACAGAGAGAAAAGAAGAAAATGACTCTGATGAGGAGAGCAACAATGCCAATGATGACGAGATCAGGGAGGGAGAGAGTAACCAGAATGAAGATGGAGGTGAAGTAGAAACTTCTGATGGGGAACAAGAGCAAAATTCAGCAAATTCATCGGTAGATCTTGACAGAACTCTTGTTGTCTCACCTAGCACCAGTCCACCGAAAGCAGTGGAAACCTCCAAGCAGACAAAAATGCCCTCATCATCATCGTCATCCTCATCAGGCATAAGAGTTACAATACAAAATGACAAAAAGAAATATGAAGCAACAGTAAAACCGGGAATCACGCTGATGTCTCTGAGAAAGAGAGATGAAATCAAGAAGCCCCAGAAGTATCCAGGAAGTGTGGCCACAGAAAAGAAAGAGAAGAAGAAGTCAAACTTTGCTGCAGTAGAGTCAGCATCGGAAGAGGAAGATGCTGAGCTGGGAAAAATAATTTCAACAGCAGTCAGCTATTATACTGGGAAAGTAGAAGAAACACGAAAACATCATGTTCCAGTTTCATTTAGAGAAGCAATGGAATGCGCTGATGCTGAAAAATGGATGGAGGCAGTAGAAAGTGAGCATCAAAGCTTGATCGACAATGATACGTTTGAAGTAGTAGAGAGACCAAGCCAAGCAAACATGTTGGATACACGTTATGTGTTTGCCCTAAAGACAGATGGAGAAGGAAACATCCAGAGATACAAAAGCAGACTTGTGATCAGAGGATACAAGCAACAGCAAGGAGTAGACTATCATGAAGTCTTTGCTAGTGTGGTGAGACTGGAAACTGTCCGTCTCATGTTAGCCACCGCAATAAAGAACGATTACTACATTCACATGATGGATGTGGACACAGCCTTTCTACAGGCAGATCTAAAAGAAGACATTTATGTGGAAATCCCAGAGGGATTCAAGAAACAAAAGGGAAAAGTATGGAAGCTAAAAAGACCAATCTATGGTCTCAAGCAGGCTCCAAGACAATGGAACATACGACTCTCTGACTTCCTGAAATCACTAGGGTTTACCCAAAGTCGTCATGACCCCTCCGTGTACATCTTCCTAGGAGAGGATAGATGCTATATCATCTGTTACGTGGATGATCTCATCCTCGTAGGATCAACAACAGAAATAATTGACGAAGTCAGAGACGAGCTGAAGAAAGAATTCAAAATCAAAGACACGAGTGCTGACTCGTTCATCGGTATGCAAATAAAACAATTTCAGGACGGAAGCATGCTTATCCATGCAAGGAAACAAATAACTGAGATGTTGGAGAGATTCAATCTTGCGGAATGCAATCCAGTTTCCGTACCTCTTCAACCAAACACTGAATTTCCTCTAATCAATCAAGAGGAAGCAGACTACAAATACCCATATCGACAAGGAATTGGGTCGCTGCTATATGTAGCCAGGACCTGCAGAATTGACATCGCATTCGCAACTAACAAGCTGGCGCAACACAACGCAGCTTATAACGAGCATCATTGGATGTTATTGAAGAAAGTACTCAGATATCTAAGTGGAACGAAGGAGATGGGATTATTTTATGATTCGGCAGATAAGGACATGTCTGTGAACATCTACTCAGATTCGGACTTCGCTGGTGACACAAATGATCGTAAGTCTACCACAGGATATGTGGTATGCCTGGGTTCCATGCCCATTCATTGGAAATCGAAAAAGCAACCCCGAGTTACGTTGTCATCAACGGAAGCAGAACTCTACGCGCTCACTTCTGCCAGCACAGAAGCAAAATACCTACGAATGTTCATGAAGGAATTGGGGTTTCCCCAACAGAAACCAACTCCAGTGTTCGTGGATAATACGAGCACCATCGCAATTTCCAAGAATTCCACATTACACGACCAAAGTAAGCATATCGAGACGAAGTACCTTTACTGCAGAGATCTCGTTGCTGAGGAGGAGATCACTGTGCCACACATCTCAACAAAGAACCAGAAAGCGGATATTCTTACAAAGCCGCTGTCAAAGGCTGTCCATGAGCATATGTGCGACATGCTGAACATGGTCATCCCAACGGTACAATGGAAAGAAGAACAAAAGCAAGAGAAGACGAATAACAGTCAACAGCCAAATCCACGGTCAAGGAAATACAGCAAGAAAAGTCATTTTTCTCTACTCACCATCTTACAACTAGCACTGGTGTGCTCGACTGGATTTGCCCTTCCAAATAACTCTCAACCTCCAGTCTTATGGAGAAAGACAGACATTCCAGTCATTCGCGGATATCTGCAACTGGAAATCAGAATAATTCTGATAAATCCGTGTGACATGTTCACGAGTGATGTAATCCACAAAGACTTGCTAGACAAAGTTAGAATGGAGTGTCAGCAAGCGTATGACAATGACTTTATAAAAGAAATCAGTGATATGTGCCCGCCGAGAAGACACAACTTGGAAGGTGGAAAAATCAGAAAGGAAAGATTCATACCGCTACTAATCATCGGCGGAATACTGATCGTGTCTGTCGTTGCGACAGGAGCAATGGCAACAACCGCGTTAGTCTATACGGGCCAAAACTCGGAGAGACTCGACCAACTGGAATCGCGCTATGGAATCATGACGGAGAACATCAGACGACTTGAAGACACAGCCGAAAACCTGAACAGTCTTCTACAAGAAGTACGGTCGGACTTTAACCGGACAATTCTTCACCTGGAGAAGAACGACGCAGATTTTCAAGAATTAAAATGGAAATCTCCAGGACAAGCCTACGCTATTTCACGAGTTGTGACTCGTATTCAACTTGGCAAGATGATCATTGCCGAAGCAAAAAGAAATTGGAATCTTGGCAAAGTACACATGCCTCTACTTGATTTCCTGAACGTAAGCCTGCCATGTGGAAAACTTTGCGCTTACACGTTTGCCAAGACCGACAGTTGTGACTACGACCACTTAAGGAGAGAACTCACAATCCAAATTGACGTGCCCGTCATCAACGACCACTTTATTCTACTAAAGGCTGATCCTTTCATTCTCATGAAGAGAGATGAAAATACCACCTGCAGCATGAAGTATACGGGGCCTTCCCAAACAATTATCTCAAACGTGAGTGATTGTATACATCCAATTCTAAATGACTACCCAATAACGCAGGAAGTCATGATATATCCCATCGAGGAGTGTAAGCAAGAAGACTACAACAAGAAACAACTTAAAACCTTCCACCAGGCCCAATGTGCCCCAACTTATCACCTAGACTTCCTGTCATACATCCAGATGAAGAGAGAGGCCAATTTGATATATATCTATTGCCCCCTATCCAACATCACGTTATCGGGAAAACAGCAACCATGCCCTGATCATATTTTCACTGTCCCCTTCAATGCCGAATACCAGATCAACAACCAGAGATATAATGGGAGCCAGGTAAAGATGAAGATAACAGACATGTTTGCTCCCCTACACACCGCAAAAATCAATTGGTACCTATTTCGGGACAATGAGCTTGATGAGCTCTACCTAAGATCAACTCCAACACCGGAACCTACATTCATCAATATGGAGCCAATACAACCACCTCATCATTACTCTATGATGACCTTCATAGCAGTACTAGTATTTGGCAGTTTACTACTTTTCATCCTCTGTGGAAAATGCATCTACAGAAGATGTTTTCCTAAAATTTTCAAAGTGGAAGCAGTGCCACCAGAGCCAAACCCTAACCAAGGAGGGACTGCAGAAGCCCGTGGTACTGTCCAAGAGTAACACGGGAAAGGAAGCTCAAGTCATTACAAAGTTTGACTTTGACAAAGAAGACAACCAGCAGGAGAAGAAGACCAGACTATCATCGTTTTAGGATAATCACATATATTTTAACCTTCAAACAAAATAACATAAACACTATCTTTTATATCTTTATTATTGTTAGTTTAAAAAATTATTAGATTATGGGAGGGTATTGAAAAACGATGCACTTTAGAATAGTGCATATAAGTATATATAGGTACACATAGCAAAATGAGATAACTTTTATGCATGCTTGTCGCTATTTACATTTTACTCTTTCCATCACTACACATTACATATAAAGTTCATTTAACTCTCTCTCTCTCTCACATTCCAATGTAGCTCACTGTTCATCATAATCATTTATTACTATCGAGTTACAAAATGCAACTCAAGTGCATTTTGTCATCAACCCAGTTTCACACTATTATTATCATCTTGTTTTAATGACTCAAAAACTATGTAACAAAATATCTCCTTACCTAACACATTTTTATATTATGAATTGAATGACCAAAATATGTATTTCAATCTGAATGACAATATGCAATATTATTCTTATGAGCATGAGAAACTCTGCTCTTTAATAAAACTTTAATCTTCCTCCAGTAATTGAATGACTCGGTTGTCATATTATTTACTCTGCATATTTGGCAGTCGTGTGATTCCTACACATTTGGCATGAACATCAAGGTGACCTCTAACTTTCCTGCAGTCACCTTCCCAATTCTACTTAATTCCTCACCCAGCAGTCTAAATGCTTCTCGGGAATCATCATACGCAAGGAATACTACGGTACTAAATTTCTCTGCGATTTTTTCAAATAGAATATGGGTTTCTTCGGGTGTGTATTTTATGGGCTTCTTGGTCTGTGCTTTGTCGCACAGACTAAAAACAATCTCTAGTTTGTCATTTTTGCCGTTTAACAGTTTAAATTCTGAACTTGCATGTGATGAATTCTTGCCAACACCCGGGGCAATTTTAGCCTTTTCTTCAAACAGGAAGTCACTAGTGGTTTTGTAAAATGAATTTTCCACAAGGCGCCACCAATCATTTGTTTTACTTCCGATCGCGTAAGCACCGGGTTTGTCAAAAGCGTTTGAGATGATGACGGTAGTCCCGTTCTCCTCAGCCCAAATGATGGTCTGATTCCAAACGGTTAACATGCGGGAGATGTTATAATTGCCGTTCGGGTCTGTATCAGGTGAAGGGAGAAAGAAGCCTCGTCTCATATTGGGCTTGGTGAATTTTTGAATATGCTCAAGATTGGCACCAAAGTACTCCAACAATTTGTTATCCAGCGGCAACGGTGGCAATTGGGAAATGACAATGTTTGGCTGCAGAAGGGATACCGGTTTCTTGAATCTTTGATGGGCGGAGTATTTCTCGGATTCAAATGCGATGCCCCAATCTAATCCAGCATTAGACATCTGTCTTCTGATGGAATTGTTCGACGACAGGAACTGGTGAATGCTTTTCAGAATGAGCCTGTATGGTAGCAGGATTGTGGTTACAGTTCCGTTGCAAATTGCATTTGAATGTCTGGCTATGGACAGCATGCGATCAATGACGTGTTGTGGTTCCTTGTGGAAAATGTACTCGTCCTGCTGGTAATCGTTGTCAGGAATTTTGGATGAATAGGATAACCAAACGTCCAGTGTTTTACCCCCTCTTGCCTTTGCCAGCAAATTGTATTCCGCGGCAGCCAGAGGAGACAGTGATAAGCTTGTTGGGATATCTTGGAAGTAAATAAATATACCACCATATACAGTCAAAGTACGTGCCTTGCACTGAAAGGGATCACGGCGTACGGTGATTGTAATAATGCACCGATACATATGTACAAAATGCCATTAGAAGACACTTGTTAATAAAAACTGATACACAAATGAGATAACACAAAATAATAAATAATGTTTGTAATGTACCATTTTCCAGATCCGACTCTGATTGTTGTACAAGGATCTTGTTGAAACTAGTTGCCACTCTAGCTAGCAGTGGCACCACATCTGGAGCATTGTAGCGGAAAGGATTTCCTTTATCCAGAATGGAAAAGTACGGATCAAAGACAACTAGGATGTTTCTTAATATACCCTACGGTGTTTAAAAAACCAAATTTTCACAAACTAGAATGCTGAACCAAATGTGCACTCTATGCGCGGCAGGCTATATGTAAATATTTGAACTCGTGATGTTTTACTCTACCTCATCAGGCAATTCCGTTGCTACACTGTAGTCACATTTACCCGTTGACCAGGCTCCAAGTATTACAGCAAATAATGTTGACAAACCGACGGATTTCATGCTAATATTGTTACTTTCAATAATACCGAAAGATGTTTATTTACACCACTGCGAATCTGCCAGATTTGTACCGTCGGGTTTTTGCAGCATGGGTTGTTAAAGCAATAACTCCTCAAATTGAGGAGCACTAAATGACAGTTATAAACTGGCCTTGATGGCGACACTCTCCTGTACCTCTACTGACCAGTATGCAGACGCTCATACTCAGAATGCACCCGGAAACATTTTGATGGAAAATTGTATCCTTGCATTGTATTCATTTGTGAACATGCATTCATTAGAATGAATGCAAGGAATATAATACATTTGACGGGATGTCTAACCGCAGTTTGTTGTGTTTGTTATTATAATATAAGTGATTTTCTCCGAAAGCAAATACAATTTATTGGCAACAGCTGTAATACTAAAAGCCGGACGAGCTATATGACGGCAGGTTTTTTATTTTGCGTATCATTTTGTTTCCGTTGAATCGGTATTTCTTGAAAATGAACACGTACATACTTGTTTTTCCGCAAATATTTGTTCAAGGTTGTGTGCCAAAATTTTAGCATGTAATGTCAATGGGACGCTTAATATTTGACCACTGTTGTTTCCTGCACAAACGAAGTTCTTGGTAACATCCTATCATTTATCTCGGACAAACTATTGACAAGGAAGCCGACAACCTAATTAAACCATGAAATGAATGAAGGAAAACAACTACATAGTTCTTTACAACATTCACATTCAATTTACAACAAGTTCACGTTTCCTTAAACTTCCCCAAATCACTGGATTAAAAACAAAAATTTGGTTGGCTTGGGTTTTCACTATAATTTGTTTGTATGGGTTTCCTTATAGCAGGACACGATCAATATTAGAAATATTCCATCAAAGTATTTTTGCAAATTTGTGGGTGGCAAGTATTTACAATGTAATAATTGTGGTGCCGAAAATTTTTGTTGGATTTCAACCTGCAGACTCACTCTTCCTTTCGTTTCATTGAAATATGATTTGACGACTATTTCGTAATAAATTCTTGAAGGTCACACACATTCAGAAATTAAACTATATTATCAGCGATACAGTTTTGTCCGGAGAGTCAACTGTGTTCCAGTTATAAAACTCAAAGTGATTTGAAGCACAGTTTATTTTTTTAAACCCCGCATTTCTCATGTGATGGATAAGTGGACATTGATTGGAGTTTTTCCACTGCATGGCTTTGCACCATCAACAGTGATTGGTAATGTCACCGAGGGAAGCCTGGTAGCTAGCAACATGGTAACTTATTTTAATAAAAAGATAATGATGTTTGCATCATACCCCGCCAAGTGGGTGGTCAACCCTGGTCGGACGCTTTTTTCGAGAATGGGAAAAAACGACGCTTTTTTGAGAAAACGGGGTAGATAATGCTTTCGGCATCGCTTCGCGATGCCGAAATGACCTGCACCGACGCTTTTCATACAAAACACAAATATATTACATATTATGAAAGCTTCAAATTTAGGCGTCATTTCCCTGAAAACCGCCGGTCTCCGGGAAAGCGTCAGTTGCCTAAAAGCGTAATTTTCTGGAAAGCGTTATTTTCCTGGAAAGCGTGATTTTCTGGAAAGCGTAATTTTCTGGAAAGCGTAATTTTCTGGAAAGCGTAATTTTCTGGAAAGCGTAATTTTCTGGAAAGCGTAATTTTCTGGAAAGCGTAATTTTCTGGAAAGCGTAATTTTCTGGAAAGCGTAATTTTCTGGAAAGCGTAATTTTCTGGAAAGCGTAATTTTCTGGAAAGCGTAATTTTCTGGAAAGCGTAATTTTCTGGAAAGCGTAATTTTCTGGAAAGCGTAATTTTCTGGAAAGCGTAATTTTCTGGAAAGCGTAATTTTCTGGAAAGCGTAATTTTCTGGAAAGCGTAATTTTCTGGAAAGCGTAATTTTCTGGAAAGCGTAATTTTCTGGAAAGCGTAATTTTCTGGAAAGCGTAATTTTCTGGAAAGCGTAATTTTCTGGAAAGCGTAATTTTCTGGAAAGCGTAATTTTCTGGAAAGCGTAATTTTCTGGAAAGCGTAATTTTCTGGAAAGCGTAATTTTCTGGAAAGCGTAATTTTCTGGAAAGCGTAATTTTCTGGAAAGCGTAATTTTCTGGAAAGCGTAATTTTCTGGAAAGCGTAATTTTCTGGAAAGCGTAATTTTCTGGAAAGCGTAATTTTCTGGAAAGCGTAATTTTCTGGAAAGCGTAATTTTCTGGAAAGCGTAATTTTCTGGAAAGCGTAATTTTCTGGAAAGCGTAATTTTCTGGAAAGCGTAATTTTCTGGAAAGCGTAATTTTCTGGAAAGCGTAATTTTCTGGAAAGCGTAATTTTCTGGAAAGCGTAATTTTCTGGAAAGCGTAATTTTCTGGAAAGCGTAATTTTCTGGAAAGCGTAATTTTCTGGAAAGCGTAATTTTCTGGAAAGCGTAATTTTCTGGAAAGAGTAATTTTCTGGAAAGCGTAATTTTCTGGAAAGCGTAATTTTCTGGAAAGCGTAATTTTCAGGAAAGCGTAATTTTCTGGAAAGCGTAATTTTCTGGAAAGCGTAATTTTCTGGAAAGCGTAATTTTCTGGAAAGCGTAATTTTCTGGAGGCGTAATTTTCTGGAAAGCGTAATTTTCTGGAAAGCGTAATTTTCTGGAAAGCGTAATTTTCTGGAAAGCGTAATTTTCTGGAAAGCGTAATTTTCTGGAAAGCGTAATTTTCTGGAAAGCGTAATTTTCTGGAAAGCGTAATTTTCTGGAAAGCGACATTTTCCTGCAAAGCTTTATTTTTTTGAAAAGAGTTGCATTTCTGGAAAGTGTTACTTTTATGAATTGCGTTATTTAGCAGGCGTAATAAGACATTACTGGACACAGCTTTCGCTGTAAGTAACATTCACAGTAGCGTGCTTTCACGGGCAGCTTCTTTAACTGTACGGTGATTTCACAGGGAGCCACTTTCACTGTACGGTGAGCTCAGTGGGAGCCACTTTTACTGTACGGAGAGGTCAGAGAAAGCTGCTTTCACTGTTCGTTGTGTTCAGTGAGGGCTGTTTTCACTGTTCGGTGTCTGCAGTCGGAGCTGCTTTCACTGTAATATGACTTCACATGGAGCCGGTTCCAGTCCAAGTTACTTTCACTGGAATTGACTTCCACCCTAAGTTGCTTTCACTTGAATCTAATTCTACCCCAAGTTGCTTTCAGTGGAATCTACTTTCACCTCAAGTTGCTTTCACTGGAATCTACTTCCACCCCAAGTTGCTTTCACTGGAATCTACTTCCACCCCAAGTTGCTTTCACTGGAATCTATTTCCACCCCAAGTTGCTTTCACTTGAATCTAGTTCTACCCCAAGTTGCTTTCACTTGAATCTAGTTCTACCTCAAGTTGCTTTCACTGAGAGTGGCTTTCACCAGGCCATGCTTTAACGGAACGCTACTTTCTCCGAAAGCTACTTTCACTTAACGCAACTTTCGCCGACCGCAACTTTCACCGAACGCAACTTTCACCGGCTGCTGCTTTTACCAAAAGCTACTTTCACTGAACGCAACTTCCACCAAAAGCTACTTTCACCGAACGCAACTTTCACTGAACGCAACTTTCACCGAACGCAACTTTCACCGAACGTCACTTTCACCGAACGCTGCTTTCACCGGAACGTTTGTTAAACGTACGCTTGCTCTCTGCGCGTTGAAGAGAACGAATGGCGCGCGAAGCGAAGCTTCGCGTGCCGGCTTACGACGCTTTTTGGAAAACTGGCACGGGCACGCTTTTTTGCAAATACTTACTTGGCGGGGTATGGTTTGCATGTCATCCAATTGATTTGAATCATGTAACTCGTTTATCTTACGCAGAAAACGCTCAACGATACAATCATACAATTTCACCCATATAAAGGACTCGTTTGTAACAAGGCTAACGTAAAAATAATTTTCAGTATTGGCGATAACTGGCAGAATAAAACGTCTCTTCATGCCCTACCCGAAGACACAGACGTTATGTTTCAAAAAATAGGACAGCAATTTGGTGGAGTAGTATTGCTTGTCTCAGACGGCTCCCGCCATGCATTTCGGGTTTTGGAAAAGGAGCTGAGTAGACTTGGCAGACTAGCTACAGGACAGAAAGAGGCCACATTGGTGCTAATGCCGCATGTTTTTCTGTCCCATCTATTGAACGAGTCCACAAACAAATCGTCGGAAATCACATCAGTATATCGTAAAGTGCTGAAGCCCATCACCACATATATCATTCCGTATATGGGAAACGTTACTGCGGAGACTGAAATGTTTCTGAAATACGAAGGGGTTTCGTAAAGTAATGCATCAACTTTGATAAAACTTTATCGGAAAACGACACGTCCTATTTAGGAGATCAACGTATGTGTTCACAGCTAAAACGATGGGCTTTCGAACGATATGTCACTCGCGGTTGTAGGCAATTTCTATCCAGAGTTAATGCTGCAAGTGTCGTCCATCAGGATTTTCTACATCCAAGGTATTCGTGCGCTGATTCACTTGCAATCTTGGAAGGGTGTTTATGCCAGTTTAATTGAAATCCCGCTATACAAATCCGGTGCGGATCCATTGTATAATCGATCAAGAAATAGTCTGTGGAGTCAGCGGCGCAGAAGTGCCGACAAGTCACTGGAAGCAAGCCGCCCTCCAGATAACCTTAATATGCAACTTACAAAGTAGATGTCGCTAAAGCATAGACTGTTGTAGATACAAGCTTCCGATTCTTGATGCGCACAACATTACACTTGTTCGATAAAGGTGTCATGGCAGCAAGGAGAAACTTGGAATTCAATTTGAAGCTATTGTTTGGTCATAGTATGCGTATTACGGAGGTGATCGCTGTCGAGTAAGAAAATTTCAAGTGCAAGCAAACTAGCAAAATATCACCCTTCGCCCAATGGAATGTGAGCTAGAATAGGTGAAAAATTGTGACTGGATATTAAAGACTGATTCATCGTTACGAGGAATAAATAATGAAACCAACGCTGCATTTGGACCCAGTCAGTATACAGCCATTTTTCAAACGTAATGTTAAAAAAAGTGAGAAATGGCCAATTTTAAGGCTTCGACGTTAATGCCCGGCGTTTCTCTATAGAGTGTGCTAGCGGCTAGAGAGTAAGTGGAAACAAATGGTGAGAGTCCAGGGCCAATATACACCAAAAATGGATTGAATATGTTTAGTCGTTGCGGAATGGGAGCTAAATAAAATTGATGCACGACTTTACGAAAAGCCTAAGTATACTGTACTAAATGGGTTCAGTATATCTGAAAAGGAATATTCAGTTGGCTATATGTTCAGCGCTTCCATTTGCACTGATTACTCCAGCCGGATGGATGAGGAGGCCGTAATTTTTGATTTGTATATTAAACCGTCTCACAAAATCGTATTTCACTTTGAAGAAGATGATCACAATATGTTGGTAGGGTTTGAGACGATGGTAAGAAGTAGGCTTGACGTTTTGGAACAGTGTAGGAAATTAGTTGCCTTAAAACCAAATTTGACACAAGTCAAGTTAACTTTCATGATACTGCATTACCACACAAATGAGATGTTTTATCAGAGAGGACATGAAATGTTGAATTTCTTAAATTATATTCAATGTCTATGCAATTGGGCGGCACAAACAAATACTACGGTAATACTGAACAATGCAATAGACGGTTACAGGTATTCCAAGGACAGTGGAGATTTCCAAAGAGAAGTGGGTAAGTGGCGACATTACAAATCCGACGATTTTGAGGGCGCGTATAGAGCATCTGGTTGCAATAAAAATATTTGGATAGATAAGGTGGAGGAATACAGATTGCGGCTTTTTGGCATGGGATCATGACAGACGCTCGCCTACTCCGATGACCTTCACTCAAGACTTGGGGTATCCATCATAAAAAAAACATACATATAAAATCTCCTGATGCATCGCCAATGTATTTTTACGGGGTTGGCTTTTTTGAAACTGCAGCTCCGAAGTCAGAAATTTACCCCCGAAGTGACCTCAAAGGTCATGGATTCTTGGAAACGAAGATGTCGGGCTACTAGTACATCAAACGGAGATCATTTGGAGCAGACGCACATAATTCATCGACGAAAACGTAACTTTAAAAATCTTTAGTTTGTCGAGTTCAAAATAGTATTTAGTTCAAAGTATTATTTCAACATGTTTAGTATTTACTCACATAACAAATTCTGAATGAATGGCATTGCCTTCATCTCCGTTCATCTTGAACATTACAGTTTAGCTAAAGGAAACATGCATGGAAAATTCGATGACAAAATATGTTAATTGGATGTATGAATTAGATTGTACCTATATTTATCATTTAAGAAATTGGATCGAGAAACAAACTTAAAATAAATTTAAAAAGTTTTGGAACATAAATGGTTACACTTAACCTAATGTGTTAATTTCAGCATAGCTTAGTTTTCGTTCGCCGTTTTTATCCATGATGTCAAATACGTGATGGAGAGAAGGTATCTTTTCAGTGTAATTTCCGCATGGATAAGTGATACTATGCCTCGAGTATGTCCACAACTCCATCCCCATTCCTATCAATTGTTTCATACCCAGAAAGGAAGTAATCCGTTCCATCGCCAACGTTCCTTTTCCGTCTCGCTGAACGGCATCCGTCACCACAGTTACAAGAATAAAAGTTGCATTCAGGGTTACGCAAATATATCCATATTTGTGTCTGGTTGCACATATGTTATAAATGCCATTTGAGATGAGTGAGTGAATGTCAAATTTTAATGCTTCCTGCACCAGGTAATAATTAAATTTTAAAGCGAATGCCTTGATACAATAGTGATGTTTAAGCAATTTAATGTTCTACAAATACATTCCGAATATTAGTATTTATTATACTCTTAAAAACAACCGATAGGAAATTATATACGCTGAGGAGAGCTTTGCGATACCTGAGCACTTGGAACTATTTTGATGTATCAGTTGAAATGTGTCATTAAATCGGAAAATGTGGGTCGTCGTTGTGGGTTGATTTGCCAGCATTTCTTCATTGTCCAGTACCTGTCCGACAACAATGCAAAATGAGTTTCCTGTTTAACAAAGTAGCAGTTATGAAAATATATCACCAATTAAAATGCCCAGGAAACTTACATATTTTTTGCATTGTATTTCGGCTCGCACATTTGCAGACCTCCTTCCAACATACCAGGAAATTTAAGGTGCCATGAGAGCCCGGGATATGGCTGTTCCGCCAGTGAATATATTTCCCACAGTGTGACCCCGTAAGCCCATACGTCACTTTTCTCACTGAACTCGAGATTTCTTAATGCCTCAGGTGACATCCATTTCCAAGGCAGTGGCTCCTGTTGTTGTTTCACATAATTTGTATAATTGTACATTCTTCTGGACAATCCAAAGTCGCATATTTTTGCTTCCTTCTTGGAACTCAAGAGCACGTTTCTTGTGGCAAGATCAGCATGAACTACGTGTTTGGAAGCAAGATATTCCATCCCACTGCAGATTTCACGACTCCAGCGATATAGGTCATCAGAGAGATCGTCATCCAGTTTAACAGTCCTTGAGACCATTTCCAGGTACAAGTCGACTCGTTCATCGAAGCCAAATTTTAAATCCGGTGATTTGCCCCGCTCACAGTAGCAATCGTTTTCTGGCGGTCTCATCCTACGCAGATGAGTATGCAAAGAACCCAATTCACAAAACTCGAGGAATATATGTACCTTACCAAGTTTTACATCTCGTGTATTGGCTCCAAGTAGCTCTATGATGTGGTCATGTTTACCGATATATGATAGAACCTTTATTTCTGACAGAAGACCACTCAACACAGTTTTATGAACCTTACTGGGATTTGTGGTTTTCACTGCAACATCTATACGTTTACCCATGTAAGTTATACTACCAGACACGACTTGCCCAAACTCACCTGCGCCCAAAACCTTGTCTTCCTGAATGTAGTACAAACCGGAGTCAATCTCGTAACGGTCTTTGTGGTAAGGAATACTGGCTGCGAGAATCTGATCACACGCTGCAGTGCATAATTTTTGACCCATGAAGAAATCATGGACTTCGGATTTGGATAGCAATTGTAAATACTCTTTGCGATATTTTCGTTTGATTAAAATTACTGTTGCACCTATCATTACAAGTGATGCAAAAATCGACACTACACATATCAAAATGATTTGATAAGGTTCAAGTATAACTGTAACCGCTGATGTCTTAGAGTTCCTTGAATTCGGAAATCGAAGTCGAAACTCTTCAATTTTATCAATCCAGATATTTGTATTCACGTTTTTAATCTGCTTTTGCTCTATAAGCTCTCCGGAACTATTATACCTCCACCAACCAACCTCTGTCTCGAAACGGTCCTTGTTCTTAAAATATCTATACCCATCTATTGCGCTGTTGAATATTATGGTGCTATTTGTTTCTACCGCCCAGTGCCCAAGCTTTTGCAAGTAATAAAGATACTGCATCATGCTACCTTGACTATGATAAAAATCAAAATTAGTGGCGTAATGCAACATCATAAATGATAACTTTACCGTACTCAAGCTTCTTCTAGCCAAAATAATTCCTCTGCATTTTTCCAATACTACAATTCTTTGTTGGAACATTCGATCCACACCCAATTTCACAATTTCGTCGTCCTCCTCGAAATAAAATATAATTGTTTGCACGCTATTGCTTTTTATTAACCACTCAATTAGCATCACCTCTTCAATTGGAAGGATTGACAATGTGGTGCAAATGGATACGTTAAAACCATAACCAAATGCGTACTCATCTTCTAAAATACCCAATCCACCTAGCGCATTATATTTAAAATAGTTAACCGCTTCTATGGTTTTACTTCCCATGTATGATATTATATAGCTTGTTATTGGTTTGACAAGATCTAGATACTCATGTTTCACCTCTTGAAAATCTTCTCGCGAACCTTTCAATACGTTGGACAAATAAACATTTGGCATAAACATCAAGGTGACCTCCAACTTCCCTGCTGAAAATTTCCCAATTCTATATAGTTCGTCACCCAGTAGCCGAAATGCTTCCCTACTGTCATCATACGCAAGTAAAACTACGGTACTAAATTTCTGTGAAATTTTCTCAAATAAGTGATGAGTTTGTTTTGGTGAGTATTTTATGGGCTTTTTGGTTTGCGCTTTATCGCATAAACTAAACACTATTTCTAAATGATCATTTTTACCGCTTAACGGTTGAAACGCGGAAGTTTCATGTGATGAATTCCTCACATACGTAGTTACAATTTCAGCCTTTTCTTCAAAAACGAAATCACTAGTGGTTTTGTAGAATGAATTTTCCACAAGACGCCACCAACCGTTTGTTTTTCTTCCTATGGCGTAAGCACCGGGCTTGTCAAAAGCGCTTGAGATGATGACTATAGTCTCGTTACCCTCAGCCCAACTTATGGTCTGATTCCAAACAGCTAACATACGGGCTATTTTATAGTTGCCATTTGGATCTGTGTCAGGTGCGGTTAGAAAGAAGCCTCGTCTCATTTTGGGTTTGGTGAATGTTTGAATATGCTCAAGATTGGTATCAAAGTATTCCAACAGTGTGTTATCCATCGGCACCGGTGGCAAATGGGAAATGACAATGTTTGGCTGTAGAAGGGATACTGGTTTCTTGAACCTTTCATGGGCCGAGTATTTCTCGGACTCAAATGCCATACACAAGTGTAGCCCAGCAGTAGTCATTTGTCTTCTGATGGAATTGTTCGACGAGAGGAACTGGTGAATGCTTTTCAGAATGAGTCTGTAAGGTAGCATGATTGTGGTTACAGTTCCGTTGCAGATAGCGTTTGCATGCCTGGCAATGTAAAGCATGCGGTCAATGACGCGTTGCGGTTCCTGGTGAAATTTGTACTGGTCTTGCTGGTAATCGTTGTCAGGAATATTGGACGCATACGATAACCATACGTCCAGAGTATTACCACCTGTTGTCTTGGCCAGCAAATTGTATTGAGCGGCGGCAAGAGGAGACAGCGATAAACTTGTTGGGATATCTTGGAAGTAATCAAATATCCCTCCATAAACATTAAATTCAGTGACTGGCAATGAAAGTGGAGTTTCGTACGAAATAAAGAAAATGTTGAATGCAGTTGTGTATCTAATACCATTTTGCAGATCCAACTCTGATTGTTGTACAAGGATCTTGTTGAAACGAGTTGCCACTCTAGCTATCAGTGGCACCAGATCAGGAACGTTGTAACGGAAATGGTTTCCTTTATCCAGGATGGAGACGTACGGATCAAAGACAACTAGTGTATTTTTCAGGCCATCCTACGGTGTTTAAAAACATATCTTTATAAACTATCATGCGAAACTAAATATACATTCAATATGGGCGACATGTTATAGTTATTTGAACATGTGACGTTTTCCTCTACCTCATCAGGAAATTCCTTTCCCGTACTGAAGTCACATTTACCCGCTGACAATGTCACAACTAGCACAGTAAGCAATGTTGATAAACCATCCGTATTCATGATTATATTGTTACTTTTAATAACACGGGGAAAAGTTTATGAATACCACTGGGGAATCTGCTAGACTTTCATCGTCGAGTTTTTGGTAGCATGACTTTTTAACACACGAATTCTTAAAACAAAGGAGAAAAAACAGGCAGCCGTAAACTGGCCTTGACAACGACAACCTCCATGGCCCCTACTTACCAGTTTTGAAGAAGCCCATACTATGAATGCATCCAGAGAGGTTTTGCGAGAAATAATTGTGTGCTTCGATTTTATTCAATTGCTAACATGAATTCGTAAGAAATGAATGCATGATGAGTATTAGATTTGAAAGGATATCGTACCGTAGTTCTTTAAGTATGCTGTTTCTTTTATTAAAAGAGTAGTGATTTCCTCCAAAACCAAATATAGTATGTTGTGCGCGAAGGCAATATTAAAAGGCCGATATACGCGCACGAGCTATATGGCGGTAGGGTTTTCTTATTTTGTATGTCATTTTGTCTCCATAAAACTCGTAATTTGTGAAAATGAACAAATGCGTATTTCCTTTTTCACAGATATTTTGTTCCTGGTTTTTGGCGTAAAGTATAATATGCAATGCGAATGGAAGCTGCATGTGCGACCACAATCGTTTCCTGCACATACCCAGTTATTGTCAGTGTATTGCTCTTATTTGTGTAAATATGTCTTCCTACATCTCGTACAAACTATTCACGAGGAAGCTGACAGTCAAATTCTAGAGGGAAAGGATTAGAGGAAAACAACAATATAACTAAATATTTCGTTCAGCTTTATTTAAAAGTGCATGTTTCCTTAAACTTTCCAACTCACTAAATTACAACTAAAACTTCAGTTGGTTTGGGATTTCACAAAAGTTTGTATGGATAGGTATCGCTAAAGCATGCCACGATGAATGCTAGAAAGAATCCTACAAAGCACTTTTGTACATTTGATGCTGGGAAGTACATAACACGGATATGATTGTGGTTTATGTACATTTTTAGCAATATACCAGCAACAACCTCACATCTCCAATCATTTCATTGAAAGATGATTTAGACAACAAAAACGATATAATTTCTTGAAGATGATGCAAATTTAATGCATAAATCACATTCCCAGCAATATAGATTTACTCTGATTGTGAGAGTATACTGTGTTCCAATTATAAAACCCAAACTGATTTGAAGCAACGTTTCTTTTTTAAACTCCTTCATTTTTCTAGCAATGTATAAGTGGTCGGTGATAACACATCTTGTGCTGCTTTGTGTCGCACATTCAACGGTGATGGGCGATGTCGCGGAAGGGAACTTGCTGTCTAGCAACAAGGTAACTTATTTTTGTAAAACGGTTCATTATTGTTGCATGTTACATTAAGTCATCCAATGGAGTTAAATCATTTAAGACTATTATCTTATGCAGGATATGTTCAACGACACCACCCTGCAGTTTGACTTTCAAAAAGGATTAGTTTGGAACAAGGCAAACGTAAAAATAATTTTCAGCCTGGGCGATAACTGGCAGAATAAAACGTCTCTTCATACCCTGCCCGAAGACACAGATGCTCTATTTCAAAAAATAGGGCAGCAATTTGGTGGGGTAGTTTTGCTTGTATCAGACGGCTCCCGCCATGCATTTCGGGTTTTGGCAAAGGAGCTGAGCAGACTTGGCAGACTAGCGACAGGACAGAAAGATGCCACCTTGGTGCTAATGCCGCATGTTTTTCTGTCCCACCTATTGAACGAGTCCACCAACAAATCGTCGGAAATCACATCCGTATATCGCAAATTGCTCAAGCCCATCACCACATACGTCATACCGTTTATGGCAAACAAAACAGCGGAGACTGAAACGTTTCTAAAATATACTGTACTAAATGGTTTGGGTATACCTGAAAATGAATATTCAGTTAGCTACATGTTCAACGTTTCCATTTGTACTGATTACTCCAGCCAGTTGCATGAGGATGCCACACATTTGGATTTATATATTAAGCGATCTCAGAAAATTGTATTTTATTTTGAAGAAGATGAGCACAGCATAAAGCTAGGGTTTGATGCAATGATAAGACAGAGGCTTGACGTTTTGGAACAGTGTAGGAAATTAGTTGCCTTAAAACGAAATTTGACCCAAGTCAAGCTGTCATTCATGATACTGCATTACCATACAAGTGAGGTGTTTTATCAGAGCAGACATGAAATGTTGAATTATGTAAACTATATTCAAACCCTATGCAACTGGGCGGCACAAACAAATACGACTGTAATACTGAACAATGCAATAGACGGTTACAGGTATTCTACGGACAGAGGAGTTTTCCAAAGAGAAGTGGGTTGGTGGCGACATTACAAATCCGACAATTTTGAGGGCGCGTATAGAGCATCTGGTGGCAATAAAAATATATGGATAGATAAGGTGGAGGAATACAGATTCCGGTTTTTTGGCACGGGTTCATCAAATGTAGCAATTTCGTCAGGGCGTGCCACAATTTATGAACTCGTCATGCCTAGCTTGATGAATGTAATTATTACCGTGCTCACTGTTTTTTCAAGCGTTTCATAATAATTTTGTTTATATTATTAAATTTAACTTGATTGGAAATACGACACCAAATACTTTGTTACTAATATGTACAACATCATACAATGACATTACGTTTTTAAACTATGTATTCATAAGCAGTTACATGTGATGAATTCAATCGGACTAAATTAGTAATCGACTAGGCTACCTTGCACATTTATATTTACATCAATGCCGTCATCAGTTGAATTGCATACTTACTATGTATACGTTTTTACGTTTCTTAAACAATTTCCACCAAAATCACACACATATCATTTGTAATTGCATTGTATGAAAATGTACCAATCATGTTTTGGATGTATGTAGTCAGTAGTTTAGCAAAGTCTCTACGCTCAAGTACATTCTACAGTGAATGGACTAGAATTTGTTTCTTAAGAATCTTCACCAAATATAATTATAAGATTTAGTATATTTCGGTTTGTTGTGTTGTATATATTAATTTAACTACAATACTTACTTGCAAATAATTATGTATTTATGAGGATGTGCTTTCAAAAAATCAATATTGACACAGTGTATTCTACCTCAAGAAACTTAGGCAAACCAATTGCCGCGACAATATATACATGACCATATTTTGGCATGAGTGCTTTCTGTAGCAACCAGTATGTAATTATTTTTTGGATGCAAACATACTCTTAAGTGCAGTATGGTTTGTCATTATATATTGTAACACATGTAGATACAGGTAATTTTCCTTTAATATACCTATAGTATAAATAGTGCGCTAATGCTGCATGTGTACATGCAAACTCTAGCAACGCCATCTAGTCGACTTTAGAATTTCGCTGTCTGCGCTTGCAGCGTTTTCTTAATCGTATACTTATTTCGATACACAACGCTCTTATCAATCGGCAAAGCGCCTTGACACGTGAAATAGTTACACTTTCCACAAGATGAACAGAAATCGACAATCCTTACCCCGCCACCAAAACCAGAAACACTGTAAGGATTTTCCCACGCAAGCTTGCAGGTTGAGGCCTATTGTCCTCCCAAATCTTGTATTGTATACTCGGAATGAAATCCACAATGAACCGTGCCCACCAATCCATTAGGCCAGATGCTGAAAGTCCTTCTAAACGTCTAACAATGGTTGGATGAACCCAGCGCAGAAACATGATTCCGAATTTGGTCTCTAGCAAATATTTCTTACTGAGATAAGCGTGGTTGTAACCTTTTTTCCTCATTTGGAGGAACTTGACATGTGCATCGGTATCAATTAGGATAATCGCCTTCTTTTTGCAATCCTGTAGAATATCGCAGGATGTGTTGCCGTGCAAAGTGCACGAAGCATTTTCCGTCAGTATCAGTTCCCTGGCATAGGGCAGAAATTTAGTGTATTCGAGCAGACGCTTAGCCTGTTTGGACACGTCAAGAAAATATGGGTAGGGTCTGGCCTTGTAGCCTTGCTCAGCATGGGCAAAGTGAAACAGCTCGGTTGTCACCCAATTGTTGATGACGAAGTGGTCATACACAAACTTGAAGCTGAAACCAAGTGCGTTAATCACAAGCATTGCGAGTCGCACCAAGTCAACTTCTTTGTATCCCTCCCACGACGTAAATCCACCATACAACACGGATCTCGAATATATTTCAAATTTATGGGATACAAGACCATCAAAATTGTCAAAGGGTATTTCCGCCTGGAGATGTGTCAGTTCGTCGATATTTTTATTTTTGAATGCGTTGCTGAGAACAGTGACGGAGAGAAAATATGCAACGAATACAATGCGGAGTCCTTGTGTTTTCCAAAGCGGATCTGGCATCGGCTCTCCTTGTTCCAGTAGCGGTTTTATGTACGAAATGATAACGCTCGCACAGTTCTTTCCGAGAAAGTGCTTAACTCCATCCTTGCGCTGATTGTCGGATTGGCTCTTCCAATATATGTACAGCGAAAATACCGATACGGCGATCACTGTATTTCCGATTGCTACCCATATCGCATCATCAAATACAAACGTGATATCGCTCAGCTTCCGTCCCTCTAAATCTGGCGTTTCGCAGCTCACAAACTTTAGCGACTGATGGTGAAATTGGTAAGGAATGTGATCCAATATCCCTGAAAAGAGGATGAAAATGATTGGCGTTGAAAATCGTAGGTCGTAATCATTTGATGTGGAATGTCGGCCATTGAGATGCATCGGTCCCATTGTTACGTTCTTGAAAACCTCGCCAAACAACCTTGCCTCAATTTCCCATCGAACATCGTCCAATGTTAACCCACTGTTATCCAAGAGGCGTCTGAAATCTTTCCATGATTTTAGTAGTGGGAATGGCTTGTAATTTGGATTCATGCCAGAATCTTCTGGTCTTCCGAATGTGAGGATTACGTAAGCGTTGTTTTCTACCCGCTTGTAATAGGTGGAGATATGTTGAACGAGTTGGTCAATACTATTTGGAAATCCGATGTATCTCGGACTGTATGCTACGTAGGATGAAACGGAGCAGAAGCGACACATAAGCAGCATAGCGTTAAGGGTTTTGATATACTGCTTAAGTAGAGTGGAGTATCCTGTCACTTGAAATGTGAAGAGAAACAACTCTCGTGCCGTTGTCGTCACTTCCTCATTTCCCATAAGGTGTTGTGTCAGCGATCGAACCCAATATTTTGCAACATCGACGCCGTGGTTGTTTATTAGAATGTCATGTCGCTTCTTTGTGAACAGTAGATATTCTGAATTAAAGACACTCCTGTTGTGAACGTATTGAATGCTGGGAGAATTTGTCCAAAATAATCGCTTGAACGGTCCCGGAATTCGGAGCGAAGGCCCTCCTTGTGCTGGTAATATTTCATAAAATGAGAAATCGTACGGTGGAAATAAGTAAAAATGTGCCTCACATGTCGGGACATTCAAAGTCGTTCCACTCCCTTTTGCACCAAGATGAATTGAAGAATTTCATTTTTTCTATAGGTAGTACTCGAGATCTCTTACTAAATGTAGGTGTGCTTATGTACTCTGATAAGTTCCACTTGATATAATGAAGCGTCTTTACAACATCATATCTGGAAATCGCAACTGTTGTTTCGAGTGGATGTACGTCGATACCGTCATAGTTAATCAGGTGCACTAAGCAATTTCGGTAGACACGTAGCGCATCATTTAGGTTTGATATGATTTTGTTGTTTGCAGTAAGGCCGTGATTGTGTTGGTGTAGAGAATACTGTGTTCCAATGTGGTGGAACGTGTCATTTTTTGAAAAATATTCCGGATATATTTCACACGTGACTGATTTAATTTTTACAAGTAGTACGACGATACAAAACTGATATAATGAGAGTACAATCATATTGACGATGCACATAATTTTGCACAGATTGTCAAATAATAGAGGTGAGAATTGACAGTTATATTTACGATGCAAATATTCGATGTTAAAAAATAATGTCTTTCTAGTAACTAAAAGGTGTAGAAGCTGTAAGATAAGGATTGGCCTTCATGTATGGATTTCAATATATGCATAAACTGGAATGAGTAAAATAAATATCGGTGCGCCTTTGGGTCCACGCGGAAACTTAATTAATGTTTCCGTGTTTTTTCTGTCGAATTCGCAGGAATGAAGTTTGCAAACGTACAACTAAGTTTTAGAGCTAGGATTGGTTTAAAGCAGGATGGTACCACTAGAAGGCTCTTGTTTGATTAATAACGAAATTAGTATCTGCCTTCAAGTGATTGCTTTTCGGTAGGTTGCAAAAGATATGTACTAAATTATTCAAATTTATTCAGGGTTCATCCTATCAAGTGTGCAATTAATTCCACCTTCGGCGCTGAAATGTAAAATATACCTTATCGTATATTACCCTTCCAAACGAGTGCACACGTCCGAATATCATTATACAAATTATTTCTAACTACAATTGCACTAATTTTTTCCTACGAAAAGTCGTTAGTTTAAAAGGAATATGAAGCTACCTAGAACAGTGAAGTGTACCTTAATTTTGTACGGAAGGAGTATATTTTATCTAAAACCGTAGGCAGTATAGGAAATAATACCATACTATGACAATATGCGCAGCGATATGAGGTGATAAAGACTATATAATTGGGTAAGTTTAATCTTAGTCGGAGCAGTAATTGCTGAAAAAATGACGACATATTTTTAAAAAGTTTGTGAATTCAAATAGTAACATAAATCCGATCTGGCTAAAGCGCTGAAGGGTTTATATTGGCTGATTTTAATAACACCAGATCGGACTACATGCAAGTGCTGAAACTGCTCACGACCTCGTCATGCCCTTTATGGGATATACAAGACAGGTGTCGGCAAATATCTCAAATAAATACTTATTATGCTTCATTACTTAACTAGTGCGGGGATGTATCAGAGCAAACGTGATATGGTGAACTACGTTGACTATTTGCAATGTTGAGTGATTCAGCTGAGGAGAAACACAGTACAATTATACTAAATAATGCGGTGGATGCATACATATTCTGCAGAGCGATGGGACATCATGTTACGGAAATGGGATTGTGGCGCTACAGCGGAAGCCAAGAGTACGGAGTAGGACGCATACAGCAATCTGAACACCATGCAAACTTGTGGATCGAGAAGGTACAGGAATTCTGATACCGCTTTGCGGATGTCAATGCAACACAAGCAACGGAATTGTCTGGAACCCTGTCGACTGATTTAATTGTTTTACGGGTTTACTGTGTGTTCTGGTCGTGTTATATGGATAGTAGTTACTTTGTTTGGCGTGGTAAGAGAAAATAATACTTACGATCCAAAGCAGTCATGTTTCAAAGGAACAAACTGAAATGTTGAGAGTGAAGAAGACACAGTGGCCCACCGGTTTCCGTACATTAACGACCGATACGAAATGTATTCAAATGTTTCCGCAATTCAAAAAGACATGTTGTGTTTTGATGACACAGTTTTGTAAAAATATATTCTTTATATGGAAAATAACAAACCAAGTAACTTATTTCCGTTTTCGTTGAAATTAAGGTACTGTACCATGATGGAATGTTGGCTGATTAGCCCTCAATGCCGTCCGACAGTTGCTGATTTCATGAAGATGTTTGACTGACGCAATAAATCGTTTGGCTTACGTTTTGATAAACGAACAAGAGCAGTTAGCACGAAGTAGTGAATGTATCAACTCTGTGTTTTGTAATTAATTTGCAGTAGATATTTCCTTCCTTCCTCGTAGGCTGGTTTTCCTAAAACAGTATATGTATATCATAGTGTATAGTTTCCTGAATCAATAATATCCTCACATCACCTACCATAGCATATTGCTTCCTGTTGCGATTATCGCATTCATTATATAAAAACAGCATGACATCGTCATTACGGAATGACCCCGTTAAGGTAGGTATTCATCAATTGGATTTACTCCATGTATCAAAAATTGGTTGGGGGCAACCTAAAAACGTTAAATACAGTACAGTACAGTCATTCGAAGCTGCGAAATGATCATTCTGGACCCTTATCCAGACAACATGGGAAATTTAGTGGTAAATTTGATTTTAAAAATGAATATAAAACTTTTAGTAATGAATAGTCGAGGTATAAATCAGCTATAAATATAGTCTGCATAAGTACACCGTGCAAAAATCAAATGAATACGTCAGGAAAACACTGTCCTGCATAATTTACAACATATCAAGAGCGTCACCACATATACACAAGAAGTACAAACGCTTGCTAACTTTCTTGCCGTCACATTTATATAAAGTTTTTCCTATAAATGCGCATAGTTCCTGCTCCACATAAATCCAAAAACATATTCTTTCCTTGTGCGGTTAACAAATACGTTTCCGTTTAAATCAGCATCTATACAAGCAACTATATAAAACTAAAAGCGCACATCAGGAAAACCATTACTGATCTCATTCCCGGTATTTCCTGCTGTTGTACCGTCCCAGTCACTGTTGAAGTGACTTGGGAAAAAAATTGTGCGGAAAGGAAAATCCCAAGTATCGTCAGATGCCATACATATTTTCCAAGCTTATCGATGTAAATGAACTACCAATTCTGCAAAAATTAGCCCCAATTCAATTCGTATTGTAGCCTCATTTTTAAATTGATTAGACGATTGTGAAATACATGAACCTCCAACGACAATTCTCTCTACACAATCGAAGCAACTGACATGTCACTACGTGTCCTATTACAATTCCTCCTGTTATCAATGGCGACACGCGATGTCGTAGGACACATGGGATCAATGCATATTAAGGTAAGGTGTTGCACAAAAATGTGAATACTAATAATCCATCTACCTTTCACATATGTCGATGGATTCTTCTCGTTTCTCGTGAACTTCACTAGACCGCTCTCAACAACACTGTAGTTCAATTTGGCCCATACGTATCCATTCTGGATAAGGACAATCCTTACCGTTACACCTTTGACGATCTTATGTTCATTTTAAGAAAAGTTGCTACTCGATTCAACAAAATTCTGGTACAATTATCGGAAGTGGATCTTGAAAACGGTACAACACAACGTTTGAAATTATTACAGAATGGAACACGCAAGATAATTAACCAATCAATTTCTTCCTTAGAATTACCAACAAACTTATGGATGTCGCCAATGGCTTCCGCCGAGTACAACAGCATATCTGGCGAAAACGATACAAAATTGGAGGTCTGGCTCTCATACGCATCCATCATTCCCGACCATGCATACAGCAACGACGACTTCATATTCCACCGATTTCAACGCCGAGTCATGGACCGCATGATGTCACTTGCACGAGAGGTAAACACAAAGACGACAGGAACCGTGTCCACAATTCTAATGCCGTATAAGCTTCTCCTTAACGACAGGAAGCACTTTCAGGAGGCCAACTATACACCTTGGACAAACCATCCACATTCAGCAAAGCAATGGGGTATTATTGTTGCCACGGAATCATTTTCCGTGCACCCGAGCTTTAGAAAACTTATACCTTTACCGAAACCCGATATTGTCATTGTCACGTTACCGTACAGTCAAATTGATATCCGTCTCCATGAACATTTGCGTACATATGTTGACCAACTTGAACTTTTTGCTGGCAAGCACGTAAAACGTGGGGTTATGATCAGTATGCCAGACACTGACTCAAGTGGTAATGTTAACATGTCCCGCCTAGTAACAACCTGGAACCAGTTCATCAATTGGGCGGAGCAAAATGAAACGTCAATCATCCTATCTCAAGCATTCGCCAAGCCGAGCGCCCAGTTCATCGAATCGAAAACAAATGGCTGGTGGCGACTTGTCGAAAATGCTTTTTACAAAAACGCAAGTGACTTCCTGTTCGAAGAGAACGCAAGTCTTGTAATGTCAGCTGATGCCAAGGTATCAACGGAGTTGCCGAAAATTAGGGAACTCGTTTGTAACAGGAATCATGTGCATATAATTTTTGGGCTTGGCGGAAATAAGGAGAACAAATTGTTTCAACAAACACTTCCAGAGGAGACGGACGTATTGTTGGAAAAAATTACAAGTAAGTTCAGTCATGTGTATATACTTCTCTCAGAACACTCTAGAGAGGCATACCGAACTGTTAATCTCGAGGTGAGCAGAATTGGCAGGGTAGCAGAGCGAAAGCTTGACGCCGCCATCATTTTTATGCCGCATGATGATCTTGCAAACATGTTGAATGCCTCAACGGCTGAATATGCTGAGACCAAAACATATTTTGGGCAGTTGTTAAAACCAGTCACCACATACGTCGTACCTTTCATCGGAAACGATTCTGCGGATTTATTGAATTTTCTCAAGATCAGTTCCTTACCAAGTGTAGGTGTCACTGGAAGAAACTTATCGTTTGGTTATATCATTGACACTACAGAATGTTCTAGCTTGCTGCACCCATCGAACAACAAGGCCAATTTGATGCAGAAATACGTACAAAGTGGTAAGATGCAAGAGCTTATATTCCATTTTACGGAAGATGAACATACCATAAAGCTTGGAGTGGAGAGAATGTTTCGTCAGAGAATTGTGGTTCTCGAAGAATGCAGAAAGCTGGTCTCAAATCCCCGAGAATCAAACAGTGTAAAGCCATCATTTATGATGCTCCATTACTCAACAACATCGAAGTTCTATCAGAGCAGGCGCGAGATGGTGAACTATAAAAACTATTTGCAAAAGCTGAGTGACTGGGCGGAGGAAACAAACAGCACGGTGATCCTAAACAATGCGGTGGATGGTTACAGATATTTCAGAGAGACGGGACTATATGAGCTGGAAGTTGGTTTGTGGCGGTATAACGGAAGCGATGAGTTTCAAATTGGAAGGGCGCAGGCTTCTGGAGACAATGTGAACCACTGGCCGAATAAAGTGGAGGAATTTCGATTTCGCTTTGGGGATATGAGCACACCGGAGCCATCGGAAATGCTGTCAAATGTATGGATTGTTCTCTTGAGTTTAATGGGTGTTCTGCTAGTAGTTGGAATAATAGTTGGTTTGCTTCAAATAGTAAGAAAAAAGTTACCAGAACATCTAGTGCATGTATTTTTCAAAGGAACTGACACAAACATTGAATCTGAGGAAGAAACCGTAGCCCTCCGTTCTCCGTACAATAAAGACCGTTACGAAATAAATTCAAATGTTTTCTCGATTCAGAAAGACAGGCTGTTAGGCTCTGGTGAGTTTGGGAAAGTAATGCGGGGAAGTATTGTGCAGGACGGCTCGTGTATAAATGCAGCGGTGAAAACGGTAAATTCCGTCAAAGGACATAGGTATGCTTTAAGTGGTCTTTTGTCCGAAATTAAGGTTCTTTCGTACGTCGGAAAACACCAAAATATAACCGAGTTGTTGGCTGCAAATACCGACGATATACAAAACGGACGGGTTTATATGTTTCTCGAGTTATGTGAGTTGGGGTCACTTGACAAATATCTTCGGGGAATGCGTCCATCGGCGAATGATTGCTACAGTGATTTGAGTAATATCAGACGGAAGAAGTCTGACTTTGATGAACGAGTGGACAAATATCTGGAAATGGTTTCCAGGAAGGGAAGTTTGGAGGAAAGCTTTTGTGCTGATATGTACCGATGGAGCCAAGAAATTTGCAGAGGAATGGAGTATCTGGCATCCAAGCATGTCGTTCACGCTGACCTTGCCACAAGGAATGTTCTCCTGAACGCCAAGAAGGAAGCAAAAATTTGCGATTTCGGCCTGTCCCGAAGAATGTACAATTACAAAAACTATGTGAAGCAACAGCAGGAACCGTTACCTTGGAAATGGATGTCACCGGAGGCATTACGAAACTTTGAGTTTAGTGAGAAAAGTGATGTATGGGCATATGGGATTACACTCTGGGAAATTTATTCATTGGCGGAGCAACCGTATCCAGGGTTAGGATGGCACATTGGGTTTGTGGATACGCTGGAGGAAGGATTACGACCGCTGGAACCAAAATATAGTGAACGAAATGTGTAAGTATATTTTTTATATGGGTTTTTAACGAGGACGCTGAATAAAATAAACAATATTTATTTCCGTTTTCATTTAAACTTTAGTTACTGGATCATGAAGGAATGTTGGCAAATCAACCCGGAATGTCGTCCCACATTTTCTGAGCTGATAAAGATGTTCGACTGAGGTATGAAACGATTTGGCATAGAATGGAGCGTATAGTCGTGAGCAATCGGATAGAAATATATATTGCAAATTAATTAATTACCATGAATTTGTTGCAGACAATTTGTGAGTATGTTAATGTCATGTACTTAATAAATAATGTGACGTTGTTGATCGATACTTATTTAAAGTAATAAAAACGTAAATTTCCTCCATGATTGATTTTTGCGATACATCAAATGTAACAACAAATGCGCATCACAAACTAATTATCAATTGACCCGGTTGTAAAATAAATACAAGTGTGTCGGCTTGGCTCTCAAGTCAAATGGTTTAGGCTACATTTCACTCTACTGTATCTGCCAATAATACTCACGTTTTGGTATATGTTTTGGCGATTCCTATTTTGCACATTTTCCTGTTGGAATAATGCTGTCAGTTTGCTTGCAGCATCGTACTCCATCCTGCTTTGCTGACAACATACACTTCCTAGAAAAGCCCAAAGCACAAAATTTAACAGTACACGTCAGCATAACAGGCCACCGTATTCAAGACATTTCCTGCTGCTTGATCGTCCCAATAACTTGTGCGTTTTAATAGCTGGCATTCAACTAACGCGAAAGATGCCAAGTGGTTTTGGGGGGAATCACAAGGAAAACGGAACCCCAACAGTGTCCGGAAATATTTAGAACGAACGATTAGTACACTTGGAGCTCATGAAAGAAGAACGAATTACTTTTACTGTGTGTTTTGTGATAACGGTATGTACCTGTATGTGCACTGTAGCGCACTGGGACACCATTGCTTCCACAGGGGAGAAGAGCCGTTTCATTGCAGAACCGGCGGCAAGGAATTCAGATTGAAGAGAAACCGTCAACTTCACAAGAAAACTCATATTGGTGAAAAATCGTTCCATTGTCCTTGCTGCACATCAAAGTTTACTGCTGCTGACAACGTGAGGATATTAATGCGTAAGCACAATATATGATCGCAATCATTATAAATATGTTTCATTTAAAAGCTAAGAATAATTAATGTCTCACAAGCATGGATCAGAACTATAAATTATGTACCGTTGGTATATTTTTCGCCTTCAACGAGTTAGGACGACCTCAATGTAACTACCATCATTTTGAGAATTCTGCAAATATTATTCCAGTAGGGACACACACAGATAATGAAAGATGAACTGATTCATGGTAAATGAATTAGATCATCATCAAATTGTACATAAATGTGTATTAGCAGGATACAATTATCGGTTATAAAATATTGCATATATTAAGATTACCAATTCATATGCTGGCAGAAATTTTCGGATTTTCCAATTTCTGTACTAACATCATTATAAATAGATATTATGAGACAATGTAATCGGCTAAAATGTGGAATTGCAAGTGTCTGAGATTTTAAGCAATTTTATATATGACAAGTTTTAATAGTTGTTATACTATAAATCAAGCGTGGCATACCGGTTTCTTTTAGGCAATCAGAGGTTGACTAGAAGTATAGCATCGAAGCAACGAATTATAACCACCCATAAATATATCGGTAGAAACTATTTCCCAATATACCAAAATTGACCGTATCGTATCCTAATTGGTGCCGTAGCTCTGGCCCGCATCAGCAATATTTTGCTGTTTCAAGATTTTCTCTTGGAATAAACCAGTCTTGCTCTGAGTCGAAAGAACTCAACGGCACCAGCCGCCATATTCATACCTTTGCATATCATTGGTAATGCGATGAGATGACAGCCGAGTATAAAGCAATACAATCCAACAAACCCGAGATACATGAACAGAGTTATGGATTCTGGTGAACATTTGACACAAACCTAGAAACATACCACCAGAGACCAAAAACCAATTGTCATCCCCATGTAAACGATAACGTAAATTATCTCCTGCACTTTACTAACCAATAGGATGCAACAAGTATAATAGAAGCAAAAGCGATTTGTATCGGACATTCTGATTAAAATAATGTTCAATATTTTTCCTCCCCTGTCAAGAATAATAAGAAGTATGCAGCCAGAAAAACAAACTGTTCTCGACATTTCCACCAAAGCAAGGAACAAAAGTGCAATACGGAATATCAGAATATTTATATTTGATGTTATGTCTCCGTACTTTGTGTCCGAAAACACTTCTTCGGCAACAAAGTAACTGACGTCGTAGTCCATGAACACGGATGCACATGTGCCAAAAAAGGGGAATAACGACACCGCGGGCACAAACGCTACTGAAAGAATAAGATTTGTTTCAAGTTTGTCCGTTGCTGTCTCGTAGCATTTTCGTACTCGAAATTCTACAAAACAAAAATTGGTATTTGTTGGAATGCATTTCAAATGCGCATAGAAATCAATTTGTGAAAGTGATTTACCTTGTTCAATTTTGCCTGCAATATATATGACCTCATTGATAACGGCCACTACAGCATTAATGTTCCGGAAGCATGTGTATGTGGCTGCTACCTTTGTCGATCCAAACGCCCAATACATCACTAAGGTAGCAACATGCACAACGGAAAAGTTTGGGTGAGGCGTAATGTAACCCAGCTGGATCGAAACAATAAGACATATCCAGCTAATGGACAACGTTAACAACACGAGGAAAAGAAATGCAGCGACTTTCGCAGGCGGCGTTGTTATGGTAAGCCTCGAGCTTTTATAATCCCATTTAACCAGAAATGGTGGCAGATAGAAGAAGAATTTTGATATAAGTCCGAATGCCAATTCTTCGTGTGGTAGGAGCACGGCATGATGTGCTGTGTTGGGTCGGACTTCTTGTAGACGTTTGGCCAAAAGCAACTCTTGCAAGCGATGCCTTATTTGATTACAAGTGATATTAATAAATCCGATGTTATTGGGTAGCAGATGACGCCACATCGTCTTCGAACAAATTAAGCTAATCGAAAGAAACAGCTTTCCTCGTACTTGTAGAATGACAATTTACTGATGGCACTATCGTGAATTGAAACAACTATTCGGGTCCAACAATTGAGTTATCTTATTCCTTTCCTTTAGCACAACCGGTCTCGTATGTCGTCAAGTAAAATGTGGAAATGTCGATACAAGTGCAGTTTTAAATGCAAACAATATTACGGGTTGCAGAACTCCACGTTTGCAAAATTCCACCAATGCACTCCTGACTCCAGCAATGGTGTTTGCGGAGGTGCTAGTAAGTTTCCCAGTACACCGTCCAAACTATCAAGTGAACACGTCAGGCAGACACTTTCCTCCATAATTTACTTCATATCTAGAGCGTAACCACATATCCGCGAGAAGTAGAAAGGGACTTGATGCTTGTTTGCTTGCTTAGTATCACAACTACACATATAAAATATATAAATGTTCGTATTTCCTGAACCACATATCCCCAAAAACATATTCCTTCCTTGTGCTGTTAACACAAACGTTTCCGTTAAAATCAGTATTTATAGAAGCAACTATATGAAACTAAAAGCGCACGTCAGGAAAGCCAGCACTTATATCATTCTCGGTATTTCTTTCTGTTATACAGTTCCAGTGACTGTAGAAGTGATTTGGGGAAAAATTGACGCGGAAAACAAAACCTCAAATATCGTCAGATGCTATATAAATTTCCCTTAACTATTTATGTAAATGAACTACCAGTTCTGCAAAAAATAACCCCAATTCAATTTGTATTGTTGGCTCATACTAATAGTCATTAGGCCACTGTGAATTGCAGGAGCCTCCAACGACATTTCTCTCGGCACAATGGAAGCAACTGGCATGTTTCTACGTGCCCTTTTGCAATTCGTCATCTTGTCAATGGCGACAGTCGATGTTGTAGGAAACATGGCATCAATTCACATGGTAAGGGGTTGCACAAGTATTTGGCTGGTAATAATCCATCTAGCTTTGACATATTTTGATGGATGCTTTTAATTTGTCATGTTTATTAATTTCCGGTGAACTTCAAAAGGGCACTCTCAACAACACTGTAGTTCACTTTGACCCATACGTTTCCATTCTGGATAAGGACAATCCTTTCCGTTACACCTTTGACGATCTGGTGTTCCTTTTAGGAAAAGTTGCCACTCGATTCAACAAAATTCTGGTACAATTATCCGAGGTGGATCTTGAAAAAGGTACAGCGAAACGTTTGAAATTTTACTAAATGGAACATGTGAGAATTAACCAGCCACTATCTTATCGTAGAGTTACCAACCAACTTATGGATGTCACCTATGGCTGCCGCCGAGTACAATAGCATATCTAACGAGAACGATACAAAATTGGAGGTGTGGCTCTCATACGCATCCATAATTCCAGACTATGCGTACAGCAACGACGACTTCATATTCCACCGATTTCCACGCCGAGTCATGGAACGCATGACGTCCCTAGCACGTCAGGTAAACACATGGGCTCCAGGAACCGTGTCCACTATACTAATGCCGTATAAGCTGCTCCTTAACGACAGGAAGCACTTTCTCGAGACCAACTACACACTATGGACAAACCATCCACATTCTGCAAAGCAATGGGGTATTATAGTTGCAACGGAATCATTTTCCGTGCACCCAAGCTTTAGAAAACGTATACCTCTACCAAAACCCGATATCGTCATTGTTACTTTACCGTCCAGTCAAATTGATATCCACCTCCATGAGCATTTGCGTACATACATTGACCAAATTGAACATTTTGCTGGTAAGCACGTAAAACGTGGCGTTATGATCAGTATGCCAGACACTGACTCGAGTGGAAACGTTAACATGTCCCGCCTAGTAACAACCTGGAAGCAATTCATCCATTGGGCAAAGCAAAATGAAACGTCAGTCATCATGTCTCAAGCATTCGACAAGCCGAGCGCCCAGTTTATCGAATCGAAAACAAATGGCTGGTGGCGACTTGTCGAAAATGCTCATTACAAAAACGTGAGTGACTTCCTGTTCCAAGAGAAGGCAAGTCTTGTAATGTCAGCTGACGCAAAGGTGTCAACGCAGTCGGCGAAAATTAGGGAACTTGTTTGTAACAGGAATCATGTGCACATAATTTTTGGGCTTGGGGGAAGCAAAGAGAACAAATTGTTTCACCACACACTTCCAGAAGAAACGGACGAATTGTTGGAAAAAATTACAAGCAAGTTCAGTCGGGTGTATATACTTCTCTCGGAACACTCCAGAGAGGCATACCGAACTGTAAATCTGGAGGTGAGCAGAATTGGCAGGGTAGCAGAGCGAAAGCTTGATGCCGCTATCATTTTTATGCCACATGAGGATCTTGCAAACATGTTGACTGCCTCAACGGCTGAATATGTCGAGACTAAAACATACTTTGGGCAGTTGTTAAAACCGGTCACCACATACGTCGTACCTTTCATTGGAGACGATTCAGCTGATTTATTGAACTTTCTCAAGAACAGTTCGTTACCACGTGTGGGGGTCGCTGGAAGAAACTTATCGTTTGGTTACGTCATTGACACTACAGAATGTTCTAGCTTGTTGGACCTATCGAACAACAAGGCAAATTTGATGCAGAAATACGTGCAAATTGGTAAGATGCAAGAGCTTATATTCTATTTTACGGAGGATGAAAATACATTAAAGCTTGGAGTGGAGAGAATGTTTCGTCAGAGAGTTGTCGTTCTCGAAGAATGCAGAAAGCTGGTCTCAAATCACCGAGGATCGAACAGTGTAAAGCCATCATTTATGATGCTCCATTACTCAACAAGCTCCAAGTTCTATCAGAGCAGGCGCGAGCTGGTGAACTATATTAACTATTTACAAAAGCTGAGTGACTGGGCGGAGGAGACAAACAGCACGGTGATACTAAACAATGCGGTGGATGGGTACAGATACTTCAGAGAGACGGGACAATATGAGCTGGAGATTGGTTTGTGGCGATATAACAGAAGCGAGGAGTTTAGAATTGGGAGGACGCAGACATCTGGAGACAATGTGAACCTCTGGCCAGATAAGGTGGAAGAATATAGATTTCGCTTTGGGGATATGAGCACGCCGGAGCCATCGGAAATGCTGTCAAATGTATGGATTGTACTCTTGAGTATAATGGGTGCACTGGTAGTAGTTGGGATAATAATTGGTTTGTTTCAAATTGTACGAAAAGTGTATCCTGAGCATCTTGTGCGAACATTTTTCAAAGGAACTGACACAAACATTGAATCTGAGGAAGAAACAGTGGCACTCCGGTCTCCGTACAATAAAGAACGTTACGAAATAAATTCAAATGTTTTCTCAATTCAGAAAGACAGGCTGTTAGGCTCTGGTGAGTTTGGGAAAGTAATGCGTGGAAGCATTGTGCAGGACGGATCGTGTATAAGTGCAGCGGTGAAAACGGTGAATTCAGTGAAAGGACATAGATACGCTTTAAGTGGTCTTTTGTCCGAAATTAAGGTTCTTTCGTACTTAGGAAAACATGATAACATAACTGAGTTGTTGGCTGCAAATACTGACGATGTACAAATCGGACGGGTTTATATGTTTCTCGAGTTATGTGAGTTGGGGTCTCTTGACAAGTATCTTCGGGGAATGCGTCCATCGGCGAATGATTGCTACAGTGACTTGAGTAATATGAGGCGGAAAAGGTCTGACTTTGATGAACGAGTGGACAAATATCTGGAAATGGTTTCCAGGAAGGGAAGTCTGGAGGACAGCTTTTGTGATGATATGTACCGATGGAGCCAAGAAATTTGCAGAGGAATGGAGTATCTGGCATCCAAGCATGTAGTTCACGCTGACCTTGCCACAAGGAATGTTCTCCTGAACGCCAAGAAGGAAGCAAAAATTTGCGACTTTGGCCTGTCCCGGAGAATGTACAACTAGAAAAACTATGTCAAGCAACAGCAGGAGCCGTTGCCATGGAAATGGATGTCACCAGAGGCTTTACGAAACTTTGAGTTTAGTGAAAAAAGTGATGTTTGGGCGTATGGGATTACACTCTGGGAAATTTATTCATTGGCGGAGCAACCGTATCCTGGGTTAGGATGGCACATTGGGTTTGTGGATACGCTGGAGGAAGGATTACGACCGCTGGAACCAAAATATAGTGAACGAAATGTGTAAGTATATTTTTTATATCGGTTTTTAACGAGGACGCTGAATAAAATAAACAATATTTATTTCCGTTTTCATTTAAACATTAGTTACTGGATCATGAAGGAATGTTGGCAAATCAACCCGGAATGTCGTCCCACATTTTCTGATCTGATGAAGATGTTCGACTGATGTATTAAATGATTTGGCATAGAATGAATCGTATAGTCGTGAGCAATCGGATAGAAATATTAACTGCAAATTAATTAATTACCATGAATGCGTTGCAGACTATTTGTGAGCATGTATATATTAATTTCATGTACTTAATAAATAATGTGACGTTGTTGATCGATACTTATTTAAAGTAATAAAAGCATAAATTACCACCATCATTGATTTTTGCGATACATCCAATGTAGTGAATCCAACAAATGCGCATCACAAAATAATTATTAATTGATCCGGTTGTAAATTAAATACAGGTTAGTCGGCTGGGCTCTCAAATCAACTGGTTTAGGCTACATTTCACTCTATCTGCAAATAATACACACGTTTTGGTATATGTTTTGCCGATTCCTATTTTGCACATTTTCCTGCTGGAATAATTCTGTCAGTTTGCTTGCAGCATCCTACTTCATCCTGCTTTGCTGACAACATGCACTTCCTAGAAAAGCCCATAGCACAAAACTTAACAGTACACGTCAGCATAACAGGCCACCGTATTCACGACATTTCCTGCTGCTTTATCATCCCAATAACTTGTGCGTTTTAATAGCTAGCATTCAACTAACACGAAAGATGGCAAGTGGTTTTGGGGGAAATCACAAGGAAAATGGAACCCCAACAGTGTCCGAAAATATTTGGAACGGAAAAGAATGTGTGGTGTATGCACATAATATTTTATTTAGGATGCTGAGCAGTGCTATGTTATATGCAATGCCAGTCTAATCAATGCATGGGTTGTTTGCCTGTGTAGTTTAGTGAATCACAAGTAAGTTTTATTTCGTACATTCAGTACAGAAGACATAAGAGGAGTGAGTCTCATGACTCGCATGTATCGTGTACATATAACTCAATCTTACCTGAAGACAGATCACTGGAGACTAGTGGTGACTGTCTTCTTAGGGGCATAATCAAATCAACCAAAGACATTATCAAATCATTAAATCAAACTCAATTTAGGTTCATTTACATTTATCATTTCATGTGGGTATTTACATACACCACAGAATGTATATTCTCATCTCAAACGAGTTCATCCTATGGCACCACCGATACGGCGATTTAAATGTGATTCCTTAGTTTAGTCACAAAGCGGGAACGATTAGTACACTTGGAGCTCATGAAAGAAGAATGAATTACTTTTACTGCGTGTTTTGTGATAACGGGATGTACCTGTATGCGCAGTGTAGCGCACTGGGACACTATTGCTTCCAACTGGAGAAGAGCCGTTTCATAACAGAACCGGCGGCAAGGAATCAAGATTGAAGAGAAACCGTTAAATTCACAAGAAAACTCATATTGGTGAAAAATCGTTCCATTGTCCTTGGTGCACATCAAAGTTTACTGCTGCTCACAACGTGAGGATATAAATGCGTAAGCACAATATATGATCGCGATCATTCTAAATATATTTGAGTTAAAAGCTAAGAAGAATTAATGTCCCACAAGCATGGAACAGAACTATAAATTATGTACCGTTGGTATATTTTTCGCATTCAATAAATGTGTAACCGTACGTAGAAACCAAGTTAGGACGAGCTCAATGTAACTAGCTTCAATTTGAGAATTCTGCAAATATTATTCCAGTAGGGACCCACATATAATGAAAGATGAACTGATTCATGGCAAATGAATTAGATCAGCATCAAATTATACATAAATGTGTATTAGGAGGATACAATTATCGGGTTTAAGTATTTGCATTAGTTGTATAGCATGTCCACACTTATTAATAAAAATATATTAATAAATTAATAAAGATAAAAACTTACTAAAATATTGCATAGATTAAGATTACGAATTCATATGCTATCAGAAATTTTTGGATTTTCCAATTTATGTACTAACATTATTCCAAATAGAAATTATGAGACAAGGTATTCACCTAAAAAGTGGAATTGCAAGTGTCTGAGGTATTAAGCAATTGTATAAACGACGTTTTAATAGTAGTTACAATTCACTTATTTGAAACTGATACATGGCATGATAAGCAACATGGCATAATTCATGGGATATGTGTACTCATGTTACACGATACGCATCTTTGTATTTTAATGTCAATACATTTTGGTCAACAGCACATGTACACAAATAGCCAGCATAATTCTGCCAGCTTGTGACGTCAACAACCACAAATTACTACCAACTGTAAATCATGCGTGGCATATCGGTTTCCCTTAGGCAATCAGAGGTTGACTAGAAGTATGCCATCGAAGCAACGAAGTATAACCATCCATAAATATATCGGTAGAAACTCTTTCCCGATATACCAAAATTGACCGTATCGTATCCTAATTGGTGCCGTGGCTCTGGCCCGCATCAGCAATATTTTGTTATTCCAAGATTTTCTCTCGGAATAAATCATTCTTGCTCTGAGTCGAAACAAGTCCACGGCACCAGCCGCCATATCCATATCTTTGCAAATCATTAGTAATGCGATGAGATGGCAGCCGAGTATAAAGCAAAAGGATGCAACAAGTATAGTAAACGCAAAAGCGATTTGTATCGGACATTCTGGTTAAAATAATGCTAAGTATTTTTCCTCCCCTGTCAAGAATAATAAGAAGTATGCAGCCAGAAAAACAAACTGTTCTCGACATTTCCACCAAAGCAAGGAACAAAAATGCAATACGGAATATCATAATATTTCTATTTGATGTTATGTCTCGGTACTGTGTGTCTGAAAACACTTCTTCGGCAACAAAGTAACTGACGTCGTAGTCCATGAACACGGATGCCAATGTGCCAAAAAACGGGAATAACGACACCGCGGGCACAAACGCTACTGAAAGAATGAGATTGGTTTCAAGTTTGTCCGTTGCTGTGTCGCAGCATTTTCGTACTCGAAATTCTACAAAACAAAAATTGATATTTGTTGGAATGCATTTCAATGCACATAAAAATAAATTATTGAAAGTGATTTACCTTGTTCAGTTTTGCCTGCAATATATATGACCTCATTGATAACGGCCACTACAGCATGAATGTTCCGGAAGCATGTGAATGTGGCTACTACCGTTGCCGACCCAAACGCCCAATACATCACTAAGGTAGCGACATGTACAATGGAAAAGTTTCGGTGAGGCGTAATGTAACCCAGCTTGATCGAAACAATAAGACATATCCAGCTAATGGAAAACGTCAGCAACACGAGGAAAAGAAATGCAGCGATTTTCGCCAGCGGTGTTGTTATGGTAAGTCTCTCGCTCTTATGATCCCATTTAACCAAAAATGGTGGCAAATAGAAGAAGTATTTTGATATAAGTCGGAATGCCAATTCTTCGTGTGATCGGAGCACGGCATGGTGTGATTTGTTTGGACGGACTTCTTGTAGACGTTGTGCCGAGAATAACTCTTGCAATCGATGCACTGTTTGATTACAAGTGGTATTAATAAATCCGATGATATTGGGTAGCAGACGACACCACATCGTCTTCGAACAAATTAAATTAATCGAATGAAAAATAGCTTTCCTCGTACTTGTAGAAGGATAAGTTTCTGCTGGCACCATGGTGAATTGAAACATAACTGTTCGGGGTCCAACAACTGAGTTATTGCTTTCTTTTAGCACAACCGGTCCCGTATATCGTCAGGTAAAATGCCGAAAGCTAATTTTTATAAACTTACAACCGTGAAATCTGTCATTAAGATAAATGGCAAGGACAATACGCCCATTTGCTACCAACTGAACATACCATGAAATTGTTGGCTCGGATCCATGATATTACTTTCCTCTCTAACTTCATGAAAGCAATTACTTTAACCATGCCAAATATCATCTAGCCATTTCATTAATTTGATTATTTTGAAATTACGATAAACCATTTGGATTTTTTCCAGAAAATTTGGGAAATCATTTTTATGTATGCAGTATAGCATTGTAATCGGGATAGGATACATGCTTCCATTTGGTCACTTATAAGTCACCAATATTACGTCCGCTTTATACATTATCAATTCCCAAAATTTTGTAGCAACATTTTTTGCATCAATGTTCGTATAAATGGTTACTGAAAGATTGTCGTGAATGGGTTTCAAACCAACGGTAAGTGTTTTTCGAATTTCCCGTCTCCGTATCTACCAATTTCGGTGACATTTGGAGAGCAATGTCACTTACATATTAGTTTGCAGCAGAGCAGGATACATTATGGTACGTATGGGTTTTAAATGTATTGCAATACTTTTGCTTGGAGCATTAAACTGTGAATACTATTAAGATATTAGCAAAAATGATATCAGCCTATGGAAATGAACCACAAAACATTACAGAAGATTTGTTAGAATGGATACACACGAAAGATTATCCTCAATAACAGATAGCGGTTTATTGCCCCATACATTTTTTTAAAACTCAAAATCACTATTAGGAATATCGTTTATCACCAATTGCAAGTCTGCCAACAATTTCGTTCCCTGTTTTTACATTCCAATGAATTTAAGGTATGCAATTTTACATATACATTGATTTAGGTTTCTCCTACTCCTAAACGAAATGGGTATATACGGTGTATTATGTAATTTGATAAACCTATCATTTCAAATGCATCGTCAACACATCTTCCATCAACCAACCGATCATATGGCAGTTACCAGGAGGCTACTTTGACTCTCAGGGCCTCGTATTTCTTATTATTCGACTTATTTGTTGTTACCGATGGCACACCTAGAATGTCATCATGATTCAAAGTAACTACTAAAAAATCCATAATAAGTGGTGACAGCATAATGTCAACTTATAGATATAAACCATGCAGTAGTCATGCAGTGCTGGACCACATTTATTCATAATAAAATGATGAGAAATATTTACGCATTGCCGCTGAGAAAAAAAAATAAGAATGCACACATTGGATGTACATAAGTATTCTTGGTAGATTAAGAACGGATGTCTCTGGTGTAATGTAAACCGCGATGTAGACAATCCTAAATTATTTATCCCCAAGCACTGCTATTTCTAGTGTCATTATACAAGAGGCTATAGGAATTGGAGTGGACATGATTGTGGTTTAAATGTATTATCTACCACCGCAATGGGACATTGAGAATACGTGAGTAAACAAATTGACCTAATGTCTGTGTTTGAAAGTGCGAATTTGATAATGCATAAATGTTAAGTTTCTTTAGACTGACGTAAAACATCCGCAGTAATTGGTACAGCACAAAAATATTCAAATACTCAAAAATAAACATGACCACATTCGTACGAGACAAGACGTTATTCACCGTTAGTTGGAAAAGGGGAGTGCTGTGCACGGAATGGAATTATTCTTTGTCTAAAATTACGATAGCCCAGTCAGGTTTTGAATCGTCTTAAGCCTATTTTGATATTAGAGTAAATATATTAGTTGACATGATCTCAAAACGTTTGCACGTCGCTCTTGCTGCGACAGTCATACCGCTCCTATTTTCCAATACAATATGTGCGCAGACAGCTCCGTCGGTACTTGTGGCTGATGACAGCCATGGAGTTGGTGAAAAGATAATTGACGTTACAAGTATTATTGAAAAATATTACAACGGTGACAATTCCTCCCTTGCGGAATTGGCTCAAATTATTAGGTCACTCCAGAAAACAAGCCCGCGGCTCCTGTACTACGAACAAGGTAGAACTGACGATAATCATATGCAATTAATTAGAAAGACTTTACTTTGCGCCAGTTATGGTTTAGATATGAATTCCTACAAATTAAAATTTTTATGAAGATTTGACCGACAAGCTCATGGATAAAATGAATACTCTGGTGACATTGTTGGAGGAATTATCAAAAGGAGATTCTGCTACAACTCCTGAAATTTTACTCTCTTTGGGGTAGGCAGCATGCTTTGTAGCAAAATTCGATCGTCTGTTCACCATAGTAACAGATTTAAAGAACGCTCTTTTATAATTTATTCTGAATAGCTACAAGAAAATGGTCGTTGAGGAATATATTTATCCTGAGCATTTCCTTTCCATAATGGAGCCACTTGCCCAACTTCCGCTAGTGAGTCATGTTGCGTTTGAGTTTACCGGTTCTGATGTTTTCTGCGGATTTCAACACGCCAATCGGACTAACATCATCCGTAATATCAACCGGGCAATTCGAAACTGTGCCAAATGTAACAAGTCTCTTAAGATTGGATACGCTGAAAAGCATGATCTAATTACTTGTGCTCACTTCAAGGGCAACGTAGAAGAAGCAGATTTCTTCATTGCTGAGTTTTATTTTAGTCCTGGTAACGACCTGCTGGAAAGCTACGCTCGATTCAGTCGATTCATGAACGACAGGCAGAGCGAGGTCACTGGCCATATATCAAAGGAATCATTTCGTCATAAGCCGCTTGTGCTGTACAATCTTCAGTTCATCGGAAATGTAGTGACACGAGCGGATAGGATATATCATTGCAATTTTAAAAACTTTATGAACGAGTGGAAGACGACTGAAAGTTATAACAAACTCATTGACAGTGTGTCTGATGTGTTCTCAATTTGTGAAGGTCTCGATAACTCCACATCCGGATTTTCAATGATTCCGGCCATTGCAGACATATGGAGAACCGATGGTTCCAGTCTGCGCGGCTGTAACATCTTCCGGTCCATACACCTAACATTGAATGATATTTCTGAACAGGGATTCCAAACGGTGTTACTGTCCAACGGTAAGTAGCAATTAAAAACACCATTTATTTCGGCCCGAATCGTCAATTAGTTCTTACAGTTTTGTTCCTTATTTGTAGCGTCCTTAACCGACCTTCCCTTTGAGACATCTGAAACCTGTAACGAAATCGTAGGGAACGGAATTCAAAATGTGAATGTGATTACTGGTGTTGTGGCAATCTCACCAATTAATATTACCGAGTTTGATATACCGTCAATGACTGAGCTCAAAACTAACTTCGGAATAAATACAACCAAATACTCGTGCATTGTTAATGACGAACTTAAGATAATTCCTTATCCCACACAAAATAATAACGCCGGTGAATTTCCGGGTAATCTGGAACTATGTGACGAGATTATCTTATTGCTGCCGGTGTTCATTAAAGAATTTAGCGAGTATTCTGACTGGGAACTGAATCATTTGAAATTCAGATATGGAAGTGCGAAGCAGATAATCCATGCAAAATTCCCGAGTAAGCCAGTTCACTTGTTTATATACTGTACCAATATCGAAGCCCAGCGGGCATTGGATTCCTGGGAGTTGTATGAGACTTTGTACTGCTGCCCAGCTAAGGCAATGTTGACTGAATTATTTGAGCGAATTATTAATTGGGCCGAGAGAGAAGAAATTACGCAAATATCAAACTCTCATGACAGTGCTGACATTTCTGGCAACCCATTACATTGGAACGTTCTCAAGGCCGATGATAATGTGATCCCAAATGTTCAGAACAATTTTCCTTTGTACGTTAGACGTAGCTTTAACAAAACCAAAATGTTTGGGAAATGGACAAACGGATTGCTTCCTTGCCTCGAGTGGCCCACTCAAATACCCGTTGGAGGAATTGGTCTAGACGGTAACAATGGTGGAAGTTACCTAACGTTTAACCTGACAAGTGAGAGAGTGCTGAGACCTTATGAGATGTCGACATTGTTGCTGTTTTCCATGACAACATTTCGGGTTACACAATTGGATGTGTCAACCCGAGATGAATTGGATTCCTTATTGGGAATCCTTGCAAAGCCGTACTTCAAACAAGCTCTAGCAGAAAACTTAATTGGAAACCGCGAAATATTTGTGTATGTTCCCTTTTCCATTTTACAAAATTGTGATGACCTATTATCTGAACTTGAAGCCGTTGTTTCCAGTTTTCACAAACAAGTTAAAACTATTACCCTTAAAGTTCACTTCTCGGAGCTGACCTCAGAGGCTGTTCTGTTAACACTCCCGATAACCGTCATTCAGATGGAAAGAACAAATTTTACATTTAAAATGGGACTCGAGCTTAACGACTGTGCAGAAATTGTCACACAATTAGGAAATCTGAAGCTGGAAAAATGGGGACGAGAATCCTTCAGCAGACACATCCGTTCTAGAATGCTGAACAAATGGGATTATATCGTGTGTACCATCCCTGCAAAGCAAGCGCTACCAGAAAATAAAGCAGAAATGCAGATATTTATGGAGACCCACATTTACATGAAAACGATATTGCAAAACTTGTTCCCCAATCTGGGTGAAATTTATTTCAAAATGCTTCCGGGTGTACAAACCGCAACAACCGTTGGCCAGAGAGATTTCCTCTTACTTATGAGTCATATGATAGAATTTGGAAAGATTTACAATATTTCATACGTTTTGGTACCGGGTTTCGCCCATGAGCAGTCAAGTGATTTGAGCTGGTGGCAAATATCTAATTACTCCGACCTGTCAAATGTTAGAGCATTTCAAGATATTGAGAGTGTATATCTGAAGCAGGAGCCAAGACGACCAATTCTGGTGGAGGAGCCAAAGGATTATTTTGAGGCTCAGACCCAAGAATCTGGAGCAGATACATTTTGGATTGTTTTTTGCCTTGGGACGGCCCTAGTGATTATCACTATCATACTCGTTGCTGTTGTGATAAAGGCCAGAAAAAATGCAATACTTCTAACGGACGCTGAGGTGAAGGAATTCCTAAGAGGAACCGATGAAGCAACGGCTACAGCTGGTGAGGACAATGACTACAACCATAAACTGGTGAAGGGCGGATACAATGACAAATTCGAGATAGACAAAGGGAGCCTTTGTCTTGACCTGGGAGAAGTTCTCGGAAAAGGTAATTTTCGAAGTGTCCGGAAGGCTAGCATTAACTGTGGTGACAGGAAAGGTGAGTCTGTTGCTGTGAAGATGCCACTAGATGGGTGCGAGAAGCAAACGTTTGTCGGGATGCTTCGGGAGGTCAAGCTGCTGGGTTATCTGGGAAGCCATCCAAATCTGGTGGGGTTCATTGGTGCTTACACCAAGGAAATCCAAAAGGGAACGCTCTTAATTGTGATGGAGCTGTGCACTGGTGGATCACTACTTTCCCATTTGCGGAGCATAAATAGTGAATACATAAATAATTTGAAGGATGCCGTCAGCATGAATTTAGTTCGCTTTTGCCGAGATATTGCTTGTGGCATGGAATACATTTCTAGCAAAAGCGTTATTCACGGAGACGTGTCTGCTAGAAATATTTTGTTAGATGGAAATAACGTATGCAGGATATCTGATTTTGGTCTGTCTCGAAAGCTGTACCAATATCGTGAATACTCTAAAAAGACTAAGGAGCCGTTACCTTGGCGATGGCTGTCGTACGAGTCGCTTTCGAAACTGGAATTTTCAACAATGTCTGATGTTTGGAGTTTCGGTATTACCGCGTGGGAAATTTTTAGTCTAGGTAAGTAAATCTAAAGTTGATGCAAGGCTATTGCGCTCAGTTAATAGTTGAGAAAAAGTTCACGCCTTACATTTCCATTTGTTTCTGTTCAGGCGACGTGCCATATCCCGGGGTGGGGTGGACTGTTGACTTTGTGAATGAACTTAAGCAAGGAATGCGATTGTCTGCTCCTACATTTGCGACCCCGGAAATGTAAGTCAACACAGGCTAATTTTAATATCTACTATAGTTGCAATTATCGCGATCGTATAAACGGTGGTTTGAATATCGGTTAATAACTCTAATAGAACTATTTATTTGCAATTAATATTTGTTTAGTTACGAGAGAGTCGCAACTTGTTGGAGATTCGATCCGGAGCAGAGGCCCAATTTTACCGAGCTTCTGACATTTTTCGAGGGGCAACTCTTAAACCCATATACTAACATTTCAATTTAAACGTCGCAAAACTATTCATTACCTTGTGAATTATGAATCAAAAATGGTGCCTTTACTTAAGCAAATATGAACTCAAATGTTACATTCACATAATACATGCTGCTTTGCGCATGAACATATAATTACGAGTTTGAATTTTATTATATACTAAGCAATAATGAATTTGATATGTATGGCGAAGAATTTTAGGATGAGAAATATTCCTGGAAATTGTGAATAAATGCGTGCATAAACATTCAAACAGAATGCCACAATAAAATGATTACTGCAACCTGTAACCACTTCCACTTCCTGTCTATGTACTAACTCTGTCATTATCTGAATACATCAATTGGCTTAGATATCCTGGAAACTATAATGTGAAAAACGATACCGGCCAACGCTGAAGGCCTTTTCTGTATGAACTGGCCTTCGATTCATCTCTACTTCTTCCTGGTTGCCAACCTCTAAATCGTTTGGAATTTTCTGCAAAGCTGTTTGTATGCGTCTAGGGCCTTAGCGACATACCATTCATTCCAGAAGAATAGAATCGTCTGATAAGTCTAGAAAGATAACACAATGGGAACTCAATTATTTTGGAGCGCAACATACCTCCTAGATAAACTCACAAACCTGCGGTTCCTCCCATTTGTGTTCTCCCTTAACAAATCATGCACGCACAGGATTCAAAACGAGCAAAGACTAATTCCACTAATAATCATATTTTTATCAACGGAAGTTGTTATATTGACGACTTTCCTTCCCTCCTTATCCCATATTGTAGGAAACTTGATGTACTCAAAGCCATATCCTGGCATTTACATAGTCGTTCGAATTATAACCGACAACTGCATATTTCAGTACCTAGTATATGCAATCCCTGCACAAATGCGCGGAGACGAAATCACTCTATACATAAATGCATTAATAAACTACGAGAATAATTTACTATCAAAAGCTTATTTAAATGGTGAGTGGACAAAATACTGGCAGTCGTCATTCTCAAAATGTCTTCGCCAGCATTTCAAACTTCACAATGAAGGGACGAACAAGTTATAAGTTTCAGCTCATATATTATGATGTTGCCAACAGCGATTATTATTGATTTGGGGATATTGAAGGTCACTTCAATTATGGTTGACGTTCACGAATGCAGTGTAGACATGATCAAGCACTATTGGCCGATCCGGGCTGCTGAATTATTCTCCGCTGGTAAAATATATACCATGAGATTGATAAAACGAGGTTTGAGGATACATATACCTGTTGCGATTCCTTCGGGTGAAGTTGCAACGCTTGACCGTGAAACCCAAGTGAGTTTTCTGTACTATATTTTATACACTGCCAAAATCAGGAATCTATATACTAGGATGTAAGGGAAATGAATCCAAAAATGAAGTTTGCGAGAAAATGTATATTGGAGAAAGCAAAAAAGACTTCCATGAACGAATAAAACAGCATGAAGATAATACAAGACTCCAACAAACACAGAAGTCCGCTGTTGCTTTACACATGATCAACAATGACCATGCTATGCACCCAAATCATACAACCTTATAGAAGTGGAACGTTCAACTTACAAAAGGAAATTAAAAGAAAGCATTTACATCCAAGCCTTAGGAAAAGAAAATCGTATCAATCTTAACTCTGGGATCAAGGTGGAAAAATTCTGGAGCTCAACACTTTCACGTCTTTTCAAACAAAATCTCTATAGAACCATCAACAATGGATAGAAAAAGAAAAGGCGATAATTACAACACATTTACATTTTAGTCGACCCCCAATTTCATATCATTTAGTAAAATAGCTAAAGTCGATCTTTCCAGTTCAACTTATGTGAACTTGTAATTAGATTTCAGATTGAAGGTAATCCTTTATCCCCTTGCTTTAAAATATTATTCATATAATTTTAAAATTATTTTGATGTACACATACATATTGATGTTATTTACTAGTTTTCCTGAAGAAGACTGTAGTTTCAATCGAAAGCTCGAAACAATAAAAAACTTTTCCTCAAACGTCGTGTATTAACTATTCTTATATATTTTATACTACACGATAACAGCTCTGATGTACTTTGAAGACTCAACACGCCATATTAGTGAAAAATTGTTGCAGTAAATCATTCCCACTTTTTAAACATAATAATGCCACAGTCCATACGATACCAGTCCACAAATGAATCCTTACTGGTTGACAGTATTACAACCAGGTGTTATCTGTAAATATATCGTAAGTCCTATTTTCAATTTACTGTTCCGTTCATTGTTATTTTCACAACTTTTCAGTCTTTTGAGATGGACATCAGTTGCACTCGTTATGTAGAGGAAAGTGCAAGAAAATGGATTCGATCTGTTGTTGTGCATTAGCTGCACGTTGGTTAACAATTGGGTGAGCAAACTATAAGTTAACGTATGGGGCTTTCATTATGCAATGACATAAATATTTGTGACATTGACACCAATATATTACTATTTTAGATATTGATTTAAACGCGATTTATTTTGAGTCATATATTGTTGCAACTATGATCAACACCAGTAGCAAAAATGCCATGGCATATGAGATACTAAAACAATCCATCAGTATATTATAACATTAGGCGATGTATGTATTTAAACTTATTGTAATTAACACCAGAATGTGTATCAGTACATCATCAGCACCATTCCAAATGATATACATAATGCAATTTATAAGAATATTCATGACATTTTCTTTCAGTGCTGTTTAGAAGTTAATAAGAAGTATAGCATCGAAGCAACGAAGTATAACGAGCCACAAATATTCCGGCAGAAACTCTTTCCTTAAGTACCAAAATTGACCATACTTTATCCTAATAGGAGCAGTGGCCCTGGTTTTCATCAGCAATATTTTGTTTTGCAATGATTTTCTCCTAGAATATATTATTCGTGCTTTTAGACGAAACATGTCGACTGCAACAGCCGCCATTTCCATGTGTTGACATATCATTGGTAAGACGATGAGATGCGATACGATTAAAAAACAAAGAAATCCGACAAACGCAAGGTACATGAACACGGTTATTGATTCTGGCGAGCATTTGACAAAAACCCAGAAACAAATCACCAGCGCCCAAAATCCAATTGTCATCCCCATATATAAAATAATATGAATTACCCCGTCTATCTTTCTGACTAAAAGGATGCAGCAATTATAGTACATGCAAAAGCGTTGCGTATCGGATACCCTACTTAAGATAATTCTAAATATTTTTCCACTCCTATCCAGAAGAATCAATAACACGCAGCCAGCAAAACAACACGATCTCGACATTTCCGCAAGTGAGCAGAACAAAGTCACAATGCGACCAACTAGAACGGTGATGAGTGTAGTGGTGCTTCGATACTTTGGGTCCGGCAGGATTTCGTCGGCAAGAAAATATCCGAAATCGTAGTCCATGACCACTGATGAGACGGTGCCCAATAGTGGGAATATTGACACGGTGGGCACAAACACCAGCGAGAGTAGGATATTGACGTCAAACTTTTCCCCGTCAAGGTTATTCCTTCCCCTGACGTGAAATTCTGAAGAACATCAACCTTAGATTTAAATATTTTTAAACCTGATAGAAAATTTGATGAAAGTCGATTACCTTGGTCGATTTTGTCCGCAATTTGCATGCCATCATTTATAGTGGCTGTTATTGCATTGATATTCCTGAAGGAAACAATGATGGAAACTACAATGGCCGATCCAAATGCCCAAAACATTATCAGTGTAGCAAAGTTAACAATGGAGAAATTGCTCTGAGGAGTTAGGTAACCGAATTTGAACGACACCAAAAGACACATCCAACTGACCGCCCAGGTAACCATAACAAATAGAGCAAACGGAATTACTTTGACGTCAGGTTTATTTAAGATAAGTGTAGAACTTTTGTAGTTCCATTTTACAATGAATGGTGGCATGTAGAAAAATAATTTTGAGAGAAGTCGGAAAGAAAGCTCTTCATGTGGGCGTAAACCACAATTGGATTTTAGGTTCTGCTGGACGCCTGTGAAAACCATTGTTGTAGACGGTTTTCTGACGCGATGATACAGTTGGCGAAAAATTGTATTGATTTTTGTTACGATATCTATCAGACATATAGGTGACATTATTGGGATGTAAATACAGTACTATCACGTAAAGAAAATCATGTACAAAAAGTTGTCTTTGAGACATTTGTTTGCACGATGACATAGAAATATGCGGCTCCAGTATTTTGCAATAAAATGTTCAGGGGAGAAAGTTATTTCCTGATAAACCTGGCAATGAAATGAGTGATAGAAGCTACAAAAACGTTGTTATTGGGTTCACAAAGTATATGGAAGCCGTCAAATCACCAGTAGTTTTCAGACTGACGGCTTTCGAAAAAAATATAAGGTCTGTAGGAATTTATCAAACCCGATCGCAAAAAATCGTCCACCCAGCGCAATTTTATGAAAATATATTTAAATGCGGCAACGTGAATTTGAAAGTAATTTGCCGAAACGAAATGGGTCAAAAATTTGGTTTTTGCCGACTGCCATAAAAACAATATCCATGTACCGAACGCGAAAGCTATGTCGAGACCAATCAGTGAAATTGATACCAAATTACCAAATCCGTTGACAATTGTAGTTAATAAGACCTTGCATCAATGTTTACCACTAAGTACAGACTTATTTTACTCCTGAAAATTGTCTTTCAAGTTACGTGAATCGGTTAACTTAAAACTTTTATATAAAAGACATTTTGCACATTTGGCTTCAACTGTAAGGATAATTTAGGACCGAATATACAATGTAATTTTTGTTAAAATTAAAATGTATTTCCAATAGACCATTTTACATTTGCAACTTCGTTTGTATTTTGCAGTCCCGTCAAAGTTGGACTTCTGTCGTCTTTACTGGATAAACATAAGCGGTTGTTAATTCACAAATTTCCATAGATCCGTCCGAGTAATTCCACAGCAAAACTAATGATTCCCAAATTCAATTTCCATGTAGTTACATGTTTCTAAAACAAAGAAACACGGGCCCAATACAAATAAATGATAGAATAAATATTGTTTCCACATCAATTTTTTCCACATTTGTAGTAGCAATTTCTAATTTAATGTTCTTATATAAACTTCCAGATGAAATGATGCTTATGTATTTCCAATTAGTTGAAATTATATAAACATTATATTTTTAGTACAGGAAATTTAACTTGATTCGACTGGTATGAATATCTGTGTCACAAGCTAATTCATGTTATAATTTGTATCTAACTCGTCACTCCACATTCACAATTGACAAGTTGGAGCAGTAGGTCCAACATGTCGGGTTTACCACCATATGTATAAATACTATAACTTAAAATTATGCGTATATGTACTATTACGAATCATTATCTTAATGATCTATATCAAATACCACGTTCGCTTCCTTTATTTTAATAACTGTAAGTGAAATAACGTTCATGTCAATGTTTGTGCAGCAGCGCGGAATACGTACAACATTGCGCATACGGCGATATCCTGAAATAACAAGATAAGCATTTTATCCCATTAACTGTTTGTTAGTAATCGTGTGCGCATTCAACAGTGACTTAATATCAAAATATTTGTTGCATATCCCACACTTTTCAAATTTCTCCTTGGTATATTCTCGTCGAATATGTCTGTATTTGGCAGCGGTTGAGATAAACTCACTGCCACACAATTCACAGCTCACTGGCTTCTCTAAAATACGACCAAGTAGGTGACGATATAAATGATCTTTTTCACGAAACGGCCGTTCACAGAATAGGCACTCGTAACGCCGACCTTCAGAATCATGAAATTTGCAAATATGCGTCCGGAATGAATTTCGCCCGGTAATCGCCATGTCACATTCCGTGCCCGTTATTCTGAGGTGGGTTTTCGTATGTTTGCGAAGATATGATTGATTTGACGATATAAATTTACAATGTGGACAAGGGTATTTTAGTTCCGTGGAATGAGTTTTCTCATGTCTTCTCAAGCTGCCTCTCCTCCAAAATCCTTTCCCGCTAATTCCACAAGTAAACACTTTCTCCTGTGAGTGAGCTCTCATATGTTCGCCCATATTTCCCTTTTGTAGGCATCCCTTTCCACAAACCGAGCATTTGTAGTTCCATGTTGCCTCGTCCTGATGCGACTTTAAATGAAATTTCAGTTCTCCTTTCGAAATGTAACATTTGTCACAACTTGTACATTTGTAAGGGCGCTCGACTGTATGACGAGACACGTGCTCTTTCATTACCTGTTTAGACGTCAAAACTTTTCAGACAGACAGTGTTACGCTACGTGCTCTTAAGGTATTAAGTTGAGAAATCACTCCGCTGTACATTTAATTGCATTCATAAAAGCAGCATTTGGTTATCCGGGATTGCTGCTCACGTTGAATTGCTAATCTTCAATATGTTTTTCTGTCAAAAATTCAAAGTAGAGACAATTTGTAATTCAAGGTTTGAAATGATTTCATGTTACATGGTGTATGGGTGCTAATATAGGCATGACCGGTCCTTCAAAATTCAAATTACCACATTAGATGGTATCGTCAGTGTCCATATATGATTGCGTAAAGATTATTTTAACCTCCACAACATGTGTATATGCACGAATCCTACATAACGGTGTAGCTGTAATTTTCACAGATCCATTAATTTTACAATGACTGTTATGAATATGAGCTTGACATTTTCAAGTATTTACCAATTATAAACATACACGCAACGCAATTCGAGGTCAGTGTAGATGGAGACCAAGCCCAGCAAATTCATGTCCTTGATATAGACTTAATGATTCGGCCGTGATTTGAATTGCGAATTTGACCTAGAGTATTATGGTCTCAACAACAATGTACCGTAACGAACAGGTGAAACGGACACATACCGTCAACCTTCCTCTCATTGCCACACATTTATTCCATTATCCTAGAATTATTCCTTGGATAAATAGCCGTTGCTAGGCTGTACGCTTGGTTGCAATAACGAAATGTTTCTACAGTTTTCTTTTCAGCATCCGTTACAAAGCGACAACTAACAACAAATATATAATATATACACGCGTTTCTGCTAATAAAACAACTAGTTCCGAACAAAATATATCATGAGCACTGAGTTGTTTTGGAGCGCAACGTACCTTCACGGTAAACTCGCAAATCTACATTTCTTCCCATTTGTCTTCTCTTTGAGCAAATCCCCTACCCAAAGGATTCTGAACGAAAAAAGGCGCCTTCCACGAATCTCAATGTTCACATCAGCCATATTAGTCACACTAACAACCTTCCTGCCGTCCATATATCATATAATTGGATACGTGCTATACGCCCATCCTTACCCTGGTATTTACATTTTTGTGCGCTGTTTAACTCTTAACTTCATTTTCTCGCATCTGTTATACATCTCCGCAGCACTTCTATGGGGAGATGAAATAACTCGGTATTTAAACGCGTTAATACGTTTTGAGAGCAACTTAGATTATAAAACTAACTTAAACGTGGAATGGTCAAACTATTGGAGGATGTCATTTTCGAAGTTTCTGAAGGGGCACTTAAAACTTCACAACAAAGAAACCAACAAGTTTCTAAAAGGTTGCTCTGATTCTGATTTTCTTGGACATTTTCATTCGACCGGCGTGTTCAATGGCGTATTTGTAACAATTGTTTTACCGGTATATATGCTTACTAGGGATCTCGATCCCATGTTCTACGTACTACAACCAATTTACAAGCTTTGTTTGGACGATAATTGTTCCTTTTATTCCATTGTGCATCCAGTTTTGTTAATGGTTCGTGCTATTTTGTTATGTCTGTCAATATTTGAAAGCGTACGGACGTTAGTGTTTTTCTGTGACTTTCACATTTTTCACCAAAAGGCGTATACCAATTGCATAAAAGTCATACGACAAAATGCGTTTAGATCAATGGATTATTCCCGGACCATTCGGAAGTATACACAATTGAAGCTTCTGTTCAATCAGGGGGACCGTTTATTGCAAGACGTAACGGCAGGTTGCTTAGCAACTGGATTTATGACAATTGTGTTATGTAACTCCTGGTTGTTTATTGGGTGGAAGGTAATGAGTATTGGTAAATATCTGCTAATGTTACCCTCACCGTTCATTATGGTACTAGGAATAATGAAATCCTTTTCTATTACGGTCGACGTACACGAAAACAGTTTGCACATGGTCAGCCACGAATGGCCAAAACGGGCTCTTAAGCTATACTCAGCTGGTAAAATATTTTCATTAAAGTTGATGAATAGAGAATTAAGGATACAGAGGTCAGTGACCTTTAAGTCGGGTAGTATGGCTACGCTGGACAGGGAAACTCTGGTTAGCTTTGTATCCTACATTCTCAACTACACTATAACGGCGCTAATGTACTTTAAAGAGTCAACGGAACATATTAGTGATAGTTTGCTGTAGCGCCGCTTAAAACGTTTCCCGCAAAAGACACAGATAAATATAACGTGCTAAAGAAATCGTAAAGTTTGCTGAGCTACACGAAATTCTACTATTCATAATACGGTCGTGCTTTAAAAAATGTTTCAAGTGAATGATATAGAATGTATATAATATACATAGAATATACAGAGGAAATGCACTGGTTTCTGAGTAAAAGATTGGTTTTATCCGCACGAAGACTTCAACTTCATTGACTCCGTACGACGTGATTGCATCGAGTTTGTTGCGGTTGTGTAAATTTTCCAATCCTTGGGATCAGACTTAACTCATTGTCAACTGCATCGTACTGGCATGAAAATCAAGTGCAGGTAACCCTCTGAGGGAAGTAAATAGGAGACAGCAATTCAAGCGAGAGTTGTGCAATTTATTTTGCACAATCATTAATTGTTCATGGTGCAGTAGAAAGGTAGAAGCCTCCATTTAAAGTTGCATTTCATGTTACAGCCTGTCATGTTGGTATAATAATAATTTTTGTGTGTCAACGATTAATATATTACTCCCACTTATATCAAGATGCAATGCTTGACATATGTTTTGCTTTTGTTGTACAACAAAACAGAGACTAAGGATAATCGTGGTTATTAGAATTGCGGCATTAAACGAATGTATGCAGTCGGAAGTTATAGATTATAAAATAAGCATCTAGGGTCATTTTTTTATTTCCCACTCATTACTTTCTGAGCATTGGCCTTGAGCGGCAGTTAAATTACAAGTAGATTTAGCAGTTTCATAATAAACACGCGGAAGAATTTCCTGTTACTTTTTCAAAATAAAATTACTTATGTTGATTGAAATCCTTCATAATGATGAGTGAGGGAAAACATACTATCAGCCGAGCAGTTTTGAAACATTAACCTTGCTTACACTTCCTACATAATTTTCTACTATTCGCAGTTAGACTGTAAATAACTTCTACTTCCTTCCTCCAAAATGACTCATTAATATCACCTTATACGTTAATTTAGCGTGTTATATATCATAAGCATCCGTTCGGTCTTCTACATATGTAATTACTGGCCTTGACTTTATTGCCATCGCTTCGGAGATTATAGCTTAGAAATTCAGTTACGTTGGAATCCTTAACGTGGCAATATATGCGATTACATGCTGCTTGAAAACACCAATCTATAAACGTCATACGAATTCTTAATTGACACGTCTTGCAACTTTAAATACGTCAAGCTTATCACGATAGGTCATAATCATGAGCACACAATTATACTGGAGCGCGACATATCTTCACGTTAAACTCACAAACCTGCCCTTCTTTCCATTCGTCTTCTCCCTCGACAAATCTCCTACAAACCGAATTCGGAACGAGAAAAGAAAAATTGCTAGATTGATCATTTTCACATGAACAATGTTAGTTGAATTAACATACGTCATTCCATCCATTTGTCAGATATTGGGATACATGTTGTACTCGAGTAAATATCCTGGAATGTATATCGTAGTTCGGGTTATAAGCACCGCCTGTGTTCTACAGTACCTAGTGTTTATAATCGGGGCTCTGTTATGGGGAGACCCTATAACCCAGTACATAAACGCACTAATAAATTTTGAAATCAACCTCACATCCAAACAACAGCTAAACACGGAATGGACAAAATATTGGGATTGGCCATTTGCCAAATTTGTGCATTTTCATCTAAAACGTCATAACAAGGAGACACATAAAATTCTAACCGCTGCTGCTGACTCCGACTTTATGGGACATTTTTATTCGACGAACGTGTTTAATGGGACATTTTTGGGAATTATACTTCCCATCATCTTTGTGATTCTCGATTTGGATCCACTATTCTACGTCTTCGAACCAATTTATAAATTATGTTAGCCTGAAACATGTTTGTATTATCCATTTTTACATTCTTTTATCATCTTAAATAGAGTGGTACTTTCATTTCTGGCCTTTTTTGAAAATACAATAAAGACCGCATTTTTCTGCGGACTTTTCTTCTATCACCAATTGGCTTACAAAAGCTGCCTGAAACACATACAACAACATGTACTCAGACACATGGACTACTCCGAAACTGACTATACTGAATTGAAGCTATTGTTCTACCGTGGAGATGGTTTCTTTAGATACGTTTCGAAATCCCTGCTGGGGTCCGGATTCACGAATGCCGTCTTGTGCAACTCGTGGTTGTTTATTGGATGGAAATTTGTCAGTTTGGAACAATATGTAATGGTACTGCCCACAGCACTTCTTGTTGTATATGGAGTATTGACAACGCTGTCTATTACGGTGGATATTCATATAAACAGTTTGGATATGGTGAAACACGATTGGCCGATTCGGGCTGTTGAGTTATACTCTAAACACAAAATTCATTCAGTAAAGTTGATGAAACGAGAGTTAACGATACAAAGGGCAGTGATATTTTTGTCGGGGGACGTCGCCACGATTGACACAGATATTCAAGTTAGTTTCTTGTCCTATATCATCAACTACACGATAACGGCCCTGATGTTCTTCAAAGAGTCGACAGAGCATATCAGTGAATAGCTGGTTTGATTCACTTCACATTTATTGAAATGAAACTTGACAGATAATATACTTGGATTTATTGGAGACCTTTGGACTCATAAGTGGGCACATCACAGTACAGTAGTAGGAACGTTTAATCGTAGATAATTTACAATTTAATAGCTTTCAAGAATTTATCATACACTAATACTAAATATATTAATAGTACATATATATATATTGCAATAAATTATAAATTGTAAATATATTGTAATGCACGAAATGGAATAAAGTGGACGAAAGTCAATACTCTATGGCATTCAATTCGATAGCTAATGAATTATCACAAAATAAGTAAACAATTTCTAAGTCAGTTGTGAACATCGTTTCTTTCGGTCTTTTAATCTGAAATGTATTTCGTATAAACTATTTTATATGTGCTACATGGTCTGGATTTTTAGAGTCTCAACTCAAATGTTCAAAAACTTTCTACTTGCGTTAATAAATTAATTTTAGACTTGACTACAAATATCCGATGCTTTTAGTAAGTTTCCGCGACAAAAACATTGAGTTATAGATTCAATCTACGTGAATTGGCGCTTCATCAAACTGAGATGCTGTTGTACAAAATTGTACGTTATTTAGTTTATTCCAAAATCATATATCCTCCATAGCAAACTGGTGCATGATGGCTACATAACACATTGAGGCATACTTAAATACATGGACACATTGGAGTTCGACATTCCATGTTAATGGCGTGATCCATCTTCGAACCGACCTTACGATTATCCACTATCTCCAATAAGGGATAATATGGATTACGTACCAATTAACAAGCAAATGACTTCTGCATTCACGTAAGCGGTTAAGGTTGAGATATTTGGTTGCAAAAATGAAGGTTTGCAAATTCATGATGTACATCGTTTACAATTGAAATGAATGTCATATAATGAGGTATGCTAGCTTATATGTACATGATTTGTCATACGAAATTCATGATGTTATATATCGTGGTATTATTAGACTACCCATATTTTCATATAATGATCACTATAACCTCAATGGTATATGGATGTGAATCTGCATGACTTCGTTTGATGTCCTCGCGGGACCACTAGTCTAACTGTAATGAATATGTGTTTAATTATTTCTAATAGGTGCACCACTTGTAAGCCCGCATGTTTTGCAAATTGCGTTTACTGTAGATAAATAGTATATTTGCTGTCCTTGCTATAACTCTTCCATTAGACCCTGACTTGAATAAGTAAAGCATTTATCGTATCGATCTTGAAAAAAATATAACACGTGGCAATGCACAGATGGAGACAGCATACATCATCAATATCAATCTCAATGCCACACAATCATTACATTATCTAAGAATTATCCCACATATTTATCGTCATGGCCAGAAGACAATCCATATGGCATTAACTAAATTGTGTTCTTTTTTATTTTCATGATTTGATACCTGTCAAAACGCCAGCCTCCAAAGATACATAAATACACGGTGCCTTGTAGAAATAACGAATATTTTCGAAAAATCCTATATCATGAGCACACAGTTATATTGGAGCGCAACATATCTGCACGGGAAACTAGGAAATCCACCATTCTTCCCCTTTATCTTCTCGTTGAACGAATCGACTACCCAAAGAATACGGAATGAGAAGCGACGCATTGCACGAATCTTAATTTTCGCATCAACTGCAATAGTCATACTGACAACTTTCCTGCCGTCCATCTACCACGTCATAGCATTTGTAGTGTACGGGGTCCCTTATCCTGGTATTTACATTGTGGTGCGGTTTATAAGTAGTAACTCTATATTGCTCTACCTAATATACATTATCTCAGCTCTATTTTGGGGAGACGAAATAACTCGGTATTTAAACGCGTTGATTCGTTTTGAAAGCAATTTTGAAGTCAAAGATAATTTGGATGCGGAATGGACAAAATACTGGACGTTGCCCTTTTCAACATTTCTGCAAGGACATCTTAAACTCCACAACGAAGAAACTAACAAGATTTTAATTGACGCTCCGGACTCTGATTTTCTGGGACATTTCCATTCCACTGCTGTGTTCAATGGTGTATTTTTAGCATTCGTGTTGCCGCCTTATTTTCTTGTCGGTGACCTGGACCCTATGTTCTACGTGTTCCAGCCAATTGCCAGACTTTGTTCCAAGGAATCATGTGCTTACTATTCCATTGTGCAATCAATACTACTAACAGTTCGGGCAATTCTTTTGGGACTGTCAGTCTTTGAGAATATAAGGACGGTAGTGTTTTTCTGTGACTTTTTCATTTTGCACCAAAAAGCGTACACAAATTGTTTACGTTGCATACGTCAAAATGCCTTCAGATCTCTGGACTATTCTCAAACGCTTCAAAAATATACTGAGTTGAAGCTCCTGTTTAATCAGGGGGATCGTTTATTACAGGACGTTACTGCAGGAAGTTTGGCGGCGGGATTTATGATAATTGTTTTAAGCAACTCGTGGTTGTTCATCGGCTGGAAGATTACGAGTTTTGGCTAATATGTCATGATGCTCCCCACATCGATTATGATTGTACTGGGAATAATGAAAACCTTTTCGATCACAGCCGACGTTCATGAAAACAGTTTGGAGATGGTCATGCACGACTGGCCAACTCGAGCTCTTAAGTTATACTCAGCTGGTAAAATATTATCACTAAAGTTGATGAAAAGGGAGTTGAGGATTCAAATGCCAGTAACTTTTAAGTCTGGCAGTACGGCTACGCTGGATCGGGAAACGTTGGTTAGCTACCTATACTACATTCTATACTACACTATAACCGCACTAATGTACTTTAAAGAGTCAACGAAGCATATAAGTGAGACCTTGTTATAGCGGAGTGGGAAATGTTTCTGTCAATAAGAATTGCTTAACCTAAGACTGTTGAGATATCATTCCTAAAGATACAACTCTATTGGGCGACCGAAAAGCAGGAGCACAAAAAGATTCTGCGAAGTCATTGACCATTTTATTTTACCTCAGCTGGTACATACAAAAGTCAGTTTAGTTGGAGACTAGTTCGGCCTAACACTCATGGTATCTATGGAAAAATATTCATAGTTAAAGCTGCTGTTCAATCCAGGAAGTTACTTGCTTCGAGATATGACTGCGTCGTAACTGGCGCCGGAATTAACCCTACTTCATTTTTGTTGGTCCTGACTAGTTATTTGCTGGCAAAACCAAAATTTGATCAAATACGGCATGATGGTGCCAACGCTGCTAATTGCAGTAGTGAGAACGTTGAAGACGTTTTCAATTACGGTCGGCGTTCATACAGACAGTTTCGCCATACTATTGAGAATATATCGATATGAGCTGATGAATTACTATCAATTGATAAAATGTACTCATTGATATAAAAAACGATTATGACATGGTTTTGTTTCACAATCAGTTGGGAACTTAACATAACAGTGCTATATGCACACACACATGGCCAGGACAAAATATAATAATAACTATGAAGCATACCTAAAATTTCATTTAGAGGTTTAGTGATTCTTTTTTTCATTAAGACGTAAATTTGAACCAAGCCAGTGCAGAATAATACTTCATTAGATTTGTTGCCATTTTTCTACCAGTGTAGTGAGTAATATAATGTTTAAGAATCATTTCGGTACATGGAATGCTAGAGCTTGGCAATATATTGCTGAAAGAACAATTATGGATACGAAATCTAACGGCCATTATGACAGTTTTATGCCTATCCTTGAGCGAGTAATCTAAGTGTTTTACGGTTGATAGTAGATTTTCTTGCGCGATTACGATTTGAAGAGTTATCGCAATTGGCGTCGAAAAATCGCCTTCATTTTCAACTACACAATAACGGTACTAATGTACTTTAATGTATCAACGGAGCATACTAGTGCAAGTTTGATGTAGCACTGCCCAAAACATTTTCGTGCATAGCACAAAGAATAGTTGGACTTGAATCTGTGTAGTTAGTTATTACATTTGTAAATAATATTTTGTAAATATGTGGCAGCAGCGGAATGTGATATTTTCAAGTCACGCATGGGATCACCAATTCACTTAAGACTTCGTGACTGTCTTAATTGCAACTGTATTTGATTTTAGTTTATATCAACAGGTTACCATTGATCAGCTTGTTGGTTATCGACTCATATTCTATTATGTAACAACATAAAATGTGATAAAGAAAACGTTAAGTTTGCTAAGCTACACGTAAAGCTAATATTGACAATGCGGTTGCGCTTTAAAAAAATGTTATATGTGGGTAGCAAAGTGTATGTTAAAAGCATATATTTGATCGAATTTTACAGTAGATATACACGTTCCTGAATAAACGATTTGTTTTATCCGTGGTAGCATTTGAACCTGATGGGTTCCTTACGGCCTGTTTGCTTTGAGTTATTCGGGTTGTGTAAATCTCCAAAGCGCTTCAGATCGGATTTCTATTATCCCTAATAGCACTGTACTGGCATGATTAAAGCCGGGCTTAAAATATAAGTGAAGGCATCCTTCAGAGGGAAGTGAATAGCAGATAACTCAAGCATTTTTTCACAATTATTAATTGTTTCATGATCCAGCAGAAAGGTAGTCAGTTTCCTTTTAAAATTTCATCGCATGTTACAACCTTTCGTAAGCATAATCATTTCTTTCTTTATTATTGTCAAACATTATAGGATTCCTGGCACTAAAACAAGGAAGACATAAATGAGGCGGCTCTACTTCGGTTCTCCAACATAACCGAGATTAAAGATAATTGCACTTATTCGAATGGCGTCTTTAAAGGCGGAAATTATATCAAATACTACCAGCACACAGGGATGTATTTAAACATACCTCTCATTCCGTTTCTAACATTAACCATGAGCAGCCGAAATTACAAGTAGATTTCGCAAGGTTTTATTTTAAACACGCGGAAGCTCTTGCCCATAATTTATACTAAGTACTGGCTTAATCACATCGTTTGGTATCTGACAACAACAAACATTTCCTGTTTTTTAAATAAAATTACTTCTGTCGATTGATATCCTTCAAAATGATGGGTTGGGAAAAACTCACCATCAGCGGAGCAGTTTAGAAACATTAACCTTGATTACACTTCCTACATATTTTTCTACTATTCGCAGTTAGACTACAAATAACTTCCACTTCCTTCCTCCAAAATTACTCACTTATATCAACGTATATGTTAATTTAGCGTTTTATATATCATACGCATCCGTTTGGTTTAATGAATTTGCAATTATTAGCCTTGACTTTATTGCCATCGCTTCTGAGATTCTAGCCAGGAAATTCAGTTACGTTGGAATCCTTAACGTTTCAATATATGCGATTGCATGCGGCTTGAAGACGCCAATCCACAATCTTCATACGAATTCTTAATTGACACGTCTTGCAACTTTAAAAACGTCAAGCTTATCACCATCGGTAATAATCATGAGCACTCAATTATATTGGAGCGCGACATATCTTCACGTTAAACTCACAAATCTGCCATACTTTCCATTTGTGTTCTCCCTCAACATATCTCCTACAAACCGAATTCAGAACGAGAAAAGAAAAATTCCGAGAATTATAATTTTTACATCAACAATGCTCGTTGTGATAACAAACTTCTTTCCTTCCATTTGCCACATATTAGGATACGTTCGGTACTCGAGTCACTATCCTGGCATGTATATCGTAGCGCGAGTTGTAAGCACCAGCTCTATTTTTCAGTACCTAGTGTTTATAATCGGGGCACAATTATGGGGAGACCATATAGCCCAATACTTAAACGCTGTAATAAATTTTGAAACCAACTTTTTATCCAAGCACCACTTAAACACGGAATGGACAAAGCAGTCGAGTTTGCCATTCGCCAAATTTGTACATTTCCACTTGAAGCTTCATAACAAGGAAACCCATAAAATTCTGACCCTTGCTCATGACTCTGACATCATTGGACAGTTTTATTCGTCAAGCGTGCTTAATGCTGAATTTTTGACAATTATTCTCCCGATCGTTTTTGTGTTTCTAGACATGGATCCCCCATTCTATTTGTTCGAACCAATTTATAAATTTTGTGTGCCAGATACGTATAATTATTATCCAGTTATCCATTCAATTATCATTTTAACAAGAGTGGCACTTTCATTTCTATCCTTTTTTGAATGTATAAGAGCAACCGTATTTTTCTGCGGCATATTTTTCTATCACCAATTGGCTTACAAAAGCTGCTTGCAACTCATGCGGCAAAATGCATTCAGACAAATGGACTACTCCAAAACGCTTCGTAAATATTCTGAATTCAAGTTATTGTTTATCCTAGGAGATGATTTGTTTAGATACGTTTCGGCATCCCTCTTGGGGACCGGATTCACGTATTGTGTCATGTGCAACTCGTGGCTGTTTATTGGATGGAAAGTTGTCAGTTTGGACAAATATGTAATGCTGCTGCCCACAGCACTTCTTGCTGTACTTGGAGTATTTATAACGCTATATGTTACAGTCGACATTCATATAAACAGTTTGGATATGGTGAAACACGACTGGTCAATTCGAGTTCTGGAGTTATATTCAGCAGGAAAAATTCATTCAATAAAGCTGATGAAACGAGAATTAAAGATACAAAGGCCAGTGACTTTTGTGTCGGGTGGCGTGGCCACTGTCGATACAGAGACTCAAGTTAGCTTCTTGTCCTATATTATCAACTACACGATAACGGCTCTGATGTACTTTAAAGAGTCGACGGCGCATATCAATGGATATCTGGTTTGATTAGTTTCATATTGACGGATTGTTCATTTATTCTCACTTGCGTACAAGCAACAGTTTAGAGAGACTTGAATTGAGTTGAATAGCCCTTATTACTGACCTTATCCATTGTCTCCTCCTACATTTGCTACATCCGAAATGTTAGTGAACTCGGGCTAATATTAATGTCTAATCCAATAGTTACTCTCATGAAGGTTAATACGCTAGTTTAATATTTACTTTAGTTACGAGAGAGTAGCAACTTGCTACTAATTGTATGGTACCATATTATATAACGTTAAATGTTTAAATGGAAATCATGATATTACTGTTGTAACTAATATACATTTTATGACATTGAAACGGGATTTACTTTGACTAATTTAGTGTTTGCTTTATAGAAGTCTGCGCGTTTATCCATAAATTTATTACGTTGTTCATTGCATGTCCTACAGCGTTTGTTTCTAAATGACAATAAGAAGTATAGCATCGAAGCAGCAAAGTATAACGAGCCACAAATATTCTGGCAAACACTATTTTCCTAAGTACGAGAATTGATCATACTTTATCCGGATAGGTGCATTAGCTCAGGTTTCGATCAATACTATACATCTGCCAGTAAATGTGGAAGGTGACAATGCTTCAAATATGCGTGACATTTGAGGTCAAAGCTCAATTTTAATAATTTAGTGAAAACGGAGAATATGATTACATTACTGTGTTACGATAGCTAAATGTAGTATACAAATGAATAGTAATATTGAATGAAAAGCAACTGAAATGGTAATATGGGCAATGCTATGACATGAGCCTATTATTACATATCAACAAAACTGTTTCACAAACTTTTCATTTCATTCAAACCGCAAAAAAAATAGACCGCTGCGGTGGATACTGATACTTTATTGAAATATTTACATTTTGAATTTTGTAAAAATAAATATTACTGTCCTTATTAACTCACAGCGTCCATATTAAGGACGGGATTGCTAGTTTATCTTAATAAACTATTTTACATTTGTATCATCAGCAGTGGCGTTTGTACCGTCTTTACTGGATAAATCTAATCGGTAGTTAATTCAGAAATTTCCTACATCCGACGCAGTAATGGCACAACAAACCCAATAATTCCTCAATTCAATATCCATGTAATTGATTGGTTTTAAAACTGAGACACGGGCATAATAAACAGTAAGTAATCAGCAAATAGAGTGTAAATCACGTTTATACATAACTAAACTTTCCAGAAGCAATTTATAATTCGGTATTCCTGTATAATCTTGTAGATAAAATGAAATGCCAGTATAGTTCCAATTAGCTCAAGTTATGTACATATTCTCTAATTCTTAACGATAATTTAACATGAATATTCTAGTACCTAATAGGTACTACCTATTCCGGTTATGTACATATGTGCATGTTCGTCACAAGCTAATTCATTTGATAACTTGTACCTATCCAACTCGTTAATCCACTTTAAAAGTTGACAAGCCGGAACATTAGTTCAAATAATAAAAAAACGATCGATCCACTTCCAGTACTGTATCCTAGTCTAAATAATTCATTCAGTTCTTCTGCGTTGTCATATAATGATCACAATATTTGTAGGAAACATTTTCGAAAAACACAATGTAATATATTCCTAGTTCCGTGCTTGCATTGGAGACAAAAATAATATTCTAGTTGGGCAGTATAATACGTTTCGCTTCGTTTCAAGCATCAATAGTCCAAATAATGTTTGTAGAAAATTTTAGTACGAACGATTTGTTTTGAATTGCGAGACGTTCCACCTGATTCTTGAGATTTGATTCCTGAACAACTGAGGCATCGTATCCCTGTCTCTATTTGTGGGCAATCATATGAGCCTTCAACTCTGACTTAATATCAAAATATTTGTTACACACTCCACACTTTTCAGATTTCTCCTTAGTATGTTCCCGTCGAATGTGCCTGTATTTGACAGCAGTTGAGACAAACTCCCTGCCACACAATTCACAACTGACTGGCCACTCAAAAATATGACCAAGTAGGTGACGATAATGATGATCTTTTTCTCGAAACGGCCGTTCACAGAATGTACACTCATACCGAGATCCATCAGGATTATGGAATTTCCACATGTGCGTCCGGAAGGAATTTCGTCCAGTTACCGTCACGTCGCATTCCTTGCACTTTATAGTAAGGTGAGTTTTCAAATGTTTGCGAAAATATGATTGATTTGACGATATAAATTTACAGTGAGGACAGGGATACTTTAGTTCGGTGGAGTGAGTTCTCTCGTGAATTTGTAGGCTGCCGTATCTCCAGAATCCTTTCCCGCAAGTTCCACAGGTATGCACTTTTTCCTTTGTGTGACCTTTCATGTGCTCAATCAGATTTGCCTTTTGGAGGAATCTTTTCCCACATGCTGAGCATTGGTGGTCCCATGTTGTCCTGTCCTCATGTGATTTGGAATGTGTTTTCGGTTCTCCTTTCGAAACGTAACATTTGTCACAACTGGTGCATTTGTAAGGTCGCTCGCCAGTGTGACGGGATATGTGATCTTGCATTGCCTTCTTGTCCTTCAGAATTTTTCCACACAGCTCACACGGATATCTGATACCTTTATGTATGGTACTAATGTGACTGAACATCCCACGTTTCGACCTGTACTGTTTCCCACATATTTTACAAGGAAACGTTTTCAAATCCATCTTGCGCAAGGAAGTCAACTTTTGACAAATATGAAGTCGTTCGGAGCAGAAACTACCAAGTTGAATTAATACTATATTGTTATTTGAAATAATTCACAAAATGATTTTCAATGCATCAATATTAAATACTAATATTGAGTCAACGATGCTGCAAGTTTTCTAGCGGGTGGACTGCGTGGACCGAATGCAAACACAGAAGTTCAAGCAAACAACTTCAACTGAAACCTAAACGGTAATGGTCGATGAAACTCAATGAAATTTTATTTATAGGCAAGACTTTGAACGCATGGTGTCCTCCGTCATTATTGTTCACATAATCCTCAATGTGCGAGGTCAAGTCTTGTACCTGGTCGAGACACTCTATAGTAAATCGTTGGGACGTTATAAGTAAATGTGTACAAGTAATGTTGATTTTGTTGCAAGCACATCATTCTTCACAGCAAGGAATTAAGCAAGCCATCAAAGGGATTACAGTTGCCGTACCGAAAATGCAATTCACACATGCTTGATGCTAAGGGATTTGTAGTTATTTATATCCAACAATGGATTGTATATTTTTTGAATGCACAAAGGAAGCTCATGGATTATAAAGCATTTGAAGGAAAGCATCTAAAAGTGTACGTGGAATAGTTGAATATTTACAAGGTTTTATTTTCCAATGAGTTGGGCACTAAATACAGTGGGGAGCAGAACTCAAGAGACCCCTAACTTACGTCCATGTTAAGCAGCATTTTCCAGAAAATTCTTTAAAATATGTGGATGGAGAAAAAGTTATGACTTTTTGGGTCGAAGCTTTAAAATGTGGAGATATTGATTACAGTAATCCTCGGGAAAAAATATTTCGGGATTTCATGTTTCCAGACCTGAAAAAATTTCCAAAAGTCAGCGCACGGCAAAGTCCCTACCCTGTCCATTTTAAAAGTTGTCCGCTTTAAAAGTAAACAGACGTTGTGTGTTTATAAATATCAAGTTATTTTAAAAAAATGCAGTACAATGAGCACGGAGTTGTACTGGAGCGAAACATACATGCACGGTAAACTAGCAACTTGCTAGTAGCAAGTCTACCATATTTCCCCTTTACAACCTCGCTCAAGGAATCCCCAACCCAAAGAATACGGAATGAGGGAACTTTCCTGCCGTCCATATACTACGTCGACGCATTTGAGTATACGGGGTCCCTTATCCTGCTATTCACATTGTGGTGCGGATTATAAGTTTTAACTGCCTTTTGCTGTACATATGATATATCATATCAACTATAGTATGGAGTGAAGAAATAACTGAGTACCTAAACGCGTTAATTCGGTTTGAGAGCAATTTTGATTGCAAAAGTAAGCAGGACCCGGAATGGACAAAACCATGGACTTCACCCTTTTCAAAATTTATGCAGGGGTATTTGAAACTCAAGCTGGTTACAAGAAAGCACTCTGTATTTATAAATGCATGTTTCTGTGTTCGCTTAAAATTTGTCATATAGATCCCAATGTTGTAAAAGTATCTCATTTTGAAGGTAAACAAAAATTATTATTTATATATTCAGACAGATTGTAGTACCAGTACCAGATTATTGCTACATCAGCTTAGGTTATATACATATATATGCTACTTAAACCTTTTCATTTTCGAAGTATTTGTTTGATGCCCTTGAGCAGGGGTACTGCCCTCGAAACATATGACGTTCCTCTAAATGACGGTTGACCTGGCTCTCGTAAATAATATAAATTTAATATATTTATGCTTCAATAAACTGTAGGTTTAAAATAATACATACACTCAGCGATAAAAGCTTCTGGTACTTGCTACCATGGTCGCATTTAGCTTGCCCACTCATGCTCGCATGCAAGATTGAGCTGAGGTTGAATTGAAATTACAATAGGTATTATTGTGCTGCGCTGCAATTTGTCATTAATTTTCCTCAAGTCGTATTCAATCGCATCAATTTACATTGAAACACAATATCCAGTCACTACAATTTTGCTCAAATAAAGTAACCAGTTCTGTTTGAAATCGTACATTATCTGGAGGAAAGTATATATCCAGCCGGGCCGCTCATCTGGAATTCTTTTTTAAATTGGGTACAATTTCAAACAATAAATGTTAAATATTCACAACGAAAACTGTACAATTTGCAAATAATTGGAGTTACACATGAAACCACTTCCACTTCCTCTCATTGAAGTAACCCAATAACTGTCCGATCATATTAATTTTGGGTTGGCATTTTACATATCGTCAACATCTTCATGGGCTTGCCGCATTTCCGAATTGTTGACCTTCGCTCTGTCGCTTCTGTGATCCCAACCAGTAAATACAGTTTAAATCTTTAATGTGTCTTGATTTCGTTCTTACAAAGTCGCTAGCTACATACATAATGTGCATTTCAAAGTGACTAATCTACCTATTTCATAGTTTAGAATCACAGACGCACAAGAAAGGCGGAACCACGGGCACTCTCAGCTGTATTGGAGCGCGACATATCGTCACGATCAACTTACAAACCTCACATTCTTCCCATTTGTCTTCTCTTTGAGCAAATCTCCCACACACCGATTTCGCAACGAGAAAAGGAAAATTCCGCGAATCATGATTTTTGTATCTACGGTGCTAGTTATGTTAACAAATTTCATTCCATCATTGTGGTACATATTGGGATACACGATATACTCGAGTCCATATCCGGGAATTTATGTTGCTGCGCGAGTTATAACGATTAACTGCATTTTTCACCACCTAGTGTTTATCATATCAGCGCAGCTATGGGGAGACCAAATAATCCAATACTTAAACGCTCTTGTTACTTTTGAGGCTAATTATACAAAAAGGTGTCAACTAAACTTGGAGTGGACAAGTTATTGGGGCTTGTCTTTTTCAAAATTTCTACACTCCCACTTCAAACTTCACAACGACGAAACACACAAAATTCTAACCCTTGCTCCTGATTTTCTTTGACACTTTCATTCCACAGGCGTTCTCAATGGGGTATTATTGGCTATTGTTCTTCCTCCCTTGTTTGTGTTGCTGAATTTGGACCCGCTAGTCTACGTGTTCAAACCACTTTACGAATTATGTTCACCAGGTACCTGTTCACATTATACATTGATGCATTATATTCTTGTAATAACTAGAGGGAGTCTATCGTTCCTAGCCAATTTCGAAAATAAAAGAACAGCAATATATTTGTGTAGTCTTTTCGTGTTTCACCAAACGGCATACAAAAATTGCTTGCAGCACATACGACAAAACGCATTTAGATCAATTGACTACTTCAAAACGAAGCTTCTGTTTAACCAAGGATATCGCTTATTTAGATACATTACGGCGTCCATCCTGGCAGTGGGATTCAACTTAACTGTTTTGTGCAATGCATGGCTGTTTATTGGCTGGAAGGTCCTAACTTTTGACAAATATATCATGATGTGGCCTACATTGCTGATTGTAATATTTGGAGTATTGAAGACGCTGTCGATAACAGTTGACGTTCATGAAAATAGTTTGGACATGTTGAAGCATGATTGGCCGATCCGGGCCGTCGAATTATACTCGGTAGGAAAACTCCATTCGGTGAAGTTCATGAATCGGGAATTGAAGATACACAGGCCGGTGACGTTTTTGTCGGAACGCATGGCAACGATTGATAGAGCAACTCAAGTTAGCTTCTTTTACTACATTCTCTACTACACGATAACGGCTCTGATGTACTTTAAAGAGTCTATGGACCATATAAGTGAAAACAGGCTGTACTTGGCTTCACACCGACACGAAGTGAAATTTGAAACCGACTCGATAATGGAAGCAGTGATTTTCAACACCTTATGTTATTAACAGCAGGCTGTCGTTGCGTATATTATTTGCAACGTCTTTGTACTACCCCTTGTTACTTAAACGAGGTTACTCTTTCCACTATTTCTCCATTATATAATAGATCTCCAATCGGTTCTTGGGCTGACCTGTAATCCTTGGCTTTGTAAAAAACCATCCATTTAGTTTTCGTTACATTTAATTTCAAACCATTCTGATTACACCATTCTAGTAACTTTGTCAAACAACCTGATAAAGTCTGAATACCTTCATTAAATGTTTCACATTCGGCATAAATCACTAAATCATCAGCGTATAATAAATATAGTAAATTTGTTGATTATTTATTATTGTTATTATTTGAGATGGTGACTTGCATCACTAACTGTATTTAACTGTTGCATTCCCTTTTTTCTCTCTCACAAATTGCACCGGTGCCATTTTGATGACGAAGAGAAGAATGATGGATTATTATATCTATCACTGTTAAGTTTTGAGAGGGGGAATTTATATGGTTCGTGATTTTAATTGTGAATACTTTTTTACCTGCAGAATTTGGAATGGTTGCACCGGCTGGTAACTGTCCAGGAAAGTCCATGTCTCTCCAATGACTTCCGGTACCTTTGACTACTTACTCCGCCTCCTCCGATACCTGGTTGACATAAATTGTGTATTGACGGAAGCTAATATTGATCCAGCAGGAACAGCAGATCTTAATGTGAATTTCTCGGATTCGTAATTGCCATTATTCAAAATAAATTTCCTATCTATAAAATAGTTTACCAACAGCTTCCACCAGATACGGAGGTAATTTATAGTCATACTGTGTCATTAGATTTTGCAGGAAAACACTCTGATTGACACTGTTAATGGCATTGCTAAAGTCTATGAAACGAGCTACTGCTTTCCCTGATCTTTCATCCAAAATTTCATACAAATGCTGTGTCAGCAGTGTTACTGCCGTCTGACACGAGTGTCTAGCTCTGAACCCATGTTAATATAGGTAATACCGGTGTAGAATATTTACATATTCATGTGTCGTTAAGGATTACTTATCAGCTATCCCGTCTCCGTCTAATTGTTCATGCAGACGACTGTTATCTTGTTAACTCTAAATTCTCCAGCCAAATCTACCTATTATATCTTGCACTGTCCTCCTTCCTTCGCACGAAGAAGACTCCGTGTATACTTTCCCTTTCCCTTATATGGAGGAATTGCGTACGTAAGTTTAAAATAAGCTGCAATAATTCTATATCAAAATATTTGTAAGAATAATAGCCTGAGTGGCATAGCTATTAATTTAGCAAACCTTTTGTAAATTGACTTAGGAACACTTATGGGTGTATCTTTACATTTTTGTACATAAGCAATTGATTCAAATATTTCATGTTCGCTTATATCTACCGTCTCCGGTTCAACATTTAACTCATTGTATTTTACAGTATAGTCAGCTAAAATCGAATTACAATCGTCAATATTACTAATCGCAGTTGGGACAATAAACTTATTTGGGAATTTTGTAAAAAAATTTAGTCATTACTAATTTGGTAATCTTAACGATATTCTTACCTCTATAATGTATCATTGTGTTAATTGTATCCCACACATCTTCAGATGACTTCATCTTAGCAAATTGACTCTTAAAATTTTCTCGCTTCGATTTTCTAATCACGGTAAACACCTTAGTTTTCGCTTTCCTGTACTTTTTCAAAATTTTACGACTTTTCAGAGACTTCTTCCTATATTCGTTTCTAACCTTTATTATTGCAACTATTTTACTTGTGAACCAATGTGCATGCCTACCCTTAATTAGCTTTATATTTAACGGAGCATGCTTGTCCAGTAGGGACATTATTACTTTCTCGAAAGAAATAGGTGAAGCTGCTGTGCTTTCTGATTAAATAAAAAGCTCCAATCAATTTTATTGAGATCAATTTTAAATTCTTGTATGTCAATACTTTTGTAACATCTCGTGTTTATCACTTTACTTTTGGTGGGAGACGATTCTTGACTAATTTAAAAAAGTGAGCGTGAGGTAATGATCAGAGCTAGAGAAAGCTATAGCGTCTGATTTTTGGAAGTTATTTTTATTTGAAACATAAATGTGGTCTATCAGTGTTGCTGTTTGATAACAATTGCCATCAAGTCCGTTTCTAATAGCTGCTCGAGTTGGCACATTGATGACTTGGGTTGTGTTAAAACGAATTGGCCTGGTGACGTCAACATCATTCCGTTGATTCCGCAATTGGCACTGGGAATCCATTTGTAAGACTCCATTTTGGATAATTAAAAAGAGGACTTTAGTACATATTATTTTTCACCATAAGAAGCAAGTCAAGTCATGTTCGGCAGTTTAATCGGTTTTATCAGTTTTAGCATAAGTTGGATTGGTTATCTTTTTGTGCTGCTAAAATTCTGGTTTTGTTTACAAGTATTCGATTTCAAAAACAAATTACTTTGGTGTAACTTAACGAATACTGTAGTTATGAGAGTCGCAACTTGCTGGAGATTCGATCCGCAGCAGAGGCCAAATTTTACCGAGCTTGCGACATTTTTCGACTGACAACTTTTCAAATATTAAATTCAGCAGTACAATCACATAATATTTGCTCGGTTGATAAACACATTATTACATTTTTGAATTTAATATTATACTCATCATTGTTACATTCGACAAGAATGACAAGGTATTTGTACATGCAAAATGCTTCTGGGAATTCTGAATAAATACATTCCCAAAACTATATCCATCATACTATCATTAGATTGTAATTTCAGATAAATATAACACCACTTTCCGTCTTCGCAGTGGCGCTGTCAATATTTGAAACTTCAATTGACATTGATAGGCAGGAAACGACAATTGTCTTATGGTCCAGTAGAAAGGTAGTCGGCTACGTTTTAATATTGCATTGCATGTTACAACCTTTCATGATAGCATAACGATTGCATTTTTGTTATTGTCAAGGATTATAGGAATGATGGCTCTGAAACCAGGAAAGGAAGACAAGCATGAAGCGATTTTACTTTTGTTCTCCAACATAACCGAGATTAAGGATAATTGTGCATATTTGAATTGGAACATACTCAGTCGGTAGTCATAGCCAATGCTACCAGGGCCATTTTTGCATCGCCCATTCATTTCGTTCATTATATTAACCATGAGCAGCGGTTAAATTACACGAAGATTTCTCACAGCTTTGTTAAAAACACGCGGAAGTTCTTGTTCATAATTCATACTAAACACCGGTTCATTTACATCGGTCGGGACAAAACAACAACAAATATTTTCAGGCTACTTTTTAAAAAATAAATAAAATTACTTCTGTGGATGTCCTTCATAATGAAGAGGAATTATAAACTCGGGATCAGCCGAGCAGTTCAGAAACATTAACCTTGGCTGCACTTCCTACATAATTTTCAAATATTCGAGGTTGGACTTCAAATTACTTCCACTTCCGTAGTCCAAAATGACTCATAAATATTAACTTATCCGTTAATTTAGCGTTTTATATATCATATGCATCCGTTTGGTTTGTTGCATTTGCATTTACTGGCCTTGACTTATTACCATCGCTTCGGTGATTCTATCCAGGAAATTCAGTTAGGTTGGAATCCTTAACGTTGCAATATATGTTTCATGAAGCCGCCAATCTATAAACGTCATAAGAATTCTTAATTGACACGTCTTGCTACTTTGAAAACGTCAAGCTTATCACCATACGTCACAATCATGGGCACTAAATTATATTGGAGCGCAACATATCTGCACGTTAAACTCACAAACCTGCCTTTCCTTCCATTTGTTTTCTCTCTCAGCAAATCTCCTAAAAGACGAATTCAGAACGAGAAAAGAAAAATTCCGAGAATTATGATTTTTGCATCCACAATGCTGGTTACATTAACAAACTTCATTCCATCCATTTGCCACATATTAGGATACATTCTGTACTCGAGTCAATATCCCGGCATTTACATCGTAGCGCGAGTTATAAGCACCAGCTGTATTTTTCAGCATCTAGTCTTTATAATCGCGGCACAATTATGGGGTGACCATATAACCCAATACGTAAACGGAGTCATCAATTATGAAGGCAACCTTTTATCCAAACATCAGTTAAACAAGGAGTGGACAAAATATTCGAGTTTGCCATTCGCCAAATTTGTGCATGTCCACTTGAAACTTCATAACGAGGAGACCCGTAAAATCGTAACCGGTGCTCCTGATTATGATATTATGGGACATTTTCCTTCGACAAACGTGCTTAATGGCGCATTTTCGACAATGGTTCTACCGATCTTCTTTGTGTTTCTCGATATGGATCCACTATTCTACATGTTCAAACCAATTTATAAATTATGTTTGCCGGATACATGTGTATATTATCCCGTTATCCATTCCGTTCTCCTTTCCGTGAGAGTAGTTCTTTCATTTCTGTCCTTTTTTGAAAATACAAGAACGAACATATTTTTATGCGGCCTTTTCTTCTATCACCAACTGGCATACAAAAGTTGCTTGCAACGAATACGACAAAATGCTTTCAGAGACATGGACTACTTTGGAACGCTTCGAAAATATACTGAGCTTAAGCTATTTTTCAACCACGGGGATCCCTTATTTAGACACATTTCCGCATCCCTGCTGACGACCGGATTTACGTTTAGTGTTATGTGCAACTTATGGTTGTTTATTGGATGGAAAGTTGTCAGTTTGGACAAATATGTACTGATGTTGCCCACAGCACTTCTTGTTGTACTTGGCGTTTTGATAACGCTATCTATTACAGTGGACATTCATGTAAACAGTTCGGATATGGTGAGACACGATTGGCCGACTCGGGCTCTTGAGCTTTACTCAAAACAAAAAATTCATTCAGTGAAATTGATGAAACGAGAATTAAAGATACATAGGCCAGTAACGTTTTTGTCAGGTGGCGTCGCCACGGTTGATACCGAGACTCAAGTTAGCTTCTTGTCCTACATTATCAACTACACGATAACGGCTCTGATGTATTTTAAAGAGTCGACGGCGCATATCAATGGATATCTGGTTTGATTCGATTCGTATTGACGGATTGAGGATTTATTCTCACTTGCATTACATGCGATAGATTAAAGACACTTTTTAATTTAATTGAATAGACCATGTTTCTGATTTTATCAATTGTCCCTACATTTGCTAAACCTGAGTACTAATGGTTAATTTTAATGTCTAGTCTAATAGCTATTGTCACGAAAGTTTATATGTCCTTGTATAATTACTTCAGCTACCAGACAGTCACAACTTGCTGCAAATTGCATGGTACCATATTAATTAACTTTAAATGCTAAAATGAAAATTATGCTATTACAGTTGTAGCAAATATAAATTTTAACACATTGAAGCGGGATTTATTTTTACTAATATATAGTTGACCTTTCGCATTTATTCATCAATTTTTGAATTTCTTTCATGACATGTCACAAAGCGTGAGTATTTAGAAGTTAATGGGAAGTATGGCGTCTAAGCAACGAAGTATAATGAGCCACAAATATTCCGGTGAAAACTCTTTTCCCAAGTACCAAAATTGATTATACTTTATCCTGATAGGCGCAGTAGCTCTCGTTTCCATCAACTATATTTTGTTATGCAATGATTTTCTTCTAGAATACACTAGTCGTGCTTTCAGATGAAACAAGGCGACGGCAACTGCCGCCATCTCCATATCTTTGCATATCATTGGTAATGTGATTAGATGGGATGCGATCAAAACACAAAGAAATCCAACAAATGCAAGGTACATGAACACAGTAATTGATCATGGTTGACGAAAACCCAGAAACAAACCACCAATGACCAAAATCCAATTGCCATCCCCATGTAAAAAATTATGTGAATTACATCGTCAATTGTCCTATCTAAAAGAATACAGCAATTGTAGTAAATGTAGAAGCGTTGCGTATCGGACAGCCGGATAATTTTAAATATCTTTCCACCCCTATCCAGACGAATCAATAACACGCAGCCAGCAAAACAACACGATCTCGACATTTCCGCAAATGGGGAGAACAAAATCACAATCCGACCAATTAGATTGGTGATGAGTGTAGTGGTGCTTCAGTACTTGGGGTCCGGATGTATTCCATCGGCAGGAAAGTAACCAAAATCATAATCCATGACAATTGATGAGACGGTGCGCAGTAGTGGGAATAATGAAACAGCAGGCAAAAATACAACCGGGAGGATTATATTGATATCAAACTTGCCATCTTCAAGCTTATTCCGCGTCCTTTCCTTCAAATCTGCGCAAAATACAATTGATATTTCATTGGTTTAAAATCAGAATGAGTCCCAGGTATAAGTCATTACCTTGTTCCATTTCGTCCGCAATATGCATGCAGTCATTTATAACGGCTGTTATTGCATTAGTGTTCCGGAAAGAAACAAAGGTAACAACTGTAGTTGCTGAGCCGAACGCCCAAACATCACCAACGTTTCTAAATTCACAATAGAAAAATAGATCTGAGGTGTGAGGTAACCCAATTTGAATGATACGGAAAGATACATCATACTGACAGAGAATGTCAACATAACCAACAATGCAAACGGAATAACCTTTACGTTCGGTTAGTTTGGCTGAAGTATTGATTGTTTGTAATCCCATTTTACAATGAACCGGGGCATATAGAAAAAAATTTAGTGGAAAGGCGGAAAGCCAGCTCTTCGTTTGGACGTAAGCCAATATTGCATTTTCGGTTGGGTAGGATGGTCGAAGGTGATTTTCGTATTGATGATTTGGTGAAGTGACCTTTTAATTGTTTACCGGCTCGCATAAATGGTTTTTAATTTTATTAATGTTGTAAATTTTTGTGTACATTTCTTAATTCTAATCAATAACATACGGAAAAGCAATTAATCATAGCATATCAATAGTTGCTTAAGGCATTTGTGACGGTGCCAACGGTATTAGCATTATCTGTATTTTTTAACCTGAAAATAAAATCTATATAGACATTAAAGGTTCCAAATAAGGAAAGTCAATTCCTTTGGCTTAGCCGTGCACACGCGTTGACATTATGTGTTCAATATTACATGTACAATAAGGGCAAATTAATATTTTAATATAGGTGATAGTGAACGTACAACGTACTAATTTTTTCAAAATTATTACCGTTGACGGCGGAAATGTACATCCTAACAATACCTAGGCATTAGCTTTGCTAAATCCTAGGACAAACGAATACATATAACCTTGGTGGTTAGACCTACAATACCATACAGTTCATTTTGAATGGATTACATAATAACATAGATAGCAATGTAATGAATTATTTCATTCATTGAAATATTTGTACAGTTTGGCAACTCAATCACATCAATGAATCTTATTTACGACATCAACAGAATCCATGTTGCGCAGTTGCCGCGACAAAGCAACATTGTTCCAAATGCAGGATTATAATTACTAATTACACCCTTTCATGTATTTGCAAACTACTGTATTTAAAAAGTAGAAGTTACGTTTAGAAATGCAAATGTTTTATAGGTGTCAGTTAACTAAAATTGTAAGAGCTATTCACATTAACCGCTTAAAATACTCACGGTGTATATTCGTTGTTACAGAATTAAATAAGGAACCAGCGCATAATTCAAAATCGGTAGGTAGGACATATATAATATAGTTAACATTTGATACATTAAGTTAATAAATAGTAATGATAAATGTTATCCCGCGATTACAATACATATACTTCCTTTCAAGTTTTGTAATCATCACACCAGCTTGACGACACTACTAAATAGTTTCTTATTCCAGCGGACCCTTCCTTGTATAACCGTGATATATCCATTAACATATAAGGCTAGAAATAATTAAGTAGTGGACTTTATAGCAAAAAGTAATTAAGTAGCATTAACAGCTAAATAAAATCAATACTTACAATTAACTTTAATAGGCAAAACAAGAATCATAAATTTTACGGGCAACTTGTGCAGTGGACTTCGTGATAGAAAATATAACGGAACGAAATTACTTCTCCAAACAAAGTTTAGTGGGACAAAATGACTCGAGAACGAAAAGTACAAGTCCCTTTCCCGAAGTCGTGTGCGATTAAAAGTATAACGGAAAAGATATGATAGAGATATGCAGACATAATATTACAAATTAATAAAAACACGTAATATGACGCAACAACAAAATTCCCGCTCGAGTTTCTTGAACGAGTAGCAGCTGCAATTTAGAAAACGGGAGTATTATACCTCATGTTGCCCAATACGTGGTTGCAAGGTGACTAAAATAACGTTTAACACAAGCGTAAAAGTAAAATACAAAAACAACAAACTGATTAAACCATAATATTCATAATATTAAGATAGTGTACAACTATCTTTCTTATTTACAGAACTAGCTCTAATTTCCGAATCTAAAAACTCCCAAATCACTGAATGAATTGCAACAGAAGAATGGGAAATTTCTTGAATCATGTTGTCAGATAAAAATCTTTTACCGCGCAAAATTCGCAACAAATGTCTGGCTGTATGAACAGTTTCGATCCCGTAATACTTCCGCGTGCACAGATAACGAATGGATGGGTAGAGCTTCTGACAGGTGTCCTGTCTGACGTCGTTGTAGTATAGGTCCAGGGCATTAGAAAAAAATATTACGTCGTTAGTGTGTAGGTTCTCTAGGGAGGCGCAAACGGCCTTTTGGTACATACTTGGTGCACGTCGTTTGTCGACATTTGCTAACAACCCAGGTATTATCCAATGTTGGAAAACGTGAACGTTGCCTCTATGAATTGCAACATTTAGAAGGTCGTGATAGTTTATTAGTTTAATGTGAAATAGTGTCAGTATATTTGGAGTGTTAAGGTTGATGCAGCAATGAAATAGCTTTTGTGCTTGTTCTGTTGTAATTTCTATTGGAAACTCTAATGAAGTCTTTGGCAGAATTTGGCTTAGGAAATACATTATCAACAAATATTTAAACTCGTAAGTCTTAATAGTTGTTCTGGAATCATTTACGGCACTGACGATTTCAAAATTAAATGAGTTAAATGAAATCAATTCGTTCAGTAGTTTGTTGTTGCCGTTCCTCAGTAAGTCGCGGTTTCTAAGGATCCAAAACGCTGTCACGTAACTTGATGTTGGCCCGTTTCTTAAAATAGATTTTGATTTTTCCGAACAAATTTTGCTGTTGTCTCCGATACATCCTGCTTCTACATACACTGGCATGAGGCTGTTCAACGCCTGTTGCTGCAGTGCCTCAAGTAGATCTGACTCGTCAGTATCCTCATCACAGTCAAAAATGTCGTTGAGAATCCTTTGCAAGTGCTTTGGGAGTAAGAAATCCCTTGAGTTTGCATAGGAACTAAGGACTTCAGGTTGAGACGAAAAACATTTCTCCATGTGAATCGGGTAATCGGTAATAATTGTCTTACTGCTGGTTCCTAATAGTTTTTTTCTGAACCAGTCGGATAGATTCCACTGTTCACTGGAATCAATTTTAACAGATGCGTATTGAACCGAGGTGAATCTCTCTGGACTCTCTGGAAGACTTTTTGGGACGATACATATAATTTTGTGGGATCCTGCTCTTTCACGTGCCACTGGAAGGAATGAAATGATGTGACAATCTGGGACGATTACGACAACGTCAGCGTCGAAATATTCTTGCTGGTTCATGAATGCACTGTAGTCAAGAATGGGACTATGTGGATCTATTTGTTCCTGAAACCTTGCTACGGACAGAGCTAAAGACTCTGTCAGAATGACACAAACGTGTGAACTTTCTTCGTTAAAAAATTTTGTCAGCTGAGTGTCGACAAAACGATTGGCATTACACTTTATTTTTGGTACGCTTTCTGCATAATTGTCAGCGCCGTTCTGTCCTTCAGACAATTTATGAGTGTGATGAGATTCGGGCTACTATATCGGCCTAACTGGTTTCGGTTTGTTGTATTAGAACTATACTGTGCTTCATTGGGAATATTTGGAGTTGAATATTTGGAGCAATAATGGTCAACTAATTGTCTAGATGTATCGCATAGTAGAATCTCGTTGTTTAGATACTCCCAACTATCCCAACATATTTGTGCACCAATAGAAACTAGATATAACAATAAATCACCAAACCCACCGTCCATTTCCCAAGTTAATGATTGAGGATTCATTAGCACGGCATGAAGTAAATTGTCAACATTTGTCTCTCTGGGTTTGAACCCAAACTTTCGGAAATGTCGTAGGCGTTCCGATGTGACGGGCAAAACATCAGACTGTTCAAGGCCACATTCAATGGGTGTATGCCCTTCATTATTTAAAGCCCGCAGATCTGCTCCTTTCTCAAGCAGCATGTCCTGGATGGTCGAATTAGATTTGATAAATGCAATATGTAATGGCGTGTTCCCATTTATATCCCAAACGTGGACTAGTTTCACTGACTTTTTAAGCAAATAGTCTACCGCATCGATGTGGCCGCGTAAGACAGCAACATGGAGAAGTGTTTCGGATTTATGATTTGTTCCATTTAAATTTACACCTGTTGATGCCAGTTTCTGTATGCACGTCCGCGGAAGTCGATTTTTGATGCCAATGTGAAGTAGATTGTCACCATTGTTGTTTGCCGACTCGAAACAAGTTCGCACCTCTTCGAAAATGGCCAGGGATTCCTCTCCTAACTTGGTAGATCTTAGTGCAACACTCAGCGGGACTTCGCGCCTTGAATTTTTTAGATTATATCCGAAAAATGTGTGCGTCTTCAGCAACTCCAGCATTGTGATCAATTCTTCTTCCTCAATTTTTGTATTGCTTCTCCTTTTCAGAAGTCTATGCAGGACATTTTCACTATTTTTTGTAACTACATTAACATCGGTTCCTTTCTCCAACAAATACTTAATTAAATTCAAGTTTGCTTTCGGCTGCAGAATGGGAGTACTAAGGTCACCGTCTAGCTTTTCACCGTGAAGATTTGGTGATTTCTCCAACAACAATTCCATTATTTGTAACTTGTAGCCAACTATTTCTCCCGGGTCGTTGAATGATCCGATGATACAAGAGTGTAGCAAACATTTGCTAATACACCCTTCCTTCAATTTGTCCAAATGTAATTTCACGATGACGTAATTACCTCGTTGAACGGCAATTTCAGTCGGAGATACTATAGTCGGAACACTACTGTCACTGCTCTGAGGTCTTGGTTCATGTACATAAACACTATAAACTAAATTGTTAATTTCTAAGCCCGAATATTTAGCAGTCGCCAAATAGAGCTCGGGTGGTAATGTGAGTTGTTTTTCCTGCTTTGCGGTCATCGCTGCAAACAAAGTCATTGTACATCTGAGCATGTTTTCGTGGTTCACAGCAGCGCAAGCAATGAAAATGTCATAATAGAGTTGATCACTATAGTTCAGAATTTGAACATTTTTATACAATGTCTCCAGTCTCCAGTTATTGAACTTCACTTTTCTCAAGTGTCCATTGATAAAGTATGTTATCGCTGAGTACTTAAATCTAGAGATTTTCACCCGTGATGTAACACCGGGAACTTCATACTTCAGCAGTTGTTCGGTATTCGTCAGCGTCTCGAAAATAGTTTGAAAAATAAATTTTGTAAAATCAAGATAAAAGTTATTATTACGAGAACGAAAGTCGTCAGTCATTGCCTTAGCTATAAACTCGGCAATTCAAAACTCTGCCTGCGTCCTGTGAAAAAACCTTTGGTTCGAGCTGCCAGACTCCTTCTTCTTAAGTATGCCAATCTTAAATATGTCGTTTGTGGATCTGTACTTGAGATTATTTGCTCTCAGGACTAATAGTGCCGCACCAATCTTATCTGGGAATAAAAGCTCAATGGCTTCCAGATAATGAATTTCTCTTACCAAATCTATCCAGGGAGATTCTCTCTTAAAATAATGCAAGAAACGACCAAACCCGTAGTACGATTCGTTAATGGCTTTTTGTTGCTTATGTGCTTTCTTAAATCTCAGGATCATCAGCTCCTCGTACAGTTGAAAAGTTGAAGATCCTATTGTTTCGTTATTTGTGTAACCCAAGTGCAGACTACGTTTTGCTTGAGATTTGTTCACCTCTCCGAGCATCTCGCATTGAAGGGGAACACCGGCAACATCCATACCCCTATCTTCGACTTGTTTGTTGAGAGTTTTCAGACAGCGTTTTGCAAAGTCCGCTAATATGCTATCGACGTTATCCAAATGGCCATGTGGAATTTTGTGTTTCCAATATTTTATAAGGAACTTGATTTGGTCGTCCTCTTGAAAAGGCAGAAAGTTGCACCCAATTGTACAGAGTGTGTTCTCTAGCTCGACCCGCAAATGCGGTCGCGTAGTAACATGGACGCGGACATTGGGACATTCTACTGATAATATTCTCAGCAACTTTTTTGTCTTTTCCAATTGTTTGTCTAATATTTCATCAAACCCATCAAAGCAGATTTCTATCTGCTGATCGGGACTAGAGAGCATACTAAGCACAATTTCGTATGCGCACTTTGTTTTCGTCACTTGAGTGGAAATCAGGTTCATGATTGATGTTGTAGTTATGTCGACTAGTGCATTTGGCAAATGTTTCACAAAGTCAGTCAGCTCAAAGAAAAACACCAATGAGCTTGGGTTGGATGATTTCAGTTCCTTCGCAATTTTTAGTAGTAAGATTGTCTTTCCCATACCAGGCGAATCGGAGATGCACACGGGCTGGTTGCCATAACTTTGAAGCAAGCTTGCAATGAATGCGTCATCCCCAAGACTCTCCTGATGTTCATGAACGTAGGTTTGGATTGCAGTAATGGAGCCGTGTGACCGAATCCATTTTAACTCGTTGCTAGCATACTCTAACAAATGAATGTTCAAGGCTGGGTTCATTTCACAAATTGTTTCAAAATCTGTCTCTACTTCGCAAACAATGTGACGCACATCCTTAATTATTTCGAGATGATTGCCTGACACATCGGCACTACTTTGTGACCATTTTTCTAGTTGATTAATTGTCACCCCTTTCACAACGAACACATCATGTGAGGTCTCTCTCAGTATCCGAATCTCAAGTCGATTTCTCTTAGTGAGTGTCCGGGGAACACAATACTCTGGCAATGTATCCGTAAAATTGTGAACAAAACTGAAACTCTGTTTATTTTCTAGTTTTCGGAATATTTCAAAAATTGCTTCCTTCGCACTTATTGTTTGGTAAGGTAACACGACAAGTTTCGAAATGAATGTACGCTCAGCATCCCAGTCTAGAATTTCATCAGCATAGTCAAAAGCAGGACATGTTCCTTGCAGAAAATATCCACAGAGTAATATATTCCGACATCCAGTTTGGGTTGTTTTATGAAACGCATTAATTGTCTTCACGTACGCTCCCGATCGTGTCAAAATTAGTTCATACATATATTTTGATTTTTCCGTGTTCCCAAGTGAGGTACCACGAACGTTCTAAAATACCAAGTCGTGTTAACCAGTGGAAATCTGTTTCTGATTTTGATGGTATTTTTGTTATATAAATTTAAAGAAATTGCTCTCACCAATGCATCTACTTCGGCAGAATCAAGAACGTTCTGCGATTGAAGAATGGATAGGAACATTGAGTTGGAATTAGTGCACCTCAACAAGTCTGGCAGTACGGCAGTAACGTAGTCAATTTGCCACCGCTCCATTGTAGTATTTATTGTTACTCCTTTAAGCAGCACTTTTAGATATCTAAGATAATTACATTAAAAACAAATCATCAAAATCCATGTTTCCAGCTAACAAAACGTTTGGTGTCTATTAACGGATATAAGTGCAGATTTATAGTACAACACGTATTTTAACCATTAAAAAGGCTGTTGGATATTTAAGTTGTAGTGTATTGTAACCGAATGATTTACTTGTGTCTACATTATTTAGGTTCGGAGAAATATTGACAATACGACGCTAGCATATTGTGCAAAAACATATTATTAAAATAAAAACGTTGCAGCATTATTGTATTCAGTAATAACTACCGGTATCATAATATGCTTTAATTATACTTGCAGTGATTGATATATTTACACTTGTCTCTCTCACTTAAGATATATGATACCCATCTGAGGAAATACGACAAATAAAAATGTTAAACAGGTAAATTCGCGTATCAAAAGATGTGCAAAATATTGTCTTAAAAGAAGGAAATATGATTCTATATCAAATGAAATGACTAACACACTTGAAATTTTCAATGCACATAATCTATATAAATTTGAGTTACTAAAAATCGCACATCAAATAATATTCAATTATTGTCCTTTATATTCCCATAATTACATTCTGTTTGATACAAACAACCAGCGGAAAACTAGAAATAGTACAAATATCCTTAACACAACTTGTAAAAATTTTGCTACTTAGGCTTCTAAACTTTGTGTTACACTGCCTGAAGATATTCGTAATATTTCAGACCTCGTAACGGTTTCTAACCGTTGCCGTTGGCATATGGGGTTGGCAAGCATGAAGGAGTCCGAAATTCGTGGCTGTTTAAGCAGGAGAGCAAAAAATGAAAAAAAAATATTTAAAATAGCCGTTACGGTTAAACGATAACCTTTGACCTTGAAATGACCTCAGATCTATGCGTTATATTCATACACGAGTCGAATGATATGTCACATGCCATATGTTCCCATTGAAAAAAATTGACCTCGTAACGGTTCCTAACAGTTGCCGTTGACCTGTAAGGCTAAGGAGCATATCAAATAAATCCCCTGCGCTGAGAATCCGTTTGGCGAAAACAGAAGTCCAAAATTCGAAATGGGTTAAGCAGGAGAGCATAAACGAAAACAATATTTGAAATCGCCGTTACCGTTAATGGTAATCTTTTACCTCAAAGTGACCTCATATCTATGCGTTTTGTTCATAGACAAGTCGAATGACATGTCACTTGACATATGTTACCATTGAAAAAATTGACCTCATAACGGTTTCTAACGGTTGCCGTTGACCTAGAGGGCTGAAAATCAATGGACCCCGTCGATATGGGCTTACCGAATTAAAAAAGTCAGTTCCGTTCGGAAGATATCGCGCGCACGGACGGACGGGCGGACCGGACACACAGAACGAAATTATAAGGAGCACTTTAGTGCTGTCTGTAATAAATAAATATGTTTGTGTGTCTGTCGGAACCCTGACCTGATTTATATATATTGCTATTAAACATGCCTTAATGACGAAGCATTTGAAGAGGGATCAGAGCCAAATAGTTGCCTGGAAATTGCAAAATGTACACGTATACATGCAACTACGCATATCTCTATGCGTAATTCGAATTGATTTTTTTCGTTGTGATTCCTAGACCATGTTAATTACAAATAGTAGAAAGACGAGCAAGGTGTCGTGCTGATTCCACGAAGATGGGGAAGTGCAGTGCGGGTATCACAATTCCAAATTGAAAACCATGCACTGACAATGATGTGGACAAATGTCAAAAATTGAAGATTGCATTCCTTATATACGGCAACTCGAAATATAATATATGAATAGTGTCGCGATGAGTGCCGAAATTAACAACGGCAGCGTTACCAATGACAACTACGTTAACAAAATGTTAAAACTGTAACGCTTCTTGAACAATGTTGGTAATATTAAGGAAGAAACATTGAATCGGTTAGTATTGTTTTTCGGAATGGTGTCGCAAACGTTTCGACGTTTATGGCACTGAAAATTGATAGACTTTGACGCGCAGATGCAGCATCTTTCATTTTATCAAATTTTCACTGATTGTGACGCCTTCTAGAAGATAAAAAGGCGACATTTTTTCATATAAGATTTACCTAACTAACAATAGGCCGATGGTACAGTTACGCCGGCTAATTAATATGGTGAAAACAGTTTCCAAAAATACTGCTCGCGCGCCTCCATCAATTAAAAGTGGCAGGAAGTTTTTTTTCTAGACTGATTGATATAGTAAAACTTGTTTAAGCCAAAAAGTTAGCAACACATTATCTTGACAATTCCACGTGTGTGACAATATTTTATTGACATTTGGCTGAATGGACGCTCACGGACGGCATCTAAATCCTTTCAAAACTATACCAGTTGTCTCTATTTAGGGACCGGTCTCTAGATATTAAAATTGAGTAGTCTCTTAACCTAATAATTGCTAGTAAGCCCGTCATCAATTAGGACTCAATTTAGTAGTCCAAATTTCCGATGGGAAAATTTTTCAGTAGCGGAATGAAACGTCTGTGAAATTGCTGTTTGCACGTAGTACTTAATAACCATTCCCCTTATCACCCTTTCAGTGGCATTTATCTTAATATTTACATGTAGCTTCCAAACTGCTCTCGTGGTACATTAATGTAAACGCGTTCTCCGATTTTCACCATTTATAACACATGACCTTTGACCCTGATGCAAAATATTCTTCAATATTGCACCCAAGATATGTTGGACACGAATTATGCATTATATTTCGAATTTGGTGTATAAAGGGAATGCCATATTCAGTTTTGTGCATTTGCCCTCTACATTTTCAATGAATGGAAGTTAATTACGAATAATAATACCGATAAAACACTTCTCGTTCATCTAATCATCAAAGGACACATTTGTCGCGTTCCTACAATATCAAACGATTTATGGTTGACAAAAAAACCATAACGTATTAAAAATGTAGATGAACACTGTTTGAACAAAGTTTCCTTGCGCACATAATTCCCTTCTTACATGTACCTTTCATTGATTTCTGTCAGTTCATTGTCACTTTCCGTTCATTAAACATTCTAGCTAAACTCAACTCTCAGTCTTCTCATCACGTCATCACCATTCAAGTCCTTTCACTTAAGATAGCAATAACCATGCATTCTTTAGGGATGTTGCTGATGAGTGGTCATGGAGCAAAACATGCGTTTGTGACACCAATTGTGATAAGAATAGAGTAGATTTCTTTGTAGTTTTATATTTCATGTTGTCGCAGTTTTGCGGCAATAAAAACGTTTACCATATCAGTGGTACTATTTGTTGCTTCTCGGATATATGTAAGTATGATTCAGTAGCATGTGCCTCAAAAAATTGCATGCGTACATATGCCTCATCTATAACCAGCTAGGGAACATCCAAGAAACCTTAGCTTAGTCGACATCAACGTCGACTTTTTTATGCTGACCTTCCACTGTAGCGGATGCATTGTAAACGTTGTGTGAAAAGGACTGCCGAAATGTTTTCAGATTTAATTATGGGGTAGGAAGGTCGTGGCTATTGAGCGGAACCAACTGCTAAATTTACACCCACAAAGTTATGTTAAATTATTTCATAATTTACAGGAAACACTATGAATGCAATAGGTTGGACTGCGTGTTTTAAGTAGGCCAAGCTATGTTTAGTTTACATCAACCCGCGTATACGTAAAAGTACGTATATCATCCAGCTTATCCGATTATCGTTACGATGTCTGAGTCAGCGTCATCGCAGATAGTCAACATTTATTATTCCAAGTTTACATTTTCATTCCATGTTTGAAATCAGCTTTTGATATGTCAATCACTTGGGAAAATACGCATTACAACATTTATTTTGTTCTGGTTAAAATGGTAAACTATTAAATAAGGTAAGGTTTAAAAAGTATAGATTCAACTAGAATGTATCATCGTGTAGCAAATGTATTACCACCCGGTCTATGACATTTCTCATGATTGCATTATGATAGGATGGCAAAACAGATGCCATTGTCTTGATGCATTCATAAACCTCCATAAACTACTACAGTGCATTTCGGCTTACTGTTATGCTATAATAATTAAGGCACACACTTACGGTGATATTGATGGGACGCCCTTACTGAGGTTAGTAGAAAGGTAGCGGGTATAATCCAGGAATGCAAATCATGAACTTACACCAATTTTCACTTAACGATTTACACAATATTCACAATTGACAGGTAAAACGCTAAAAACTTTACTCTAATATTAATCAAAGTAGTTTAAGGAATAGAGTGTATCACTTAAGTCATACACAATTACACAAGGGAAGAAGTAAAGACTATATATTATACTGATATTACCAATATGGCAAAAATTACGATATTTTGCTACACTGTATGGATAACTATATTAAAAAGTTTGCAAAAGCCCACACTCAATAAGTGAGTAGAAACGCTTTGCGTCGTGTTGCCGATAGTTCCATTAAATGTTGTAAAATTAATTTACTACTTGAGAAATACGCTGAAGCATGATTCACTTCTCAACTCCCTAGTCAGTTTAATGTATTCTCACATTATGTAAATGATCAAATCGTAGGACCGTGCTTCTGCCCGATGAATTTGCAACTGGCATCAAATTACATATTTTTAGTATGTAACAAGGAAGTATAAATCATGAGGTGGTATTGTGATAGCTTACTTAATCCCATTGTAGTTGTGTCAAAGTTTAATCACCTGGCGCCTCACAATATGGCAAATATATGCTTACGTATCTAAACATGGGCAAATACCAAGCTGCGAAAACAACATCACACATATTGCTTTTCATGCTCAGGAGAATAAGCTTCATTTCACATTTTGAAAGTGATATCATTACGATATGGCTAACTGGTGAACAATAACGATACTTTTGGTATTGGAGATAAATACACAAATGCGAATGTTTTTCCATCATAAATAGCCTACAAAATGTCACACGTTTGCGTCGTAATATCTCAACAAGATAATCGTTGCAATAAACATGAGTGAAAAATCATTTCAATTTGTAGCATAACAAGCAACTTGAACATGCTACTTTATTTATTTAAACCCTTATCAGTCATTTTGTAGCATTTGTACACTTGGATATATCCCAGTGTACATACGAGTTTATTTGGTATCGCTTCAGAGCACACAACGATTAGAATCGGATCCCACCAAGTACTAGATTCCTCTCTGTCACAGCTCAAACAATTTCTGCATTAAAAATGTATACATTATATGAATTAAGTTTTCCTCTTCAACGAAAAATGACAAAATGGGCTACATAAATGTGGTCCGTTCAATGGACTACATGGTCAAACCTCAGTGAACAACAATTTATTTTTTGTTTAACCGAATATTATTATTAGCTTACCAGATGCAATGTATATTCATAAACTAACCAATTTCGATGAGCCAACGGAGATTTGCGGTTGAGATGATGAAAGGAATATAACGGAACGTAAAGGATGCCTGGCTGTACTAAAATATTCAGTTTATTTTTTAAGCCACGGTTATGAGATTACAATGACTTCAATCTTTCAACATTTTTTTTTCCAAACTACAAGAGACGAAAGAGCTGACAGTGAAACGGCAACTAACGTACGAGACATTTTACAATGCATAGTGTTCGCTAATTTTGAAGACAACAATCATTGGCTATTTTGAGATAACGTTTTGCATTTTCCGTTGTATTTATCATAAGTCATACCAGTGCGTAATTACATTCAAATTTTTTGTGCCGTTGCAATATAGGTTGTTCCAGAGTGTACATAATGTGTTTATGTAATATTCAAATACAAGTGTGATATTAATATAAAGATGGTTTTGGCATAAACATGCTATACACCTTAGCATGTATACTGCATGATTATACATGCATATTTGCTCCTCGGAACATAATACACAAATAAAATTCACACACATTGTATATAGTAGATTTGGTTTGTGTTATGGCAGCGCCTAGCAATAGGCTAACATTGCTTGCTCGACTTCCATTGGAGTTTACTTTTTGTACATTTGCCCCCAATAACCCGGGAAGGATGGGAGCATCTCAAACTGAGCAACATACTGGAAAGTATACATTGAAAGCAAGCAGTGATGATGCTCAGAAAGAAGGAGGATATGATCAATGAACACAGAGCGGAATGAGATCATATGTTTATTTGTATATGCTCTTCAAAAATAATACCAGTTCCACAATTTCCTATTATCAAGCTGCGTTCATTCATTAAGTGTTTAACATAACTGCAAATGGACATTTGCATACATAACAAATTTATAAATGCAGTAATTCTACAGGTCCGTAAAGTGCGTTTACATAAAAAAACAATAAGCAGTTACTTAACAAACTGTGAATTGTATAGGTACAACTGCAATTTCGTTTAGCGTTGAGTTGTCGTTGCTAGTTAGTTTGTTATTATTTGAGCTATTAATACTCACTATATATTTCTTTCTCACGAGATCATTTTATGGGAACGCACTGCACGCGATAATTCCTAAATATGGCTGACTCAGCAAACGTGGCTCAACAAGCACAAACGAGTTTTCAGTGCCAACTGTGTGATAAGGTGTTTACGAGTAAGGCAAATCAATTACGTCACCTAAGACAACATATCGGTGAACGTCCTTATAAGTGTGACTCATGCACAAGATCATTTCTAACGCAGTTTGCGTTGAACGGACATGCAAAACGAGCACTAGGAAATTGCTCAAAATGCCAAGTGTGCGGCAGATTGTTTACAAATAGGCAATCCGCTGATAAACACATGCTAACTCATACTGATGAGAAAACTTTCGAGTGCAGCCAATGTCGGAAACGTTTTCGTACATCAAAATTGCTGAAATTGCACAGCAAAATACATAGCGATGTGAAACCCTTTGCATGCTCCCACTGTAATCGTAAGTTTCGTAGTAAATGCAACTTGAAGCAGCACCTGCAGAGACACGAGCCTGAGCCCAAATACAAATGCAGCATGTGCCCAAAAATGTTTTCCTGTGTATCAGATGGATACGGACATATGGCAAGAGTTCATCCTGTTGGCGGAGTTGTCATTAAGCCCCATGAGTGTATATTTTGTGGCAAACATTTTTACAATAAAACAGAACTATACAAACACATCTTGCGTCATACCGAGGAACGCCCCATCGTCTGTGAACTATGTGGTGACGAGTTTGCTCGCACTGGCTACATGTACCGCCACATCCAGCGAAGGCATGTTCTGGAGAAACCGCATGCATGTAGTAACTGCAAAGCAAGTTTCAAAACCAGTTATGAGCTCCGTTGTCATTCTTTGAGGCATTCGGCCACTGCAAGGATTCACGTGTGTGAGTTGTGTGAAAAGGCTTTCACCAGGCTGGATGTACTTAGGAAGCACAAACAAAGAATTCATGGGCCACCGAAATTGAGACACCGATTTAAGTGTACAGCATGCCAGAAGGCATTCTATACGAATGTGGAACTGAAGAGACATTTACGGAGCCACGAAAGGAAACAGGAATTAGTTGCTGACAGTTAATTGCAAATTGTGTGCATTACAACAGTTGCTCTCCAGTATTACAAGTTATCGGTGTTAGAAGTGATTCAAGTAGTATAAAGAATAGTCTCCCATTAGTGTAGACGTAGAACATAGATATTTTATAAACTTCTGTGCTGAATATTTTGTAAAATTAGTAGATAGTGAACTTGTGCTTCGAGTCTTTGATCTATACACAATACGTAGATTGAAGGTGTTGTAATATATTTGGAGTAATATGTCTCAGGTCAATACCATAATGAGTCGAATAAGATTCAGCCCTGTAGAGACTCTTTATTGCTCAAGGTCAACATGTCTACAAATGGAAAGAAAATAATTTCAGCCAATCTCTATCAAGACAGTTTAGCGCAATTATTACTCAGCAGGGCTCCTACACATCGTATGAATACATACATGTTCCAACGACTTCATAAATGGCTTCCTGATAGCCAGTAGTTCCGCAAATCATATTAAATATATCCGATCTATTAATTGATGGCTCACTGGAAATATACGTAGAATACGTAGTACTGGAACGGCATTTTACAATTTGAAATGTGGACCTGGAACTTCCGAATTTAATGTGTTTGAGCTCTTTTGCTATAGCGCAGTCCACGTAGGCGTATTTCTTTCTATCAATACAAAGAATTTGCAAAATGTTACCCCTCGTCTGGAGTTTAAAAGTATTTTCAATGGTACGAGCAAATGAACTCAAACCATCTTAATAAAATTGGTGCAATAAACATTGAAAAGAAGTTAGTACATTTAATTCGAATAAACGTTTTACGTCATTGGACAGGATTCTCAAAGCAACGTACTTATATGGAATGATGACATTCAAGCATTCCAAGTTGGTAGCTTCACTGTAGAATTTTACAACTACAAAAGTGTATTATTTAATTGCAATTTAATTACTTATATCGATTATTTGTCCATAGATTAAAGACCGCAGCAATCACTTACGGGTTGAAATGCAATTCCAAAAGTACTTTCCGCTCCCATCTTTAAGAGCGTACAACTCGGAATAAAGCATTTCACTGTGGCAAGAGGCAGCCAATACTCTTCCTGTGCCAAATGCTTGAATTGGGTCAGACGACTGTTATGAGTTGCCAACATTTTTTTGGTGAAGAATAAACTTTGAAAAGTGAATCAGTTTTTACTCATATTAGTTACATACATCTAAATTAATAAATTGTGAGATATATTTGTATGCCTTCTGCGAGAGACCATGATATTAGTATAAAACACTTTTGTTACAAAATTATATTAATGTTTGCCATCACTAGAAAGAATATTTAAACATTTGTTATCATACGAACGTATTCTTAGTTTGTCTGAACCGACTATGTACTGTTCCAAAATATGTACATATGATTAGTAAATTACACCTTGTCGTGTACTAGACGAAACATAACCAATAGTATTGTAAGTATCATGCTAGCTTTATTAAGATATGAGTGAGAATAGATTAGCAATTGGTATTTGACATTATTAAGCCTGTATAACTCAATTATCGACTTTGTGCATAACAAAGAAATTAAAATTACATTTATGTTTGTTTATATCAGAAAAATAATTTTTATTTTTTACAACTTAAAAGTTTGAATTTGAATTTACGTAGCGTGAGCGAATTTGCCGTTCTCTCACAGTATCAACATGTGTCACAATACAAATGCACGTGTACTTCATCTAGTACAAATTAATTGAATTTCATGGTATGAAAATATTTTAGAAAATGCATATTTAAATGAAAGATTCCAGTCATTTTATAATAACAAATGTCTGATGATACATTCTCATTACAAGAAAGATTTATAAATTCAGTGTTTGCGGAAATTGTTATTCCCTATATTGAAATATACATATATTCCACCACTGAAGGTGAAGAGATACTAAGTATTCCGACAGAATGTAGATATACCAGAATATTACTATATCAGCGTCAACGTTTTAAGTTATAAAATGGAGCCAACAAGTGACTGTGCGGGTTTATACATAGCATTGTTACAATCCCCTTTCATTTTCGATATATTTGTTTGGTTCATGTGCACGAGATGGCTAGCCTCGAAACGTGGAATGCTTCCCTAAATGACTGTTGCCCTTGCTTTCGCAAATAACAGCAATTGTTGAGAATAATGCGTTAATCAATTGTGGCTTTAAAAGTATGTGAACAGATAATAAGGCTTCAGATACTAGCCGCCAGGGCCGTATTTTCATTTGCCAACGCATTCCCAAATTAAGAATGAGCGAATGTTGAATTGAAATGGAAAGTACCAAACGTAATGCTGGGATGGAATTTGTCCTCAATTATCCTTAAATCGTATTCAATGTCATCAGTTGATATTTAAGCACAATAGTCTTCGAATGCAAGATTGTAGAGCAGCTGTTTGGGAAATATGTATAAATCGGTTCCAATGAATTACAAGTACAGCTAGTAAATCCACAATAAAAGCCGCAGAATTTAGTAATAATGGCAGGTAGAAATCTCTACCTCCTGTAATTGAAGTAACTCAATAACTTCCCGTTCATATTAATTTAGCCTTGGCATTTTATATACCGTAAACATCTCATTCCCTCATTTCCTGATTAGTGGCCTTCCGTGTGTCGCTATCGCCACAGCAGCCGCAACCACTAAATCCAGTCGGTTGGGAATCTCGGTCGGTTGGTCTCAATTTGTAATCATTTATGCTTCTGCGTGTGCTCTTGCAAAGTCAATAGTTACTTGAAAAACTCGGGAGATATAACCAATTGACACAGTGTAACTATTTATGATTGCAGACAATCAAACAAGGTTGAATAATGGGCTCTAAATTATTTTGGAGCGCGGCATACCTTCACGATAAACTCACCAACCTGGCATTCTTTCCATTCGTTTTCTCTCTCAATAATTCTGCTACCCACCGCATTCAACATGAAACAAGCAATATTTCTCGAATAACGATTTTCACATCTACGGTGCTAGTAATAATAACGACCTTCATTCCCTCAACTTGCCACATATTAAGATACATGATATATTCGACACCATATCCCGGTACGTACATTGTAGCTAAAGTTATATGCAACATCTGCATCTTTCAGCTCCTAGTGTTTACCATAGCAGCGCAACTTTGGGGAGGATACATAGCTCAATACTTAAACGCACTAATAACTTTCGAAACTAATTTGACATTCAAGCATCAATTAAACATGGAATGGGCAAGCCATTGGCAGCTCCTATTCTCACGATTTCTTTGTTGCCACTTTAAACTTCACAACGAAGAAACCCACAGGATTATAATTATAACACTTGAACCTGATTCAGATTTTCTCGGACATTACCATTCAACCGGCGTACTTAATGGTGCCTTTTTGGTCATAGTTCTTCCGCTCTTCTTTGTATTGCAGGATTTGGATCCTCTATTCTACGTATTCAAACCAATTTGCGATTTATGTTCAAAAGATAGCTGTCCACTTTATACACTGCTGCATTCAATTATTCTAATAACTAGAGGAACTCTTTCGTTTCTAGTCAATTTTGAAAATATAAGAGCAAGCATATTTTTCTGTGCTCTTTTCGTGTATCACCAAATGACATACAAAAATTGCTTGCAGCACATGCGACAAAACGCATTTAAATCCATGGACTACATAAACACTCTTCGAAAGTATACAGAGATGAAGGTACTGTTTAACCAAGGGGATCGCTTATTTAGCGACTTTACGGCATCAAACCTGGCCGAGGCATTCATCTTAACGGTTTTGTGCAACTCATATTTCTTTATTGGGTGGAAAGTTCTTAGCATTGAAAAGTATGTGATGTTGTGGCCCACATTGCTTATTATAATATTTGGAGTATTGATAACGTTGTCGATTACAGTTGACGTTCATGAAAATAGTTTTGACATGCTGAAACACGATTGGCCGATTCGGGCCGTCGAGTTGTACTCAGCTGGAAAAATCCATTCGTTGAAGTTGATGAAACGAGAATTAAAGATACAAAGGCCAGTGACTTTTTTGTCGGGACGCGTGGCGACGATTGATAGAGAGACTCAAGTGAGTTTCTTGTACAACAACCTAAACTATACGATTACATTCCTGATGTACTTTAAAGAGTCAACCACAACATAAGTGAAAACCTGCTGCAATTGGTTTCCCTCAGTCAGACGGCCGTGAAAATTGACACTCATTATAAAGGAAACGTTGACCACTTCGATAGCTAACGCAGTTCCCAAAATATCAGATTCTTTTTTTGTCCGCGTCTGTTCCTACTCCAAGCTTAATTTGCCTGCTGAGCCTCCAAACGAGATAACCTGACGCTAACGGACTAACTATCTTTAACTATCAACTATCTTTCTCTATCGCTATCGCTCTCTTAAATGTGATGACAAATGACAGACTTTCAGAGACAATCTTTTTCAATTAACAACTTTTAACAACTTTATTTTCACTTTCAATTTACAACGATTTACAATCAACAATTAACTAATCTTTCGTTTCCTAATTATCATTTTCCCAAAAAAACTGTCTCCTAATTCCTAATCTCAGGCCACCACCCTGTCCGTCCAATGACCAACTGACTCTCAATTAGTTTTTCACAAAAACAATCATGACCAAAAACAAATGCACGCGTGAAACGCAACGTGCAGCGTTTGGTTTCTACAACTACAGAAGCGTTCGGGAAACCGAACGCTTTTACAAACTAAACATATCATACTATACGCAATTGCCGCAACACTCATCATTGCGTTTGGAAATCCACTAGAACTTTTAGAGACCATGTATCCGAACAAAAAAAGCAGCCGCTTGGTTTATTATTGATGTAGGTTTTAACTGTTTAACATATGCTTATTTGTTGAGAATTCAAAGTGTGTTTCACTAAATTTGTAAATTGTGTTGGACTGATGTCGATTGTTAACTTGGCGTTGTTTATTCATACCGCTAAAATTAGAGAAATAATATATCTATTTGACAGTAATGTGACAAGGTTTCTTATGCATCTATCAATTTAAAGTATTGCAACATAATAAAGTTCGTTGTAAATTTTGTGGTTAATGGATATGCTATTGCATATCACATATTTCGTACTAAGCTTCCATACTTAAAATAAAGATATATACATATGCATTCCGATTACCAAAAAATGATTGGATTATATAGCGTAAATGCATTTTTTGCCATTCTTCACCATGAAAGTTGGTCACAAGAAAATTCAGTATGTCACGTCAATCAGACACTTCCTTTTATTGCCAAAATATTGATTTTCAGGGTAAAGTGGAGGAACAAGGTTATTGATAAAGCAATTTGAAGGTTTCAGATGATTAATTGTCGTGTGTTTCAAACTATTATGTGGCATTTCATTGTTTTCATATTGTCAGTATTGATTTTTGGTTGTTGGTAACGACTACTGGCACTGAAACCAGGAAGACATTAAATCGGAACCACAGATTAAATAAAATTTGCTTCTTTGAATTGCGTCAATGGAATGCATTCAATCGAAAATTATAGCCCATACCAGAAGAATCCAATGTCATGATTGTATTGCCATCTCATTCAATTCGGAACATTTAGCATGAGCGGAAGTTAAATTATAGGTAAATTGTCACCGGTTTTTAATATAATTTCACGAAAGCTCGTACCTACAACTTATAGTAAGGACAACTTCAATGAAGTCGGGTACCGGGTAACAACAAACTGGTATTATTTCGAAACACATTTACTGATAGGGACTGATATCTTGCATAATTATGAGGAAGTATAAACTCACAATCGGTCGAGCCCTTCAGAACCATTATCATTGGGAGAACTTCCTGTATAATTTACCAATAATTTTAGTTAGTGCCAATAACTACTTCCACTTCCTTCATTTAGAATGATACATTTATAATTACTGGCCTTGGAATTGTCACTATAGCTTCGACATTTCTAGCCAGTAAATACAGTTACGTTCGACTCCTTAACGTTACATTTTATGCGGTTGCATGCTGATGAAATACACCTAGCGATAGACTAAATTCGAATTGTTAATTGACTTGAGAAACGTCAACTATATCACGACCGGTCATATCATGGGCTCTCAACTATATTGGAGCGCGACATATCTTCACGATAAACTGACAAATCTAACCTTCTTTCCATTTGTTATCAATCTCAGAAAATCTCCGACTCACCGATTTGAAAATGAAACTAGGAACACTCCGCGCATCATAATATTCACAATTACGGTGCTAGAAATATTAACAAACTTCATTCCGTCCGTTTGCCACATATTGGGATATGTGGTGTATTCGAGTAACTATCCTGGTATTTACATCATAGGACGAGTTATATGCACCAGCTGTATTTTTCAGTACCTTGTATTTATCATCGCGGCACAATTATGGGGAGACGATATAACCAAATATTTAAACACGCTAATAAATTTTGAAAGTAACTTCTCATCCAAATATCAGCTGAACAAGAAATGGACAAATTACTGGAGTTGGCCATTCGCTAAATTTTTGTATTCCCATTTCAAGCTTCATAACAACGAAGCCAGTAAAATTCTATCCGTTGCCCATGATCCCGATTTTCTGGGATATTTTCATTCGACCAATGTGCTTAATGGTGCATTTTTGGCCATTGTTCTGCCGCTCTTCTTTGTGATGCTCCATTTGGACCCTCTATTTTACATGTTCCAACCGATTTATAACTTATGTTTGCCAAATAAATGTACATATTATCCAGCTATCCATTTACTTGTTCTATTAGCTAGAGGGGTGCTTTCATTTATAGTATTTTTTGAGAATATAAGAACAACCGTATTCTTCTGTGACCTTTTCCTCTTTCACCAAATGGCATACAGAAGTTGCGTGCAGCGCATACGAAATGATGCATTCAGACACATGGACTACTCGAAAACGCTTCGAAAATATTCGGAATTAAAACTATTGTTCAACCAAGGAGATCGCTTGTTTAGACACATTTCGGCATCCCTGCTGGGGACCGGATTCACGTTCACTGTTTTGTGCAACTCATGTTTATTTATTGGGTGGAAAGTTCTCACAATGAGAGTACCCACACTCGTGGAGAGATAATTACAAATTTCAGGGCTTACTATCTGCGAAAAAGTGCGCTGAAAATGATGCCACTTTCAGAATTTGCTAAATGGTAAGTGGTTAACCCCTACCGCCGTTGGTGTGGCTTAATGTGTCCAAAAATAGCATGTTAGAGTGAATTCAAATATGGTAAAGATGGACTTGTGGTTATCTAGACAAGATATATTAAAGCTGGAATAACCGGACAGTGTTTAGTGACCTTTTAGTGAACTAAATCCTGTATTTACGAAAACGAAATTAAAAGAAAATGTTGACTTTCTTCGCTTTTTGCTATTTTGGCTCATCAAAATATTTATGATGAACATCAATGAAATGCACGATTGACTCTCTTTGCCGTGTGTATTCGTACTTGGTACATGTGAGTTTAACATACAAAACACGAACAATAAAATATTAATTGTTCGGTTCTGCTAAAATTTGATACGTATGTTCAGATTCTGATCTACTGGTAAGCACATATTCATCTTTACCAGATTTTCAACTACTGTAACATCGTACATTTAGCAACTTTATGTCACACGAACGGCTGTAGTGGCTGACCACTTAACATTTAGCAGATTCTGAGAGTGGCACCATTTTTAGCGCTCTTTTTTACATGTAGTAAGTCCTCTAATTTGGATTTTACGCTCCACGAGGTTGGGTACACTCATTGTCAGTTTAGACAAATATATAATGATGCTTCCATCAGTGCTTCTTGTAGTACTAGGAGTATTGGTAACACTTTCTATTACGGTGGACATCCATAAAAACAGTTTGCATATGGTGAAACACGAATGGCCAATTCGGGTTCTTGAGTTGCAGTCAGCAGGAAAAATTCATTCAAGGAAGTTGGTGAAACGGGAATTAAAGATACAAAGGCCAGTGACCTTTTTGTCGGGTGGCGTTGCCACTATTGACTCGGAGACTCAAGTGAGCTTCTTGTCCTATATTATCAACTACACGATAACGGCTCTGATGTACTTTAAGGAGTCGACACGGCATTTGAGGGAATACCTGTTGTAATTGGCTTGATATTGACTAAGGTTAAACTTGACGTACATCGACATATGAATAATAAATTGAAATTATAAGCCATGACCATGAAATCCTTAGACCATTTGTGATTTACAAGTTAAAATATATATTTATAAGCAATAACATCCCAATTTACAAATTTAGAAAAACAATGTAATTACCAAATTAGTATTGTAGTAATATTACTTATGTGATGTATTAATCTGTTCATACCACTCTTTCAAATAAAGATACTTACATTACACACATTATTTACATGAATTTGTAATATGGCATTTCATCGATAAACTCGCTACAATATAAATAATTACTTAACATCAGGCATTAATCTATTATTATATGCATGATCGAATCGACCACTCAATGGGCCTTCGCCTTGTGAACATTTAACCGTACTTGTGTTACAATCGAAAGTTTACAGACAATGCATTTAAATTGCTGCTGCGGAAGTGTATGTCTTTTCTCGTGTCTCCTCAAGTACCTGGTATTGGGAAAGCTGCACTGACATACCCCACACTGATACAATTTCTCACAAGAGTGAACCCGCTGCATGTGATCTACTTTTACGTGCAGCCTGGTATATTCAATCCCGCACAATTCGCAACTGTATGGCCGTTCATTCAGATGGCCAGCAATATGTGACCGTAGCTGGAAACTTGTAAAAAATTGCCTTTCACAAAACACACAGACAAACTTACAAATTAACGTTCCATCTTTTGGATGCTCTCTTCTTTCGTGATTGCGGCGAGAGTCGATATGGGTAAAAATCTTTGGACACTTTGTGCAAGAAAATGTCCGATTCTCCTCATGGGTCCGCATGTGACTTTTGAGGGTTTCCATATAGCGCGCTTTGAATCCACATTGGGGACATGTGTGTAGATTGCCCTCAAAATGTGTGCTCGTGTGCTTTTGCAACGCCGACTTGGTCAAATATTTCTTGTGACAGTGAGAACATCCGAAGGGCTTACTGGTGCCATGTGTCAGCACATGCGTGCTTAGCCTCCCCCGATTGTTAAATCGTTTGGGACAGGAAGTGCAGCTGAATTTTCTCTCACTTTCAGGTAAGTGGATTCTCATGTGTCTCGCCAAGTACTCCCTCGTTGCAAAGTTGCTGGGACAAGTTGGGCAATTAAATGAGCGCTCCCCAATACGTTGACGTAAATGATCATCCATTTTGCTTTTTAATAATAGGGTTTCGCAAAACATGCATGACTCCGAACGTGAAGCTTGTATTATTCCAATCACTTGGTGCTTGGAGTGTAAATGCTGCCAAAGCAGTTTCTTCGTCTTGTACGTTTTCGGGCATTTCGGACATGCCATCCGATTTTCATTGAACAGGTCGTCATAAAACTCACTTCCAGATGCACCTGATGTCAACTGTAGAGAAGCGGCAGGTGTAATTTTATAATCTGACAAATCACATGGATCTGGGAGTTGGGTTTCATCGTATTCATCGCTGTCCAGAATTGTTTCTTCCTTCACCATCACTTCCACCGCTTCGGTGCCAGTTTCCTCCTTGAAAGCGAGTGTTATATTTTCTTGTATCTTACTGATTTCAAATGTTGCTTCTTGTTCAGTTTTTACATCAGCAACATTTTCAAACTTGATATTTTCCACAGTTGAGTCTAGAACGATATCTCCATCAGTGGAGGTGCCCCAATTTATGTTTTGATTGCGGAGACGCGCAACATTTTCATGTGACTTCTTCCGGCGTCGTGTGCTAACTTTGGAGATGTGGGAAGCCTGATCCATTTTTCAGTTTTCAAATGGTTGTACTTTAGGTAAATATTGATCGTTTTAGAATAGCTAGCCGTTTTGAGTTTTATTCACTCTGGATCCACTATTCTGGATATCAACAAGATATAACCAATTTTAGGTATTACCAGCAATCGTGGCAGCAAATATGAAGAAACTAAAGCATTTATTGATTATTAAATTTCCTATGAAATTGAACAAATGAAACAATAATATTGAATTTAAATAACGATTCTATCTACTACACAAAAATATTCTTACAAACGTCACGTGTCTTTAAAAAATAGTGCAAAATTCATTCGCAGTATTTAACAGTCAGAGCTGCTGATGGAAAATGAAAACAAATCGGTGTCCAGATGCTTTCAGCAACATCCGTGTTCATAATGTGTTTTTGTTAATGAATGATATGGACGAATAGCAATATGTATGTACGCAGTAACCAATGCATATCATAATGAAATATGGTAATTGTGTGCTGGTTTACCTGAAAGAATGTATCCTACCAATATACGTCTTCACTTCTCAACAAGCAGCACAACCGAGAATGATCTGATTTTTTTGAAGTTAAACATCATTGTTGGTGTTCGGTTCCACATCAGTCTGGTTTACTACTACATGCATTCCCTTAGCTGTATCCAACGCATAAACATCAAATGAGTCTTTATTTCCATACCTGAAGAACTTGCCGTGTACCTTCCGTACGCATTCTATATCTTTCAGACTTGTACAAATACATGGAACATTTCTTGAACAAGAATCTCAAAATTAAGACATGCGCAGGAATAAAATGTACAAATAACCCATCGTATTGGTACTAATGTTACGCCAAAAAAAGAAAACAAATTTATCGAAATATTTACATAAAGAAGGTTGAGAACTGTGTTCCACAGCGCACCAACAAATAATGGTTTAAGCATTTATGTTAATATTCACTTAATTCGATTTCAACTATATATGATTTTGGAATATGTACAATTTAATAAAATATTCATGTAATACATTCCTATCTTCAGCGTTCGTACAAACTGGACAACGTCCCTGTCATAATATTAATCAAAACGTGCAATCGTTTTAGTACCAACTAAATGCTGGCAATTCACAACAATATAATTAATTCGCAAACTTAGCTTGTCTGAAAAAAATAGCGATCTATGTATTGATTTACCAAAAGCTCATACTATGAAGTTTGAAATTCTTATTATTACGAGTGAAAATAATTCACATTTCACACGCATAAAATACTACCGTTACATTATTATGTACAATATCAAGGTTTTCTCCATTGATCTAAACTAATGCTTATCAATAAACCGGCGACACATGATTGATGCATAAATTCCCGACAGTATCAGATAAGTCATTAGTCAATGACCTAATAGCATTTGCTTCTGCACAATGTACCTTACCAACTACCTATTATATTTTATATTGAACGCTAGTTGCAAGAATCTCCTGAACGAAATCGTATTTCACATATTATAAACTATTAATGCTTTACATTGAGTGAACTTTGAAATTGAACTTTGAACTTTCCATTGAAAAGCCAGGTTATGTGTTGAGACGTCAGTCGCATGTCTCCCCACACACCTTACTTTCCAGTTCAACTAATATATTCTTTGGTGTGTACTTTTCATGGTATATGAAAAGTACACGCAGAACAAATAAAAGATACTTTAGTTGTCGTTTGGAAGTTGTCTAGTAAGCAGTGTCTAGTCATTTGGCATAGTTTTGTCATGTCGTGTCCGTTGCAGCATAAATGTAGTAGCCGCCATCTTGACATAAAATAGGATAGAGGTCCGATGGCGTTACAGCTTTCTGGTTTTCTTTTCCGGCAAAGGTGGCGAATTCAAATTCGCACATTTCGCACTTGCACACGCTTTCACCGATATGCGCAAAAATGTGCAATGTAGCTTAAAATTGGTTAGGAATTCTTTTCCACAAAAGACGAAAAAGTAAAAGACGTGGGAGGTGAGTTAAGTATCAATTGATGTCTCATTTTCATATGGTAATTTCGATATTGCACGGTTAGGAACTTCATTGTACAATATAGCAGGAATGCGATACAAATTCATGTTTTCATATGTTCTACCAAACATGTCAAATTTGGCAATATCTTTCCGCATGTGGTGCATTTTTGAGTGGTACCATTGCCATGGGTTTCCATGTGACGATCGAGGCCCCATTTGGATTTGTATCCTTTCAAGCACCTTTGCACAACGGAAAGTCATTTTGGTGTCGTAAGGCGTCATGCATCTTTTTAATTTAGACTTGTAGGCAAATCGTTTCCCACAAGTCTGCCACCAGTACATTTTGTCAGCTTCCGGCAAGTGCATTTTTGCGTGTCGTGCCACTGGACCATTTAAAAAAACAGTTGAACATGTACAATTAAAAGCTCGCTCTCCAATATGTGCACGTCATGTACATGGTTACAGGCGTGACCGTATTATTTTTCGAAATACACCATGTACTCGCAAATGTCTAACAAGTACGTTTCTTGTGGCGTACATTTTTACACTGTGTGTGCCATTTATTCTCTTTTCTGGTGTCGCTTTTGAGATCGCTTCCAGTTACAATGCATGTATCGGGAAACGTCATTGTTTAAGGACTTGCAACCGTTTCATTTAGCTCAATCTCATTTTGAATTGTTCCTGCATTTCAACCCCTGTTATCTGATATTTTCTCTATTTTTTCATTTGTCACGATTTCTGGACGGGATCCACGTTAAAATCTGGATAAATGTTGACGCGGCTAAGTGAAGGGTTCTGTGGAATATTTGATTTTACAGTTGACAGATGAGTCCTCTTCAACTCTGACTTTGTTCGAAATTGGGTATATCACAATGTCATGTTTACCGATAACGTTGCCGTCGTCGTACAATCGTTAGCGGTTTCGGACCTCCACTTGATTCAGTAATTCCCGAGGCTTCCTTTCTTGAGATCGGGTGCTGGTGGTTGTCTTTATTGTTCAGCTTTCGAAAGGATCGTACTTGCAAAATAGTTCGCAAAATTTTTAATCCAGTTGGTTTGAATTCAAATAAATTGGCTTAAGAAATAAATAAAGTTCTATTTCATAAAGTCATGCTTATTATTACCTGTATACTGAATTATAGGCAATTCCAAGTAATTGCGAAATGCAGATAATAGTATTCAATTGCACTGCATCTTACCTTCACAATTCCTTTTCATTCGGATATTTAATATTATTCAAAGAATCACTGCTTTGAACGTTGGCATCAGAAATGGCTAATTTCTTAACTATTACTGAATCACAGTTTTTTACTCTTTCAGAAATGAAAGAAGCCTATAAAAATTCATCAAGGACAACAATTGAGTCAGCGGTGACTTGAGCAGCTGCAATACACGTAACGTATAATGCATGAGTAAATCGATGCCAACTTGTCATTGCCAAGGATGGAAAGGTTGAGTTGAAGCCGCAAACGAATTTTCCTCTGCTACTCAATATCTTCCTACATGTTTTATTTGTTCTCTGCACACGTATGTTAATATTATCAGCACAGGGAGGGAAGATCAGCAACAGGAAAAGGATTCTCCGAGTAGAACCTGAGAATCCTAGATTGTATGGTATGGGTAACGCTGAATAATAATGCATTATTATTCAGCGTAACCCATACCATCATAATGGTTTGTTTATCATCTTTTTCTGGTACCCTATGTGCGTTCTAAGAACACACGTCGTTGCAACAACATTAGAAGACATGGCCAATTTTTTGTTTCATCTACGTGCTCGTCGTGTATGGTAATGATTTTTTTTGAAAATGATATTATACACGAATACCCCCATCCACGCGTCCATCATCACACTCATCTTCAGTTCTCCTCACCTAGTCGGTAAAATCATCCTCTGGTAGTGGCAAATTTGCCAGAAGAAACAGAATGTGAAACCTGTAGAATAGTTGCTGTGCTCGTGGCTTGTCAAAATAAACATCGGGCAAACATGTTTTGTCGTGACAAATCGTTTGTTCAATTAGATATTTTTATGTTGCTTTAATACTTGTTATATATTTTGTTATAGTGACAGGTTGAACGAGTTTATCAAACCGTAATATGATAGATTTTGAATTATTTCAATACACGATGTTGATTGTCCTACAGAAAATAGCTAATTTTTAAGCAATATATTATTAAAATTACATTAATTTATTCCACAATATAGTATAAGTAATATTATATTTATAATTTTATTCCATACTGGTGATTAAAAGATTATTTGCTTAGTTGATGAGCTACGTCAACCTGCGTAGCAGATTATATAATATTTATTATATTCGCATAAAAGAGCAATGCAACCTGGTTCATATTACTTACAGTATATTATTGTTTATAGGAAATGTCAACTGCGTGACTAATTAATGCACTTTTAGTGTAGTGAGCTTACATTTATAGTTTTAGAGTTGCAAAAAATCATTTACAATTGCTAACCAATAACTTTCCAATCCACGTCGGTAAACTATTACTTGTAGCACCATCAAATACTTAAATCAAGGAGCTACATCTCGTCAATATTTTGGTAAAAAAGCAAAGGTAAAATTTTGCCGCATTTACAGTGTTGGAGTTACCAAGCATTTTACATACTTTAAATCAGACATTTAAAGAATGACATTTTTTCTTCGGATGACCAAATTTTCTCTCAAAATATTACGATAAAAATAACCGGTGACATAACTTTTACTCACTATAAAGTGCCCGCTTTTTGCCCTGTATGCCGGCTTAGTGAGAGTGAATTGCAGCAAAATTTGATTGTACATCTCTTTCAGTGCTTAATTGTTTTTAATATGTCAACTTTTCTCCAACACTTTTCTCCTGATCCCATCAGCGTATCTGCGTGGCTTTTCCATGATTACATGTTTTATTGTAGATCTTCCTTTGCTGAAATTGGTAATAAAATTGAAAGTATTCGAATGATATGTCTAAACAACCTCTTAATTTTTACATAGTTGTTAACCATTTGCTGGTAATTATACGTTTAACAGCTTAACTGATGTCCACCTGCGTCACAGATTAAACAAAGCTAATGCTTACTTATATAACAGCAGTATAGCATGATTCATTTTAAGCATTGAATATTATCGTTCGGTATGAAATGTCAATTACGTACCTAAGGAACTACGAAATATACTTGCAGGGAAACCTGCAACTCTAGTCCACATTTGAAACTTGTCGAGTTGCAATAAATCCTGAACAATTGACTACCAATTTCCGAAGAACCACTGTGAACTATCCCAATTAATACAATCACATAAATTGCTTCTCCCTGAGCAAAGCGACAATTTTGGCTCAGGATACCAAGTCGTGATATCCAGGAATTGTACAGTATAACATATAGTCGGAATATTCAGGGATTATACTGCGGTAGGTAGACAAGATACTGAATAGCACTGGTCGCATTGCGACTCAAATTCAAAGTCATGTTGTGCGCTATTGCGGTGTAGGCGACAGTGTTAAATTTTACTGTGGTACATATATCCTATGATGTGTCGTAGATTTGCGCTTGCAATGACTCATGATAAAAATGAAAACATTTCGAAAAATCTGTCTTAGCAACTTCTTGCTTTGCACGCTAAAACTAACCAATTGTACCTTCCACAACCGAAACGTTTCAATAATGAATAACACTGAACCTAATACACTTCCCGTAAGCAATATTGTAAATATCACCAAAACGCCACCGGAAATGTTGGGTCGAATTAGTTCGCTTCCTCTCCACTGCTCAGTCTCTTCTGCGTACACGCTACTCAATAATCGATCCACCCTGCTGGTCCATATACCGCTCTCAGAATTTATGAGCTTTAACCTCTTAATTAGGTAAAGAGGCCAGAAGCCACGCAGATGTGTAGTAATTATCCGTCCAAAATAATTCTCTTTCCCAATGTTTATTTTTGTTATCCCTTTCCTCAGCATCTTTTTAAACCATTGTAGGCTCATCCAATACGGCAAGATTACTGCCGTTTTGTTGCAGTCTCTGAGACTCTCAAACATAGCTTCAGTCTGAATTTTGTCGTATTTATCAGGATCATATTCCTCAATCCGTTTATAAAGAGAAAGGAAAATCGCATCAGCTTTGGGGTGAAATGTCGTAGTTTTAATTATGGATTTAGCGGTGTCACCATTGTCTGAAATTCCGTGTATATCTTCCCAATCGTAGACTTCAAGTTTTCCTCGCACGGTGGCATTATAATTTGCATTGTCGTATACGTTAATAGCGACTCTGCCCATTTCTTTATCGAAATGTACTTTAAACCGTTCTGTCGGAATATTAGCAGGACCGTATAGTATTTTTAATCTCTGGATATATATATCAAATGCGTGAGCTGAAACCCTGCTGTATATTGTGAACGTGTCTTTTTGTAACTCTTCATATTTTCTGTATGGAGTCGGCAGCCTTGGCGCGATCATGTTATACACGTTTGAATTCTTGTAAGCGTTGCACAGGACAATAGCAACCAGAAGTGTCAACAGATTCAGTTTTGATAATACATGAGTACTAATCAGTGTGGCAGGAAATGGATCACCTTGCTCCAGAAATACTTTAGCGTATGACATTATAAGACTCCAGCGACATCCAACGTGGTAATGAAACATTATTAGAACTGCTATAGTGACCGCAGATGCGATCCAAATGTAATTATCGAAAATATTCACCAGATCCGTAAACGGCAACCCGGGTGGACTTCTTTGTCCACAGCTCATGAAGCGGAGCGAGCTCCAGTTGTCAACAGATAGAGCATGAGCAGGATTCAAAAACCGTTTTGGGGCGGCCAATACTGCCAAATAGGGAATATTGTCAATTTCACATTTGGATGATGGTCCTATTCTTATCCCCACTCCGTTGATACAGCGCATGCAGCTATCAAATCCTCCTTTTTTCATCTCCATGTACATGCTGTAATTGCTAAGTATTGAGAATAGCATTTGAGAATGAAGCTTATTCAAACTCGTTTTCGTTGGTTTTCGAGTGCCTATGTATGAGTCGAAACCAAGTTTTTCGCAGTGTAGCATATTTAATGGGTCTGAGACGAAACGTACCGTAATTAAATACGAGCGGCGAATTTTAAACTTAATCATATCATTTGGAGTTAAACTCAAAGTAGTTGGAAGCAATCCGAACTTTGTACTTGGTCCGTTGGTTGAATGATAGTAAACCAAGTGATTCCGAATTCCGTTGAAAACAAAATTATCCCTATCATGTGCTATCTCAAACATTGCAGTTAGCCCATTAGTCAATAGAAACGACTCAACAGCGTCCGAGTTTAACACTAAGAGTGTATACACATTATTCGAAGTAGGAAATACTTTTGCACCTGAGGCAAAACGTATAGGTAATATCTTGCCCCACAGTTTTGGATAAGGTTGATGATACATCATAGCTAATTGTGGAAAATCATCTGGTCTCAAATCAACTAGGGTGTGTTTTTGTGGCGAAATGTCAACCCGCAATTCAAAATTCCAGGGCCGGCTTCTTGAAGTGTACTTCAAAAAGTCTAACCAATATGTACGTCCTAAACTGTTGCCTTCACCAACCATGTCACAGATTGTTTCATTTTCGGGCCTGTTAAGAAACATGGTTGATTTGTTGTGATTTTCCAATTCTATCCATTCCAAGTGCACGTGTGTCCTAGACAAGATAATCAAAATGAACATCAAAAGCCGGCTTTACAAAGAAGCAATTGTGTCATAAATTTCAAACGCAAATGCCCGTGTTTTGAATTGGGGCTAAAATTGAGTTAAACGTAGGTGGTACGGTTACGGTTGGTAGCGTTGGTCTAATTTAGTTGGGCCTTCTAATCAAATTATAAGTAAAAACCGTTAGCCAAATCACAGGGTCATAGGACCAGAAAGGTTCTATGATTTTTGCAAAATAAATATTCATAGTATGTAAAAACTGGTGCGAACAGCCCCTATTGGTGGAGATTGTGTTTGGTCGGATTCTCACCAGTAGCCGCCTAGACAACTGTGGGGTGGAACGTTGTTTGAAACCGCACATTCCTTTTGGACATTATTATAATGTCGTTGCTTATTTATTCTGGCTAAGAATACAATTGATATTTGGATTTGGATAGCAGACTCAACAGCATGACACTATTTTTAAAATCTACGCGTAACGTTACCGATGATGGTGTTAAACAAACTTGTTTAATTTAAGTTATAAATTTAATTATATACAAATATATATAATTTTGCAATGTAATTCTGCAGTGGGGAATATTTTGGGTTCGTTGGGCCACAGTGTGTACCGCTTCACTGCTAAATCGCGTAATACGTACGAAATGTGCACATAACTGGTGCCATTGCGTTAAACGCCATTATGTAGCCATTAAACGCAACGCGCGAGGATAATGATTCCGATTTTGCTCAATGCGGACGTTAACTAAAATGTTTCTAATATACAGATATGAAATGCCATCAGCTAAACTACTGCGACTGTGAATTGGTGCACGTTAATTTATCAAGGTCTTATACTGGTACAAACACATGCGCCAAAAACAGAATCCACCAATGTTAACCACGGTCTAATTATTAACGACGGGAAGCATGAAATGCTTAAAATATAATTACAGCGGTCCATCTGTTTGTTTGTTGGTATGTTTATATCTACTGTAACTTTCAATCACTATGGCCTATTTCGCTCCAATATGCTACTAAAATACCGTGACGCAAGGAAACCTTTCTAGAGTCGTGGGGGTGACCAAGGCAGGCGTTTCCACTGGCTCGATTGGATATACTACGTGCTCGAGGTGATCACTTTCTTCCAAGGGACCTTACAAGGGAAACTATTTCTGTTAGGGCGTCCTAAACGGTTGAAAATTTTGTCAGATATAGAATCAGCGATGCTAAAAACGATGGAGAAATCAGATTTTGCGAAATCCATACTCTTCAGCCCGTACGAGTAAATTATTATCGAAGATTAGTGCGTAAATCTTATCAGGATCCACAATTCAGTGTTAACCTTTGATAATAATTTACTCGCATGGGCTGAAGAGTATGGATTTCGCAAAATCTGATATTTCCATCGTTTTCAGCATCGCTGATTCTATATCTGACAAAACTCTCAGCCGTTTAGGACGCCCTAACTGAAATAGTTTACCTTGTTAGATAAAATATGTGAAATGACGGGGGAGTGGGCCGTCCACGGTATGGGATCTCACATTTCATTCCGTCAAAACGTTACATTCTGTAGACGGTCGGGGATGCTCAATTTGTGATGTGCTGACTTGTGAATGATCAAATGCGCACCTGATTTACAATTAGTACATCGCTCTTGGAGCAGTTATATATTCAACGTTATACCTTACTAGAATATGTACATGTTGCTTACCAAGGGTCTTTAGTTTTAGGGCCATCGAGGCGTACAGTTAGGATCGGATATGCCAGGACAATTGGTATATTGATGGAGATAAAATTCATTCGACGAAAGTTATACACATGAACAAACCACATTCCTCGGTTCTGCGTAAAACCAGACACTATTTCATCGAAATTATCCAAGTCAACTTTTGTGTCCGCGACGGGGTCAGAAAACAGTTCACGCATATCTTTTGAAAGAATATGCATATAATCAAGGTATGATGTAGCAGGATATAGACAGTATTCGTCGAACTGATATGGTACTCTAGTTGATGCCAAAACCCTGGCCAACATAATATGTAGCAATAATGCATAAATTTGCATTTCCATTTTGACAATATTGAACACCACTATTTGGTGCACTTTCAAAGTATCTGCTGAGAGTTGGACTTGAAGAACTATAGTTCAGTCATCCACAGACCACTGTTCTATTGAAGGTTCACTCCAAAGTGTTGGTGAATAATTGGAGATTTGATAGTTAAATTTGATGAATTGAACCAACTTACTACACATAACTTATTGTAAGGGGATTTAAAGTCCACTACACATTTCTGCATTTTTTAAGTCATTCGAAAATGCATTTGCGATAAAGAAGAATGTCTCACTCGGCAGATAATATTAAAATAATCGCTGCACACAGTTCACCGTTTCAATATGGTATGACGTACTATCGTCGAGTATAATGAACTTAAGGGTGTTGCCATTAAAAATTCGGCATCTACATCCCTGCTCTGTGTATTTCACCATATTTCATGACTATGCTGGAACATACCATTCTTCAACATCGCAGTTGAACAAATGCGACGCTTTTTATCGATATGTATACCAGAACTGAGGCATATAATATGTTTCTTACAAACACTCAATATTAGATATTATATATCTTCATTTTTCCAATCTTAAACATGCTGACCAGCAAGTTCTGGTCGACAAGTGTCGACGTAAATGAAATTAATAGCTGATATCAACCTACAAATTTTATGCTTCACTGCAATGTGAATGTTGAGTTCCCAGTCTCTCTATACGACTACCATCATCCTTACGTGCACATCCACTTAACAAGCCTCGTGTCAGTATACCTCCAAATGTAAGTTGTGTTACATGATGTATAAATATTTAATTCGCCATAACGTATTTAGTTAATCAATATTCATAGCGTCCATCAACCTGTAGTTTGTACGTCAGAGAAGTTAGTTAGATAAAGGATTTATCCAATGCATTCACGCTACCTAATTGATCCCAGCGGATTTCGATGTTATTTGATTCGATTATGTTAAGACTAAACATTTTACAAAAAATAAAAGCGGCTTATAAAATTGGAGCACTTTCTCCAAAGAAAATATATACTATTCAGTTTCACGGTGAGCATAACATGCGAATAATGCTGGCATACTAATAACTATTCTATAATAATTAAAAAACCAATATTCGTTACAACACTTATAACCATCGCAGTAAATTTTAAAGCGCACCTTCGTTTGTGTCTTGCTTTTGTTACGATGAAATTACTTGTGCAGTGATATGCACATTCGTTTATTCTTATGCATTATTGCATTGAAAGAATTGTGAATCAAATAGGATGCTGATAAATGTCAGGTTATACGAAAGTCATATTCCAGATAGTTTGTCGTAACCTACAGTGACGTCGGGTTTCAAAATTTAGTCTGAATAGTAAGTGTGTGCAACGTCCATCTGCCGTCAGATGCCTGATAAGCCCAAAACGATACGACAAATAGGCCGTCATGATAATCATTGTGTTTGTATTATAATTGTTCTTTTTATCTGGACTATATATGTGACGGGTTTCTCTCAATTACGAACTGAATTGTAATTGTGTGAGTTAACCATGCTATCACATGAATACCAACGCACATTATCTCTTTGCGTTTGCAGTATTGCATGGTAAAATGTTGAACATGTAGATATTGCTGCTAGATAGACTTCATGTTTGTTACTTTGCATTTAGTTGCTCCCGTGTTGAACTGTGCAGGAAATCATGCACAATTACACTAATTACTTTTGTGTTCAAGCTTGGATCAGCCATAACTGATAGTGTACGCTTTTTGTTACTATTATAGTTTTGGTAATGTTGTTATAGGAAATGCTTAGGATTGGCACCCCTGAAAATGACAATAAATGTTTCCAAGTACATTGTTCGTCTTCATCGAAATGCTTCTTGTAATCGAATGTTTGACACGAAGGCATGTATTTGATTCCAAAATACTGTCGAGTCGTCAAACAGCATCCACACGCAGGCTCGGGCTTGTCATTAACGTCCTTGAGTAAAGAAGACATGCCAATCATTTTGAAGTTTGTTCCTTCCGAATCCACTATTCTGTAAATCAACAAGATAGAACCAATTTTAGTTATTATGAGTAATTGTGACAGGCAATATGTAGGTACAAAGAATTTATTGACCATTAACTTACTTTTGATATTGAACAAACGCAACACAATAGTATTGAATTTAAGCAACGATTCTATCTGACACAGTAAAAAATATTCTTAAAAACTTGAAGTCCAGTGTCTTTGAAAAATTGAACAAAATTTATGCGCAGAATTTAACAGCCACAGCTGCTGAAGGAAAATAAAAACAAATTGGTGCCAAGATAAATTTCAACAACCACCGTCTACACAATGTGTTTTTGTGAATGACTAGAATGCACGAACTCCAATTTGTATGCAAGAAGTAACCAAATGCATTCATGGTTTAACGAAATATGGCAATTGTGCGCTAGTGTGCATATTTATATGTTATGTGTTTGCAGTATACCTTGCATAAATGTTCTACGTCATTCAGCATCTTAAAAATGCATTGAACATTTCTTGAAGAAGAATCTCAAAATGAAGGTATGCACAGGAATATAATGTACAAATATCCCATAATAGTAGTAGTAATGAAACGCAGCAAAAGAAAGAATATGTTCCATTTTATTACATAGCAAAGGTTGAGAACCATTTTCCAAAGCGCACCAACAAATTCTTGTGTAAACATTTATGTTAATATACATTTAATTATCTTTCAACTATACATGATTTTAGGTATATGTCCAGTTTAATAAAATAATCAAGTAATGCATTCATATTTTCGCCATTCGTACAAACTAGACAACGTCCTTGTCATAATATTGTTCAAAACGTGAAATCGTTTTAGTACCAATTTAAAGCTGTTAATTTAGAACTTTGTTTTTAATTTGTAAACATAGCGTGTTTAAAATATAAATGTAGATATTGATTTACAAAAAGTTCATATAATGATGCTTGAAATTGTTATTCATACGAGTGAAAATAATTTACATTCCTCACCCATAAAATACTACCGTTACGTTACTATCCATGATATTACGGCATTCACCACTGATCTAAACTAATACTAAATCAGTAGTCAATGATATTATAGTATTTGTTTCTGCAAAATGTACCTTACCAACTACCTATTATGTTTTTGTCTATTGGACTCTTGTTGCAGGAATCTCAGAACGAAATAATATTTCACACGTTAGAAACTATTTGTTTTCCGTTTGAGTGAAGTTGCGCTTAGTAGTTTTCTTTTCCGCCAAAGGTCGGGAATTCAAATTGACGCATTTCGCACTTTTACTTGCTTCCACCGATATGCTTAAGAATGTGCAAATAAAGCTTAATATTGATGTCAAATTCTTTTCAACAAAAGACTTAATAGCAAGACGTAGGAGGTGAGTTGAAAAAATGGATGTCTCATTTTCATATGGTAATTTTGAGATTGCACGGTTCTTCATACGTCAATATAGCAGTAATGCGTTCGAAATTCGTACGTCTTCAACTGTGCTTCCATTTAGGTCAAATTTGGCAATATTTTTCCACACACGGTGCATTTTCCAGGGATATCTTTTTCATGGGATTCCATATGACGATCGACTCCGCATTCGATTCCTTTCAAGCACCTGGTAGAACGGAAAGCCATTTTGGTGTCGCAGGACGTCGTGTATCACTTTGATAATATTAGCAGCACAAGAAGGGAATATAGCGACAGTGAAAGCCTCCTCGGAGAAGCACAGGAGAAACCTATATTGTTTGGTATGGGTAACGCTGAATAATAATGAATTAGTATTCAACGTTACCCATTCCACACAACCATTATAATGGTTTGTCGAGCATCTTTTTGTAGTACCCTATGTGTATTCTACGAACACACATTGTACCAACAACGTTAGAAAACATGGCCAATTTTCGGTTCTGTCCATGTTCCATATCTACGTGCAAGTCGTGCACGGTAATGATTTTGCATGAAACTTAAATGATACACGAATACCCGGGACCACGTCTATCATCACAGTGTGATGATCACACTCATATTCAGTTCATCTCACCCAGCAGGTACAGTCATCCTCTGGTTGTGGCAAATTTGGCACCAAGAGCAGAATGTAATGCCAGTAGAATATTTGTTGCGCTAATTGCTCATTAATGTAAGCATTGTGCAAACATGTTTTGTCGTGACAAATCGTTCGTTCCACTAGATATGTTTTTATTAACTACCGGAAGCATGAAATGCTTGAAAAGGTAGTTATAGCGATTGATCTGTTTGTCTGTCTGTCTGTCTGTCTGTAAACATTCTAACATCCCACCACATTAACCGACTCGGTTCAAATTTTGTATAGAGGTACCTTGGCCCAAGGGGACGTTCCCTATTGATTGATTTTCAGCCATGTACCTCATCATTGACGGGAAGTAGGAGGGTCGGCGTTTTGAGGTGGTGCGGGTGACCAAGCAGTCAAAATTTTTTATTGTATGAATCGATAGAGGAGTTCAAGACGATCATTTTTTGCCACGGCACCATGGGTCAAATCCGTGACCTGGCGGTGGAAGGGGGCCTGGAATGTATAGGTGTCCCCATGCATCAAAAATTTTTATTCCATAAATCGGTGGACATGTTCAATTTGAATTAATTCGACGTAATGTAATCGTCTAATTCGTATAAAAATGAGTCAGTTCGGCAAGTTCGACTCTTCCGGTAGTTATATATTAAAGGTTACACCTTACTAGTTTTGTTTTAATCATTGTTATATATTTTGCTATAGTGATAGCTTGAAAGAGTTTACCATACCGTGCTATGATAGATTGTGAATTGTGTCAATACAATAAGTCGATTTCCCTACATGGAATGGAAAATTTTGTAAGCAATCTATTATTAAAAGTACACTAATTTATTCTACAATATAGTACGAGTAATATTAAATTAATGATTTTATTGTATACTGTCGATTAAAAGTATATTTGCATAGTTGATGAGGTACATCAACTTGCGTTGAAGATTATATAATATTTAGTATATACGCTTAAAAGATCAATGCAACCTATGTAGTTCATGATATTTATAGTAAATAATCGTTTATGAAAAAGGTCGACTACGTGACTTATGAATTACATTACTACGGAAACATCTAACGCTAGTTTACATTTATAGCTTTAGAGTTGCAAAATCTCATGTACAGTTGCAAACCAAAAACTATCCGATCCACGTCGGTAAACTATTCATTTTAGCACTATCAGATAGTTATATCAAATAGCTGCATCTCGTCAATATTTTGTTAAAATATAACAAAGTTAAATTTTGCCGCATTTACAAAGTCTTCGATACCAAGCATTTTACATATTTTCAATCAGACATTGATAGAATGACATATTTTTTTCTGATGGCCAAATTTTCCCCGACCATATTTCAATGACAATGACCGGTGACATGACATTTAGTTATTATAAAGTGGCCGCTTTCGCACTTGGATTCCTGTTTCGTGACAATATATTGTGGCCAAATGGATTATTCTGTGTTGCATCTCTTGCAGTGTTTAATTTTTTCCAATATGTCGATTTTTTCCCAACACTTTTATCCTCATCCCACCTGCACCTCCGCAGGGCATTTCCATGCCTAAGATTTGTTGTACATTTTCGCTTGCAGAAATTTGTAATATAACTGACACCTTTTTGAACGGTATGTATCAGCAACCTCTTACTTTTCATGTAAAAACTGACCATTTTTACCTTCCACAACTTAAAAGTTTCAACGATGAATAAGATTGAACCTATTACACTTCCCGTAAGCAATATTGTAAAGATGACCAAAACGCCACCGGAAATGTTGGGTCGAATTAGTTCGCTTCCTCTCCACTGCTCCGTCTCTTCTGCGTACACGCTACTCAATAATCGATCCACCCTGCTGGTCCATATGCCGCTCTCAGAAGTCATGAGCTTTAACCTCCTAATTACGTACAGTGGCCAGAAGCCACGCAGATATGTGGTAATTATTCGACCAAAGTAATTTTCTTTTCCAATGTTTATTTTTGTAATCCCTTTTCTCAACATTTGTTTAAACCATTGTAGGCTCATCCAATACGGCAATATTACAGCGGTTTTTTTGCATTCTCTGAGACTCTGGAACATAGCTTCCGTCTGCATGTCATAGAATTCATCAGTATCATATTCCTTCATTTTAAAAAGGTAAAGGAATATCAAGGCAGCTTTGGGGTGAAATGTTGTAGTATTAATTACTGATTTAGCGGTGTCACCTCTGCGTGATTTGCCATAGATACGTAGCCAGTCGACGACTTCAAGTCTTGCGCGTATTGAGGTATTATAGGTTGCCTTGTCGTATACATTGATTGCGATTCTGGGCAATGTGGCATTGAATTGTACTTTTAGTTGCTCTATCTGAACCTTATCAAGTTGGACTTGTAATTGTAATCTGTGTACAGTAACATCCATTGCAGGAGCTGAAACTCTTGAGTATACTTTAAACGTATCGTTTTTTAACTCTTCATATTTTCTATAAGGAGACGGGAGCCTTGGAGCGATCATGTTATAAACGTTTGAATTCTTGTAAGCATTACACAAGACAATAGCTATCAGAAGTGTCAACAGATTCAGTTTCGACAGTACGTGAGTACTGACAAGCGGCGCCGAAAATGGATCACCTTGCTCTAGAAATACTTTAGCGTATGCAATTATAATATCCCAGCGGCATCCAACGTGGTAGTGAAACATTATTAGAACCAAAATTGTGACCGCAGAGGCAATCCAAATGTAATTGTCGAAAATATTCACCAGATCCGAAAACGGCAACCCGGGTGGATTTCTTTGTCCACAGCTAATGAAACGTAACGAGCTCCAGTTGTCAACAGATAATACATGAGATGAATCCAAATACTGTTTGGGGGCAAACACTCCTACCATGTAGGGCATGTGGGTTACCCGGCCTTTGGATGCTTGTCTAGTTCTTGTCTCAACTCCGTTTATACAACGCATGCAAATATCCAATCCTCTTTTAGGATAACATTTGTACATGCTGTAATTGCTAAATATTGAGAATAGCAATTGAGAATGAAGCCTAGCCAAACTGTCCTTCTTTGGTTTCCTAGTGCCAATGAATGAGTCAAAACCAGCTTTTTCGCAGCTTAATACAAACATATAATCCGTGGTATAACCACCAAAAATTAGAAATGCAGAGCCAAGTTTGAAACTAATCATATCAGTTGGGGTTAAACTCAAAGTAGTTGGAAGTGATACGAATTCTGGACTTGTTGTTCCGTTTGGTGTATGATAGTACACCAAGTTGTTCCGAATTCCATTGAACGCAAAATTATTTCTTTCATGTGCTACCAGAAACATTGCTTCCACAGCATTAGTCAGTAGAAACTCCTCAGTTTCCGAGTCCAATAATAAGAGAGTATACACGTTATTCGAAGTTGGAAATGTTTTTTCGTATGAAGAACGAACCAGACGTAATTATTTGCCCCACAGTGTTGATAAGATTCATGCCACAGACTAAGATAGTCTCTCGTAAGATTATCTTCACTTAATAGTCGTAGAGCGTGTTTTGGAGGCGAAATGTCAACCCTTAATTCAAAGTTCCACGGCCTACTTTGTGACGCGATTTTCATAAAGTCTAACCAAAGTGGGCGCCCTAGACTGTTGCCTTCGCCAAGTTTGTCGCAAGTTGTTTCATTGTCGGGCCTGTTTAGAAACATTACTGATTTGCTGTGACTTTCCAGTTCAATCCATTCCATATCCACGGTTATCCTAAACAATATATTCATAATTAACATCAAAAGTCATCATTTCAAATAAACCCTGTTTTGTCATAAATTTCAAACGCGAATGCCACCTAATGCTGGCAATTGTAGTTTCTGTTGGATTTTCGCCGATTGCGTCAATCACAACAATTGGACTGCAGGTTCGTGTAAATTTGCACATTTCTGTTCGACACTATATTATTGTAATTCATTTATTTATTTAGGTACTAGTCGCAAAAGAACCGGATACTATTTTTTTAATCGCTGCATAACATCATTTATACTAGGGTCAAACATATCTACATATAAAAGTCCTATGATTGCTTCTTTATTTCTAGCTAAACCCTGGCACTAGTAAGGTTATATCGGTATCAATGGAACTTTATGTAGGGAATTATTTTGCGTTCAAAGCAGAATTTTTGGACCACAATGCAACCATACGAATTCTCGTTGCGCGACTTTGTTCGGTTGCGACCATGCGCGCATGGTCTCAAGTAGTCAAAAATTGAAATTCTATAAATCGATGAGGGTGTTCAATTTGAGGCTTTCTGTCATGGCGCAATGATTAAATACGTATCTAATGTTGGATGTCGACATCACGCTACCTACATATTATAGAGTATACATTACTATTATAGGTATATGTTGCTTACCAAGAATTGCCCTTACGTTTAGGGCGTCATAGGCGCACAATTAGGATTGGATATGCCAGGACAACTGGTATCTTGATGGAAATGAAATTGAGTCGACGAAAGTTGTACACATGGACAAACCACACTTCTCTGTTCCCAGTAAAGCTAGACACCATTTCATCGAAATTGTCCAAGTCAAACGGCCTGCTCTTGTCGTAATCAAACAGCAGTTCACTTAAATCTTTTGGTAGAAGATTCATATAATCCAAGTATGATCTTGCTGGATAGAGACAATATTCCCGGGTTGGTATGCGAGTTGAAGCCAAAACCTTGGCCAACATTATACGTACCAATAATGCATAAAGTTGCATTTCCATTTTGACGATATTTAACTAAACTATTTGGGGACACGTCCAAAGTTTCTCCTGAATTGGAGTGGACAAACTAGAGTTGATTCATCAACACACCACTGTTTTATTGAAGGGTGACTCAGAACAGTTTCTGAATAATTGCAGATTTGACAGTTAAGTTTCGTGAAATAGACCAACTTAATGGACAAAACTTATTGTTACCAAAGTTAAAGTCAACTTCACATTTCTGTATTTTTAAGTCATTCGGAAATACATTTGCGGAAAAGGGAAGAAAATCTTGCTGGACAGATAATATTGAAATATTCTTTGAACACAGTTCACCGTTTCACTATGGCATGACGTACTATCGTCGAGTGTAATGAACGTAAAGGGCGTTGTCACTTAAAACCCAGCGTCTACATCTATACTATGTATATTGCACCACATTCCATTACTATCCTGAACTACGCCTTCCATCGCATCGCAGTGGAACAAATACAACGCTTTTTATCGATAGAAATACCACAACTCCTGGATATAATGTGTATCTTACATACGCTCGATATTCGGTATTATATATCTTCATTTTTTCAATCTTAAACAGGCTGATCAGCACTTGCCAACGAAAATGCAATTAATAGCTGATATCATAGCTATAAATTTAATGCTTCACTGCAATGCCAATTTTGAGTTCCCAGCCTCTGCATACAACTACCGTCATCATATTGGGTTACATGTACATCCAGTCAACAAGGCTCGTGTCAGTATACCTCCAAATGTAAGTTGTGTTATATGGCATATTAATATTTAATTCGGCATAAAGTATTTAGTTAATCAATATCCGTACCGACCATCAACCTGTAGTTTGTACGTCAGAAAATTTAGTTAGATAAAGCTTTTATCCAATTGATTCACGCCACCTAAAAATCCCAGCGGAGTTTGACCAACTTAGTCGCTATTTCACATGGTAAGACTAAACATTTTACATAAATGTAGGCGTATCAAATTCAAGCACTTTTCCCAAAGGAAGTATGATCTCCTCAGTTTCATGTTGAGCAAAATCTGAAAATAATATTGGCATACTAACAAGTATTCTATAGTAATTAAAAGATCAACATTCGTTATAATACTTATATCCATCGCAGTAAATTTTAAGGCGAACCTTATGTGTCTTACTAGTTAGTCTTGTTACGATGAAATGATTTGTGTAATGATATGTGTATTCATATGTATATACTTATGCATTAATGTAATGAAAAAGTTGTCAATCAAAAAATCATTTTTATAAATGTCAGGTTATTCGAACGTCATTTTCCGGATACTTTGCTGTAACTAGCGGTGGCGACGATTTTTGGAATTTAGTATGATATGTATGTTGACAGTAATGCTGACTTCTGGTGGACCGATAAGCTCAAATATAAACCACAAATAGGTGGCCATGGTGACCATAATGTTTACATTATTACTGTTCTGTTTATCTGGAATATATTTGTGACAGTGACTTCTCTCAAGTATGAGCTGAATTGAATTTATATGAGTTCGCCATACTACGATATGCATACTGGCGCAAATTAGCACATCGCATTTGTAATTTTGTACGGTAAAATGTTGAACAAGTAGCAATTGCTGCTAGATAGACTTCATGTTATCTACATGGTATTTACTTTTTTCTCATGTTGAAATGCGGAAGAAAGCACTTACAATTTTACTGATGTATTGTCTCAATGCTTGTATCAGCCGTAATTGATAATGGACACTCTTCGTTACTATTACATACAATCCGGAAAATTTGTCCTAGCAAATGCTTGGGATTGGCAGGCTTGAAAATGACAACACATGTTTCCAAATAAATAGTTCGTCTTCAGCGAACCGCTCCTTGTAATAGAATCTTTAACGCGAAGGGATGTGTTGTATTCCGGCTCTGGATTGTGCATTAATTGCTTGAGTACGAAGGTATGTTGTCTATTTTAGAACGTAGACGGTTTTCAAATCCGCTTAGCTCAGCGTTTTCAACTCGTGACCTATATCAAGTAGTCAAATGTTGGAAGTGCAAAATTGACCGGGCTCTGTTTCCCCGAATAATTATATATCCGACAAAGATGTTTCGATAATTTGGTAGTGAATATATATTAATATGCAACGATTATGTCTGCTTTCCATCGGGTGAACCAACCACTCAAATGGAAAATTACAAGAAAATGGTTGGTGAAATTAAATGAAATAGTACTTTAAACTTGCAAGTTGAAAGAAAATTTTTGAGTGCATTAGACGTTTATTTCGTATGTACCCTGTTCATGTGATGATCCATGAACAAAATATGACGCTGTCATGCACTCGGCGGTAAAGCGTAAAAACATTGTAAAAAGCGACTGTCTGTAATGCTGATTTTGTGAAGCACTACCTTCTTCCCAGTAAGTAATAATGCAAGCCATCGACGGGATTGAGGTTGCCCTGCCAAAAATAAAGTTCACAGATACATTTATGTTCATGTACACCTAATTGGCTTTAAAGCATGTTTTTTATTGATTATATGGTTTTAGATGTTTAATAAAATAATCAAGTAAAACAATCATAATTTCGACATTCGAACAATGTAGACAACATCGTTGCCATAATATTACTCAAATTGTGCAATCAGTATATTAACAGCTAAAAGTTGACAGTTTAAAATTGTACTAATTCCAAAACTAATTTTATTCTTCAAAATACTAAACGAAATGTAGGCAATTATTTACATAGAACGCTTATTTTCACGTTAAATTCAGATGGAAATGGTTAGTTTTGCAAAACCATATTAATAGACATTTCACGCTCATCAATTGCTACCGCTGTATTACTGTCCAAAATATTATGGCTTTCTTCTATGATCTAAAATAATGTTTAACACTAAACCGCCTAAAAATGAATGAGGTTTTAATTCCTGATAGTATCATCTTAGTCAGTGGTCAATGACATTATCGCATGTGTTTCCAAAATACACAGTTGATGTTTTCACTTTGAAAGGACTTGTGCATTGTGGTTTTCTTTTCCGGCAAATGTCGGGAATTCCAATTCCAGCATTTCATACCTGTTCACCGATTTGAGCTATAATGTGTAAATATAACTTAATGCTGGTGTGGAATCATTCTCCACAAAACACTCAGAAGTTTGTGGGCGGTGAGGTGGGTAACAATGGGTATCTCATTTAAACGAAGGGTATATTTGGCAAATTTAGTCCACATTCAACGCACTTTTGTGGTATGTCATTGCCGTGCGATTCCATGTGACAATCGAGGCTCCATTTCGATTTGTTTGCCCTAAAGCACCTGGCACAAGGGAAAGCCATTTTGGGGTCGTGGGACGCTACGTGTCTCTTCAGTTCGGTCTGACAGGTAAATCATTTCCCACAAGTTTACTAAGCTACACGTAAAGCTACTATTGACAATGAGGTCGTGCTTTTAAAAATGTTTCAGGTGAATGTCAATCTATATGTTAGACGTATATATTTTGTTGAATTGTACAGTTGAAATACGCTGGTTTCTGAATGAAATATTTGTTTTATCCGTACTACTGCTTGAACTTGATTGACTCCGAACGACCTGATTGCTTTGAGTTCATTCCGGTTGCGTAAATTTCCAAATCCCTTGGACCAGATCATATCACATCAAACCTGTTTTGTCTAATTCGTGGTTTTTTATTGGATGGAAAGTTGTTTGCTTTGACAAATAAGTTATATTATGAAACTCGGCGTAAATTGATGTCTTTGCATTCAGAAATGACGTTTTGCTTTGTAACGACAACACAGAACTGCACGCACGTTTAATCTTAGATAAATTACAAGTTAATATTTTACAAGAATTTCTCATACAGTACTACTAAATAAAATTGCACATACATATATCTCAGGCATGGAAAAGACACGTGGATGCGCGGATGGCATCCGGAGAAAATTGTTGGAGAAAAATCGACATAATGGGAAAACTTATGTATGTTTAGAGTTTTTACAGAATATTATCAATTTTCCCACAAAATATTACCACAGAAGCAATATATACATCTAGAAATGCCACCATATAAAGACAAAAGGAAATACTGTTTGTTATTTTGACTGATATATGGTCGGAGAAAATTTGGCCATCCGGAGAAAATATGTCAAACTTTCCATGTCTGATAAATCTGGTATTAAGTTATTACTTACTTTTCCGACATCAAATTTCATACATAAATTTCTACTAATAACATGCAGTCTCAATGTAATACAGTGTTTTTATTAAATTGCACAATCTGTCTCTAAATAGGCATTCGCCGATGTACATTTTGGCACTTGCGTTATAAACGACAGTTTACAGACACTTTTGAATTGAATTGACTTATTAACATGATTACAGGTTTAGTAAATATACAGGGTAATAACTTCGTTTAAGACCCTAACACTTACAACATCTATTACATAGTTATAATAACACGGTTTACAAAAGATATTGTGAGACACTACTTTTCAAACCAGTTCGAATCGGCAAACTTCCTGACAGCATACCGCATCATACAATAAACTATTTGCATGAATAGCTTTAATGAATAACAAAATGTGAACCAACCAACATTAAAATGTCGGCTTCACTTCCTTTATTATTACGACCGCATACGGTAGGATTTTCATCTCAATCTTTCTGCATCAGCACGGAGAGCCAAACACAATTACGTATGCGGTGAAATCACGACGCAACGACCTTCGAATCTTTCCCCTGTAACTATTTGTGGACAATCATGTGGGCCTTCAATTCTGACTTGATTTCAAAATATTTGTTGCATATCCCACACTTTTCAGATTTCTCCTTAGTATGTCTGTATTTGACCGAAGTTGAGATAAATTCCCTGCCACACAATTCGCAACTGAATGGGTTCTCCAAAATATGACCAAGTAGGTGACGATGGTGATGATCTTTTTCTCTAGACGGTCGCTCGCAGAATGTGCACTGATACCGCCAACCTCCAGAATTATGAAACTTCCACATGTGCGTCCGAAATGAATTTCGCCCTGTTATCGTCATGTCACATTCCTTGTACTCCATTTCAAGGTGGGTTTTCAAATGTTTGCGAAAATATGATTGATTTGCTCTTAAGCTCCCTTTCCTCCAATATCCCTTCCCGCAAGTTCTGCAAGTGTACACTTTTTCCTTTGTGTGACCTTTCATGTGCTCAATCAGATTTACATTTTGGAGGAATCTATTCCCACAAACTTCGCACTTGTAGTCCCATGTTGTTTTGTCCTGATGCGACTTTAAATGAAATTTCAGTTCTCCCTTTGACACGTAACATGTGTCACAACTGGTACATTTGTAGGGGCGTTCGCCAGTGTGACGTGACATGTGATCCTGCATTGACTGCTTATGCATAAAGATTTTTCTGCACAACTCACAAGAATATCTAACGCCTTTATGTATAATTCTAACGTGACCGAACATGCCACGTTCGGACTTGTAATGCTTTCCACATATTTTACATGGGAACGTCTTCAAATCCATTTTGCACAGCGTTGTCAACTGGTGGTACATATTAAGCTGTCGGAAGTTGAATGTGCAAAATTGACCGGACTCTGATTCCACGGATAAATACACGCTCTTACCAAGATGTTTTCACAATTTGGCAATTAATATATAAAAGTATTCAAGGATTGATAGCTTTCCATCGGATGATCTTCAACGTAATGAAGACACGTACAAATTTGTAACTAGCTTCTCCAATGGAAAGTTACAAGGAAATGATTTGTGAAATTATCAGTAAATGAAATGTTACTTGAAACGTTCAAGTTGAAAGCAAAACATTCTATGTATTGTACGTCTATTTCGTAAGTGCCATGATAACTCAACGGTTCATACACAACCTCTAATGTGGCTAAGCACAGCGTAAGTACATTGTAAAAATCGAGCATGAGTACCAGTAATGCTGATTTTGTGAAGCACTGCGTTGTTCCCAGCAAGTAATAATGCAAGCCAAAAATAAAGTTCATAGGTACGTAATGCCAACGTGTCTTGAAGGTGTTTACGTCCAACACTGCATTGTGTATTTTTTGAACGCAAAACAGAGGTCAATTGGTTGTAAATCATTTGAAGAAAAGCATTTAGGATTGTACATGGTAAGGTTGAATATAATATAAGAGTTTGTTCTCCTATGAGCTGGGCACTAAATGTGAATATCACAATCATACGCATGAGTGGTAAGGACAAAGTGTAATAAAAATGATGTGCAGTATATTTAGAAATCCACTTAGACGTTTTGTAGATTTCCTTTGTTTCATAGGTTAATGTAAATCCCGCCGGTACAAAAAAGTATTTCTTTCTATTTGCTGTATAATGATATTTTTACCACAATAATATAAAATTTTATAACCATGGTTGGATAGAGCATACTTTAACATGTTAAAATATACTCTAACGACAAATTGTGATAACGAGGCCATCCGCCTCTATGCCCAGTTATTACATACCTACTTGTAAATTGAGGTAATATTAAATGTTATTCAGTAAAATTAACCCTTACTTAAATACGTGGGCACATTTGAGTGCGACATTGCTTGTAACTGGTTGGAGCCGTTTTCAAACCCGCCCATTCGGTAATCGCTCATCTATATGACAGCTATTTACGCTACACAACTGCTTAATTGCTAATGCGTTTTGCATATACTAAGCTGTTAAGCTTTTGACATTTTGCTACAAAAATGAAAGTTTTCAAATTCAAGGCACAAACAATTAACAATGATGCATTTGACATAATCAGGTATGTTTAGCTAATATGTGCTTGATTTTTCGTACAAAATCCATGCCGCTACATATCATGTTATTATAACTCCCATTTTGATTAATGATGACTTTGACATCAACGGCATGCCTACATGAATCCGCATGACTAAGCGGTCTGTCCTCGCAGGATCCCTAGTTTATCTTTTCTTAATTTGTGCTTCATATTTGGTAGTAATTACTCTAATGGCGAGTGTATTAGTTTCGAATTTGGTTTACTGTATATAAATAGTACACCCACTGCTACCCTTGACAAACTCTTTAATTCGACCCTGATTTGAATCGAGGTTTTGACCTTGCCATTTTAGCGGAATCAGCGCAAACGATCAGCCCCATTTCATTGCCACGCATTCATTTCATTATTATAGATGTATCCCTTATATTTATCATTATTGCCTACAAATAAACCAGATGGGATTAGATTTACTAAATGTTTCCCAACTTTACATTCAGGATTTGATATCGGTCAATTCGTCAGCATGTAACAAATCGTAGAGACACGTTGGATTTTAGAAACACCGAATTATATCGATAAGATTATTATCATGAGCACAGAGTTATTTTGGAGCGCAACGTATCTGCACGGTAAACTAGCAAATCTACCATTCTTCCCCTTTATTTTTTCGCTGAACAAATCACCAACTCAAAGAATACAGAATGAGACAAGACGTGTTCCACGAGTATTAATTTTCACATCAACTGCAATAGTCATACTGACAACTTTCATGGTGTCAATATACCACTTCTTAGCATATGTGATATACGGCGTCTCTTATCCTGGTATCTACATTGCTATGCGGTTTATAAGCATTAACTGTCTTTTCCTCTACCTCATATACATCATCTCAGCACTGTTTTGGGGCGAGGAAATAACTCGGTACTTAAACGCGTTGATTAGTTTAGAGAGAAATTTGGATTTCAAAGATAATTTAGACGTGGACTGGACAAAATACTGGAGTTCGCCTTTTTCAAAATTTCTGAAGGGGCACTTGAAACTCCACAACGAAGAAAAGAAAAAGATTCTTAGTGGCTCTCCAGATTCTGATTTTCTTGGACATTTCCACTCCACTGGTGTGTTCAATGGTGTATTTTTAACATTTGTTTTGCCGCCGTATCTGCTCATGGGTGACCTGGACCCAATGTTCTACGTGCTACAGCCAATTTACAAGCTTTGTTCCGAGGAAACATGCACTTACCATTCACTTGTGCATTGCGTTTTATTGACAGTTCGGGCGATTCTATTGACACTGTCAGTCTTTGAGAATATTAGGACAGCAGTGTTTTTCTGCGACTTTTTCATTCTTCATCAAAAAGCTTATACAAATTGCTTACGTTACATTCGCCAAAGTGCGTTCAAATCTCTTGATTATTCCCAGACAATTCGGAAATATACTGAGTTGAAACTTTTGTTTAACCAGGGAGACCGCTTATTGCAGGACATTACGGCAGGCAGTTTAGCGGCGGGATTTATGATAATTGTTTCAAGCAATTCGTGGTTATTCGTTGGCTGGAAGGTTATGAGTTTGGATAAATATGTTGTGATGCTTCCCACAACGTTTATGGTTGTACTTGGAATAATGAAGAACTTTTCGATTACCGTTGACGTTCATGAAAACAGTCTGGACATGGTCAACCACGAGTGGCCAACTCGAGCTCTAAAATTGTTCTCCTCGGGTAAAATAGTATCCATTAAGTTGATGAAAAGGGAATTGAGGATTCAAAGGCCCGTGACTTTTAAGTCTGGAAGTGCGGCCACACTGGATCGCGAAACGTTGGTTAGCTTCGTATACTACATACTATACTACACCATAACGGCACTAATGTACTTTAACGAGTCAACAGAGCATATCAGTGAAAGCGTGATGTAGCGTTATGGAAAATGTTTCTCTCGATCCAAATTGCATAAGATGTTTTAGTGTTGCTATCTCGTTCCGTAAAACACAGCTCCATTGGTTGGGAAATCATGCTTCTAGAATACATTATTTTTCAACTACCACTGGTTGTAATATTTGGTATTTTCTGCACGTAATTATATTTGCAAGATCATTATAATTGTATTTTTTGTAAAAATAAAATTATGATTGTTCAAAAGTATGTCAATTTTTATTTTATAAGTATTCCGCTTTCGGCCCCTACAAAATACTTGCATGGATTTTGCTAACCGCATCCAAATTTAGAGTAAAAATGGTATTAGTAATTGATAGAACATTTCGACTTGACCTTAATAGCAACGTTGCGAAACAGGATGCAATTGGATAATGGTTTCTCTGTGGAATACTGTTGTATGCCAGGCACGCAATTGTATATTTTTCATGAAAACGTTTTTTAAATTTATTTTAGAACTTAAAAGCGAAAATTATAATTTACAACACGTGCGCAACTTGATATCACTCTTATAGCGTAAACATGTGTATGCAATGCGCAACATGCGCAATGATAAACACATTTAAACATGTTTCCCAAATACAGAGTCAATCGCTCCAAAAATTTGTTCGAAATAAAAAAAGTCCATTTTGGTCATTTTTAAAAACAACGAGTCAGGTCTAACTTCGGCATGTAAACCATTGTCGTGGCGGGCGGTGTACACCCAGAAATGGGGTGTTGTACTCCTTTGAAGGTAATCACGCTGCAGCGGTTAAAAATAGTGCATTACTAAAATATTGCAGCAAGAGTACTGGCATTATGAACTAAACATACTTGCACTTTGGAAGGAAACTCCGCCAAAGTTGTGTTTAACTTTAATTTTGCAGCCCTCGTGGGCCGTTTATGGTCATGTGGGAACCTAAAGACTACCATATAATAATATTGCGTGAGAGGATTATTCTTTATATTGTCAGCTTACATGTTTTCTTTTTTGTACATTACGAATGAGCGAATTATAAGTACAACATCCAGTTCTGATTATTGCCCAGCGGTTGTAATTGTCCTCCAGTTATGCTTAATATCAGTTCAATTGCATATGATGATATTTGATCATAATGAATATCCACTGTAATTTTGCAGAAAGGAAATTGCTAGTGACTATATAAATCGGCCACAATAGAGAGGAATAGTCGCTGACAATAAATACATTTATGAGATATACAACGAAAACTGTATAATTTAGTAATTACGGCAGTTAGTCATAAAACTACTTCTTCCTGACAATTAAATAACTCATTATATTTCGATTATACAAATCTAACATTTGTCGTTTTGCATGTTGTACACGCGGCTTAGACTGCTGTATATACGCATTTCCATTTCACTGGCTCCTTTTGTCAATTCGGTTGTCAATGTAGCATCGACGCTCCTAAACTGTAAACACAGTCTAGTTGGAATCCCTGACGAATCTTTGAAATTGCTTGCAAGTGTGTTGTACATACCAAAGGATATAACTTTAAGAGAATCATTTATTGATATTGTTTTGTCAATCATAACCGTCAAATCGACGATAAAAAACATCTAATGGGCACTAAACTATATTGGAGTGCGACGTATCTTCACGATATGCTAACAAATCTTCCCTTCTTTCCATTTGTTTTCTCATTGAGCATATCCCCTACACACCGCATTCGCCACGAGAAAAGGATACTTCCCCGAATCATGATTTTCATATCCACGATACTAGTAATATTAACAAACGTCATTCCATCAGTGTGCCACATATTGGGATACCTGCTTTACTCATGCGCTTATCCTGGAATTTATGTTGTAGCGCGACTCATAAGCACCACCTGTATTTTCCAGCATCTGGTTTTCATCATCGCAGCACAGTTATATGGAGACCACATAACTCAGTACTTAAACGCACTAATAGTATTTGAAACTGATATGGCGTCCAAGCATCAGCTAAACTTGGAATGGACAAATTACTGGCGATTGTCATTTCCAAATTTCTACATTTCCACCTGAAGCTTCATAATGAGGAAACCCATAAAATGCTAAGTGGCGCCCCGGATTCTGATTTTCTGGGACACTTCCATTCAACAAGCGTGCTTAATGGAGCCTTTTTAGCCATTGTGCTTCCAATCTTCTTTCTGCTGCTTAACCTGGATCCTCTAGTCTTCGTTTTCGAATCAATTTACAAACTATGTTCGCAAGGAAGATGCCCACATTATTCAGCTGTGCATTACGTTCTCGTCTTAATCAGAGGAATTCTGTCATTTGTAGCCATATTTGAGAACATAAGAACAACTATATTTTTCTGCGGCCTGTTTGTATTTCACCAAATGGCATACAGAAGTTGCTTGCAACACATTCGGCAAAATTCATTCCGACGCATGGACTATTCCAAAACCCTTCGTAAATATACTGAGCTGAAGCTGTTCAGGAAGTTTATGTCTTTTCTCGTGTCTCCGTAAGTACCTGTTATTGGGAAAGGTACAACTGCATACCCCACACTTGTACGATTTTTCAGAACAGTGAATCCGTTGAATGTGCTCTACTTTTACTTGTAGCCTGGTATATTCAATCCCGCATAATTCGCAACTGTAAGGTCGTTCATTTAGATGGCCAGCAATAAAATATCGCTTTTCACAAAACACTCAGACATACTTATAAACTAACTTGCCGTTCTTTGGATGCTCCCTTCTTGTGTGATTGCGACGAGAATCGACATGAGTAAAAATCTTTGGGCATTTTGTGCAAGGAAATGTTCGCTTCTCCTCATGGGTCCGCATGTGACTTTTTAAGGTTTCCATACAGCGTGCTTTGAATCCACATTTGGGGCATGTGTGTAGATTGTCCTCAAAATGTGTCCGGATGTACTTCTGTAACGCCGACTTGGTGAAATATTTCTTCTGGCAATGAGAACAGCCAAAAGACTTAATGGTGCCATGGTCAGCACATGCGTCCGTAGCTTCCCGCGATTGTTAAATCTTTTGGAACAGAAAGTGCAGCTGAACTTGCTCTCATTTTCCGGTAAATGTAGTTTAATATGTCTGGCCAAGTACTCCAAAGTTTCAAAGTTGCTGCGACAAGTAGGACAACTAAATGGACGCTATCCAATATGTTGACGCCAATTATCCTCCATTTTTCTTTTCAGCAATAATTTTTCGCATAGAATACATGATTCCGAACGTGAAGCTCGCATTCTTCCGACACTTGGTGCCAAAGGAGTTTTTTCGTCCGGTACATTTTCGGGCATTTCGGACATGATGTCAGATTTACATTTTATAAGTCGTCATAAAACTCGCTGCCAGGTGCACTTGATGTCAATTCCAGAGGAGCGGCGACGTTGATTTTATTATCTGGCAGATCACCTGGATCTGCGAGTGGGGTTTCACCATCTTCATCACTCTCCAGAATTGTTTCTTCCTTTACGACCACTTCCACTGCTTCTGAGCCAGTTTCATCCTTGAAAATGAATTTAATACTTGCTCGTATTCCACTGACTTCAAATGTTGATTCCGTTTTTACGTCAGCCACATTTTCAAACGTGATATTTCCCAAATTTGAATCTATAACGATGTCTCGATGTTTGACGGCGTCAAAGTTAAAATTTTGGTTGTGGGGACCGACAGCAATTTCATGTGACTTCTTCCGGAGCCGGGTGCTAACTTTGCAGATCTTATATGCAGACATGGAAAGTTTGACATATTTTCTCCGGATGACCAAATTTTCTCCGACCATATTTCAATTCAAACAAGTGGGTGTAAACCCTAAGGAGCAACTACCGAAAGCGGGATATATTCGCACATAATACACGCGCAATTTTTTTGTTTTAAATTACGTAATTTTTGCAAGTTTCAGCTCGGTAGCACACTCTGTATAAATTTGACCTTTGATACGGATAAAAAATGTCAAGGGGTCACGCGACCATGCTCATCGAATTCCCCATCATCGAAACCCCTGGTGTACCAAGTTTCAGCTCGGTAGCACTCTGTGTATAAATTTGACCTTTGACACAGATAAAAGAATGTCAAGGGGTCACTCGACCATGCTCATCGAATTCCCCATCATCGAAACCCCTGGTGTACCAAGTTTCAGCTCGGTAGCACACTCTGTATAAATTTGACCTTTGACACAGATAAAAGAATGTCAAGTGGTCACGCGACCATGCTCATCGAATTCCCCATCATCGAAACCCCTGGTGTACCAAGTTTCAGCTCGCTAGCACACTCTATATAAATTTGACCTTTGACACCGATAAAACAATGTCAAGGGGTCACGCGACCATGCTCATCGAATTCCCCATCATCGAAACCACCCTGCGTACCAAGATAGAAGCTTTTGACTCAAGTTAGAAGACCAAGGCAAGGAATTCTCACACCCTCACACGTAATACGTATATGTAGCCCAGTGGTGTGCGGTTCGCTCTAGCAACACAAGGGTTCGTGTTCGATTCCCGGCAGAGGGAATTCATTTTTGCTTTTTTTGTTTTTTTTACCGTTAAACGATGACCTTTGACCTCAAAATGACATCAGATCTATACGTTATGTTCATAGACGAGTCGAATGAAGTGTCACATGACATATGCTGCCATTTAATTTTTTTGAAATCGTAACGGTTTTTAATGGTTGCCGTTGGCCGTTTGAGTTGAAAATCGCGCGGTGTCGTCCGACGGGACTAAGTTACCGGTATACCAAATTTGGTGTCAATCGGTCAAGTGGTTTCGGAGATGTGGGTACAGACAGACAGACAGACACACATACAGGAAGGCAATCTCATTAACTACCTCTCATAAGCGTATACACGCTTTCGGTAGTTAATAATCAGTTTCATAGCATTTAGTCATTATCAATTGGCATTTTTAGACTCGTATATTGTTATTGTGAGAATGCATTGTGGAGAAGTGATTATATTCTGTAATTCCTCTTTAAATATTTAATTTTCTCCATTATATCAATCATCATCCTCGCATCCGCGTGGATTTTCCATGTCTGCTGACATGCCTCGTATATTTTTTCAGATTTCATATGCCTGTGATATAAGGAAACTTATGTGATTGCAAAATGGGAAGCCTTTTGAATAGCGTGTTCCGCCCTATTATGTTGATCTATAAGATAAAAACAATTTGGGTTGTAATGCGAAATGGTCACAGCAACTACGTTGGTATTAAAATTGTTGACTGATGACTAAATTAACTTTACCTTTCAAGTTGAACAAATACCGCATAATTATATTTCATTTAAACACAACGATACTAATTACTGCCTACATAAATATCTTAAAATTTTCAGTGTCTGCAGGAAAATGAAGACTAATTGGTGGCCAGATGATTTGAGCAACAACCGTGTACATAATGTGTTTTTGTTCATGAATTGAATGAAGGAACACTAATTTGTATGCACGCACGCAGTAACCATGCTTCACATTACATCATATGGTAATTGTGAGCTGATTTCCCTGAAGTAATGCGTCCTGTCAATGTACGTCTTCACTTTTCAACAAATATCAAGACGGGAAATGATCTGCATTGGCTGAGAAAAAACGTCATTGATCTGGATCTACGCCAATTTACTACTGCATTCCTTCCTAGTACCCTTGTAAACAGTTTATGTTTTCACTTAGAATTGACTTGCGCTTTGTGATTTTCTTTTTCGTCAAAGGTCCAGAATTCAAGTTAGCATATTCAGCACATACACACTTTTTCACCGATATGACCTATAATGTACCTCTATAACTTAATATTGGTGCGGAAGGCTTCTCCACATAGCACACAAAAGTATGTGTGTGGTGAGTATAGTAACAATGGATGTCCCATTGTCATATAGTTACCTCGAGATTCCATACTTAAGAACTTCGTCGTACAATATTAAGCTTGGATGCGTCAAAAATTCTTGCGTTTTTATACGTGCTTGCATGTATGTCCAATTTGGAAATTCGGTCTCACATTTGACACATTTGTGAGGGATATCTTTACCACGGGATTCCAGGTGTCGATCAAGGCTCCATATTGGTTTGTATCCTTTTAGACACTTGGATCAACGGAAAGCCATTTTGGTGTCGTGAGATATCATATGTCTCTTTAGTTTAGACTGGTAGGCAAATCGTTTCCCACAACTGTGGCACTCGTACATTTATTCAGTTTTACAAATGCATTATTGCGTGTCGTGCCATAGGACCATTTGAATAAAAGCTAGTAGAACAGGTTGCAAAATTAAATGGTCGCTCTCCAATATGTCCCCGCAAATGATTATTCCTTATCCTGTCCTCTTCTCGACAGGCATGCGTTTCACCGTCGCGACCAAGAGCCCGGTGAATCAGTTGACCGCTACTACGACGCCCTGAAAACGCTGGACGACGCTAGTGCCCACGAAAGAGAGTTCAGGTGCGCAGCGTGCGACCACTCATGCACAACCACGTGTACCGCCTGTAGCAGTGCATTCGCTCTGGCGGAACATCAACAGTAAATTAGGATCCGTGACCGCCTGATTTGCGGATTACAGGACCGGGAGAGGCAGAGGAAGGTTCTCGCCGAGCAGTACTCCTCTGTCCTCACCCTTGACCGTGTTCTTGCGATTTTTATCGCAATGGAGAACTCCACCGCCGTTGGAGCAACGCTCTCCTCCCCCTCCAACAAAAAACATCTCGAAGCAAACGCTGCCCCCGCAAAATCCTCCTACAAGAAGCAGCAGCACAACCCCAGCTCGGGTGGATCCAACACCACCACCGACAAGCCTCACAAGAAAAAAATCCTGCGATTCGGACGCCCCTTGTTCCGGATGCGGGAAGCAGCCGCGCCACCGTCGCTCGGAATGTCCAGCCAAGGACAAGAACTGCAGAAATTGTGGCGGTGTCGGGAATTACGACCCGGTCTGTCGTCAACCAAAAGGAAACGCAGACGGTCAAGTCATCTCTAAAACTAAGGATAGTGCAGCCAAATCATCGAACACCGTTGTAGCCGCCGGAGTACAACAGTTACTGGCTGTGGATACTGTCATCAACGGGAAGTCCCACATTATTCGTTGGCTTCCAGACACCGCGGCGGAACCCACTCTCCTCCCGGAATCCGAATTTCTGCTCGTAGGAAAGAAAGTTCGCGACGCACTGGATCCCGTTATAGTCTCCTGCGTCGGCGCAATTGGAATTGGGCTTGGCCCCGTAGGGTCCCTCCGTGTAACCCTCCAACTCAATGGCCGCTCCGTTCCAGTTACAATCGGCGTTTGTAGGAATCTTAACGCCCCCCTCCTCCGTAAGGACCACTGCATTGCACTGGGGCTCCTCCCCGAAGGATGGCCTCACTCCGTCGTGCACGCAATCAACGTCCGTGCTATTTCACCTGGAGACCCGGTCACCTGCACATTTCCACCCACCGCCGACAACACCAAAGACCGCAACTCCATCATCACGGAGTTTGCTAAGGCATTCGATGATAGTGTTCTCCGTCCAATGGTTGGACCTCCAATGACCATTGAACTCGTCGATGGCGCCCTTCCGTCCAAGCGCTACCGCGCTTACAACGTTCCGTTTCACTGGAGGGATTCAGTGAAAAGCCAGCTCGACTCCATGGTGGAGAAAGGTGTTGTGGAGCCCGTTCCAGTAGGCGAGGCCATTGATTGGTGCCACCCCATGGTCGTCGTCCCCAAGAAAGGATCATCGGAGCCCAGTATCACCGTAGATCTGACTGGACTCAACAAGAACGTGCGCAGGCCAGCCTACCCGACAAAGGTCCCTCGTCAAGCTGTCGCGCGTATCCCTCCGGGCATGCGTTTCTTCACCACGCTAGACGCACGCCACGGTTACTGGCAAGTCCCTCTTGACGACGCCAGCAAAAAGCTTACGACGTTCCTCACCCCCTGGGGCAGCTACCGCTTCTGCCGCAACGTGATGGGGTTGATCTCGGCCGGCGACGAGCATAATCGCAGGGGAGACGCAGCCCTTCTTGGAATCCAAAACGTTGAAAAGGTGGTGGAGGACGTCATCGTATTTGACTCCGACTACCAGACCCACCAGAAACGCGTGAAGCAGATCATTTCCCGCTGTCAGGAGCACGGGATCACGCTGAATGCCAAGAAGTTCACTTATGCTCAACCGGAAGTGGAATGGTGTGGCTTCCTCATCAATTCGGAAGGCTATACTCCCGCCCATCATATGTTCTCTGCCTTGCAGAACTTACCGGTCCCCACCAACAAGACGGATGTCCGCTCGTTCCACGGGCTAACGCAGCAGTTCGAGGCCTTTTCTCATCGTCTGACGGAGCTGTCTGCCCCTATCCGGTCTCTACTTTCATCCAAAGCCGCCTTCATTTGGGAGGAGCCTCATCAACGCGCCTTCCAGGAAGTCATCCAGGAACTTTGCAGCCCTCGAGTCTTGGCGCAGTTCCAACCCAACCAGCCTCTTCGCCTTGAAACGGATTGGGAGCCTCAGTCCAAGGGATTGGGATATGCATTGTACCAACAGCAGCCAGATGGTACTTGGAGAATCCTGCAGATGGGTTCCAGGTACGTGACCCCCGCCGAGTCACGGTACAGCGCCACGGAAGTGGAAATGTTGGCAGTCGTTTGGGCAGTCCGGAAGTAAAAGCTCTTCCTTCTGGGCTCACCGTTTGAACTAGTCGTGGATCATCGCCCACTAGTTCCCATCATCAACTCCAAGCTTTTGGATGAAGTGGAGAACCCTCGCCTCCTTCGCTTTAAGGAAAAGCTTGCGTCCCATCTCGTCACCGCTGTTTGGCGCCCTGGAGCCAAACACACCGTTGTCGATGTCTTCTCCCGCCATCCCGTCGCCGATCCAGACGCAGAAGACATCGAGGAGAATCCAGACTCCGATCCCGCACCATTCGTTGCAGCAGCTGTGCACGACCCTGACGACGGAACCCGAATCATCTCGGATCCTTTGCTCCTCTCCATCCGTGCAGCAGCTGGTCACGACAGTGAGTATCGTCGCCTCCGTGAACACATCACTCACGGTGTGGCCTCCAAAGACGACCTTGAAGAGGACCTTCGCCCGTATAGGAAGATCCTTCCTCAGCTCAGCATCCGCGACGACCTCATCCTCTTCGGGTGTCGCCTCCTCATCCCAAAGGCTTTAAGGCCAGAACTGCTGAGGACGCTTCACGCCTCCCATCAAGGTCGTGATCGTACGTTTCGCCGAGCCCAGCAGTCTGTTTTCTGGCCCAACCTCACTACCGACATCCGTAATGTCGTCACGCCATGTCGGGAGTGCTCCGGGTACCTCCTATCCCAGCAAAAGGAACCATGCCTTTCGGACCCGCCTCCAACTTACCCTTTTCAGGAAGTTGGCACTGATCTCTTTTCGTTTGCTGGCTACGAGTACCTTATCATGGTCGACAGGTACTCAGGATGGATCCAAGTGGCCCAGTGTGGAACCTCACCCACCTCCAGCACGGTTATCCGCCACCTCAAGAAGTGGATGACCGACTTTGGAATCCCGGAGAAGCTCGTGTCGGACAACGGTCCCCAGTTCTCCTCCCAAGAATTTCGGATGTGGTCCAGCTCTTGGCACATCCTTCACAGCACATCATCCCCGCACTACCCTCAATCCAATGGGCTCGCCGAGTCCGCCGTGAAGTCCATCAAATACCTCCTAGGGAAGTCCACCACCAATGGCGACCTCACCTCCGAAGGCTTCCAGAATGGATTGATGGAGCTTCGGAACACTTCTCGGGCTGATGGCCGGAGTCCCGCTCAGCTCCTCTTTGGTGCACCCACTCGTACCAAGGTTCCTCTTCACCGTGGCCAGTTCCTTGCGCAGTGGAAATCTCGTTCAATGGAGTGCGACCAGCGTGCTTCATCCCTTCGTGAACGTGCCCAGGAGCGTTACAACGCCAATGCCAAGCCGCTTCCCAGCCTCGCCACTGGAGACGTCGTCCTGGTCCAGGATCATAGGACCAACAAGTGGGACCTCACCGCTGAGGTCCTGGAAATCGTCGCACGGGGTAGGAGTTACCTCCTCCGCACCGAGTCTGGGAGGACCCTTCGCCGTAATCGCCGTTTCCTCCGTCGTATTCAGCCACCGTCGGAAACGTCCCAGCCTCCTCCAGCTTCAGGGAATGCTCCTCCTCCACCTCGCCGCTCCAGCCGTCGCCGTCGTCAACCGCAGCGATACGCCAACTTCGTTGGATTGGTCCCAAGTCCCAATCCCCAGGGAGGCCATGACGTAGATGTCAGTTTGCCCCAAAGCAAACCGCATCTTTCGAGCACCATGCTCGCCTCTCGTCAGAAGTCGTCAGCCAATCCGGAGCTGACAACACAGCCAACGTGCCCAGACAGCACGGCAGCAGACACCGCCACGTCACTTGAGTCCAAGACCGGCTCTCATTCTCATCTTACTCTCCGCCTCTCGCTCACCACGAGCTCATTCTTATTACAACTTATCTTATTGTAATTATTATTAAATGTGAACAATAAACTAGTAAAACGACTAATTGCCGCTTAAGAACCTTCATTTCATCATACTTCAACTACTCGACTGAACAGATCCACAAAATGTACAGCTCCTCCAAGAAACACAGCAGCAGCAATCAGCAACCAGGCAACCAAGCCTCATCATCAAATGGATCCTACTCCGACTGTAAAAGTTGCGGATCAAGTGACCACTCACGGAGCAAATGCAGATTCCTGCGTGCCAAGTGCCACTCCTGCAACAAAGTAGGACACATTTCCAGCGTCTGCAGGTCTCTCTCAAGCCACCTCCAATCATCACCTTAGCCTCGACTCTATATCGGATATCATCTGAAACCCATTCCGATAAGGCTCCCATCACCAGCACCACACGTGTCATCTTTAACCAGCACCTGTGCTCTCTTCTCACCTTCAGCAGCAGCGTCAAGTTGAGCAGCAGTCTTCTCTTTATTATTTTCAATTTAGCTTTTCTCAAATTATGTTTTCATTTAGGGATAAGGAAAATGTTGTGTATTCAAATGTAGTATACCCTAATTTTACATATTATGGAAATTGTACTCTCCCTCTCCTCGTGACCAACAAGTCACCCACCTCAACCTTGAAAAGCAATTAAGCCTTTTTCTCACTCCTCTCCTCTTACCATTCTCTTCCTGATCCAGCACTCTAAAGTCTCATTCGATCTTTAGCTGCCTTAGAATAAATACAATTCTCTAGTAACCACGCGCATCACACTTTTCATTACTTCGTGCTCATGCTCAACATAGCATAACAGCATCCAAAGTAATCTCTCAATCACATACATTACAGATTTGTTCCTGCACTCCCACCCTAATTATCTGGTAGAATGTCTATTTTTTCGTTTGTCACGATTTCTTCAACCGTTTCCACATAAAAATCGGGGGGGGGGGGTCGATTCTAACTACTGGAATGTTCTGGACATTCTGCGACAGGTGATAGATGAGTCCCCTTCAGCTTTGACAATGATAGAAATTTGGGGTATCAAAATATTATGTTCGCCGACAAGATTGCCGTAGAGCAGTAGATGCTGATTCCGATCCGCCAATTCATTCTTTAATTCCCGAGCCTTCCAACCTTGAGATCTGGTGTTGGTGTTACATGCGACGTCACTCTTCTTCCTATTTCAGCTTTTGAAAGGAACGTCGTTGCAATATGGCTTGCCAAATTTTTACTTCAGTTGATTTAATTTGAAATTGGCTACAAGACGAACAAATCCGTACAGTTTGGTCCTGCTCGCTCTGTGAATATAAAATTATCAATGAGTTCATGTAAGTGTGAAAATGGTAACTGATTTTAACCTTAAATGCATCATACCTGTTGAATATTTAGTCGTTTTGTTAAACTGTGTTTTCAATACAATGCAATCATGGGTTCTCCAACAGTGATGTAAATTGGAATCGTAAAATATATTTTGGATGCAAACAGCGATGTGTGGGTGCAATTACATATTAAACAATACTTGCCATGCGAATAAATATAAGGTGACATCAAAACATGTCAGAGCAATCTGATTTATTGCAGATTCAACAAATTGAGATATGAACATCCGATAAACCAATTTACAGTGCTCATCACCAAAGTTTAATATTCCGCCGTCGTGAGGTCTACAAGCCCAAAGTGTTGTAGGGAATAGGCTCCTCAAATACACACCGTAGTAAGCGCTTAACCCTGTCGACCACGTACGCACTTACCGCTTTCCTAAACTGTTCTTCTTTACCTTTAACTAAACTAAAGTCTTTAGCATAATGACGATTTCCAAAACCAGCTTTCTTAAAACCGTCCCGATTGTCATTATAAGCACTACTTGTAAGATATACCCCAATGATGTTGGTGTCGGTGGCAGTCAATATCTGGCGCAGTTTTTCAAGAGATGGTGGCAACGAAGTCGAACAAGTATCAGTACCGTCCCCTCGAAATTCAGTTCGCTTTCCCGGATTGGGAAGTGTGAACAAACTCCATACGTCCGTAATGAAAACCATGATACGATGGACTTTCCGATTGTGCTCATCAAAGTCCTCCTCAACCCACCCCAGCTTCTTGTCCGAAGCGGTGAAGGCCAAAGCCGCAACTCCATTCTCTTCGTCGGACCCTGTATGCGGACCGCGTATGGATTTAACGCCTTCAGCGATTTTAATTATCGTATTGATGTTGCTGGTGAAATTTATCTCTCGTTTATAGCATGCCTCACTGTAAAGTTGTTATTATCAAATTAGAATTCTACGGATACATTACAGATAACTTGAACTTCGATATGACATTTGGCGTGTTGTTGGTATTTGTATTGGACTAACAGTTTCTCATGGCGTGGAAATGCCGATTGGGGCCAACTGGCATGTAGCGTTAATGCGAATTCTGTCCCATCATGAATTGCATTAAGTTGGCTCATCATCTCCTTTAATGATTTGCTTAAGTACTTAATAAACTTCGCATTTGAGCCGGTGTTATCGACCACAAAAGCAATTTGCAGCCGCTCGGTTTCACTTGGGAGAACACAGTCTGGATCATAATCCATGTGCTCCCAGTCATCCAACTCGTCGTCTTCATACGAAACTGGCAAAACATTAGGCACTTAATGATTATATCAAACGATTAACTGGATTTGATACGCACAATTTAATGGAAAGTTTTACAGACTACAACCTGCGGAAATCAGTGACTGATTCTCAAAGAAAACCGTATCGAGAGACTTAGACTGCTTTGTTGTTCAAACAAATCAGCGAAACATTATGCCTTTTAAGAACACTGCACGTAGTTCATGATTTCATTTTTTGTCTTTTATTAAATTTGTGTAAATTACATATATTAATACAACTCACCACCGCATTCCGAAAGAAAAAATATGGCACACCATACATACGCGTTCATCCTGCTGAGAATAGATTGTTCGAGTGTAGATTTAAATCCTACGTATTTTTGAACTAATTTAAATGACTATGATATTAATCTCAGTTATAATACTAATGTTGGTACATGTTATCCACCATTAAATTGCTCGTTTCTTGCATTCGTTGAGCGACGAAGAAAGTTATGCTAAATGGACTAACCCACAACTAACAATAAAAGAGTATCTAATAAGTAAGCTGACAAAATCGTCCAATAAGCTGTGGATTATTTTCAAAACATTGCCATGATGATGTTCGGCACCGAATGAAAGTAATTTTCTATTCATTCAAACTCACATGCAAAATTTGTTAGTTTATCCGACATATAATGATTCCACATATTGCGGAGCATTCCTGTAACCGTAAAAGTTTCTCCAAGATTATTTGGTTTAATAGTTTGACAACTATAAGTTATTAACTTTAAAATATGTTTTATTGTATAAATATTCATGAGATAGTCATATGTAATTGTTGGCACATAGTTGTGTAATATTAACTTCTTTATTTCCTAAAATTTAATATATGATAAATATCAACAGCATTGCATATCCATTGAAACCCAATTATAAATTGATATTACAATTTACTAGTTCTAAGCTATGTAAAACATGTCGACTAAAAATTCTACTTAAATGCGCGATAATCCAGAGATAAATCAATCAATATATTATAGTTTATAGTAAATCCGGTTAAGCACATCTAAGTCTTATCTTCCACCGGGGACTCTTCTCACAGAGATGGGACGCTCTCCAAGGATCCTGGTAGTTAATAGCCCTGGTTGCCTTGTGATGATAGTCTACCTCCCACGGATGCCTTCCAGCTGATGCTGCACGATGCAGTCACCGAGCCAAGAACGTTTTTTGGGAGGACCGGCACCGGGACTCCATCCCAGTACCAGTGACCATAAGCCAGATTGCTTATCACTGCACCACTTTCCCCATTTTTCAAGATCCTGTTAATCCAGAGAACGCGCATTGGCTTTTTCGCCGCTCCGATTTTAATTTGTGAGTCTGCTTTTTGCTACCACCTTATAATGAAAAAATAATGAAGAGTTTGCAGCTATTCACATTTCGTGATAATTTTTTATTGCTTCGCTTCTATTGTTCTGTAACTCCAATTCTTCTTCTCTGACGCAATAAGGAAGAACATGCGCAATATCATATTTAATCGACTCCTTATAGTATATTTGTGGTTGGATAACAGGCACGGATCTTAAATTGATATAAATTAATAATTTATCTACTGGCTTGCTGATATACGCTATTATTAACAACATAATGTTTTGTGCCACATAATGACCATGTAGTGCTCAGCACATCTAAAGTAATCGTATGTCTGTCGACATGATTCAAGGCTTACCTTCACTCTAATTGTACGCTTATCAACTCAATGTCTGCGATAAATTACTGAATCCTATTTATATTAAATGCTAGCAACATATATGTAAGGAAATTTCATATTGCAGTTAATATGCAGTAACATCAGTGTCGCCGGGGAATCGTTGGGAATACGGCCCATCGATATCTTTACCAATAGACAAATCCGGTGGAAATTGAAGAATAAGTTGAGCACTTGAACTCTTTTTGCAGTGGATTTATTAATATTTGACATCATGCGTCCATAAAGCTAAGGATTACTCTGAATTTATCGAAATACAGCAATATTTCATTAGCGATGACACCCGTTCAGTTTGCTTGTCATTGTTCACTAAGGTGTCTCAGTAACGCTATAATTGGTGGGTAGAGTCTAGACTGTCACGAATATATTCATTGAAGTGTTCCTAACCTGTGTTACTTTAAAAGAGACCCACACAGGAATTGGATCCGCTCTGTGATCAATTAAATGCGTTTATTTTTTTCATGACCTTTAGTTTAACTTTTGCTGAAAAGACACTTGTTGTGAAATGTCCAATTTAATGTGATTATGATGCATCGAAGGTTGACTAGTAGCGGAAACTGTTTTGTAACTTGGCGTGGAACTATTATTTGAATCAGAAATGGACAAATACTATACGCCGCCTTATGCTCGAAACACTATTATGCAAGTTTCAAGACTGACATTTTATACTTTAATTGTAGCTGATGTATTTTTGGAAAACATTTAGTTGTAAATAGTCACTGTTTTTTGAAGTACTTCTATTCGTCTTGCGGTCATGCCAATGTAGAAGGCCTCCTTTACTTACATACCTAAAACACAAAAACATATTTGTTTCGATTTTTAAGTACAGTCATGTATTTCATTGAATTCAATCATGTATGCGTATTTTTTAAATTGTCAAAATCGTAAATTGTGAGTTACAATAATATTGTCAACACAATCATAGAATTCAACCCAAGTGTCCTCCGGTTTCTCTTTAACTTCTAGCCCTGTAAAATAAAATAATTCACAGATAAATTTTTAAATATACAGGAACTAAATTTTGAGAACATGACAAATTTGTGGCGTACATTTATTGTTGCATGTCTCCCAAAGCTGGATTCCCAATTTCATTGCTGTGTTCATAATAGAGGTCTCGATATCGTGATAGCCATCCATGTTCTCATAACGTTCGGGTACATCATCGAGGAGCATTATTTGCAGCAGCGCATCCCCAGCTTTTTTCGCGGAAAAGAAATAAGCCTCCTGGTTTGTTGTCCGATTGGTGAAAGGCTCGATTATGTAGTATTCTGCAATGAGGCATCCACGGTGACTCTTCGTCATACGGAATTTAGATTCCTGACTCGAAAAGACAAATATGGTAAATTATACGCAAAATAAATATCTATATGATTATTACACAACTTGAAAATTGTTTGTGCAGCTAAAAAGATATGAATTTCTTTGCACGCAGTGCTAATCAAAGTGTCGTTCGACTCCAAATATAACATTGGACTGAAGCGGGCGGTTTTCAGTATATAACAAAGAGCAGTTAAATTAATCATTGAGGTTATAGGCCAATTATAAATTGAAACGGGATCAGTACACTATCAATCAAATTGGCTATTGTCCATGTTTTCAATACATATGATATTTGATGTCACAGGTCAAGTTTGAAAACTCTGTGACAATCGAAAGTACAATTACATTACTGTACTAAGATAACGAATTGTGCAGTCTAGAACTGAATGCTAGTATATATTTAAATGCAATTTATATGGTAATTGGGGAAGGTCATGCCCTAGAAATATTTCGACATATGAATAAAGCCACTACAAAAACTGAACTCGAGAAAAATTCGTTACCATTCGCTTTTCACCAATGGTGCAGAAATTGTTGATTTCCTTCATGTACGGTATGTTTATCAGGTCTTCCACAACACCAGGGTGACACTTTATATTAGGGTAAAGCTCATCGGAGTATACACAGCAGATTACCTATAAAATAAAAAAATGCTACTATAAAATCATCCATGGGATGGTTTATATTGAATTGCTTACCACGACAACGTATACGAGAACACCCAGTGATAACTTGACTTCCATTGCATGGATCCGTCAGAATTTTCCAGCCGTTTATAGACAACCGTTGATTTACCGTGTAAAGGCGGACCTTTGCCGGATAAATGGATGTTCCGATAGTCTGCACCAGACTTTATTGACTGCCTTTATTTAAGGGCATAAAATCGTACGAGCTATATATGAAGATAAACAATCATCAGGTTTCCGTTTTATCTGTTCACGCTTCTCATAACTTCTACGTTATGCTCGTAATTACAATCGTTAATTGTTATCTGATACTATTTAATCGCACCACTTAAAATTCGTACCTTATTATTACACGCGTATATTTACAGGTCACGAATTTCACCTTGCGGCGGATATCAAGTCGCTGTTGGAGCATACACAAAGACTTTACAATATAACTGGTGGAAAAATTAAACTTTCTGAATTTGTTGTCATGGATTAAAATGCGACAAAAAAGGTGAACATGGCCAAAAAAATATGTGTTAATTTTACTCGGGTTGCCGTTTTCCTCTTCATCAAGTGATGGAGATGCAATTTGTATTTATCAATTTTGATACTTAATATTATTGTGTTGCGGTAAAATCATGTATCATTAACCTTAACACCGGTGGTCAGGTATTTCTTAAGAGTCAAGTATACTAGATTTGTCAACGTTTATGTAATTTGTCAATTGACGTCACGTTTTAGATGAACAAGTGGAATTACCAATTATTTATTACTCATGTAACCCGAATGACGTTGAACATTGTGTATCACAAAGCAGTGGGAGTAACAGGAAATACGACATATGTCTCATCGCAAAGGAACACAATACGACATTATGGTATTTCCTGAATTGATATCAATATAAGTATTTGTTACGGTAGAATGCATGCAGCGTGCCAAAGCATATACGAGTAAAATAATTTATGAAATGCGAAGGCGAGACGTCATGCTTTGTATGTTTTCTGAATTACTTGTGTATCAACTCGTTTCAATCTCACCATTATAAAAATTGGATCGCAATATTCATGAGCTGTTTTTCTTCAATTATGCTTTCAGAAGACGGTATTACAACAGGACACGAAAACTGTTTCTCCGAAAACGGTTTCCGAAGAATGATATGAATATACTTGTTGGTGCACGTTGGTTATTTCAACCGCCAGTTGCCCAACGGTAAATTTTGCTCCATTTGATCAAAGTGAAATGACTCATATAACCTGGAACTTCCCTTCCGGATAATAAAAAAATTATCCCGAGAAATGTTTATTTTACCGACAAAAAGCCATTATAGTCCCTACAAATGGTTTACATAACACACAATTTCTATTAAATTATAATAAGTAAGGGACTGAACAAACATTTACAGGTTGGATAGAGATGTGTGATATGGTGCTGCATTTACTCCACATGAACAAATGCTAAGTTTGCCCATGCAAACGTATTAGTGGGTATGTTCTTGGTTGCGGGCCCTCTCTCCACTCCACTGAAATATTTTCACATAATTATTATTTATAATATGAATCATGGTAACCAAATCCGAATAAATTAAAGTTTTTACTTGGTTTTGGTGGCTGAAACTTGATTTGTGGTCTCCTGTGAACCCTTCGGTTGCTTTGTACACAGATGTAAAAATGCCACTCTGTGCATTTGACCCGTTTAAATTTCCTTTTCAGAGGGCTTCCTTCTGCATATGATACGGTGCAATAAGACTCATCCGTTTTATTAAAACTGTCTCCATCAACCATCCAGAAGGTTTCCGAGTAGTCATAGTCATATACTGCCTGGCCGTTGGGTTGACTTGCCCACAAAACATATGTGTCCTTGTGAGACCTTGCCATACGATAGTTGGGACCGCAGTAAGCATTACCAAAGGTTTGCTGTGGATGTTACGAGAACGTGGCTGGACTTAATTACGGCAGTTTTTTATAACGATAAAAAATAAATTGTAATGCATTTAGTTCATACCTTTACTCTACTTCTTAGAATTGCACGGTTACCTTCATACCCAAATGGTAGAACCGCATTGTCGTTCAGCACATCTGTCATATTATGTATCTTTATTTTGTCCCATTGAAGTTTCCCTTTTTGAAAATGAAACGCATATAAATTGAGAACGAGATCCTAATGACACTTATACATTAAAACCGTACTTACTTTGTTGGTGATCGTGGTGGACGCAGATTGTAGAGTGATAATTATGACAGTTTGATGGGGTAAATTGCAAAAAACTCCAACTACACTCGGCGTTCGAGGAAGTTTGATCCTCGCATGGCATTTGTCCTACGAACTCATAGGACAATGATAATGCCACACAAATCGCCGCATCACTTTTCAATGATTTTCTGGACAAAAGTATATCTTTGTCGTTCCATTTTATCGTCTTGGTGTGGTTCACCGGATTTCCCTTTGCGTCCTGGAATTCACCTGTGACTGTATTAAATTTAAGTTGGGTCCAGAACTGTGACACCGTCACGCCTACAAAACGTTTTGTTTATAAATTTCAAACTCAGATTTCTCAAATACTTACTTTACAACTTAATTGGTTGTAGTATGTATCATCGGAGCAGCGAACTCTCATTTACATCTACATATTGCAGCAGCCTATAAATCTAGGTATCTCAGCTTTTTATTGGGTGTTGAAATATATTGAGATAAATAAGGGTTTTGCTGCTCTGATCATGCATTCTGTTATATTGGTTACATAATTTTAAATATACGAACCACGCGACCACATTTTTAGATGAGGTATAAGTTTGGCGTCATCACTTCCAGGTACGAAATGTTGGAGACCAAGTGATTTACAGTAGGCTGCGCTTTCCCCCATGGTGCGCTGAAATTAAATCAGAAGCATGGTAGCGTTTATCAATACACTTGAGAATTTAAACAATATTATGATACTTGACCAACCGCGCCCCAATTTAAGATATGGGAGCGATTTCCGATGACCCAATTGCCATCGAAAAAGTACGATTCTTGCTCTGTAAATCAAAACACTTAATTAAAATTCATCAATTTAGACAATCCTTGGTTTCTAGCACAGTTGGCTTACTTTCATTAATTTCATATGGGGAATGGTTGGACGTATTGCAGCTTGGTAGGGTACTCTCGCAGAGTGCATGGCGCCGCTTGCGGCTTCCACAATATACTTCATCAAATTGGGTATGGTACCCACTACAAGGATAATGTTTCAAATACGATGTCATTCACACTATATAACGAAGTTATATTTGTTATTGTGATTAAGCGAGGTTTACAAGTACTCAAGTGAACGTACTAAATTCGTAGTTTCTTAATGTTGGCAGAGCTTCCCTTCATCGACCAAGGCCACGGCATCGCTAACGTTAGACATTGCTGCAGGTCCTTCTCTGGCTGGTACACACCTTTATAGGTTATATGAGTGCCAAGTCCTACCGGTCTAGATAAATCGGAGTAAGCATAACCATTTCAAAATTATGTACGACACTCCCATTGCTAGGAATTCTTTTTTAATATTTACCGTGGAGGCCGATACAGCGTATTAGTGAATCTGACAGCGTCGGCCGTGTTGTTGTTCCAGTAGAAGTGTCCAGTTTTGTTATCAAACTTAGCATAGACCCAATCTAAATAAACACATGTAATACATCTTTACTTCAGTACCTACGGCTTCTACAAAGCAATGCGAGTGTATTTTAATTAATTTGTAGTACTAAGGAATAATTATAACATACACCAGGTGTCATGCCATTGTTGTTCAAATCCGATTTTCTCAAGTTCTCTGGCGACAATTGTGAACGTGAGCATATTCCGGATTACACCAAGTTGGAGTCCATGCACCTTGCATTGCAGAATAGCTTCATCTTGAGTGACGAAACCTCCTCTTTCCTTTCCATGAATTATATAGAATCTTGTTTCACCAAGGCGCCACCGATCACCGTTACTTTGTGGACAAATATCCTCACCAAACACTAAATCTGCCCGATAATGATACATATTTTTGGTTGTATGGAGAGTTGTATGGTTGAAAAACTGAGGATGTGTACCTTCTTGTCGACGCCGTTCCAATAGTGGCACCTCTAATTGTCGGGAATCGGCAAATGCCGACATATCATTCGTTTGGTCATGGTTTCTGATGTATGTTTAGGTGGTTTCTAGATATTTCTATATACATATGCTCGAGGAACCCGTGAAGAAAAACGTCGTCAAATAAGCTTCCTTCGGGTCACAACAACATGTATCGTTATTATATATATATAAGTACTGTATATATATATATTGGTGGAGTTTATTCTGAATTCACCAGGAATTTGCTTTTTTAGCGTGGAGTCACAACTACATAACCCACGGGACCAACGAATCATGTCTTCTCTTTGCGTCATCCGCATTCGCGCCATATTATTCATTCGCATTGATAAATTATTTGGGCAGGAATACCCATAGCAAAATGGAGCACCTCCAATAATGCTTGAATTTGTTGGTTAGGGAAAAACAATTTGGTTGATTTTCACAATTTTATATGCCAATCATAAATGCGAAATCTTTTTCTTTGAGCTCTTGTTGCGAAATGGCTTATAAAATTTGATGCATTACCTATGGTTTCATCGTGTATCCCTTATGCCAATGCCAAATCAACTAAACAAACAACAGAAAAGGAATTTCTTTTCGTTTCATGCATGCCATACTGCAATGAAAGACTCCTATAATGTTTCTCCTCAATTTACATGCCGCAATGATATTATAATATACCACATCTTACACCTGTCTAGTCGGTGACCGAGGCACAGTATGCACATCCTTACTAGTTATGGCTATGTACGTATTTACTCCATTATGCCAAACCACTCTAGAAACCTATTGGAATTTTGATTTCAATCAATATTTTCGTATTTAGCTGCATAAAATGTAAATTTGTGCAAAAAGATATTCCCGAAATAAAAATTCACGCGTGTGTAATTCCGCGATGAGAACCGATTGTAATAACATTATCAGGTAAAATAATACCATTGTCTATTCTCCGCTCGCTATGCATGGGCCACTAAATTTTCGAAGAACATTTTGTTGCCGGCAGCAAGGCTCAAAGGCAACGGCAAAGGCAAATATACCATCCGGACGGGACCCTAGCTAGTACAATTAAATATGTATATGTGTCGGAAAGTATCAAACGGTTGCGTGGCCCGTTTGCTGCGGACGCAATTATTGTTCGGCGAGCACCTCCGTTGATGAAATTGGTTAAGAATTGCAAGGTCAACGCCAAATGCTCAAATACTAGCAAGAACAACCGAGTGCGCGGCCCATGTCTACATTTAGAAGGCATAATGGGAAATATACATAAGACGGCAAATGGCGCCATGAGAGCTCTTAACGGTGGGCGAAACCAAGCCTTTCCAGACAGGATATTTCGAGGAATAAGATAATGAAAGAAGATTACGCTTAGTCTTTTTAAAAGAATGGAGGGAGATGTGAAATCATTGCACATGTGCTCATAGTAAGAATTGGAAAGAAGTGGAAACTAGACATGGAATACATTTTGTACTGTGAAGCAGTTGCAGTAACATAAAATATACAGTGTCATAGGTGATATCTATATGGATCCTGAACAACGTTGCAAAAATATACCTGAAGTAAAGTTTACTTGAACTTTAATCCTTGTACTAATGGTTGCTTGGCGTCGTATGCATTTTGAAATACCATTTGATTAAAGCTGTTATGTAGGAGTGGTCAATATGTTCAGTAGTTTACAGTTATTCAAAATATTGACAGCATTAATTCGAACTTACCATGACAGGCCAATAGGCACCAAAGGATGCTCCAAACAAATCCTTTCATCACAACAACACGGCAATTAAAAGTACAAACACACTTTGGAGAATTAGCTAAAAGGGCAACGGGGCACTTAATAACATGTTCTGTATTTTGCGGTGGGGATCTTTGGTAGCACGCCGGCGGAAATGGTTGCGATCAGCACTAATTGCAACTTGGCGAGCTAGTTTTGAGTCTTTGACATGTTCCCGTGAATATATATATATATGAAATTTTGTTGCTGCTATCATTTAATTGAATTCATCAGCGACGGTCAAGTCACTCTCACTTGGTCTCAATTCGAATTCGAGAAAAATAGTACTGCTATGTAAAAACAAAACAGTTTGTGAGGAATGCCAATATAGATTAAACAAAGTTAACAGACGGTCTACATTCCGACGACGCGCATCCTGTTTTTGCCTTATTGTCTAAATGGATTGACGATGTAATTGGTACACGAATTAACGGGAAAACCAATGAGTCCTAATTGTAATAAAATGTACATAGGTAGACAATGGAATATAACTCTGGTATGATAAGTTTTTTCACGGCACGCCAAACCAGCGCTTTTGTTTGGAATGTTAATTATAATTAGAGCATTTATCGGCATGTCTCAAAATACATACAGCAGCACGTAAAAATTCGTCGTGGCATTAACTGCTAGGAATTGCTAATGAACATGGATATGACGGTATGATGGGAGTGATGACATGATGCCACCGTCTGCTGCCCCCAACATCCCGTTCTCACATTGTCAGAATATTATGCAACAACCCTGTTGTTCAGCTTCATAATTATGACGACATTGCAGCTTTTAGGTGAACAAAGACTCATGTATTTGATTCAGTTGCTACCGTATTCGACTGTTATTGCATTCAAACACATGTTTGACCTTTAGGGTTATTGGTATGATTTCGTGAATATAACTCTCATTTAGACGGTATATTGCAAAACTTTAATTCATGGCCTCCATTTAATAATTTAGTCTACTGTTAAATGGTCATAAATCGTTATCGTATCTGTTGATATAAAAAGGGTGTAATTTGTTTAATTGGTAGGTAGTTAAGGATTTTGTTTTTATTAATAATGATAATATGAATAATGGGGGTAATGGGAAAAAACCGTATACGCGCCGACCGCCATAAGCACAGTGTATTGTGTGGGAATCCACACAACCACCATGCATTGCTGCTGTTCCGAAGAAAAAAAGTATCCGAGGACAGCGATGAGTGGAAAAAGAGTTCCAAAAGTTGGAGAATAATCATGAGTGTAGAAATAATTATGAAGATTTGTCGATGATTTCCAGGTGGAAACGGGTGTGGTGAGTTTGTTATTTGCTGCTAAAAAATGATGACAAAAAAACACCTGTGCTGGTGGTGATGATGATGATGGGGTATAAGGAATATATAGCTAGCAGGACAAGTGTCTGTCTGTATCAAAAGGATGCTTCCAAAAGTCTTCTCGTTTGCCTTGTTGCTTTGCTCTCTTTCAGGTAAGCAAATGAACGGACGGTATGTCTGTACACGTATAAAGTGTGCTCTTGTTGGTCTGTGTGTTGAAGGATAGGCAATTGCCACAAGTGTTGGTAGATGATATAATGTATCAAGTAGATGCAAAATACGTTAGATGGCTCAAGTTGACTCTTGATGAGATGATTGCTACTCTTGGATTTCTCGCAGTTTGGTGTGTGTATAGTGTGTGTAGGCATGCAGGTTTGTGTGTTTGTCCGTGCAAGCCACTCTTTTGGTCAGCTGGCCACTGGTGCATTGCCAATGCATTGTTTTGATGCTTGTTTACATGAAAATATGGGTGAGTAGAGTGTGTCAGTACCCAGCGCATACTCGCTACAGTGCGTGTTACCACCACACCGTTTGGTATGATGATGATGCATGATGAAAATGCTTGTGCGTGGGAGTTTAAGGGATGATGACGAGTTTATGGCTGCTGGATACATTATTCCAACTGGGGTATATTGGCACATTATAAAATGACACTGGGGGGTCAAAGAAAGTTAATGCATTATTGTCAATAAACGCGTAGAGTATAAAAGTAGATGATTCGCTCATACGCTTTATTAGTGTCTCAACGTACATTGAAACGGAAACACGTTAACAATGGAGGGACCTTATGATTTACGCCTCCGTCATGGAACAAGCATGCAGATTATTGGTATGAGTGGCTGTGGGAAAACAAATATCGCCCTTCGGCTTGCCCTTCACCGTAATTGTGTGTATGACCAGCTAATAGACCACTGTGTCTTTGTTTATAATCATTACCAGCCCGTGTTTGATCACATCACCTCCATCGACCCCAGTATAATTTTTACAGACAATTTTAAAGAACTTGAAGACTATATTTCCAAAAAGAAAAACATTTTGGTAATCTTTGATGACTTTATGCTCGAGATGACTGGCTGTATGAACAAGTACTTTACGGAATTCTTCCTCAGACGCTCCCATCATGAATCCATCAGTACTGTCGTGCTGCAGCAGGTCATGTATGCCAAAAATAGCCGGGCAATGAACCTAAACGCCCACGTAAACGTTCTCTTTAAGCAAACAAAGGATGAGAGGCAAGTAAAGTTTCTCAGCCAGCAAATGAGACCAGACGACTCTAATTTCATTTACGACGCCTATAAAATGGCTGTTAATGAAAGTCCCTACTCATACTTTGTGATTGACTCTCACCCAGCCACCCCAGAAGCCGCTCGGTTCAGAAATTCCCTGTTTATCAATGAGAACCTCGTGTGCTACCAGCCAACAAAATGAATAATGAAAAGAAAGTTACGTTTGCTCCTCCAACCGTGTTTATTATAAAAGAAGCAGAAGACTGGAGGAACGCAAGACTTGGGGAGTGGATGCACACCAGAGCAGACGAAAGTAGATTCCGCCAACGGATTGCAGAGTCTGAAAGAATTATCGGCCCAGTCCTTTCCAAGAGACAAGAGGAAAAGAAGGAGAAGAAGGAGAAAGGATGGAGACTGTCGCTGCCCACTATGACTTTCTGCAAAAGTTGGTTGCCGCAAAGCAAAAAAAGCAAAAAAAGCTGATTACAAGTGCCACAAGTGACCAAGTGAGTGCCGTGGTAGAGTGTGTCAGGCTCGTCACCAACAATCAGGTGCCCGACCGACCTAATATAAGAAGCAAAATACGGTGGAAAAGAGCAGTATTGCTTTTGAAGCGGAACCGTTCACTACTAAAACCAGCGCTCCTCGCAGTATTATGTGGATTAGTAAGAGAAGCCATTCATTTACTTTGTGAACTTTCATGATGGCTGCCCAAAAATATTATATCGTTCCCCGAGACATTTACGAGCACGTGTACCTTCAACTGTCAAAGCTGAGTGAAAAGATTGAACTTTTACCCACAGCCTCCAAAGAAAAGGCAAGACAGTTGGTCACGTACCTAAATGATCTCGTTAGTTTTGACCAGTACGGTCGCACGACAGACTTTAAGCAAAACATTTACGACTACGTCAATTTTGCCGTAAGAGGAAAGGAACAACCGATAGATTGGTACGAGTTTACCCCAGTTCTGGCTGAAGCCCCAAAGGATTTATTTGCCGAAAAGGCAAAGGCAGACATCAGCAGCAAAGGCAAGTCAGTAGCAGCACGCCGCCATGGACGATAAGTATATTGCCCGTGCGTGGACCAATAAATCTCAGCCTGGATCCCTCAAGGCCCTCTCTGGATTTGCAAAAGCAAAGAATCTAAAGCCGGACAGGGAACTGGACGTTAAACTATCAAACATTTATAGCTATTCTGTCCATAGACCAGTAAGGAAGGTGTATCCTACACGTGCTGCAATAATAAAAAACCCAGGCGAGATTTGGTTTACAGACTTGGCAGACTTTCAACTCCAGTCTCGTAGCAATAAAGGCTACTCTTGGTTACTTGTTGTGATTGACGGATTCACAAAAAAGGGGTATACTGAGAATCTTAAAAATAAAACGACAAAAGAAGTTGCAAGTGCCTTTGAAAAGATTATAAAGCGTGCAAAAAAGCCTCCAGTTAGTTGTTTAAGTGACCAAGGATTAGAGTACACTGGAGCAGAGTTTCAAGCTTTGATGAAAAAGTATAAAATAAATCATTACACGTCAAAGACAAAACGTAAAAGTTTTCAAGCAGAACGTTTTATCCGTACTTTAAAAACTGCAATATACAAACATTTTACGGAAACAAATAAAAAAGAGTGGATAAGTGTCATTGACGATATCGTTAAAGCGTACAACAATACGAAACATTCTACCACGCAGTTCCCTCCCAACATGATAAAGCCTGGAGATTGGGGTCAAGTGTTTTTAAACAGTTACAAAAGACTTGTGATGAAAAAGAAGGCGGAGCCAAAGTTTCGCGTGGGTGATCGCGTGAGAATAGCTAAAACCAGACTTACCTTTCAAAAAGGGTACCAACAAGGGTACGGACCGGAAGTGTTTGTGATAAAGTCCATCATCCCCTTTAGCTACCCGGTGCCAGCCTATAAATTACAGAGCTTGGACGGGCATTCTCTCACTTCATCGTTTGTTGCAGATGAATTAGGTTATGCCGATCAAAATGCTCCGTAACGACTGCTTTACAATCCCCCTCCAGTCCAACCACTGGTGGGCAGAGTTTCCCAACAATCGAAACTTTAGTTTCACAAACTCGTTGGGGACATCAATCCCGGTTGAAGGATACGAGGTGGGACTGAAACAAATCTCCTATCACGAGTACATTGCCCCGGAAAAGCCAGAGGATGATCCCTCCAACAATCCAAGAGTCATTTCCCCCAACCTCCCCTCAAGCAGTACAACTGGTGAGTCTCAGCAGGGCGGAGGAGGGGTGAACGAGATTGACTCTACCACCCAAGACGATCAGCCAGCAGCAGACCGAGGTGGAGGACCCAGACCGCCACTTGGGGAGGAGGGATTCTTCAAGGAAGGGGAAAATGAAATTATAACCCTTCACCAAACGATAAACAGTGTCGGTGGAATGAAAGTTGAAGGCCACGAAGTGACAACGTTTATTTCCATGTTGACTGCCAACTTGGCAACTGCTGGCATCAGACTACAGATTCACCAGAATGTCGGAACGTCATTCCTTCATTCCATAATCGGATCAGAAGGTGATTATGTGAGACTAGAGTGGCAAAAGCCCCATCCAAAAGCCAAGCTAGAGATTAGCGAGAATCTCCGACGTATATTTGGACTTGAGAGTCGGTTCATTTACGAGACTGAGACAAAGTCTACCCAAAAGCTAGACCTCAAACTCTATAATGAGTGGACGCCAGGAACAATGATTGGAACTATTCAAGAGTCGTACGACAAGATTGAGACTCTGTACATGCCTCAGCTACCCAGTGATGCGTACGCTGAAACTGTAATGCTTTCTGCAGTACAGACTTTGCTGGCCGCAGGACGTACTGTGGTGTTGTTGGTGGAGGATGAAGAAGAGGGGGAACTCGAGTTTGACATGATTGATCCCAATTTTAGACTGAGATTTTCCCCACGTGTCAACGAGTACTTGGGATTTTCCGCAAACCACACCATTGCCGGAAAAGGAAAGCATCCCCTGCCAGAACACTTGATTATCGAGGAGCAGCCCGCTGTAAAACTGATACAAGAGCGTCGTCCGTACATTTCCTCAAACAAGATTTTTGTGTGTTGTGATTTGGTAAACAGTGCTCCCTTTGGTGGTAAAGAGTACCCAATTCTGGCCGTGATTGAGAGAAAGAGGGGGCAGCAGGACCAAATAATTGTTCAGCAAAACCCAATAATGTTTTTTCCTATAAATAGACCAGAAATGTCTACCATATCAATTAGTTTAATTGCAGATACTGGAGAGTTTATCCAACACTCTGAACTGCCAACAATGTTAGAGCTGATTTTTAAAAGGCAAAATGGATATAAAGTGTAATGAGGTAGAGTGCAAGCTTGTTCGGATGACTCCCGAGCAGGACTTGAAACCCTTTTTAAAAACGGGAAAAGAAAATGATTCTCCAGAAGTAAAGGTTAAGAAAAGAATAGGTGTTGCCAAGAAAAGAAAGGGAGGGGCTAGCAAAAGGGCTACCAAAAGTATAAAAGCCAAAGCCAAGTCTACCAAGGTACCCATTACAAGGAAAAGAGTTGTTTTGAAAGGACGTGTCTCAAAACCGCCCATCAAGCAAGCAAAGAGAAAACTGCCATCATGGATCGCAAAAGGAAGCGCAGGCAGGACCCAGAAGAAGAGTGGGGTCCACCGGAACGCGTAAAGACGATGCGCGTTTATAATCCCAGGGCTGACCAGTTTGATCCGATAAAGACTGACGTTACGGTACTGGACAGGAAAAAGGAATTTTCATTTAGTAGGTACCCACTCGAGGATCAGAATAACCCGCTTGAGTTTATTTTGGGTACCTCTAGTAGGCAAATTGATCTTTCCAAGATATTTCTCGAGCTCAAGGTGTCAATCACCAACAAGGATGGCGGGAAGCTAACGGACATCAACAAGACCTACCCAAAAGCAAACTTTTTCAATAACCTTTTTTCAAGTCTTGAGGTGGAAGTGGGGGGAGATCGACTGCCCTCCGTCAACCACTATGGCCCAGCTGCGTTTATCCACAATGTGCTCTTTACTGAAAAGAGGGCGCACTTGAATGAGCAGTGGATAATTAAAGAGACGAAACCAGAGACCATCGACACTACAAATCCAGTGATAAAGTTTGCCACGGACATTGGGAGACACCAAATGACGTTGTCGGCGAGGGTAAATTATGGATTATTCTTCCAGACCCAGTATTGGCCAGAGGACATTCCTATAAAACTACGGTTTAAGCGTGCGCCCAATAATTATGTGCTGTACGGTGATCCTCCAGGAGCCAGTGAAGTGTTTACCGACAAGGTGGTCATTACAGACGCCAGACTCTGTGTTGACAGGGTTACGCTGGACCCAGAGGTGCGAGAAATGCAGCGCAAGCAAGTGGAGTTGGGACTCCCACTCTTGTTCCCTTGCGAGTTCTTTGACGTAAAAACGTTTGGAATTGCCGAAAAGCAGAGGACGTGCATTTCTGAAAACCTGTTTAATGGAATATTGCCAAGCTTTATTTGCGTGGGACTGGTTGACAGCAAGGGTTTCAATGGAAACGTTGACAAAAGCCCGACAAATTACCAGCACTTTAACCTCGCGTCAGTCTCGATTCTTGTTGACGGCGAACCTCAGCTTGTCAGTTCAGTAGACTTTGACATTGACAAGGGTGACGTGTCCATGGGGTACCACATGCTCCAGGAAAATCCCGGGGCAGGATGGATCGATCAACTGGATTTCATGAAACGAGGGTACTTTTTGGTGCCGTTTAACCTCCGAAAAGCAGAAAAGGATGGGACATTTACCGTGCCAAAGCATGGAACACTGCAGGTCCAACTAAAGTTTCACAAGGATCTAGAGAGCAACGTTCACGCAGTGGTTTACTTTATTGAGCCATCTCTCGTCTCTGTGTTTAAAGACAAGCAGGTCACCCATGAAAAAATGTAAATATCTTGAGCCTTTTACTAAAAAACTGAGCTTTCTACTGAAAAAATACAAAAAAAGCCAGAAAAAAGCAAGAAAAAATGTAAAAAGATTAAAAAATAATTAAAAAGTAATTAAAAATTAGGTTAAACTAGGTTAGGTAATCACCAAAGTTGCCCTTGGCACGCCCCGGTGGTCTGATGAGAAGGGGTCTCTTGGTAAGAGATGCTTCGAAACCTAACAAAAAAGAGCAAAAGAATGGTAATTTTACAACAACGGTGATGAAAGAGCGTAAAAAAAGTAGTTTTTTCATTATCGTTGCTGTGAAAATCCTTTCAATTCATCGATGGAGTACATGAAACAGTACATTACTACTGCTATCATACCGGAAATTGTTGCAACACTGAAGGATATACCGGATATAATACAGGTAAGTACACATAAAATCATGTGTTGATACGTACATACTGCCTATGATGTACCTATATTGTGCATGTTGCATGGACAAAACGTTTTAAAAAAGGAAATGAATAGATATATACTGTGCATTTCCCCATTTTTGTTCAGTTTGAACCTGACCTTCCGCAAGTTTGCATCGTTTTTCACAATACTCTCGCATTTTTTTCCCAAGTTTATTAACATTGCGTAAATACCCAGTCGCTGTTGAGTGTTTCAGTTGAACGGACGTGTAAACGCCTCCTCAAACACAACCTACGTACCTACGTACTCTTATACATTGGGTAAATACCCAGTGTTGTTTTGGTGGTGGTGGTGTGCACATTAGCGGAGCTCTTTGTGGGGCAAAGTGAAACTATTTTGAAATATATAAAATTTCAAAACGTTTTTCATAAAAAATATATAAAATTTTGAAAATACTCAAAAAATATTAAAAAAATAAATAAAAAATGGCAGCAAGAAAGCGAAAGAGTCTTGGCTTGACTAGCCAAGCAAAAAAGAGAAGGTGGCAGGATGTTGAAATTACTCCTGGTCCATCAACAAATACTGCAGTTAAAACCATAAAGTGTAACTTTTATGGTTGCGAGTATAGAACATCAACAACCAGCGAGCTCGATGATCATCGTAACGAGTGTCACTGTTGCAACAAGTGTATGTGCTCCGTAAATAATCTTGCCAAACACTCTTGTCACAATGACAAACGGAAAAAGAAGAAACCCATGATCATCCCCTCTGTTGATGTTAGTGACAATGTTTTTAAACAAAAGGCAAAGGCAAACGGTGGTGCTCTTGTGAGCTACGCTACAAAGTTTTTGAAAGAGAAAAGACCACTCTTTCTCATGGAGGCAGTGAACCAAGTGCACAACGACTTACACGCACTGCTTCAAAAAAACCTTGACACTCACAGAGGGATACAGCTGCAGCTCTGTTTCATCATTGATGTGACAGAGCTGCAAGGTGGACACCCGAAAGTGCGAATCATTTTGAGTCCCTACAAACGAGTGCTCAATGCAACAACGGTAGACAGCGAGCTGCTCTACTTGGTTGATTATGCCAACGAAATACTCACCATGCTGACGGAATCATCAAGCGGCGTGGTGGTTGACGGGATCCAAGCACTGGAGGTGAACGTGGGAGTTTATCGTCCCATAAGACCCCGCAAGTGGTTCCCAAATCCACCAGGACTCAGAGGAAGGCATGGGCTGTTGTCAATCAAGACAAAAGACAATGGCTGCTTCATGCTGAGCGTCATTGCTGCCTTGTTTGGACATGAGATTGAGTTGAGCAAACATCCTGGAGTTTCCTACAAGGACCTTCCCACTAAACACCGTGTAGAACTAAAGCGGAAAATGCAGTGGCCCCGGACGTACAATGACTTGGTGAAGAAAGTACGAGAGGAACAATTGTTGGACTTTAGTGGCTTTGATGGAGATTTTGACATTAACGATCTCCACATTATGGAGACACGCAACAAAATGTCGATCAACGTGTACGAGTACAACGAGGATATTGAGGATGTTTATCCAGTAAGGATAACAGACCAGTCCGACATTGATCTTGATCGTCATGTTAACTTGCTGCTGCTTAGGAAGGATGACGGGGAAGAGGTAGTGCACCACTTTGTCCTCATTCAAGAACCATCCCGTTTCTTTGGCAGTCATAATGTGCACCGGAGTGGGAAAGTGTGTCCGTGGTGCACTCAGCGTTTCAGTACGGATAAACACTTAAAGATTTGCCAGGCAATACACCAAACTGGCTTCAAGCTCCCCACTCCCGAGACAAGAAAGTTTGTGTTTCGGGATTATTACAAGTGTCTGCCACCTACTTTCAGAGTTTACACCGAGCCAATTTTTTATGGCAAGGATGAATTGAAAATGGCTGGTTATGGTGTAGTCGTGATTGGACCGAACGGTGAAATTGTCGCCCAAAGGTTTGAAGTGGGAACAAACACTATTCAGTCCTACATCAAGTACCTCTTTCCGTTGGCGCAGGGACTGTCAAGGAGGATACGTGAGGAGGCGCTTCCGATCCCAACCATGGGGCAAAGTGAGAGGAAGGACTTTGACTCTGCCACACACTGTGTAAAGTGCGGAAAGGCCTTTACTCCTGAAAACAAAAAGACAAAACACCATTCGCACCATATCGTTGGTCACCCGGTGGAGGCCGTTTGTAATGCGTGCAACGTTTTGATAAGGATAAGGGCCCAAGTACCCTGCTTCTCCCACTCACACACCAAGGTGGGATCCCACCTCATCCTGGCAAACATTACTGCAGAGGACACAAAGCAGTGCAAAATCTTTCCAAAAACAATGGAAGACTTTATTGCAGTGGTTTTTGATAACAAATTGAAGCTGCTGGACAGTCGTAGGTTCCTGGACTATGACGCCCCCGACCTTCTGGCACAGTTATTGTCCTCTGAAAGTGATAAATTAAAAATATTTTATCCTTTCATGGCAAAAGAGTACCTCCACCAGCCGTTTTACTTTCCTCACACGTGGTTTGACTGTTTGGAGAAACTGGGAGAGTCATCACTTCCACCCAGACAAGAGTTTAATGATGTGATGCTGGACAAGGAGATGACAGATGATGAGTATCATCACACGGTGCAACTCTTTATTTCCATGGGCTGCAAGAGTTTTAAAGACTACTGCCTTGCTTATCTGCAAAGCAGAGTCTACACTTTGGCAGCAGCAATGGAACAGTTTGGAGAATGGTGTTTTAAAACGTACGACCTTTCCCCATTGTTTGATTTCTCGCTTGCGAGTTATTCTTACAATGTTGCCACCTATAAGGCACGTAGCGATTTTGATATTCCGGACGATCCAGAAATAATTAAAATTATACTGGATAATGTCCGTGGAGGAGTGAGTCATCTCAGCCAGCGGGTGGTGACAGCCAAGTCGGAGAGATTGGGGTTCCAGAACGTGAGGAATGACGAGAGGGTCGAGTTGCTTATAGCGGACGTGAACAGTTTATATCAATTTTGCCTTGCACAGGCACTTCCGTACAAGGACTATCGGCTGCTTTCATCGGAAGAGCTGTCAAGTGTAAACATCCTTCAGCACGACGGGAGCAACGGGATTGGGAGGATTTACGTTGTTGACCTCCACTACCCACAGTGGTTAAAGGAGCACACCAAAGATTTCCCACTTGCTCCGGTAAAGTCAAAGGTAGACACGTCCTACCTAACGGACTATCAACGGGAGGTGATGAACTCTTTGGCAACACGAAGACGACAACTGGCTGCTTACACGTTGCTGCTGACACAGGAAGATAAGGAGGAGTACGGTGTTTACTATAAAACATTAATCTTTTATTTGAGCATGGGAATGGAGGTGACAAAACTCCATAGAGTAATTGAGTTTATTGAAAAGGAGTACTTGCGTGAGTTTATAGAAGGAAATATGGAGGTGAGAAGGACCGCCCCCGACAAGTTCACTGAAAAAATAAGTAAGTCGGTGGGGAACATGGTTTTCGGTAAGTTCTTATCCATTAATAATAATTTAGACGTTAAGGCGTGTGTCTCTGCGGAGAAGGGTCTCGACTTGTTAGCAAGACATAATTTAGATAATACTAAGATAATTTCGGAAGAGGTGGGTCTGTACTACATGAAGAAACCCAAAACAAAACTGACAAAAAATATTCTAGTTTCCTTTGTTGTATTAGAACTCGCGAAATTAAAACTTTTTGAGTTGGTGTATAATGTATTAAAGCCAAAGTTTGGCAATAGAATTACGATTATTGCTAGTGAAACTGATAGTTTAGTTTGTAGAATTAATGATTATAATAATAGCTACCTACAAGACTTGCATGACATTAGGCATGCTTTTGATTTCAGCACACTCCCTGTTGGTCATCCCCTCAAGGACGACTCGAGGGCAAAGGTTCCAGGATTGCTAAAGATTGAGTACCCCTACCCTTTAGAGTTCATAGGATTAAAGAGTAAGCTTTACTCTGTACTAAATAGGTGTGTAACGTGTGGTGTTGTTGATGAGCCATTACAGTGTGAACAATGTAGCCAAGGTAAAAATAACGTGGCCAAAGGTGGCCCAAAAAAGAAGCACACTCCTCATTCTGTGTACAGGGACGTGCTCGAAAAAAATAAAAATATATTTACAGAGTACTTATCATTTAAGACTTCAAATCAAGTTGTTTCGCTGATGAAGCAGAGAAAATTGTTATTTACTGCTTCTGATTTCCATAGACGATGGTTGGATTATAATACTTCCGAGCCTTTTGGTTATAACTAGAATAAGCTGTAATAATTGTATATTTGTAATATAATGTATAATTGTAAGATTGTAAAAATCCCCCAAAAAAATGAATAAAAACCAAAAAACCCAAACATCTTTGTTCTTTCCGTCAATTCATTTCAGCATTTTCATCATGCATCATCATCATACCAAACGGTGTGGTGGTAACACGCACTGTAGCGAGTATGCGCTGGGTACTGACACACTCTACTCACCCATATTTTCATGTAAAGAAGCATCAAAACAATGCATTGGCAATGCACCAGTGGCCAGCTGACCTAATGAGTGGTTTGCACGGACAAACACACAAACCTGCATGCCTACACACACTATACGCACACCAAACTGCGAGAAATCCAAGAGTAGCAATCATCTCATCAAGAGTCAACTTGAGCCATCTAACGTATTTTGCACCTACTTGATACATTATATCATCTACCAACACTTGTGGCAATTGCCTATCCTTCAACACACAGACCAACAAGAGCACACTTTATACGTGTACAGACATACCGTCCGTTCATTTGCTTACCTGAAAGAGAGCAAAGCAACAAGGCAAACGAGAAGATTTTTGGAAGCATCTTCTTGATACAGACAGAAACTTGTCCTGTTAGCTATATATTCCTTATACCCCATCATCATCATCACCACCAGCACAGGTGTTTTTTTGTCATCATTTTTTACCAGCAAATAACAAACTCACCACACCCGTTTCCACCTAGAAATCATCGACAAATCTTCATAATTATTTCTACACTCATGATTATTCTCCAACTTTTGGAACTCTTTTTCCACTCATCGCTGTCCTCGGATACTTTTTTTCTTCGGAACAGCACCAATGCATGGTGGTTGTGTGGATTCCCACACAATACACTGTGCTTATGGCGGTCGGCGCGTATACGGTTTTTTCCCATTCTCCCCCATTATTCATATTATCATTATTAATAAAAACAAAATCCTTAACTACCTAACAATTAAACAAATTACACCCTTTTTATATCAACACGTATCTATTTAGTGTCTATGCATTCTAACTGTCGCTATCAGATGTCCCAACGTTAGCTGACAATGATCCTAATATTAATGCTAAAACATGCAATGAGGAAACTGTTCTTAATTTGTAATTTTCAAGTAACCGCCTATTCCACTGTAGAGTGTGTTTATTTGTTTTGGCGGCATAATGTAATCCATGATGAAGTGAGTTGGAGCAGTTTCGTTTTCAGCATCGGTTGCCTTAAGATTTTGATTTAAAGAAGATAGAAGATAGTTATGGATAATATTTAACCTTCTAGTTTTCAGAAATGAATGAAACGTGTTACTTCGTTCCACTCAGACATCAAGTCTCTTCAAATTCCTTATAAAAGCATATTATGATGGATATGATAAATATGATTTTTCATGTCATTACTTTCAGCTGCCGGACGATGAATTAATCAAATGAGTGAAAATTTTAAATCCATACTCTACATTTTCTTAATTTAATTTTCATTTTTGATAGCTCTATATATATCGCATTATAGTATTAGAGCATTAGCTAACAAATTATGAATATTAATTCCGTTACTAATGCCCTTTAGGAACCAATTGTCGCTGCCGGGCGAGCATTGTTATATCATTGGTGCTTAATCGTATGTTACCTTCCTAAACGCGAATGGGCCTTCCTTGCACACCTAAATTTAGAAGTATATCGTTTATTTAGCGATTTGAAAGATGGACATGGCAACAATTGAAGTAATCGATAAGTGTGAATCTTTTGTGATCGCCAACATTGCAATTTGTAACATACTAGAATATTGTCAATTCAGTCAAAGAATTCAGTCCATTCCACCACTGGCTTATCTTTCAGTTCTTTCACTGCAACTAATTGATGGCATCAGAGAATAAAACGATTGTACAAATATTCCAAATGCTCGCTTTTGCCGAAAACAATTTACATACATTTATCGTTGCACGTCTGCCATAGCTGCTCTCCCATCTGTCTCGCTGTGTCTACAATTTCTGACTCCAAGTCACTGTAGATAGTTCGGTTTCCGGTGTATTTATATCGTCCATTATCATTATCCGCATCACATGGTCCCCTGATTTCTTTTCCGAAAAAAGTAAACTTCTTTCTTTGTTTCCCCGTCGATGTAAGGAACTATTATGTCATATGTCGCTAAGAGACAACCAAGTCAGCTCTTCATAACTCGATATTCTGATTCCTAAAATATTTCAAGATATGTCATTTGCATTACATTCTCTGTTTCAAGACTTGCACCTAAAATGATATTTGTAGTTTAACCTTTCGCCTTTCCTCATTTGAGCAAAAGTCATTTGTCGCCTTCACACGTTCTATGTTTAGCAGATCCTCCACGTACCCAGGATGACATGTTACGTTTGGATAGAGCTCTTCGGAACATCTTAAAGTAGTCCCCTGAAATATTGAATAAAATATGTCTGCGCCTCATCATGTCCATCAGTGATGTCGTATATTTTTTCTTACCAGAATTATGAAAAATAAGGCCGATGACAAATGCAATTGAACTTCCGTGACACCATTCTGCAATGATGTTTAATAGTTAACAGACTCTCGACACAGTACTCCTTGATTACTTGTGGACTAATAAATTACAACTTCTTCTTTTAACGCCGCTGCATAGACTGCGCATATGATTCAGGAGACGGTCGTGCTCAATTAATTTCAACTTGTGGATGACGTTAATACGCTAATATAAATCGATTAAAATAATCTTAAAGAACAAACCGTCGGTTGTACAATCTTAACTCGGTTGTGATAATACTAACTTTATGTACACAACCAGATATCTCTAATGGTTTCCTTCACCGATGACACCAGTACAGTTTAATTTTCGACACCAACATGCCATAAATACGGTTTGATAGTCATTGGAGTGAAAAGGTTTGTCCATTTGGCGGGAAATGCTTCCCCATTCTCCGAGAGTAGAACGGGAATATGGACCGTCACCTAACAGAAATGAAAAGATTAGCGATCGTTAAACTGTATTATGATTCCTGAAAATTGTGTATCAGGTAATAATTTTGGCGAAATTGTCTTTAATATTTTGTAGATGCCCTTCAAAATAGTCATAATTTTTTTACTAATCACATATATACACATCTATATGACGGCCATTTGCATTACACTCCAGCTTAATTGCTAATGCTTTTCGCGTATACTAAGCTTAGCTGTAAAGCTTTTGATATTTTCCTACAAAAATGAAAGTTTTCAAATTCAAGGCACAAACAATTTACAAAAATTCATGTTACATATTGCTTTTAGATGACTTTGACCTCAACGACTTGCGTACATGAATCTGCATGACTAAGCGGAATGTCCTCGCAGGATCCCTAGTTTACCTTTTATTAATGTGCGCTTCATATTTGGTAGTAAGTACTCCAATTGTATGCGCATTAGTTTCGCAACTTGGTTTACTGTGGATAAATAGTACACCTATCGCTAGCCTTGATATAACTCATCAATTCGACCCTGAGTCGAACGGAGATTTTGACCTTGAATTTTAGTGGAATCAGCGCAAACCATCAGTCCCATTCCTTTGTCACACAGTCACTTCATTATTATAGAAGCATGCCTTATATATCATTATTGACAGCAAGCAAGCCAAATGGGATTATATTTACCAAATGTTTCCCAACTCAATTCGTCATCCTTCAACAATTCGTTGAGACGCGTTGGTTTTTAGAAACAACGACTTATTTTGAAAAATCCATTATCATGAGCACAGAGTTATATTGGAGCGCAACATATCTGCAAGGTAAACTAGCAAATCTACCATTCTTCCCCTTCATTTTCACGCTGAACCAATCACCTACTCAAAGAATACAGAATGAGACAAGACGTGTTCCACGAGTATTGATTTTCGCATCAACTGCGACAGTCGTACCGGCAACTTTCCTGCCGTCCATCTACCACGTCATAGCATTTGTTGTGTACGACATCTCTTATCCCGGTATCTACATTTCTATGCGGTTTATAAGCATTAATTCTCTTTTCCTGTACCTCTTATACATCACCTCAGCATTGCTTTGGGGTGAGGAAATAACTCAGTATTTAAATGCGTTAATAAGTTTTGAGAGCAACTTGGATTTCAAAAGTAAGTTAAACGAAGAATGGACACAATACTTGAGTTCGTCTTTTTCAAAATTTCTGAAGGGGCACTTGAAACTCCACAACGAAGAAACGAAAAAGATTCTTACTGGCTCTCCAGTAAACGTAAGTAAACGTTATGTATAATATACACTAAACATAAAACAAAATTATATTAACATACAACAAAACAAACCAATTTTAAATGCATTTCAAAATATGGAAATATAAAGTCCCAATTTTTTGCATGGCATTGTTTAACAATGCTAAAATATAATAAAATTTGATCACCATAAACTATCATCGTCATCACTTTCGGGTCACTGCGATGTTATTTTATACATTTCTGTTGTTGTACTGAAATATGGCCGTTCAGTTCTATCGAGCATTGACTTCTAGGCTCATTGATGATATCAAGGACTCCTATTTCTGTTGTAATTGCAATTAATAATCACGTTTCCATCACTGGTTGCTAAGGCTGTTATATATTTTATGACTTCACTCAAAAATGTTATATACTAAAACTGCAAAAAGGCATGCATTTACATCGAACAAATGTCTGAACGATGTCTTCTGAAATACGACAGGAGGATAACTGCAAAACGATGTGGAAAATGAAAATTTGCTACATTTAGATGAAACTAAAGTTTACTTCGTTTCCAAACAAATCAATGATATTTAGCATTACACGCAATTAATGTTATCTTCTCAAAAAGCTTAGGTAATACTTGTATTCACCTATTTTCCCGGAATTATAGTCATTTTTTGTGAGTTTTACCTAAAATAATAGATGTCCAATTATTTGCTTCAAAGCATTTTCAATGGTACAAACACTTGATGAAAGAAGAAACGAACGTGTAACACATTTGCACTGTTAACACTTAATTTATATATTATGATGGATACAGTCGTTGGATGAAACTGTATGTGTTGACAAACTGTCTTCAAAATTCAGGAGCACAATTCACGTAGCGACTAACATTATCTGGAAGAATCCGTTACACATTACTATACACATATTGCTGCAATTGTTCTTGTTAGGTTTGACCAACCAAATTTACATGGCCCATATCTTCCTTATCCGCATGAAATCAATTGTGACGATGCGCCAACCGCACGTTATCGTTTACCCTTTTATCCTGCATTATGGAATTATTCTGCAAATTTATACGCGATAATCGTGTCAAGTATTCATATGCACTGGCTGCGAGTCAGACTGGGATTATCAGGAGTTATTGTGAAGACGGCATTAGACTTTAGGAACACGAGGTAAACTGCAACCAACTGTGATAAGGCGACTAAACAATTCTGAGATTTTATCCCAACAACTGTTTGTGAGCAATCATGTGACCCTTCAATTGTGATTTTATGTCGAAACTTTTGCCACAGATACTACATTTTTCTGATTGTTCCTTCGTATACTCCCGTCGAATACGTAGGTATTTCGAAAAAGGCTGCATCAACTTTGATTCGTTCTCATTTGACAACGGCTTGACGGATTCGATGAATGTTTCGTATATATTTTGCCCTTAGTCGTACGTACATTATCCACCTTTTCCCAGCAGTACGGATCCCTATGTAGGAGTATGGCGGGCCAATATACCTAACCCATGAAATTGTACATTTTTTGCTTGTTCATCCGAAATGTACGTCCTCCTGTGAATGTAACGGAGCACATGGGAAACATAAAAGTAGTCAGGTGGGGCTGCGTAACAGTTGTTATAAGGGTTATACTGTTGAATAAAATTGATCTAGTGTTTATTTTGTTCACCGGCCTACTAAATGCAACAAGTCACAATTTCAAGAAAAAAGGAAAATTCGTCACTTCATTTGTTTGGTCCTGTATCTTGATGTGGTATCCTCTCAGTTGATCAAAATATCAGCCTAAAGTTCTTCAGTTATGGTTGAATGTATGCAGTATTACTCTGGTCACAATACTCGTATGCGGACTCAGAAAATAAGCGTGATATTTTATGTACCTGTTTAAGTGCAAAAATTGAAGAGGTTGTTTTGGTTTGGGTACCTTTCCTAGCGATTGGTTATCCCGTGAGAGAACCTTAAAGCACTGACTAATAGCTTATCTGCTTGGCACTGGATGTACATCATCTTTCTTCGTTTTAATCGTAACTAAATTAACTGAAACGAACTTTATAAAATGTGGCGTTGCCAGGAGTGATGTGATACCCTTGATTGAGAAAACCATGGTTGTTTATATTACTAGTAATAACTATGGATACAAGGAGATTGTAAGGGCAACTAATACGTCATTCGAAAGCCCGAATCTTTCTCTATCCGGGCATATGTTGCTCCGTTTACCCAGATAAGTCGTCGTTGGGATATGCCTTATCAAAGTTGATGCATCCTTTTTCGAAATACCTTCGTATGTATGTATTTGACACTAGTTAAAATAAATTTCCTGCCACACAATTCACAGCTTGCAGGTTTCTCGTAAATATGGCCAAGAATGTGCTGGTATAGATGATCTCTTTCTTGGAATTGCCGTTCACAGAATGTACACACGTATTACGAATCTCCAGAATTATGATACTGCCATATATGGGTTCGGAGGGAATGTCGTCACGTTACGGTCAGGTCACATTCCATGCACTTTATGCTTACGTGTCTTTTTAAATGTTTCCGAAAATAGGATTTATTGGCCGACATAAATTTGCATTGGGGACAGGAGTATCTTAGTTCTGTGGAATGGGTCCTCTCGTGTCTTAATAAGCAACCATTTCTCCAAAATCCCTTACCGCAAGTTCCACAACTATACAATTTTTCCTGTGCGTGGTCTCTAATGTGTTCAATCAGATTTCCCCTTTGAAGGCATTTTTGCTCACAAAATATGCATTGGTAGTCCCATGTTGTCTTGTCGTCATGTGACTTTATATGATTTCTTAGTTCTCAATTTGACACAAAACATTTATCACAACTGGTGCATTTGTAAGGACGCTCGCCAGTGTGACGTAACAAGTGGCTTTGCAGATCATGTTTAGTCGTCAAGAGTTTTCCACACAGCTCGCAAGAATATCTTACGGCTTTGTGCACAACACTAATGTGATTAAACATTCCTCGTTTGGACTTATAAAGTTTTCCACATATTTTGCACGGAAACGTTTGCAAATCCATTATTAGAACGTTGTCCAAACGGTGGTGTATATCTTGTGGCCGGGATTTCAAGTCACAAAGTTTAAAAAATAATGTGTGTGTTAATCAATTCATATAATTTCGGAGATAATTTGGCTCGCGTTATACATACACATTTGGTCAATAGTTATGTTGGTTTTCTGGTCGCAGTTCTATGCCGAACTGTAGACGCAAACAAACCTGCAGCCACTGAAACCAGTGTTTCAAGAAATTAAACGATGGCGTCTTTTTATAGAAAACTTGAACACATTTTATATTAGACCGTGCAGCACAATACTCGGCCAATATATTGTGTTATTTGTTCAAACAATGCTCAATTCACAGCATATCACGTAGTGAAGCACTCTGCGGTGAAGCATGAATACATTGTAAACATGCACCTGTAGTACTGATTTGGTAAAGCAGTACATTCTTCACAACAATGACTTGATCACGCTATGGGTGGACTTAAAAACAAATATAATAATCATATATAGTATGTGCTGCGTGCATGCGTGCATTAAATTGACCACAGCGTTATACACGTACTCCATTGCATTCGTAAGAGTTCCATTTGATAATAAACTTCGGATCGCGCAAGATATGGTGGAATATTCGAAGTTTTTTGTATGAGTCGGGTACTTGTACATGTAGAGCATACACGAGTGGCAAGGTTCTATGTAGTGATATAGAAACTGTGAAGTATGTTTAGATTTGGATTCAGAGGCTTTCTACAATATAGACATGATAAGTAACTGTTGGCTTAGCCCTTTTAAAAGAATGACAGAGTTCTCTTGTTAGTACCCAGTATGTGGTCTGCATTATGTTCATGTTTGGAAGTGGCAAGAAATGTTTTTTTCAATCAAATGGACTTGTATTGTGGTTTGAAGATGTTCATATATTTGTTTATCAGTTTCACATTTGCAGTTTCCATCTAATCTTAATATACGCAAATGGTTTGATATTTCTCGTATTTCGTATTTCCAAAGTGGAGAGTTTTAGGTACCAAAAACATACAATTGAATCATTTGTACTCATTTCAACATAGTGTGATATACTCAACCATTTGTTCAAGCATCATATATGATATCAGTAATCCCATAAGAATGCCGATTTCGAAGAAAGTACGTAGGGATTATCAGAAGTAATGCATCAACTTTGGTAGTCCATATCTCAATGGTGATTTGTTCAATTACACTGAACTGCATATAATTAGATAGCCAGAGAGCAGAGCTTTCGAACGACGTATAACTCTGCGCGATGTGCACATGAGGTTCAGAGAAAAGGCTCGGAATATCATGCACTATATTTTTCTCTATTCGAAATATTTCTACATGGCAGGTTTTGTTAAATCATTTGACATGTTACTCAGCTAACTTAAACTGAAATGAGGATAAAAAGATGATGCGAATTCATTGCAATAAACAAAGAAAACAACTCTTTGGTGTCAGATGTTAGGCAGTGGAGACTCTCCTCTGGAAAACATGACAAAACCGCGGCAACTTCTAAATAAACTGCACTAAAACTCAAGTGATGGATTTCGATGCTTGTATTTGTGACAAAATGGCAAGTAAGATGGTGCAATTTTCCCTCATTGACCGGGTAAGCACAATATGATGTCTAGGGAAAGATGGAAGTCGCCTACTACAAAACCCATAGCCAAGACAATTGAGGTGTCGGAAATAGATGTCTCGTAAACTTGTTGCATGTCAAACTTCGAACGTCGTCAAGGACCAGGTACACGACATCGGTTTCATGTAACTGTACCACTCTTTTTATAGACACTAGCTGGCCCAATCTCACTATTATTTGTTTACCGAATTGAAATCTCATATGCGTGGCAGGAAGTTAAACTCTGGAAGGGGAAAAAAAATGTGATACTTCATGGCTCGAACTTTAAGACACGGCATCCCGTTTATGAGGCATGAGTTCTTGAGGCAAGGTGCAAAAAGTTGACAAGCGTCACGAGAAGGTATCCACAGAACGTTGGTTGGATATGCTAAATAGTTTTGAATCTAGAGCAAAATAAAATTGATGCGCTATTTCTGATAATCCCTTCGTATATACCCAAACCACAATTAAGTAGGCAACTCCACAAGTCTGAGATGGTTCCACCGGGTGTAGTAAAACGAAACAATACACATGCCAACAATGCAAATTGAATCCTCTATACGCTGTTTTCTGTTTGGACACAAAATATAATTTTTCAATGCGAGCTTCTTCGGACATGCAAAAATAGGCTTACAATTTCAATTAACCTAAGCCGATGAATGTGTGATACCAAACAGATTCCTTCAGTCAAAACTCCTTTGTTGTAAACTTCGTGTAATATTACAGGCAAGGCATGCATGTCAAAAAATAAACATTTTGTGTACACTTCGCTCAGTAGTTTATTTTCGCTGGCGAAATAATATTACCATCTTAAATTCAAGCCAAGCGGTAAATGCCCTGTTTTTACTATTCAATTACACACATTATTATGGCTCCGGTAACACGTCTTTGTGTTTCATTAGGTGTGTTCGTTCAGACAAAATTGATTTATGGGAATAACAAACGACATTTTCTGCGTTTGAATAAAAGTAGTGTGAAAACTTTTTGTTGAAATCGCCTTCCTTTCCTTTCGACCGGTACACAATATGTCTCTTAAACACCAAACAACTGCTGGAAATGTTCACCCTTTGCAGCTGTGTTTCCGCTGGTAGTTATTTATTACTTCATTCACCATTGAGCTGCGTTAATAGAGTGCGGTGATCCACCATCCAGTTCCCAACCTTTCTTTGATTTGGTGCAGAACAGTGTTTCCTGCTCCAATATAATGCATTGCAAATTTTAAGAAATGTTTTGTCGTTCTCCATAAATATTTATTTTAGGCACAGTTGCAGTTACTGGGAATTCAACATTGTGACCATATTTGGACCCCAACAAGATGCTCAATCGATAATGGAGCTTTTTGAGCATCCACAGGGTTCAATTGGAATATTAATTACACTTAAAAGCACTATGGAGATAATGTAGGCATCAGGCGAAATATAATTGGATCTTGAGAAATTAATGGATAAGTTAATGGCTCTTTGAGAAATAATTGGTTATTTGGAAAATAATTAGTTCTGGAAAAGCAACAGCATTGAATATCAAATTAGTTCCAAGAAAACAATTAACTGCTTCCGGTAACCCTTCTTCTGGCCACATTTTGTTTGGAGCACCAGTTATTTCTTAGAACAAATCCACTCCCATGCTCGGCCATATTGGATTGCTCGTATTTGTGTTACTTGTGTAGTTGCATTTTCTCATCATTTCGAAACTATCTTATGCACGGATTTTGTAACCGGTTGCACATACGAAATACCGGCATGCCAGTAAACTTCGTCCAATCGGATGTTTCTTTTGAAAATTGAATGCATGCTCACAGTTTAGTTTTCAGTGTAACTCCGATGCAATAAATATAAAAACGACGAAGCTGTGAAGGTTGAGAAACAAAAACTTGAGAATTGAGCGGCATTTTATTAAAAAGGAAAAACACTGAAATCTGACCACGAATTCGACGCTACTAATCATTAGAAATCACGATACGCTTCTGACAACAAAATGGGTATCCTTTTAGTGATCCTGTACTGCGCACTAATTGCATTCGGCGCTGAAGCGATATTGAAGGAGGACTGGTATATAACAATGGACTATTCAGGAACAGTATCAACCAAAGTGCAGAAAGATTTACTAATCATGCGTGAAGAAGACAAACGCCAGCAAGTCAAAAAGTTCCATCCTCATGCCTTGAATTTGAGTAGCATACTGATGCCTGTAATCTCGGGTAAAACCTTCGTTTCTGTTACCGATTTTCGAAGGATGGATATAGCGGAGTTGAGGCATCCAGTTATAATACGGCGCCCATCTACCCTCCTAAAAGTGTCAGGGGGTGGTAGGTACGTGCGGTCTAAAGTTTGGGCTCCAGTTAGTCCGTTGCTGCGCAACAAATCGTGCACATTTTTCGAGATATATTGTCCCGCCCCAAAAATGTATCCCAAGGATTCCTTTACGAGTGATTCTAGAGGTAGCATCTGCTTTCAGCTCAACTTTTTCAAAATGACGACGACATCCCGTCCGTGGATCGGAAGAATTCATATTGAAATTTTCCGACCAAACTTACTGAAATATGACCGCCGATTACAAACAAGGCTATTTAGATATGAGCCAACTTCTCCATGGATGTACAAACTAAAGCACATTGTTCCTACTTCTGAAACCACAGTCAATATATTAATAAGAGGCCAGTGGCAAACGCAATATACAAACCAGAGTTTATCATTATTGACAGAGAAGTTCCTAGATCGCTTCGCTGAACCAGCTATATCCCATGACATATTCCTTATTATCGCGTTGACAAAACTGTCAAACCGCATCACAAGTGTGGATCTTGTCGTTAGACGCCCCGACCACAGTTATCCTCAGTTAGTGGCGATTAGTATGTACAATTTTGAAAACACAAATACAACAGAACTTACCGAGATTGTATACTCATATGGGATTTGGTATGGATTTTGGCTCCGCGATAACTACAACCGATATACTGTTTCCCTGTCAAACTATATGAACTCTTGTCCACGTTTTTCCAATGGTCGCCGTCGCATCGCTCTGGATGACAAGAGCGACGAGGTTAAGCGATACTCTAATGTTGTGGCAGACATTATTGCAAATTTATTTCAGAATAACACATACATGCTTTCTGAAGGATTTCTTTGCAACAACGGAAGAATATTTCAATCATTTACGAGGAAAAATGAGGTTTTTCTAAATCTTCGCGTAGACCTGGTGGCGGAGCACATTGGACACCAAGCGTACCCGCTGCCCGTTATCAATCCTTTAACTAGACTTCGATTTTTGGCATGTGGGCAGCTTGGCCACGAGAAGCTTCCCTTTTCCGAATTTATAAAAGTTTATGAATGGCGCATATGGCTTGCAATCGGTGTATCAATTGTGGCGTTATCACTCATGCTGTTCATTGTTTACAACGGCGTATCTGGCTCAAAATTATCAGGTGGAAAACCTTGCAACATTTTCGAAATAAAGTTCATGTTGGAGCATTTTTGGTTCTGTGTAAAGTCACTTCTGGAACAAGGAAACCCATTTCCAAACTGTATCTGGAATATGTCACAAGCGCGATTATTGATAGTTCCATTTATGATATGTGGAATAATTTTGAGTAGCGGCTACAAAAATGATAACGTGTACAGAATGATTACAGACAGAAACCCAATTTTATACAAAACACTGAAGCAACTGCGCGCTGACAATTTCTCCATATTCAGCAGAATACTGTTCCTAAGAATCAATATCCACAATTTGTGGCACAAGAAGGCCAAAAGACTCAAATTGACAGCTGACCAGCATACAGTTGACATACGAAACAGTAAAACTTACTTTGTGAAAAAAGTTCAGACTTATCCGTTGACGGTAAATGCCATCACGGAGATTGGGAAACTGTATGCAATAACTCATTACGTTCATAGTTTATCCAGTGGTGGTACCATAGAGGAAGCCAGAATGGAAGCAGTTTGGAATGCATCCAGAATTCACCCAAATGCATTGCTTAAGCTATGGAATTACATTGTCGCCGTGCTACCTATATTTAGGGGCAAAGTAGTCAAGCAAGCATACCGTGGAGATGACCATAATCACGCGGATGGGTACTTGGAAGAAGAACTCAAAAACCTGTTTCTGGAATCGGAACGGGAATGGTATTTGAGCAGTCTTAGCGCATGTAAAAAGGAGGCTGTAATTCTGCCGCAGCACCTAAGCCGCATGTATGCTCAGGAAATTAAGAAAATAGGTCAGAAATTTATTTCGGTTGGCTCGGAAGTGTTTGGGGAAGTTGGATTGGGTATATCATTTAAGGCATGGTGCCCAACATTTATATTAAGTCGGGTCCGTCATCTACAGGAGTCGGGGGTAGTGAAATGGCTACCCAGCTTAGTCACCAACCGTAGCAGCAGCGCATTTCAAGAGGATTCAGCGGCTCCCAAAAGTGCATCGTTGGACGGGAATATAGCGGTTATATTCACTTTATTAATGGGTGGTTGGTTAATTGCGCTTGCTAAATTTATGGTCGAGAGCAAAACTCAGATTTGCAATTTAACGAAACGATCTTTGTCTAATCTCTGGCGGAGTATACGTGGTATAAATGTACTTCTTTGTGATTTCAGAAGATATGGATGTCGTCGAAATATAGTAAATGTATTTCCAAGATTATAGTTTACACATATGGTTGAATTCCGTGGAGGGCTTTCACTTGATTGAAGCAAATTTCAATTAAGCGGTACTCAGATGCTAAGTCAGTGACAGGAAGTGGACGTGGGTTGATTGTAAAAAAGAAAACGACTGCATTACAAGCACTTCAAATGCGATGTAAACCTTTATATTCTCTGTGAGAGGCTTTGTGGTTGACATTTACGACAATAAGATGGAAAGGATAGTTGACACCGTGTTGATACTCTAGGCTTCATATTGCTTACACGCGGTTCAAAACGGAGAACGTACCAAAGAATAGTAATTTCTTTAAATCAAATATTCTGTATTTACTATTTTAGTAGTCCAAAGTGTTATCTGTAGTACTAACACCTAAAAGATCATACTTATATTTATCGTTAGTGCATTTGGCACGTTGTACAATTGTTCGGAAGCGGAATACATTAAATTTACCTGAGTCACGCCATTGAGTTGTGTAGTAATGCAGAAATTGTACAAAGTCGGAGGGATAATGTGAAGTAGTAAAATGTTACATATTTCTATATATACACAACACCTATGCAAAACATTTCTACAAATACCAAGCAAATCCTTCCATATTTAATTATTTATTCATTTTCACGAACAAAAAGATCTATCCTATAAGCACCACGAAAATATTTAGCATGCCAAAGTTTCACAAAAACAAATTGGGTTCCCTTAAACAGATTATCTTTCAAATAAACTAATTACCTTTCCGCTTAATACTTTCGCCACCTAAAGCCAATTAGATTTTAAGGATTATTGCTGTCATATAATCAATAGCGTTCAATTCAATTCAATTTCCTTTGTTGCAGATAAATCATTACTGACAACTCCATATTTTGGAGTAATAATAAATCAAAAACATACATTCGGTCATAATAATAATTAGTAAGAAGACATAATACAAATAAGCAACAGTCTGAAGTATTATTGAGGTTCCACCCGACAATATGCAACAACAATTAAGTTAACTACGCAACACGAAGTCAAACGAAGGCTCTGCTACAGCAACTAGCCGCATGCGAGTGCATTTTAAGGCAGGGCCATGCAATAGCTTTCCTATGAACCAATTATTTTTTCTCTTATCGGACATATCTTAAATATCAGTTACTACAGAAATGTATTTAACTCGGTAGCGTTTCTAATGACGAAGTGGTACATGCATTTTGAAATGATGAGGAATTGGCTTTGCTAGTCGTACTCCCAGCGACAAAGTTTCAGATAATTAGTTTTTGAGCGATTGCAAGAAATTCAGATACATGTATGACTATTCAATCCAAAAGTAAGACCATACCATACCATAAACCATAAATTACCATAAACCATTTATACCATAAACCATTTATACCATAAATTACGGTTCGGGTATATGCACTGTCAAGTTACATGCATGCTTCTCGAAAGTTTTAAGACCACAATTATTTAGGGTAATTGATTTTTAAACTGACATCCTATCAGGTTATTTCATTTATCACTTTACGTACTCATTTGGTACTTCGTGCTGCAAGATAGCCACAACTATTGTCTATAATATCCAATTACCATGGTTTGGTGGTGATGAGGCAACGGATAGTTTAGTATTCCTAACTTTTTAAGTATTAAAAGTTTTGGAATGCTTCGAGTGTATTTTTAACTTTTATTCTAAAGTAGCCCAACGCTTCGATCTGTTCTCAGATCCTCATCAGGGGTAATAAGCGAAAAATATTAGAAACGTTTACCAGTAACAAAATTTTATAAATAGTTTTTACATCTAGAAATTATTTGCGTAATAATATAGCATAATATGTGGATTCAATTGTCGCGTATCCATAGTCCGTGTGCAAGCGTTATGATCCATGTTGAGTACGCCGTTGTAACAAACAGGAAGTTTGTTACCTGGAAGTTCATTTTTCCTGTTCATCAGCTTGATGCCATTTTCTTGTGCCTGCTGGATGTGTACGGATTCTTTAACAATTCGATGATATGTTCTCGATTCCTGGGTCAGAAGTTCGGTTTTATCCCATTAGATTTCATGTTCATTTGATTCATGAATGCTATCCCAGATATGTTCTGCCACTGCTGAATTTTCAGTGTCCCCCTTCTTTATATGGGTTTTGTGTCGACTGATTCTTTGATTTAAGTCACAAGTTTGGCCAATGTACATGGTGCCACATTTACATCTTATGCCATAAACTCCACATTTCTTGCAAGCAGATTTGTCTTTGTGCGTTGTTAGTAATTCTGACATTCTTTGAAAAGAAGTGTATCCTATTGGATTTCCTTGTTTTCGGGTGATTAGACGTGCAGTTCTTTCCGTTAACCCCTTCACATATGGTAGATTTACCCTTGGTTTATCTACCGACTATCTTGGGATTCTTAACTTTAAAATGATATTTTAATGAACCATATGTCAAAATCATATGTATTGAATGGAGGATGAGGCAATTATGCTAATGTATGTGGAATCGTACATTTTTGTTAATTTGTGTTACTCTTTTCACTAACGAGTATTTGTGCATGACTTACAAGATCAAACTAACATTTTTTAAATGCATACAAGCTTGTACCAAAATATATGAGCAGATCGAAACTGCTGTGGAACAGATTAACAGGCTCAATTGGTAATGCTTACATCGTTTGCCGTCTCCAATTTGATAACAATACCAATAGTAGCGTAAATATTGCCGCCATGCATGAAACCTTTTCCAAATATAATATTTCTCGCAGCTAATCATTTCTTAACCCTCCTATCTCGTAAGCTTCATTTTCAGCAGCACATCTATACTATGATCTTTTCAAACGAAATATTTAGCCGAAAAGACGGTGACGTAAAATGAAAAACACATGGACTCAATAAAAAAGGAACCTCATGTAAGGAATGTGCTTCTGCTGGCCATATGAAAGCGTTATTGATCACATGCCGACTCCACGAGTTCAGTAGGCCATTCATTTAAATATCCACCCGTCTTCGATGGTTGTACTTGTGAAGTGGTATTCAATTGTAAACTGTTAACCAACACATTTTGGATCCTACATGTAAAAAAATGATTAAATAATGAATTTTTGACTTTACATTTATGGTTTTTTCATGTACCATAATGTTTGAAGTTCCACGTAAAGCAAAAGCGGATCTATCACGTACCATCATTTTTGCCGTCAGGGTGAATGTGGTTTTGCTGGTTAGGTTAGTTCGTAGTATACATCCGCCGAATAAACTAATTGTCATCATTCACCAACCGTGATGACTCGACAAGAAGTAATGAAATAGAATGTGAAGCGGGCACGTTATTCTTATGCCAGCTGAATAGGCATATAGTGAATGAAGTTGCTTTTGAGGTTATTAATGCGTATATGATGTATTTGTTAACTGAAGCTGGAAATGAAATTTGGTTAAATCAGAGCAGAGTGATCATTTAATCAAATTCACTGCATATATTTGGAGTGCCTACTAGTCAGATTATTGCAACCTATAAGTATTGATTACTGATGATCGCCAATGTATAATGTATATTTAACTTATGTATAATACAAGAACCGTGAGCAAAATTATCCATCCAAACGTGAAGGCTTGTCGTGCAGTTCCAGACTTCGTCATTCGTGCATCAGTCCCCTTCTCTGGTCCAGTAATATTCCCTTTAGCGGTTCCTGTTTTCGTTCCCGTTTTTGGTTCCATTCCCGTTTCACTACGAATGGTGGTTCCCATTCCCACTTCTCCACCAAGACAATCCGGGTTTAGTTCACCATGTCTTGGATTTGAGCAGCCACCATAATTAGGATGTGGACACTCCAATACTCTCTCAAGATCCGCTGGTGCCGGCGGAACGCTTAAATCGTTCGGAACGACAATGTGACCGAAATTATGACAAAATGCATAGCAGAAAATTCCGATCGTTTGGAAGTCTGTTATGCTGCGGGGCAAAGTGAGGGTGACATTTTCGTTATTATACCTCCTTCCACGTTGAAGCCTGTCACAACTATTATCCGGAAACGGCAGTGTCACATAACGATCGTCGTTCGTATTAATTCCTTTAGAAAATATGTTTACAATATTGTCAATATTTATTGTCAATAGTCCTATAGATATATATGTACCTTATAATAGCAGTACATATGGGCTTTAATAGCTTACTTGTGGCTGGTCTTAGTTGCCCATGGAACCAAACGGCAGGACCCTTTCCATCGTAATCCAATCCTGTAATCAGAATTTCCCTGTCGTTTTTTACCCAAACATTTCCACGCAAATCATGAGCGCACTGATAGAAGGTACCAATCATTTGTAGTTCTGCGTTTGCGTCAATCAAGAAACATAAAGGGACGAGATATGCTAGTGCTAATATTTTACTTGTGCCAAACATTTCTAAAAAATATTTTTGTCACCCAAGCATTTATAATTTGGTAACTGGTTTTAATGATAAGTCAAAGAACAATGAAAAAAAAATGTTTTGAAATTTGACGTTCGAATAGATGGGCCCACTAAAAATGATTGTGACACAGTCGTGCTGGTTATACAATAATACTAATAATTCGTGACAGGTTCGTACTGCGGATTCATTTAATATTACAAATGTGCGAGGTATTGATCCATGCACTTCAGTTAAGTTGAAATGGTTCCAAGGAAAACCGCATCGGAACAAGTGGCTAGTGTACGTCGTAATTTGGCTCATAGTTTGACCTGAATGATGAAATATTTTAATGATATGCCTATTAGCAGATATTTAGAATTACCAAAGTGATGCATAAATTGTTTTGACTACACATTATTTTACAAACAAAGAAACGGATCTCCATCTGCAGCAAATTAGATTCGTGAATCACGGCATATGCTTTGTCGGTAATGAGTTCCTTTCTGAGCAGAGCGGAATTTGTGGTTTGGGCCGACAAGCCTGGTTATATTACACATTGAATTTTATACATGGCAATGGCAGGAGCAAGTTTTCATGACATCATGTGCTCAGGAATGTACGTTTTCCACCTCCAGTACCGACTTGTCGATATTTAATGTGAAAATTGAGGGTAACTGTAATCGAGCAACAATACGGCAAACTGGAAAGTACAAACCAGCTGGGAGATCGATAATGTAGTGGACTTCTGAATATGCCACTGAACGATGTACCCTTTCCTATCTACTGCCACGGTTCCCTGTTGTGCGGACTAGGCTGTTTCCGGAACATTAAAAACTACGTTTACGCAGATTCCAAATAACAAATGTTCGTAGAATGGACAGGTTATTAATGACTAACTAATAGTTGATGACGCCTTTATGAGTATTTATGGGGCTACAACTTCGATTGGGTATCTCCGATAATCGAGGAACAAACAAAAACTAGCTAAATAAAATGGCCCACGATTACATATATGCATAAGCCTATTATTTAATGACAATTAGTACATTTTATTGGCAAACGAGACCTTAAAAACGACAAATAAAGATACGCATGTGCCTGACACTTGTAAACCATTCGTATTCTTTAACCAATTATATTGAACATAATATGATGATATGTTATGAACATCATGGGGATGTTCCATAATATGATGTTTGCGTAACCGGGTCAATTGAAGACTTAAATATGTAGGATAAATTTTTGATAAGAAAAGTTTGTCCGCCTTATATCATCTTAACTATATCTTAGCCATGGTATTTGGATTTTACATTGGTAAAGCTTGCTCAATACATGCATGTGTAATACTGCCTGTATCATAATAAATTATGAAATGACTGAAACACAGGCCTTCTTTGAAATATCCATACCTCTATGCTGTTAGAAGGGTATATTAATAATTTATTGCAAATTAAATATTTAATGCGATCGCCGTGTCCATCAACATCTCGTATGTACAACATAAGCTAATACAAGTGAAAGTAATTGACGTATGAGTATGTGCTGCAAAAAATCGTCGATATTTTTTTTCAAAGCATTTTCTCTAGCATATACCCGTCTTTTTAGTTATTGCAGAAATATAGATATTTCATTGCGGCCTAATAATCAATAAGTACTGCATTCTGAACGATTGGAATTTTTCCACAAGGGCAAATAAAATGAATGTATTGAATTCAGATTGATCTCCAAGCTATGTAATTGAAAATTCAGCGTGCCGTCGATAATTTTTTAACAAAATGTTGAAATGGTTTAAATGCCTGATAAAAAACTGTTGGGTTAGTTACTCATTAGTACTTATAACAATGTGCATTATGTGTTCACTCCTGTTTTCACCTTGATACGAATCACTATTTGTTTTATGAATTAAGTTGGAGATTTTATTGATATTTTATGTTGTTAGTAAGTAAAACATACATATACCACTCACAAGTTATTCTTTGTTCATAACATGCATAACAATATAATATTATACATTATGTGAATCACAAATAACTAAACGATTTTTTACCATATAATAATTTCTAGACTGGCATACGTGTCATAAAATATAAATTATAATGTGTAGTAATTCAATAAACTCCAGGCAGTCCAGTGAGCTTATAAGCACAAAAGATTATACACATATTGTGTACATTGACTCATTGACATAATTCGCTCCTGTACATAATTACTTACACACTTCAAATACATGCTCGTCCGATATATCATGTACATTGACCTTACATGTAACAAATATTTGTGTCACGTTGTACACAAAATCATGTATTTATTCGCCAGGGATGCAATATTTAATCTAATCAAGCATGCCCAAATGTACTTTAATTAGTTCGGTTTGGCAGTTGTATTAGTTAAAGCTAAACTACGCACTATTAACGCACTGTGAAATGCACAGCATTCCATAATTCGTTCGATTGTCCGTAGTAAAGTATGACATTTAAAATATCATAATATGTTACACCAAAAAACATAGAACGCTTGTTTACATTTTGGTTTTTTAGAACCGCCAGTATCTCTGTTGGGCTCAAAATGAATATCATTCCTGATAATGTTCCTATATTATTCGTATATGCCACAAATAATGGGCATAAAATATAGACATAACTCCTATCATTATTATGGACATATACCTGCTTATTAGCGTCACTGGGAGAAAGCAAGAAATGTGATGACGACAACAGACCACATCTAAGATTTCTGAGCACATATTGTTCATGTCTTTGTAAATATGAAATTCCAAACCGCCGACGTGAGGTAAATTAGTTTATTGATTGCATATACCCAATGAGATAAGGATTTGCCTTTAACGCATTTTCGTCTGAATATCTTTAGAAACATGCGTGTCCATATCATCTTCATTTTCGCACAAAGACTAACCCAAAAATTGACAATAATGGTCCTCAACAATCGATATGCCTCAGCAATGAATACAATGGACCCAAATGCACTACCGACAATCAATAATGCAAATATTACCAAGATTCCGCCGCTCATGTCTGGACGGACTAGTTCATTCCCTCTCCACTGCTCACTTTCTTCGGCGTACACGCTACTCAGCAATCGATGTATCATACTAGTCCATATTCCGCTCTCAAAGCGCATCAACTTTAACCTATTAATTAGGAATAGTGGCCAGGAGCCTTCCAGGTTTGAAGTAATTATTCTGCCAAAATAATTTTCGTTTCCAATATTTAGATTTGTAATTCCTTCCCTCAACATTTTCCTGAATTCTACAAGGCATTTCCAGTACGGCAAGATTACTGCTGCTTTGTTACAGTTCCTAATACTCTGAAACATTTTTTCTGTCTGCTTTTCGTAGTAAATATCAGAATCAAACGCACCGGGGTTTCTGAACATAGTAAGCAAAATCTCTCCAGCCTTGGGGTGCACAATTGCCATATTACTAATTGAATTAGCGGTCTCACTTTTGTTGGATTTTCCGAAAATGTCCAGCCATTCAATAACCTCAAGCTTCGCAGGGATTGAGGAATTGGTATGTACATTATCGTATAAGTTAACTGAAAACCCATGCAGTTCCTGCTTGAAATTTACTTTCAGTTGTTTTACATGTTTGCTATGATCTATGTATCTACGCATGTCGTAAAACATTTTCTCCATCACAACTTTTAACCTGTCTACAGAAACTCTGCTGTATATTGCAAATCCATCATTATTTAATTCCTCGTATGTTCTGTAAGGAGTTGGTAGCCTTGGAGCAATCATGTTATACACGTTAGAATTCTTGTAGGCATTACACAAGACAATTGCTGCCAGAAGTGTCAACATGTTCAGTTTTGATAGCACATGCGTACTGATCAGTATGGCAGGAAATGGATCACCTTGCTCTAGAAATACCTTTACGTAAGATATCATTAGGTTCCAGCTACATCCCAGGTGCCGGTGAAATATAACCAGCACCGCTACCGTGACAGTGCATGCGACCCAAATGTAATTATCAAAAATATTTACCAGTTCACCAAACGGTAAGCCGGGAGCGTCCCTTTGGCCACAACTCATGAAACGAAGGGCGCTCCAGTTATCTACAGATAATGCGTGAACGGATGTTGTATACATGTTGGGGGTTGACAACGCATCCAAATGAGGAAGATCAAATGTTTCATCGCATTCGGACTCTTGTTCAATTCTAACCGCTACACCATTCATGCATCGCGAGCATGGCGATTTTCGGTTTTCAATATTCTCAATGTACATGGTGTAATTATTAAATATTGAGAGTAATAACAGAGAATGCATTTTTGCCAAACTGTTTTTCTTTGGTCTTCGAGTGCCCATGTAAGAGTGGAAACCATTGTTTTCGCAAAAGAACATATTCGACGCTACGGACATAAATCTGTGTTCATATGAGTAGCCGCTGTTGGCTCTGAAGCTAAACATTTCATTTCTGGTTAATTCTGAAGCGGTTGGAATCAAAGTAAACTTGGGATTTGTTGATCTGTTTGTCACATAATAGTATACCACATGATTATAAATTCCATTAAACACAGGAATATCCCTGTCATTTGTTATCAGAATCTCTGCTACTGAACTATCTGACAATAACACGGACTCGGTGTTCGAATCCAAAACTAAAAGGGAGTATACGTTATTCGACGTAGGGAAGCATCTTTGATTTACGTCAATTCTCAAATCTTCTTTCATGCTCCAAATGGTGGGATAATGTTTCTGCGTTAGCATAATTTCTTCCGAAGGATCCGTAAGTGGTAACCATTTGATGACGTGTTCTTGGGGTGAAATGCTGACTCTCAATTCAAAATTCCAGGGCTTAATTCTTGACGTGTACTCTAGAAAGTCTAGCCACAGTGTGCGTCCTAGTGTGTTACCTTCGCCTAGCATGTCACAGATTGTTTCATCGCCTTCATTGTTTCGGTTGCGGAACATGGTTGATTTACTCTGACTTTCCAATTGAATCCAATCAAAGGTCATCCATGTTCTAGGCATGAAATTGAAAATTAACATTATAATTCATTCTTTTAAACAACAACATCATATGCTATCATATTCAGAGGAACCACAAATAATTGACTCTCTAAGACGTTTTCTCTTGCTGAGTATGGATCAATAGTACTATTTGATTATGTTGGAAATATGTTTGCTATAATTACTATGGGTGGGTTAGTGAGTGGAGTCAATGTAATTCCTCTATAATCATTCATGTACATATTATTGCTTACATTGATTTATCTCGTTCACTCGCTTCAATCCGAACTGCAGGGATCGGATACGCCAGTATTATTGGTATCTTGGTCGAAATGATATTATTGCGACGAAAGTTGAGTGCATGCACAAACCACGCTCCCCTGTTGTTGGTAAAACTAGACAATATTTCGTCGAAGTTATTCAAGTCAGCCTGTGTGTCATAATCTTGGTCGGAAAATAGTTCGCGAATGTCATTTGGCAGCAGACTCATATAACTAACGTTTGAGCTGGAAGGATAGAGACAATATTTCTTGGTGTTATTTGGTATTAAAGTTGAAGCAAAAACATTTGCCGACATTATGTGCAGTAAGTGGATATACACTTGCACGCTATGCTTTTCCATTTTGAGAACAGTAGCTTATTTAAGCTATGAGGTTCACTTCCTAGGTATTATAAATAGCGCACAATGCTTTCAGTTTTATTTAGAGAATAACATGTTGTTTATCAACAGAAGAGAGTTTTATATATATGGATCCCTGAAGAAACGTCATATGGAATGAAAAAAAAATTCGGCAAATCTTGCAACATTGGTTCAAATGCAAAGGAATGGTAATCAGTAAAAATCACTAATTTCACTAGCACTCACAAATAACAACAAACAAATTTTCAACATCTATCACTTTAAATATTTATTAATGCACAATCTAGCAGCGTAAGTACATCTGTGTTAGATCTAGTTTCTTCTGGGTTAAAACACGGTCAGGCTGACAAACTGACACTCCAGTCAGAACTGGCATTTGTTTGTGTGCAAGTTATGTATATGGATTCGGGTAGTTTGTCATCAGCAACGTAGTATATCGTAAAGTTCAAATGATTGACTCACGTTGGAAGCAATGAACTAAAAGGGCGTTGTCAGTTGAAATAATATATGTAAATCCTATTTATTATATTTTTCAATCGATACAAATTCTCCGAGAGTTCACCACACCTGCCCACACTTAGCCTGCTAGTGCAAAGAGATGTGATCCATCAACATATGAAATCCAGAAGACGATGGTTTTGCACGATATCTATATAAGAATTGGATTGCTATCCCATCTGATTACTATGGGATTGTTAAATATTAAGGGATATGTACCCCTCAATTTCAATTCTTGAACATGCTGGCAATTACTTAACGATGAAACTAGTATTACCAGCTATATTCTGGCCGTCATTGTTAGATTTACCTTTTATACCAATGTGGTTTTATCTGTACATAACATTGCTCGCATCGTATAATATTATACGTGCATACATATAATGCGGATCTAGTCAGTATACGTACTATGTCATATTTATATTTAATAAGCATAAAAGTATTGAAAGTGCCAATAGTCGCAGCGACCATCAACCTCTAGTATGCTGCAAACATAAATGCGAACAATGCGTTGAAACAACGTTGAAAGCAATGAACTTAGCGCGTGTTGCCGGTTGAATTTCTTTATGAAAATCAATTCATTATTTTTCAAATCGACAACATTTCCAAATGTACGTCGCACCCCACTAGTACTTATATTATAGTTCAACAAAATGTACTCCTTCATTACTTCACCTTCAGATGGCGATGGATCTTGTATGCAATATATATTAGAATTCTTTCGTAGCATGTATAACATAGGGTTGTTCAATAATACGGTATATATACCTCTCATCTTCAACTGTTTCACGCGCCTATAATTACCTGCAGAAGAAAAGAATATTATCATGAGTATCATATCTCTCCATTTTGCATTTAACTTCAATACAAATTTGGTGCTATCTTGGGGTACTTGGATAGTGTTTGCTGATATTTCACAAACTTTTGTGAATCCTCGCTAATACTTACTCGGGCATTGTCGGCGGAAGCACTCTGCTTTAAATAATGCCCAAAACTTCCCGATAGTTCTTGATTGGGGATCATTGGGGCCGTTATTAGCATTGGTATGAATTTGGTGCCGTTATTGGTATAAACAAGATTTGACTTTATTTGCAAAATGTGCACAAGCCATGACTAAACATATACTGTTAAAAATGTGTTTCTTTCTGACGAGTGAGCACTCAGATTCCCTCAGGGCTAGTGTCCACGTTGTCTCATCATGGTGTCCTCTGTTTTACGATGGGTGTCAAAAAGAAAACAATTAGTTACTTTTTGATGGACATACTTGCAACAGGAAATTACTTCAAACAGTCAATTGCACAGTAGTTACATACACGTGCATACCTCAAATTCAAATCTAAACCAATGATTAGAAAGGCTACTTCCTGTTAGCTGGCATAACAATTGGGATTGCGATCTCCTAACACTCGGTTTAGATTTACACAACCACGGAGTGAGTATGTTTATTCTACATACTTTGCTTTGCATGTGTGCCTATATGCTTAGAGACATACATCATTAAGGTATGTCCATGGAAAGGATATTTGCATTAAAAATTTGCATCACTTTCTTAAGCTTAATGGATCGGTGTGATATGTTCCTCAAACATGACCTTACTTATACTGATACTACGTGCAAAGTTTCATGAATGTAGCCCTCTGCCTGTGTGGGTGGTGGCCGAGTCATTGACATGCTTCATTTTGGAGTGTCCAAGAACCTAAGGATACTTTTTCAAAATTGTTATAAAAACTAATATGTATGATTTAAAGTGTGTTAAAATGTCATTTTCTGCCTTAAACAGTCGATTATCAACTTCCTGGTACTCCAATTTGTTTAAATTGTAAAAATTGTCACAGGTCATTTTACATGGAAAATGACCCTTTTTGACATCTTTGGGATTCTAAGGCCCCGTACCGCGTGCGATTCCAGCATAAAATGTGGAATAGGGTTACGTGATAATATATTCATAACCAGTCAGAACTATTTACCTCGGGATTGTACAGCATTAATGAATGATCTTGTGGTATCCGTCATTAGACATTCCATTCAATGCATTTGGATGCTAAATATCACCTGAAACGTTTTGCTTGTAATTCAAATGGAAATACTTAAGCTCAATCATCCGAACTGACACGGATGTGCATGGTAATATAATCAGGGAAGCCTAATGCACATTTTATAGCACAGTTGGCCTGAATTTCATATGTTGTGGGGCCTTTGAATCCCACAAATTTCAAAAAGTGTCAAATTTTCCATGTAAAATGACCTTTGACAATTTTCACAATTTAAACAAATTGGAGTACCAGGAAGTTGACAATCAACTTTCTAAGGCAGAAAATGAAATTTTAACACAATCTAAATCATAAATATTAGTTTTTATAACAATTTTGAAAAAATAGCCTAAGGTCCTTGGACACTGCAAAATGAAGCATGTTAATGACACGGCCACTACCCACACAGGCAGAGGGCTACATTCATGAAACTTCGCACGTGGTATCAGCATAAGTAAAGTCATGTTTGAGGAGCATATCACACCGATCCATTGAGCATAAGAAAAGTTTCGAAATTTTTAAAAAATACCCTTCAATTTTTGGACATTCCTTAGTTCCTTTCAGAACATAGAGGAATATGTGGTTTGTACATCTCCATTTCAAAACGTTTTGTGTCATTGATAATGTTGCCGTAATAACTGGAATCGCAATCATTGAATTATTGATGTGAACTTGCATAGTGTTTTGTATCACTGCATTACTTACAAATGTTTAAAAATCCAAAATGTTTGTAATTGCCATTGATTTGCATTGAGCACATTTAAAATTGATTGACCCCCCAAAAATTCTAATTTTTTAAAATTTGCTAGTATTTTGCCATTTGATGGTGTTTGGTGAAATAGTGTTGTGCGCTGAACATTTTTTCCATACAACTCGACGTGTGTCCAGAAAATTGAAATTGAGTGAAACTCGGATATGTTGCTCTTCAAGGCCATATAAACTATGTACATCTTTTCGTAGCGATCTGATGCTTCACCATATTATAGAGGGGATGCGTCTCGTCCAGTTAACATCTTGGTTTGTGTGTTGCCGACATTACTACTGATAATTATGCACAATTTTTAAAAAAATCGAATTTTCAAAATTTTGAAATACTCATGTCACAGCGTTGAAATGCATATGTCCACGCCTCATTTTGACTCCTAAGTAGTTTGCAAAAAACAGCAATGGAAAATATTCATTCCTTTTAAAGTTACAGAATTTTTATGAAAATCGCTGTATTCGATTTGCCGAACGCGGTCACTTTAAAGTGATGTAACTTCCACAGTAATGCACCGATTGTAAAACCAAAGCCAGATATAGAAAGCAGACGCTTTGTTTAATAAGGTGTAGTATTTGGATTGAACAAATGGCACGGGATGGGCCAACAGTGGGACCCTGTGGAAAATGGTACAATTTTTTTTCGGTATGATAATTTACAACAGAAACGTGTATTATTCTTATCTACGTCAAAATATAAAATAGAGAAAAAAATCACCCCTAGTTAAATTTAATTGCCTTTCTAATGGTGCCTCAATGAAGCCAATACGATAAAAACTATGGGCGTGGCGCACGAGTTGTGACAACAAGTCCAAATTCTTCGGAAAAATCAAAATAAATTCTTTTGACAGATTTCAAAGAAATTTAATTTATTTTTATAAATTAGTGTACTGAGGACCATTTTATGCTGACAAAATGAATTAAATTTGATTTTGACGAATTTCAAACACTTCTTGCAAATTCGCCAAATTTGGGGGTCACCGTCATAGTATTGTTTCCTATATGTTACACGAATGTTTGGCATTCACATATTTACTGCCGCAAAATGTTTTAAAAGTCTGGTAGATTCTACAAAAGTAATGAAATCTTCCGTATGATTGTCCGGCCAAATGGAACTAAGCTCTTGTGAAAATTCTGAAAGTAAACCATGGTTTTCATAACTCAAGTCAAAATATTAATTTTACAAATAAATTGTGGTGATGGAAGAGATGTCTTAAACTGTAAGGAGAGTTTTTTTGTTTTCCGTAAAATTCGTTATACTAGTATGTTAATCTACTTGTATTCATACAGGCTTATGTCAGCTTGTACAATGCCAAAGGATCATTACATGCATTGGTAAATTGAGCTGCAGTGACGATATAGCCAAATTCTGAAAATCATCATGTCACTGTAGAGTCATCTGTGACAATGGAAATGTGACTCACCACATAGCATGCACATATTCCCTGGTAACTTTGAATAATGCCGACGCTTTATTTAGTAGTTGTTAAATTTATAAATAAACCGATAAGGTAACTTGATATAAATATTATTTGCAATTAAGGTGTGTATAATATCCATCTTCAGTAACAACACTTTTTTTCTAAATATGAAGTATTTAAAAGATTTCCTTATAAAGCTTTCCATATTTGGTAACAACATTTTGATTCAACGGCGCATAATTATCACATTAACGCTTCAAAATTTCAAACACGTTTGCATGCCACTTACATGCATAAAACATTGTGTACCACCTACTTCATATGTGAGCCAATTATCGTTGCAATAATGTGATATCTTTTTAAATAAATATGATAGTTTTATGTAACCCTAATGCGAACAAGATATCAGACATTCAAGCAATTAGCCATATATATTTATATTCCGAAATATAAATATGTCGTTATTAGCATTATTTTATACGTTGCCATTTATTTAATCAGAAGCTGGAAAAGATAACTTTAACATATTCTGATCAGACCGGTTACACCTTGGACAGCCTAATAACTTAACCTTGCAGTGAGGAAAAATGAAGCAAAAATAAAGAGCCGCCAGCCAGAATTGAACCGAGAGTGCATCACCATCACTCAATGTGACGTAGAATCTGTTTGCACTTGTGTAAACTTGCAGCTCCCTTCCAGTTTCCACTTGCAAGCGATCACCAGCTGTTTGTATTTACCATCACAACTGAACATAAAAAAATTGTTATCAAATATGCTTCCCAAATTGGAGTGGTAATCAGTTTAATATTTGCAGAGTTTTTTTTAGAAAAATCTCATTTTTTCCTCAGCGGAAGTAATTACCCCCTGTATTCTTCCAATATGGCATTCTTGTCCTGTGCCAACCCATTTAATAAACACAACCATGGATCTCACTGGGCGTCGCGAGTTGGGTTAAACGAGATGGATGGCAATTTTGTCCATATGTTTAAAACCTTCTTACCGAGGCTGTCTCCAGGTAGTCATATATGTGGTGGCTGCAGAAAACAAGTTGAGAACCTTTTGCTGGACTCGTCGAAAGTGTGTTGTGACCCGCTCTCAATCGGAGCTCATCGTATCTCCTCAGGAAAGAAAGTGACTTCCAAGTTAAAGGGAAAGTTTCCGTTGAGCCTCGCATCTACGATCACTGGTCGAACAATTTGTGCCAATTGTTGCATTAAACTAAAAACTAACGAAGAAGTTCTAGTGCAATCCGAGTTTAAATGTGTTAATCCGTTCAACCGTGAACCGCACGTTGCAGAATCATCAGCAAGGAGGGTTTCACTGTCACTTGCAACGAGGCACTCGACATACGCTGAGAAACTGATTGTTGGTTTGATCATATGTCACAAGTGTCGACTCAACCTGCGACAACCGGAGGAGGATATGGAGGTAGACTTTGACTGGGAGGAAGACGCTGAGATGTCGGATTCCATGAGCACTTCGTCTGTGGAATCGTTTCTCGGATATTCGGATGAAGACGAGGAAATGGCCCCAAGTCCGGATAAATTAGCAATGTTGAATCACACAATAAGCAACTTGGAACTGCCCCCTCCCCCATGTCAAAATGATCAAGATCCTGCGGCGATGAATTTAGAGAACGGGAATTTTGAAAATGAAAATTGTGGAGCAGCAAATCTTGGAGGAACTGGCCGAGCAGCAAATGTTGGAGGAAGTGGCGGAGCAGCAAATCTTGGAGGAAGTGACGGAGCAGCAAATCTTGGAGGAACTGGCAGAGCAGCAAGTCTTGAAGGAAGCGACGGAGCAGCGAATCTTGGAGGAAATGGCGGAGCAGTAAATCTTGGAGGAAGTGACGGAGCAGCAAATCTTGGAGGAAATGGCGGAGCAGCAAATCTTGGAGGAAATGGCGGAGCAGTAAATCTTGGAGGAAGTGACGGAGCAGCAAATCTTGGAGGAAATGGCGGAGCAGCAAATCTTGGAGGAAATGGCGGAGCAGTAAATCTTGGAGGAAGTGACGGAGCAGCAAATCTTGGAGGAAGTGGCAGAGCAGCAAATCTTGGAGGAACTGGCAGAGCAGCAAATCTTGGAGGAAGTTTCGGAGCAGCAAATCCACATGCACTAAATCCGGAGCCATGTGCAAGTTGTACAGCATTAATGAGTGATGCCGAAAAGAAATTCAATGGTTGTGACAGTCGAGGAAAATACAACATCCTGACATCAATTCCGACAACAATTGGCAAAAACGAAGCACAGAGAATTTTTGGATGCAGCAAGTACCTAATCCGAAAAGCGTTTTCACTCCGAGAATCGGAAGGAGCGTTTTCGCATCCTCAACCAAAAAACTATACAAAGAAGATCACAAAGAAAATCAGACAGCAAGTAACTGACTTCTACAAATCTCCAGAAAACAGCCGGACTCTTGCTGGAAAGCGTGAAACCATTTGCATTAAAACCGGCGACAACGCAGGACTAGTTCGAGTAGCAAAAATTCGGTTACTACTTAGCCTTGAGGAATTGTACCGGGAATTTATAATAAAGTATCCAGAGACCGACATTTCAATTTCATCATTTTACTCGCTGCGGCCTCGTGAATGTGTGTGGATGGGCCACAAGCTCTACCAAAAAACATGCGCCTGTGTTGTCCATGAAAATTTCGATCTTTTGCTGCAACAGCTTGGGAAACCTGTCCAGCTTTCATGGGTGCTATCCAATTTACCTTGTCACCAGAATTTTGAAGCCTGCATGATGGGCCTTTGCCCACACTGCCCAGAAGAAGAAAATATTGAATGGCTTTTCACCGAGTTGCAGGATATCAACGAGATTACGTTTTATCAGTGGCAGAGTACTGATGGTGTGGAAATGATGAAACTATCAGAGAGTGTCTCAAGTTTCAAAGAAAGAGTGAGGATCGCAATTCCGAAAATTTTGAAACATCACTTTTACGTTCATATGCAAAACCTGTTTGTGAATCAGTGGAAGGCTTCGGCAAATATGACCCCGCACGAAGTATTGGTGACCGTTGACTTTGCAATGAATTATAACTTTGTGCACCAAAATGAGATTCAAAGTGCCCATTGGCAACATGTCCAAGCCACACTGCATCCGTTTTTTGTTCAGTGGTTTTGTGGGGCAGAACAACGACTTCGTTTTTGCACATATGTGGTGATTAGTGATGAGTTGGCGCATAATACAAAAACCTTTTACGCTTTTCAATCAGAATTTATGAAACGAGTAAAGGTCGATCTCCCATTTGTTATGAAAATACGCTATATTTCGGATGGATCCAATGCGCAGTATAAAAACTACATGAATGCTATTAATATTGTTTACCACAAGATCGACTTTGGCTGCGACGCTGAATGGGAATATTTTCCCACGGCCCACGGGAAGGGTGAGTTCATTTAAATTTAAACTAAATATAGTTTGAATATTTTTTAAAAAATATGTAAAATAGGAAAACGTCAATGAATGAATCAAATATTAATAATGCTGTTTATTTTCGTTTTTGTACCAGGTGAGTGTGATGCTGCCTCAGGAGTAGTGAAACAGTCGACCCGATTAGAGAGCCTGCGCAGAAAGCCTTGGGAACCCAAGATTACAAATCCGAAAGAGATGTATGATTTTTGCAAAGAGAAATTGGAAACTGACACACGAAAATTTATGTTCGTGACTAAGGAAACCGTCCACTCATATTTTGCAAGCTTGAACGCAAGATTTCAGCAGGGGAAAACCATCAGGGGGACACGTGACTTTCATTCATTTCGTCCATTGAGTAACGGAATCATTGAGGCAAGGAATTTCTCTCTCCAGGAGACGCCCAAAATTATCAGGATTACCGCAGATGTCCCAGAGACCCAGTATAATGTAAACCAGTTTGTGGCTGTGCGATTTGGCCGAGACTTCAATATTGGTATAATTCAGGACATCAATGAAGATGAATTACTTATTCATTTCTTTAAGAAGAACCTCCAAACTGGAAAAACAACGTTCTCGTGGTCACGGAATCTAACCGACAATGCGGTTCTAACCAGCGATGTTCTGGCTTCACTTTCTCCGCCGATTCCAACAACCAGGAGTGGACGAGTCTTCACGTTTCCTGAGAACGAGCTGGACGATATTATTAGGAAAGTAAATGCTGACTAAATTAAGGTGTCGGTGTTAATCTTTTGTCGTCACATTTTTCGGCATATCGGTTTTTAAAAGTTACATGTCAGCAATTTTATTCAAAATATATCACTAAATGTATTATCAATTGTTACCAATTTCTTACTAATTGTACGGAACGATTAGTTTATACTATTAGACGCGTAAATGTAAATAAAAACGAGAAATATATTTGAATACACATGAACAACTACACTGGAGTTAGAAACAATAACTATAAAATATTCACGTTGAGAACTTTCAAACGGGCTTCACCACCTTACGTAGCCGATTTTGTAAGAAATGTTTAAAATTCATAATGTATACAAGTCCTTTATATTTCTGAGGTAAACCTAGAGTACCTTGAGACCTTATTTTCACCGCCAGAATTTATTTTTAAAATGAATATTTTGACTTGGGTTTAAACAATTGTGGATTTCTTGCCGTATTTCCAAAGGAGCATGGATCCACTTGGTCGTCAAAGCAAACGGAAGATTCCATGATAATTTCATGAAAATAATTCCCGCTCCTGAAAAAATCCAGCTCATTGAATAATCATGTATTAAAAATCCTAAAAACATCCCAAAATTAGCGACAATTCCCATAAAAGGACCAAAGTCTCACACTGCCGGAACTCAAGCTTTTCTGTGTATGGCATAAAATGGTCTACATGAACATCTGTGAGCCATAATCGTATAAAAATAATCAAAAAGTCCCGGAGATAAGATATAATCGACCAAAAAACCGGAAATTCTCACATAACCCCAATCCAAAAAATTCCGCTCCTGCGACGGCCGTTGCAGCAAACCGACATATTTCAGACGTCTGATAGTAACAACCAGACTTTTAAAACATTTCAAGCCGTAAATTTGTCAATGAAAAACATTGTTGTAACATATAGGAAACTTCGCTATGACCAGGACCACCTTACGTTGTGGATTTTGTGAGAAATATTTAAAATTCAATCAAAATCAAGTGTAATGCGTTTTGTCAGCGTAAATTGGTCGTTAGTACACTCAATTATAAAAAGAAATCAAATTTCTTTGGAATCTGCCGAAAAAACTATATTCGAATTTTCGGACGAAATTTGACTTGTGTTGACAACTCATGCGCCCCATCCACACCTTTCATCGTATTGGCTTCATTGAGGCACCATTAGAAAGGCAATTAAATTTAACTAGGGGTGATTTTTTTCTTCTTTCCGTACTTTGATGCATATACGAATAATACACGTTTCTGTTGTAAATTATCATACCGAAAAAAATTGTACCATTTTCCACAGGGTCCCACTGTTGGCCCATCCCGTGCCATTTGTTCAATCCAAATACTACACCTTATTAAACAAAGCGTCTGCTTTCTATATCTGGCTTTGGTTTTACAATCGGTGCATTACTGTGGAAGTTACATCACTTTAAAGTGACCGCGTTCGGCAAATCGAATACAGCGATTTTCATAAAAATTCTGTAACTTTAAAAGGAATGAATATTTTCCATTGCTGTTTTTTGCAAACTACTTAGGAGTCAAAATGAGGCGTGGACATATGCATTTCAACGCTGTGACATGAGTATTTCAAAATTTTGAAAATTCGATTTTTTTAAAAATTGTGCATAATTATCAGTAGTAATGTCGGCAACACACAAACCAAGATGTTAATTGGACGAGACGCATCCCCTCTATAATATGGTGAAGCATCAGATCGCTACGAAAAGATGTACATAGTTTATATGGCCTTGAAGAGCAACATATCCGAGTTTCACTCAATTTCAATTTTCTGGACACACGTCGAGTTGTATGGAAAAATGTTCAGCGCACAACACTATTTCACCAAACACCATCAAATGGCAAAATACTAGCAAATTTTAAAAAATTAGAATTTTTGGGGGGTCAATCAATTTTAAATGTGCTCATTACGTAATCATAAAATAAGAATCATAGTATACGAAATGCATCGCGCTATCATTAGTCATAAACCAATGTGGATTGAAAGAAACCATTGTCACCTTGGTCATTATATAAACTACATACACCAAAGTTCCAAAAATGTCGAATTCATGTTCATCAACGTCATTAAAATTGATTTCATTAATTAAAGTCCAATAATTTTTAATTCGTTAATTGGTTTTGTAGATACCTAAGAACATAAAACGATCCAGATGTAGCCCAAAAATTCAACTGTGTTAAATGTTCAATGTCTCTTTAAACAACAAATATATCGGAAACTATAATCATTTTTGTAACCCTGACAGAATAGTTCTGCAGTGGATGAAGTCCTTCAGCTTGAATATAGACGGCCGCCAGTTACATTTTTTTCAGGAAACGTGTTTCTCTTTGATGTTCGTCTCCCAACCTGGAACTCAAATTCAGGTGTTTTGTAACATAGTTCGTGTTTGGATTGTGCAAATAATATACCGGAACTTACGTCAGTTCTTAGCTTAAGCATTTCACTAGGAGGTATTCATAATTATGGATATGCTGATCGGTTATGTATGTCATAGTGTACCAATGATTTCCAAATACCATTCATCCGTAAACCATCACCTACGGGTAATATGCCAAGCAATACGTGATGAGCATTAGTAAATTGAAATAACTTTTACTAGTTTGAGTTCAAAGCTAGGTGGACATACAAGTTATTCAAAAGAGGAAGACGGATTAGTTTGCTGCGAATTTGACTGAAATCAATGCGTGTAGTCCAAAAAATGGATGCGTAATTTGAAATGCGTCGTATATGTCGATTTCATACGTCTACGAGCATGCATGCTTGGAGGGACAGGAAGATTAATTCCAAACTCAATGGTGCAGATTGTGGTTCTAAGTATGCCCTGAACTACTAAATTTATATTTGAAAACATATGTCGCCATAATTTATATATTTACAGATTCACGTAACCATATAGATTTTAATCTTGTGTAAAGACGTGCATACAATATCCATCAATCTGCATGATTCTCGTCTTTTGTAACGATTACAAGGGTCCACCAAAATAGAACGAATCGATTGGTAATATCAACTTGATATGCCTATATTGTAACTTTAACAAATAAATATGGAATAAATAAAATGTGTACTTGCAAGCTGCAACGTAGTATATTTTGTATTATTTCGATCGTTGATTTATTTATACGGTGTAACAAAACTTATTATGATATGCATAATTGATAACTCCTTGCAGTATAATATTAATTACACAAATGAAATAGTCCAGGATATCATGTACCATTGTTCTCACATGTAGTAAACATTTGCCTCACGGTGTACACAAAAGCATGTATTTATTTCACAGATATGTAATAATTACTCAACGGAACATTTACCCATTGTGAAATGTGCACAATTGCATAATACCTATCAGTGTCAGTAGCCATTTAGGTGATTTGAAACACCATAATAATATAATACCTATATCGAGAAACTAGAACTGGGGTTTACACTTCGTTTTTTACATCGACCGTATCTCTGTTCGTTTTATAATACGTTTATACCTGACTATATCTGTACATTAGTCACATATGTCATTAAAATATAGTAATACTAAACTTCTATCATTATTATGAACATAAACCATAAAGCGTCATTTGGAGAAAACAAGTGATCGGGTAATAAGGGCAGTCCATATCGAAGATTGCATATGGAACACGTGTTCATGTCTTTGTAATAATAGAATTCAATACTGCCAACGTCTGAGAAGTTAGTTTTTTTGCAGGCACATAGACCCTAACAGATGAGGATTTACCTTTAACAGACTTTCGCCTGAACATCTTTTGAAACATACATGTCAGTACAATCTTGATTCGCATATAAAGACTGACACAAAAATCGACAATAATGGTCTTCAACAATCCATATGCTTCAGCAATGAATATAACGGATCCTAGTGAACTACCGGCAATCAATAATGTAAAGATTACCAAGATTCCGCCGCTCATGTCCGGACGGATAAGCTCTATCCCTCTCCACTGCTCATCCTCTTCCGCGTATACGCTACTCAACAATCGGTTCACCCTACTGGTCCATATTCCGCTCTCGTAGCGCATATATTTTAACCTTTTAATTAAGTATAATGGCCAGAAACCATCTAAGTTTGTAATAATTGTTCTTCCAAAATAATTTTCCTTTCCAATGTTTAGATTTGTAATTCCTTCCCTCAACATGTTTCTGAATTCAACGAGACACTTCCAATACGGCAAGATTACTGCGGTTTTGTTGCAGTTTCGAATACTCTGGAACATTTTTTCCGTCTGCATTTCATGGTACATACTAGAATGAAAAGGACCGGCTTTTTTAAACCCAGTAAAGAAAATGTCACTAGCCTTGGGGTGAACTATTGCCATTTTACTTATTGAGTTTGCAGTTTCGCTTTTGTTGGATTTCCCGTAAACGTCCAACCATTCAACAACATCAAGCTTTGCAGGAATGGAGTAATTTGTACGCACATTATCGTATACATTAAATGAAAACCCATTCATTTCCTGCTTGAAATTTACTTTAAGTAGCTTTACTAGATTACCAGGATATGTCACTCTATCAAAGTTGTACCATACTTTATACAATATTGTTTTAAACCTGTCAGCAGTATCTCTGCTATATAATGCAAACCCGTCGTTCTGTAATTCATTGTATGTTCTGTAAGGAGTTGGTAGCCGTGGAGCAATCATATTGTACACGTTGGAATTCTTGTAGGCATTACACAAGACAATTGCAACCAGAAGTGTCAACATGTTAAGTTTTGATAGCACATGCGTACTGATCAGTATGGATGGAAATGGATCACCTTGCTCTAGAAATACCTTCACGTATGATATCAGTAGCTTCCAGCTACATCCTAGGTTGCGGTGAAACATGACTAGCACTGCTACTGTGATGGTACATGCGATCCAAATGTAGTTGTCAAATATGTTTACCAGTTCATCAAATGGCAAGCCAGGAGCATCTCTTTGACCACAGCTCATAAAGCGAAGGGAGCCCCAGTTATCAGCAGATAAGGCATGTGCACGTTCTGTAGACATTTTTGGGGTTGACAGCGCATCCAATCTAGGAAGCGAATATATTTCCTCGCATTTGGACGCTTTTTCTATTCTATCCGCTATCCCATTTATGCAGCGCACGCAGTCTTCCTTCATGCGTCCAAGGCTCCCTATGTACATACTGTAATTGCTAAACATTAACAGCAGCAACTGAGAATGAATTTTTGCTAAACTGTTTTCCTTTGGCTTTCGAGTGCCCACGTAAGATTTAAAATCTACTTTTTGGCAAAATAACATATCTGACGCTTCAGTAACAAATGTGTCTTTATATGATACGGCGTTGACAGCTACGAAACTAAACATTTCATTTGCTGCTAATCCTAAAGTGGTAGGAATCAAGGTAAATTTTGGATTTGTGGATCTGTTTGCTACATGATAGTAAACCAAGTGATTACAAATTCCTGTCAATGCAAGAATATCACTCTTATCTGTAATCATATACATTACAGCTGAACTATCTGTCAATAAAATGGACTCCGTTTTCGAATCCAAAACTAAAAGTGAGTATAGGTTTCTTCATGAAGGAAAGCTTCTTTGATGTTCGTAAATTTTCAAATAACTTCTTATGCCCCGAATGGTGGGATAATGTTCCCTCCGTAGTATAAAATCTACTGAAGGATCATTCATCTTTAGCCATTTTATGGCATATTCTTGGGGTGAAATGCTGACCCTCAATTCAAAATTCCAGGGCCTATGTCTTGAGGTGTATTCCAAAAACTCTATCGACAGTGTGCGTCCTAGACTGTTACCTTCCCCTGGCATGTCACAGGGTGTTTCGTTGCCTTTTCGGTTCCGGAACATTGTTGATTTGTTGTGGCTTTCGAGTTTAATCCATTCTAAGCTCATATACCGCCTAGGCAATAAATTACAAATCAGCATTCTAATTCATTCTTCCACACAATATAATAACATGTTATGCATTTTGCCGAACCACATATATGTGCATCACTTGGACGTTTGATATCCATGTATATGCATGGAAAGTATCATTTGATAAAACAACACTTACATCATAATACAAATAGTAGTGTACAAAGTGAGTTGAGTAAATGTGGTTCGACTACTTTTATTGAGGTGCATCTGCCTACATTTGTTTATCCAATTTATCAGCTTCAACGTAAACAAGTGGAATCGGATGTGCCATGATTATTGGTATCTTGATGGAAACTATATTATTGCGACGAAAGTTCAGCACATGGACAAACCATGCTCCTCTGTTCCCTGCAAAGCTAGACAACATTTCGTCGAAATAAATCAATTCACCCTGTGTGCTATTGTTGCTTTCAGAAAACAGTTTGCGAATATCTTCCGGTAGAAGATTGATATAACTAGTGTTTGCACTGGGATGATATAGACAGTGTTTCTCGGTTATATTTGTTATAGGCGTCAAAGCAAAAACATTTGCCAACATTATATACACTAGTAGTATATAAACTTGCTGCCTAAACACATCCATTTTGTCAATATGATATTATACTCTCGGGGTTACGTCCAAGGTGTTTGATAAGAGGTACTATGTGGAGTTTGAGTGGCGAAATACGTTGCTTATCAACGAAATTCTGTTATATACGAAGCTGTTTCAAGAGAACTGTAATATGCGGAATCAAAGTACGTACTTTCCGGTCAGTTACGTAAAATTGGTTAAAAGTATGGGATTGGTATTTAGACAAATTTGCTAATCCCACCGGCATTCGAAATTCCACCAAAGTCAATGTTCAGATATATCACATTTAATACTGGATTTTGGATGAAGATGTATTCACGCTTGAACTCCGTACTGACATTTATACTTCTGAGAAAACAAAGGATTCCGGTAGTCTGCAGCGCAATAGTATATCGATGAGAATAATTGAGACACCATCATTGAAAGCAATGAACTTAAAGGGCATTGTCACTTTTATCTCCGCATGTAAATTTATGCATTAAATTTTCCAACAGATGTTCATACTACCCGGCCCCGCAACACTTCACGTGTACTAGGGAATAAATGATGTGATACTTCAACCTTTCTAGTCCTGAGGACAATGGCTTTGGACGCTATCTATATTAAAATGCTTTCGTACAATATGTTATATAGAGTGGTTTAACATTAAGGTATTTGCACCCGACATTTTCAACTCTGATACATTCAGCCAATTACTTGGTATTATCAGTTTATGGCATTACTCTGACCGTTGGGTATAATAGTGGCACGAGCCGGTGTGCCTACCACGGGATATTAATGTTTAATGAGCAAAAAATATTGAAAGTGCCAATAATCGCAGCGTCCATCAACCTCTAACATGAAGATAAAAAATGTGGTAGTGCTAATATTTTTATTATGCAAAGCAGTTTTTAAAATTGTATCTACGAAGTTTCCGTATTTATGATGGTAGCTTTATTGTTAAGATAAGTCCATGAAGAAGGATAAAGTACGATCATTTATAGCGTTCGAATTAATGCAGTCAGCGACTGCGACCTAATTTAAGAAATAAAGTAATACGAAAAACACCACGAGAAACATTTTATTGATTGTGCAATAATAATGCATGATGTGTTTGAGCAGAGTTTTCCGTTTTTACATGAGAAACTTTTGTCAATAATAATGATCATTAAGGGTATACTACTTCGAACCTTGAAAGCTTATCTAGCCATTAAGTTTAATAATCAATGAATTGTTTTCCTGCAAATGTCGGGACACAATAATGCTTCATTTCGCTAACATATCAGTTTGGTAGTTCTGCTGTTACCGAAATTGCCGCTTGTCAACCGAAATGTTTTTGTGTAATGTACATCTGAGGTTGTTCAACAACAACCGATGTTCCAAATTGAGGTAAATGCGTAACCCAGCCCTTTGTCCACACATATTGCAAGATTTGATGACAGGATGAAGCTGCTACGCTACGGTTCTAATGCGGAAGGGCAAATTGAATACATGCTTCGGGAACGATATTCTCATGTTACTTCTAATCAACATTTGCAATGCTTCTCACTCGTACTGACCACATTTCCTTCAACATTCTATTAGCCACATTTTTTTAGTTTAATTTAGCACACATTGCGATATACCTCTACTATGATATATTTCAATATGTTATAGTAATTATGTGTACTAATAAATTGCTAAAACTGCGAATGAACAAAGGAGCATCAACCTCCAGTTTGCATGCGTTTATCGACGCGACAAAAATAATCTCTGTACATGGATTATATGTATTGATGTAACCCTTAACTTATTGCATATGAGGACGGCATTCCTTTCGCAAGCATTTATAAGAAAGTGTTTTGTTTGTAACAAGAAATTGTGTACAGCTATCTTCTATAATCGATATTTTTCATCAATGAGTAAAATTGAACCCAGCATGCTGCCAGCAAGCAATACTGTAAAGACAACCGAAATGTCTCCGCTATTGTTTGGACGAGTCAGTTCATTTCCTCTCCACTGCTCACCTTCTTCCGGATAAACGCTACTAATGAATCGGTCCACCCTACTGCTCCAAATGCCGCTCTCACCACCCTTGAGCTTCAGTCTTTTCGGCGACAATCGCACGCAGTAACCAAATGCATAAAAAATTCTTATAACTACTTTCGTGACCTCAAGTTCGAAGGGCCACTATAAGCATATCTTGGTATTTGATATATAACATTTTAACCCGATCTTTCCAATGGTGAAGGTTTCAGGTTAAAAAATTTGAAATCTGCCCGCCATTTTCAAAAACCCACCACAAACTGGTACTTTCTTCACAAAAGTTTGTTTTGCGGAAAAGTGTGAGCCTGAAGCGCCCCAACGGCTAGCAGATTCGAAATCAGCGTCATTTTTTAATCCTAGTCCCACTAACACTTAGCCGTTCCAGCTACGCAATTTTGAATAATTAATTAATTTGTGGACTGGTTTCAACATTGGTTAATGGGTCCTTCAGCATATATGTATGCAATCTTTCACGTAAGTGCATAATTTTATATTTTCGAAAAGGCAATTTTCGATATCAGGTCATCCATTTACATTTATAACCTGCTTCTAAGCTCCGAATTCGATAATTGTGTGTTATACCCTCTTTATGGAAGGTTGCTTACAAATATGCTGAAGGAGCCCTTAACCAATGTTGAAATCAGTCCAAAAAATTAATTAATCATTCAAAATTGCGTAGCTGGAGTGCCTAAGTGTTAGTGGGACTAGAAGTAAAAACTGACGCTGATTTCGAATCTGCTAGCCGTTGGGCGCTCCAGGCTTGCACTTTTCCGCAAAACAAACTTTTGTGGAGAAAGTACCGGCTTTTGGTGTTTTTTTTAATGGCGGGCAGATTTCAATTTTTTTGACCTGAAACCTTCACCATTGGAATGATCAGGTTAAAATGGTTTATGTCAAATACCAAGATATTCTTATAGAGGCTCTTCGAACTTGAAGTCATGAAAGCAGTTATGAGAATTTTTTATGCACTTGGTTACAACGTGAATCGGCGGCGTCAATCAAATCTAATGGCGACACGCTGTACACGACCGTTTTAAGTACTCGAATATAAAAATGATTTTCTTTCCCAATATTCATGTTTCTAAACCCACTTCACGTCAGGATTCCAAATTCGACAAGACACTGATGATACTGTAGAATAACGACAGTTTTGTCTGCATTTCCTAAGAGTCTGAGACATAGCTGTGGTCTGAAGTTCGAAATACGTATCAGCATCAAACATATCTGGCCTTATCAAAAAATGACTTCATCAATATCTAAGTCCTGACACACGGATCTTACTTCTGTGAAAATATCAGCATATATGTATATATGCAATACTACCTACAACATTTTAATTTAAGAAATGACTGAAATATTGGTTGATATATCTTTGTACTGTCTTAGGTGGTTGACTAATATTTTATTGCAATAAAGTATTCAAAAGGTAAACTATCGCATTTTCCATCAGCTAACACTTTGCAGAATTGATATTGAACTAGAGAAAGTAATCGTTCTGGAAGTATTTTCTGCCAATGTTCAATCGAGATCTTTTCTTCAAGCGCTTACTTTGCCGAGTAGAATACCACCGTATATTGATTGGAGAGAGTAAGGCTAATGAAGTGTTTCATGTGAAGTAAAATCAATAAACCCAGTGCATCTTCAACGATTACAAACATTTATCAAGGGCAAATAAAACCAATTGTTTGAAGGGGATTTCTAGGCTAGAATTACTGGATTTGATTTGTACCCAATCCACAACTGGGACGCAAACTGTATGTACAGCTGTATTGCTGTTTGTTATAGCGTCAACTGGCAAGACGTACCAGCTTCGTGCCCATTTTAAAAATATTCCGATTCTCATTGTGCATTCCTATGGCAATTGATTGTCAAAGTTATGTACAAACACAGATATAACTGGTTTGTTTTGTGTATGAATTAAATATTGCAAATGCCTGAGGTACTTAATCATAAAAAATTAAAGCAAAAAAGGTTTGCAAGAAATCGCACCGGAAGCAAGTAACTAGCTTGCGTCGCAATTCGGCACATCAGTAGCACATCTAGAAATAATTATTGCCATGAATATTAGTAGATACGTAAAATTGCGAAACTGATGCATAAATCGCTTTGACGGCAAATGATGTTACAAAATATAGAAACTAATTTCCCCTTGCGGAAAATCAATTTAGTGAAACTCTGCATAATACGGTTTATCGGTGTGACAATATGATTATATTTACACGTGCGCTATATGGGTCTTTTCAGAACAGAGCGAAATTTGGGCTTTAAATACGCCTTATGGTTTTGGGTAATTGATAATTTGGCCGTAATTACATTAATCGTAGCGATATCATCATACATGTGAACTTTCGTATTACTGAACTTTTGTATTTTCGTCTTATGGCATTACTTAAAAAATGTGTGTAATCGCTATTGACTTGCATGAAGTAATCATGTAACAAGAATCATAATATTTGAAATTATTCACGCAATCATCCGTCATATACATATATATATAGAAATACACCACACTCACGTTCATCATTAACTAATGAACATCAAAACCCGAGATTGTAGAATTCTTGTGCAACAACGGCTTTCAATTTGACTGCATTAACTAAAGTCCAATAATTTTCCATACCACATTTCCTATTAAATATACTTAAGTATATAAAGGCATTCATACGTAGTATAAGAATTCAATGAAGCTACATGTGCAATGTGACGATTATCAATTAGTGATGTCGACGAAACTGATGTTGGTTGTTCATCCGTAATTGTAAATTCTATTTTGATGCAGAAATATGTATAACTGAGTAATATTCCACAGTTTTCGATTTTAGATTAGAAGCCAGAAAATTTTTTCAGTCATTAATGTGAAATCAATGCGACCTCCGTAGGCAGTATGCAACTGCAATGGTTGGTGTTGGTATTTTCCTCCAAGTTGCAATAATATTATTTCATTCCTACACAATCCTGCATTTTATTGATTCATAACACTCGATACATTTCACATGGCGTTGAAGTACAAAAACATTTCTGCCAGTGCGTTACTCGTTCCCGTTATTCGTTACGTTATTCGTTACTTTGTGAATTTATACGCGTTACTCGTTACCGTTGCGATACTGTATCGGCAACGGTAATGCACGTAGCGCGTTACCATTTCTAACGCGATACTTCAACTCTGCTCATTGCCGTTTAGATTGCAGTCTTGTGTCAAATCATTCATACGATATCTATCATTCTGCATGAATATTTCCCATTTCGTCGTTAGTAAAGGTTACTTATATCAACGTAGAATGAACGAATAACTTGATATGCCACTATTGTAACTTGTTAGCGTCTTCGTTTATGGCGGAAATAACAAAAATGATGTCGCTATACACACAGCGTAATACAATGCCACTACACGTGCAAACAGAGATGTAGTGGACAAAATATGCACTTCCAGGTAGCGTAGTTTAGTTTTATTATTTCGATCCGGGATACATTTACTTTGGTGTCGCAAAAATTCATATAATATGTATAATTGTTAACTCATTTCCGTACATAATAACTTACACAATTGATGTTCTCCCTGGTCCGGCATGTCATGTGTATTGTTCGTACCCGTAGTAAATTTTTGTGTCACGGTGTACATAAAATCATGTATTCATGTTATAGGTATATAATAATTACTCTACCGAAGCACGCATACATTACGTTTGATTATTTCGATGTCGCTTTTGAACTAGTTGAAGCTAAACTACTCAATATTTACAAACTACGAAATATCGCCATTATCTCTGATGGGGTCACAATAGGTTCATTTCGAACTGCGTAAAACTATTGTACTTATATACCACTAGTATATATGAATGAGGTATTGACATATATTGTAATAATAATAATTTTGTGTAAATTTACTTTGTTCTAAATAATTATAACATGTTAAAATAGTCTACCGTTGTAACTAATGCATGTATAATATTGGTATTACATACCTATCTGTAACTCACATATGGATACCCTGTATTTATTTATATTTATTGACTTTACTGCAGATACAATATCGTATAGTAGACATTACTCTAATTAGGCATTACCTCAGGTTCCTAGAGATCGACTTACACATACGCAAGGTCGTATTGATGACATTAAAATCATCAATACACTGACTTCCTCAGACGAAGGACCTCTGGCTCAGGAGCCATCTCCATATTACTTGGGTCTTCGTACCCAGACTAAATAAATATAGGCTATTATCCTTTCTAATAAACATTCCTACTTAGCGAAATCTTACTTAACTCAATATCTCATTATTTGGAACATATACCTCTTTATTAACGCAACTCGGAGAAAGCACAAAATTGCGAGATAACACCAGTCAATTTCCAAGATCGCTGGCCGCATGCTATTCATGTATTTGTAATCATGACATTTCAAACTGCCAACGATGTAAATTAGTTTTGCGCAGGCACAAATACCCTATGAGATGAGGATTTACCATTAACGAATTTTCGTCTGAATATCTTTTGAAGCATGAACGTCAGTGTCATCTTCATTCGAATACAAACACTGACCCAAAGTTTGACAATAATGGTCTTCAAAAATTTATATGCTTCAACAACGAATGCAATGGATCCTAGTGCACTACCCGCCATCAACAATGTAAAGATAACCAAGATACCCCCGCTCATGTCTGGACGGGTTATTTCGATCCCTCTCCACTGCTCACTTTCTTCCGCGTATACACTACTCAACAACCGATTCACCCTACTTGTCCATATTCCGCTCTCAGCACGCATCAGCTTCAACCTTTGAATTAGGTATAGCGGCCAGAAGCCTTCTAGGTTCGTAGTAATTATTCTGCCAAAATAATTTTCGCTTCCAATATTTAGATTTGTAATTCCTTCCCTCAACATTTTCCTGAATTCTACAAGACACATCCAATACGGTAAGATTACAGCTGCTTTGTTACAGCTCCTAATACTCTGTAACATTTTTTCTGTCTGCTTTGTGTGGTAAATATCAGAATCAAAAGCACCGACATTTTTAAACATATCAATGAAAAGTTTCCTAGCCATGGGGTGAATCATTGCCATTTTACTTATTGAATTAGCCGTTTCACTTTTGTTGGATTTCCCGTAAATATCCAACCATTCAATAACCTCAAGCTTTGCAGGGATGGAGGAATTTGTATGAACATTATCGTAAACATGAATTGAAAACCTATTCAGTTCTTCCTTGAAATCGACTTTAAGTAGTTTTACATGTTTGCTATGATATATGACTCTATCAAAGTCGAACCGTAATTTCTCCATCGCAATCATAAACCTGTCAACGGAAACTCTGCTATATATTGCAAACCCATCGTTCTGTAATTCCTCGTATGTTCGGTAAGGAGTAGGTAGCCGTGGAGCAATCATGTTATACACGTTAGAATTCTTGTAGGCATTACACAAGACAATTGCTACAAGAAGGGTCAACAGGTTCAGTTTTGATAATGCATGCGTACTGATCAATTTTGCAGGAAATGGATCACCTTGCTCTAGAAATACCTTTAGGTAGGATATCATTAGATTCCAGCTACATCCTAGGTGACGATGGAACATAACCAACGCCCCTACTGTGAAAGCACATGCGATCCAAATGTAATTATCAAAAATGTTTACCAGTTCTCCAAACGGCAAGCCCGGAGCGTCTCTTTGACCACAACTCATGAAACGAAGCGAGCTCCAGTTATCAATAGATGATACATGAGTGGATTCTGTGAACATTTTGGGGGTTGATAACGCATCTAAATTAGGAAGTGAATATGTCTCATCGGATTTGGATTTTGATGCAATTCTAACCAGTATGCCATTAATGCAGCGGGTACAAACCGTTTCTCCGCCATCAATGAGGTTAATGTACATACTGTAGTTTTTAAATATTGAGAGTAGCAGCTGAGAATGAATTTTTGCCAAACTATATTTCTTTGGTCTTCGAGTGCCCATGTAAGACTCAAAACCATTGGTTTCGCAAAAGAACATTTTCGACGCTTCCGACATAAATTGGTGCTGATATGAGACGCCGTCGTTGGCTGTGAAGCTAAACATTTCATATGTGGTTAATCGCAAAGTGGTTGGAAGCAAAGCAAACTCGGGATTTGTTGATCTGTTTGTTACATGACAGTATATCAAGTGATTCCATATTCCATTAAACACAGGAACACCCTTTTCATATGTTATCCTACGAATTGCTTCTGAACTATCTGTCAATAAAAGAGTCCACGTTTTCGAATCCAATACGATAAGGGAGTACAAGTTATTCGAGGATGGGAAACCTCTTTGATTGTCGTCAATTTTCAAATCACTTTTTCTGCCCCAAATGGTGGGATATCCTTGCTGTCTTAGCATAATTTTATCCGACGGATCCTGCAGAGGTAGATATTTTAGAACGTGTTTTTGGGGTGAAATGCTTACCCTCAATTCAAAATTCCATGGCCTATTTCTTGACGTGTATTCCAAATAGTCTAACCACAGTGTTCGTCCTAGACTGTTTCCTTCACCTAGCATGTCACAGAATGTTTCATTGCCCTTTCTGTTCCGGAACATTGTTGATTTGATATGACTTTCCAGTTGAATTGATTGTAAGGTCATCATCCGCTTCCTAAACAGGAAATTGCAAATTAGCATCTTAATTTATTCTAATTAACAATACAATAGTATGCGATGCTAATTCGCCAAGCTACATATAAATGGTTCATTTGTACATTTGCTATTTCTGTATATTTGAAAAAACAAGACATACATCATAAAGAAAATATTAATGAACCAAGTGAGCCGCGTAAATGTGATTCAACTGTAATAATTGAGGTGCATATTGCTTACCTTGATTTAGCAATTTTTATAGCTTCAATGCGAACTGATGGGATAGGATGTGCCAGGATGATTGGTATCTTGGTGGAAATGATATTCTTGCGACGAAAATTCAACACATGAACAAACCACGCTCCCCTATTTTTGGAAAAGCTAGTCAATATTTCGTCGAAATTATTCACGTCTGGCTGAGTGGTACTGTCTTGGTCAGAAAACAGTTCGCGAATATGGGTCGGTAGAAGATTGACATAATTAACGTTTGCGCTGAAAGGATACATACAATATCTCTCGGTTTTATTTGGTAAAAAACTTGAAGCAAATACATTTGCCAACATTAAGTGCATTAATAATGTATACACTTGCAGACTAGTCACTTCCATTTTGACAATATGAGATTAATCGCTCGGCTTTACTTCCAAGCTATTTGATTCGACGCACTATGCTGAGTTTTAGTGTGCAAATAATACGTTTCTATCCGTACAAGACAATTATATATTACGCTGTCCCTAGAGAATTCACAAATAAAACAAAAGTCAATGTCATTGTATCACTTTCAATATTTGTAAATTCCAAATATGATGGCGTTAGTACACTGGCCGTTAGATCAAGTCGCTCTTTGTAAAAGATGCAGTCAGTCTTGAACTCCAACCAGTACTGACATTTACAGTTGTGTGAGTAAATAGTGTTGGAGAACGAAGGATTCAGGTAGCTTTCCAGAGCACTATCGTATGTAAAAAAGCAAAAAATGCTCTATAGTTGAACAAACCGAACTTAAGGGGTGTTGCCACTTTAAATTATGTATGTATACATTTTCGTTGTATATTCCAATCGATATATCTTCCCCGAGAATTCATGACACCTAGCAATACTTCACATGCTAGTGTAATGGATGTGCTCCTTCAACATGTCAAGTACAGAAGACGATGGTTTTCTACGTTATCTATATTATAATGCTTTCGTATCAAATATTATATGGGGTTGCTCAATTTAAGGTATATGTACCTCCCATTTTCAATCTTATACATGCTAACAATGAAACGAATATTATCGTCAATATCCTGGTCGTCTTGGTACATTTAACTTTGGGTCAAATGTGGTTTTATCTTTGCATAGGGTTGCTCGTATGGTTTTATATTATACATACATACATACATAGCGGCACGAGCCGGTGTGCCTACTGTGTCGTATTAATATTTAATTAACAAAAAACATTTAAAATGTCAATAGCCGCAGCGACCATCAACCACTAGTTTGCAGGAAGCATAAAGAACAAAGATGTGACAATGCTAATATTTTAATTCTGCCAAGCATTTTTTTTTAAAACTTTATCAACCAAGTTTCTCCATTTATTGTGATAACCCAATGCTGCAATGCTAATTCGTTTTTCATGAGAAGTGCATGAAGAAGGATAAAGCGTGATCACATAAAGCCTTCATGTAGATGGTCGAATTCATGCAGGCATCGACTGGGATATGATTTAAGTTAAGGAAGCAAATAATACGAAACCCATTCAGAAAAAGAAGTTTATTGATTAAATCAATCGTTTTACATACATTACATACAGTGCTTGGCCGCAAAATAATCTTTCAGGTATGCTGAAATTACAAGTATAAGCTAATGCATAATTGAGATAGAAATGAAGATATTTCTCATTTTCGTCATCATCAGAACAGCATCATTTGCACCATAATTATATTTTTGACTCGTATTACGTTTGACATTAAAAGCTCATATTTTACCTTATCTTTGATTGTTAAATTTTTTGTTCCGAGAGATTTTAACTTGAGAAAAAAATTAACTTGATGAATTTTATTGTAGGAAAATTATCTGCCCTTTCTTACTCCCACGTTATGATTCATTCATGACGAATTTTGTTCAAGGCAGATGGTGACATAAGTTTATGTTGTTATGTGAAAGGAAGGCAAGTTAGAGTACATTTACAAATCTGAATGTTTTGTCATATGTCCACACCTTATCATTTCTGCATTGCCTAAATACAATGTATATCCTATGGTAGCGGAGTTTTGATTGCATTTTTAACAATGCTTAATTAACTGCGATTGATTTTACAAAATAATTCTAGGATAATTCCTTCAGTCTTGATCAATTTCTCACTCTATTTCCGATCTACGACGTCGAATCATTGTAGCCATGACGGCAATTGTATGAAATCGCGTCTTTCCAAAGCATATCGTTTTTCGACGGGAAAATAATTTTGGTAAACGGATTCTGTGTATTGATGTAGCCTTTCTCTTATTGTATATGAGATTGACTACCTTTTGGAAAGTGTGCATCAGAAAGTTGTTTGCTTGCACCCACAAATTGATCACAACTACCTTCCATAATCGATATGTTTCAATAATGAATAAAATTGAACCTAATACGCAGCCTTGAACCAATATTGTAAATACGACTAAAATCCCTCCGCTGATGTTGGGTCGAATCAGTTCGCTTCCTCTCCACTGCTCACTTTCTTAGGCATAAACGCTACTTATCAACCGATCCACCCTACTGGTCCATATTCCGCTCTCACCACCCAATAGCTTCAGTCTCTTAATCGCATATAACGGCCAGAAGCCGTACATGACCGTTTTCAGTACTCGGCCAAAGTAATTTTCTTTTCCAACGTTAATTTTTGTTATCCCACTTTTCATCATTTTCCCAAATTCAGCCAGACATTTCCAATACCGCAAGATAACGGCAGTTTTGTTGCATTTCCGTAGAGTATCAAACATGGCGTCTGTCTGTAATTGGTAGTACGTGTCTGGATCAAATTTATCCGGCCTTTTAAAAATAGAAGTAAATAGCTCGATGGCATTAGGATGTACCGTTGTTGCTTTACTGATTGATTTCACCGTTTCGCTTTTGTTGGATTTGCCGTGCATATCCAACCACTCAAATACCTCTACGTTTCCGCGAACTGTGGCTCTGTATTTCGACTCGTATGAGATTGCGAATGCAAGTTTGCGGCCATTCACATTGAACAATGCTTCAGTATTAACTGCATTAACATTGCGACTCCGATGCGCTTTAAAGTACACCAGTTTTGCAAAAATGATATCCATGTTATCAACTGATGCTCTGCTATATATTGCAAACCCGTCTTTCTGTAATTCCTCATATGTTCGGTATGGACTCGGAAGTCTCGGCGCTATCATATTGTATACGTTGGAATTCTTATAAGCATTGCAAAGGACAATTGCTATCAAAACAGATATTAGATTCAGCTTCGATAATGCGTGCGTACTGATCAATTCAGCTGGAAATGGATCACCTTGTTCAAGAAACACCTTGACGTAAGCAATTAAAACATTCCAGCGGCATCCTACGTGGTAGTGAAACACAATCATCACTGCTACTGAGAGCGTACATGCTATCCATATGTAACTGTCAAATATATTTACCAGTTCGGTAAAGGGCAATCCGGGTGGATTTTGTTGACCGCAGCTCATGAAGCGAAGCGAGCTCCAGTTGTCAACCGAAATTGCATGGGCAGCTTATATTAACATGTTGGGAACTGACACGACAATTAATCTGGACAGATATTCCGTTTTGCATATGGATGCCGGTTTCATATTTACCTCTACTCCGTTTATGCAGTGGATACAGTTCTTTAGCTTAACTTTAGACGGTCTCAGTTTATCCTTTTCCATCGCCACATACATACTGTAATTTGTTAATGTTGAAATCAGCAACTGCGAATGGAGCTTAACCAACCCATTTTTCTTGGGTGTTCGTGTGCCTACGTAAGAGTCAAAACCTGGTGTTTCACAATAAAGTTCATGGTAGGGTTGTGACAGAAATATACCGGAGCTAACGTCGGCTCTAAAACTAAACATTTCGCTGGGAGGTGTTGTTAATGGAGACGGCAGCAAATCAAATTCAGGATTTTTTGATCGGTTGTTTATGTAATAGTACACCAAGTGGTTCGAAATGCCGTTCATTTGTAACGCATCACCCTCATGTGCAATCTCACGCAACACATGGTGAGCATTACTGACCAAAAATGATTCTTTGTCCGAGTCCAATACTAAGAGAGTATACAAGTTTGAGGAAGATGGATATGTGTGTTGTTTGTTTCGAAGTCTTTTGAAATCAATGTCTGCATCCCAAACTGTTGGATACGGCTGCTGAAATACTGTTAGTTTGTTTGATTGAATCTTATATTTCGGTTCCTGCCGTCTTAGAGCAGAAATTCTTGGAGACAAGTCAACTCTTAATTCAAAATTCCAGGGTTTATGCTTTGACGTATAGTTCAAAAAGGCCAACGAAAGTGGTCTTCCTAGACTGTTGTCTTCGCCTATCGTGTTGCAAAATGTTTCGTTCCAGACTCTGCTCCGGAACATTGTCGATTTGCTTTGGCTTTCCAATTTGATCCATTTGATGCGAATTACTCTCCTACACGGGAATTATAAATTGACATCGGATTTTACTTTGGTGTCATATTATCATTATTGTACACATATGTTTAGCTTACCAATCTTGATCCCGTGCATACTTTTCGAGACGCACTGATGGGATTGGATATGTCAGGACAATTGGAACCTGGAAGGAAACAACGTTAATACGTCGAAAGTTTGTCACATGAACAAACCAGTTTCCTTTGTCTGTAATTAAGCTGGATAAAATTTCATCAAGGTTATCCAGCTTAGTATGTGCACTAGTGATTCCGTCATGAAACTGTTCTCGAAATTCGTCCGCCAGATTGCCAACGTAACTAACGTTCGACGTAAGAGGGTAGAGACAATATGTCTCGGTTTTTGTCGGTATTGAAGTCGAAGCAAAAACGTTTGCAATCATTGCAAGTGTAACTAAAGAATAATTGAGCGGTATAATACTTTTCATTTTGCCAATCTGAGAGTAAAGTATAGGGCTTGCTTAAAGAATGCTTATTTTATGATATTCGAAGTGAAAGCGAGAATATTATAAGAAATACAACGATAGGAAATGATTACGATGAAAGCGTTCTCGAAAAAAATTGTTTTGCGCTTTTCAAAAAATTATATCAGACTTCTAAATGGTTTGTTTGAAGTAACCAATGTACTATTTATCGTCAAATTAAACTACAGGTTTCTTTCAGACGATTGGAATGCTTTAATCAAGTATATATTACTTTATACGCTTTCATATTATATAAATCCTGGAGTTATTCCATCCCGTGGGATTTAAACTTATCGTTTGAAGGAACTAAAATATGCTGTCTCGCATGTCGATAAGAACTACAACTTGAACTACGTCCCAACTACAATTTTTGCATCTTCCTTTTGTACAAATTTCTTTATACATGATTATGTATAATACTACCAGTATCATATTAAATTATGCAACAATTGAAATACAGCCAGGTATACCAGGCGCGTACCCAGAGTTTTGGCCAGGGAGGGGCACGACCTTCAAAATAATTAACATGAATGTATGTATAGACGACGGAAGTTGGAAGGAAAAAGCATTAGTAGAGTCGATGTCAGCTGCCGAATTGATGCTGGGTCTAAATGATTTGATGGAGATTGTTTTTACGGTGAGCAGAGCTATCCGAGCGTTTGAAAATATGTTCGATTGTATTGTTAAATTCGAAAGGAAATATTAATTTAATGGCAAGCATCTGTGCGGCCTGTGCGTTGAAGATGCTTTTATAATCACTGGAAATTTCATATTGACATACATTAGTGTTACATTAGTTCGTTAGGGTTAGTTACGACATCTGTTTCAGAAGTTTATCTTGGATAAGACTAATAGATGAAATGAATTAATGATTAGTAATAACCTTTCAGAAGATGACCTTAAGAAAATGTATGCGTATTTATCAATATTTTAGGTTGTAAACTGAAATCATAAACAATTTATATTACAAAATACATTGCAATAACTTTCAGATTAAGGTGATATTTACACAAGTGCAAAATAACATCCAGGATAAATACGTTCAGGTTATCCTTCAAGGAAGATTATTTTTCCATGGCCGTCCTTAACTTAAAAGAAACATAGGATTTCCGGTAATATTATATCGCATTGAGAAACTGGCTGTCAAAATTCAAATTTTCGAATATTAAATCATGTACATATGAATAGAACTCTATACATATATCTCAGAAAGGTGAATAATATTTAATTCCTTTGTTAATAAAAACCAATAGAAAAATGAAAAGCCCCAAACCTGACTGTTTACCCATGCCCGATATAAAGTTAAAAATAAATTCCGGGTCATGTCGATATCAGGTTCGGACGGTCAATGAACAGAATTCCCTGGGGTTTTGAATATTTTATAACTAGTCACATGTCAAAGCACCTTCTGTACACAGTACACATTGTTATCGTCAATCATTACTTACATTTTACAATTTAGAATTGAAATGCATTCGTATTTGCAATTTTCGTAAAATTTATGTTGAATCATTTAAATAACAATTGAAGTACGTGTTAAATTATTAATATATTCAAGCTCAAAGGATCTAGCGAAATGGTCCCTCCACCTGGAGCCCGTCTTTTAGTATTGCATGTATTATAGGGGACAAGTTTTACCCGAAAGTCCGCGTGGCTCAAGTACTATTAGGTAAAGTAAATCCTCGTGAATGACCGCCCGAACCTGACATCGACATGACCCGGAATTTATTTTTAACTTTATATCGGGCATGGGTAAACAGTCAGGTTTGGGGCTTTTCATTTTTCAATTGGTTTTTATTTCTTAGTTTTTGCAGTCGAAAATATCCCAAAATCCAGAATTTCGATTTATTTATTTTACATTTTTCATGCTTATAGTTTGTGCATACTCAAAAGTGCTCCTATATGACGAAATAAGGTCTGAAAAGGGGCCCAAACAAAGAAATCCAGCATATAATATCATATGAATGTGTAAAATACGATGAAGAAACGACATTTTTCAAAATTTTCGATGTAAGCAGGTTGCGTCGCTTCGTCAGAATGCCAATAAATTTTATTTCGCGAAAATCGGCCCAGCCGTTCGGTCACAACAGTTGCCGAGAGTTTTTGCGCCTGACGAAATGCATAACCCCTTCTGGATATGCAACCTGCCGTTATGTTGTTGCCATTAATTTGGTTGCCATATCCAGAACTGACCGTTGTTATCGCGAGCGAAGCGAGCGAAAGACTGCCTCGCTTCGCTCGAGGTCAGGTAAGGGGCAAAAAATCTGTATTTAGTGGCGTTATTCATGAAACGTTTCCTAGAAATATATTTACCTTCGAAGACAGTTTTTATGGATCAATTGATTCAATATTTGCTTTGAATATTAAATAATGACATTTAATGGCAAGTAATATTTGGAAACATGTTTTTGAATAATTGTTTCGAGATTAAATATGGTATTGTTTTCAACATATTTTTAATCCAGAATTGTCAACTGCTTTAATAAAGAAATTGCTATTGGCAAAATATTCCTCAATTGTCATGTAATTCAATTGCGACAAGTCCACATGTATTCAGATTTGTAGCGTAACTGCATATGTATGAAATACATACCATGGAGGTAGACATTTGACAGGAAAAAATCATTGAAACGGATATATTTAAGCAAACAAAAATATACTGAAAATCAAATTATTCATACCATATGTCCAAAAAATTAAAACCAGGTTTCCAGGTTAAAAAATATTCCGCTTGCTTTTAAAAATAACTGTGACATACTCATAAAGAATGATCATTTACTCGAAGAGAATATTTCAGTTTTTCTATTTATCTTAAATTCCCACCAAAGTGACAATATTCAAGGATGCATATAAATCTCCAGTTAAAGAATAATGATGTATTTCGTACAGTATTTACTCTTTCGGCAAGATTTTTGTTTGGTCAAATAAATTCCAGGGAGGGGCACGTGCCCCCTGTGCCCCCCCTTGGGTACGCTGGTGAGGTATACCTTTACTCTCTTTGGTATCGAATATTAATAATTTATTACTAATAAAATATTCAAATGGTGAACCATCGCAGTGTCCATCTACCTCCACTTTGTACAATAGCAGTTTATCCAAGGGAAAGTGTATGTGCTGCCAAATGATTAAATTACTAGTGCTTTTAAAGTATTCACTCTACAATATATATGCCTTTTTTGCGGTTGCATAAAATAATGCTAATGATATCCACTGCACAACTTTTACTTACTAGCGTATAAAAATCAATAACCTTACTACTTTAACAAGGATTGGAAATTCTACATAATGGCAAAAAAATGAATATATTGAGATGGATTTCTCAGATTGCCGTTTATTGTAAATACGGTACCTACTACGATGACAAATTTATACTGTGACCAATGCTTAGAAAATATTGTCCTTGTCTCAATGCTCATATAAACTCCCGTGGTTTAACGATAATACTTCTAGTTCGCTGTCTCTGCGGCGGTGGGCGATTTGATGCCAGCCATGGCCTTATCCAACTAATAAAACTGTTGCTACGCTCACGGAAAGCTGAAAAACTAGTTAGAGAATTTGCCGTCGCGTTAAAGGGCTTCGTGTTAAACCAAGAGACTGGACAAAATGAGTTCAAACCGGCTGTTAAACTCTCGCGACGCCTTCCAATTTCAAACCAGTGTTTTGAGTCAGAACTCGATCCGATGCCACATATATATCGACTAGAAAACTCAACAAAAAATATCAGGAAAGATATTGATAATCCAGCAGACATCAGAATAAATACGGTTACTATATTGCTACTTAATCGCAGTGTCACGTCGCTCTGTCTAAAATCACGCTGCTCTAGTTTATGCCGCAACAATTCTTGTTCATTCTTTCTTTCGTTTTTCATTCTCCATCTCCGGTGACGAATCTCCATCCATTTCTCAAAAATTCCGGAAACGGAAATGGCAGCAATACGTCTGGGAATGTTTGGGTCAACATTGTTTTTAATTTGAAGTCCTTGGAAACTTAAATGAAAATCTTGCTTTCCAATGCTAACGTCGTCAAAGTCAATTCCCTCAATCTTCCTAATTTCGTACGCCTTATTGAAAATTTGGCGCTGGTAGGAAAGGTATGCAATCTTTGCGTTGCACTTATTAAAACGTCTCCAAAACCCACTCTCGTTCTTAGGAAGTGACGAAAGCCGGCTCAATATCTCATAATACGTTTTTGTGGAAAACGTGGGAGGGGACATTAATTTCAGTTGTTTGCTAAATTGAGTTTGTTTTTCATATAGAGTAAAGTTGTGGCTAAATAGTTCATCCAGTGTATCAAACGGTTTTGGCTTCACCGGCACGGTTATCTTCTCGATGGTTTCTCCCTTGTAAGTATTACTGAATACAATTCCACAGATGGCCAAAGGGCCAAAGATTAATCTGGGATTATATTTCCAACGGAGCACTTTGTTGGTTTGTTCCACGAGAATTGAAAATCCGAAAACGACTACCTGTATTAAATCGTTTGTACGCAGAGTCAACGGACATCCATGTTTCCCCATTCCAAGGTGTGATATAGCCCACCAATATACTCGATACAATATAACAATGAGTACTATATATGTCGTACATATGCCCATCCAAACAAATTTGTCGAATGGTGTGTACAGCAAGTAGAATGAATATGTGCCCGTCTTTCTCTTGGAGCAGGTCATAAACTGTACGTGCACTGACTTCAGATTTAGAACTTGGTCAAATTTTGGACCAGCATTGAAATATATTGCTGGAAGTGATTCCTTGTAATCCGGGCTTCCTTCGGATAGTTCATTGCCAATAGTTCGTAAACATTTAAATGACGGCAACGCATCGCTCAGCAGATAGTTCACATTACCTAATATAATACTAGTTAGTGCTTGCCCTAAATACGAATCGCCCATCCACCAATCTCCTGGGTGCATTTCAGAATGCGGAAAATGCAGTTTGTGTCTACTGAACATGCTTAGCTTGTTAAATTGGTAAGGAAAGTGTTGCGGTTTTCCCAAAGACTTCAGGAAAAATACCCACGTTATGTTGTAATGTTCACCGTTTTTGAGCACAAGCAATTCATTGTGCAGCGTTTGCACGTTGTCTATTTCCGTCATGTTCTTTCGTAAACGTGTCGGAGAATATGTTGTACACTTGCAATGCGGACACAAGTACCAAACGGTGTCGTCAATTTCCAATTTTTTGGTTAGCAGCATCTTTCCAGCTTCCATTCTGAGATCGGCATCCATAGTTACGTTTCTCACAGAAAATACCAACAGGTCTGCGTATATTTGAACTTTGTGATCCAGTCGCTGATTCAAAAGAAATTTGTACAATTTCAACCAGAACGGGTTTACACCTCGTCGGTAAGCGTCGTCAATTAATATGACGTATGTTTTGTGAGGACGTGGGTTGTAATAGTGACTTGATAATAAGTCATACTCCTGAGCGCGCATTCCAAAGTTTATAAAGTTTTGGGGAATACGCAAGCTGGAGTTATTGTCGCCCCAACCCCAAGGTGGAAATAAATATATCTGCGCCGTGCAGTGATCATTTTTGTTTTTAATCAACCAGTTAATATAATCCACAGAGGGCCGTTCATCCACCAGTTCATGGGCTGATTTTTCAGAATTCGAAATATTGTACCTGGTGATCACAGTAGGAGATTGTGTTGTGAGGATATTCAGATTTCCATAGTTGATCACCTGAACTAGACATGTTTGGAATATATCAATTACAAGACTAAGATTTGGAACTTCAAAGTTATTGGAAGCATGCATCGTCATTCCCAAAACGTGGGACACCAACAAACACAACGTGAAATATTTTGCAGCCATTTGAACTTATCTAATAGTTTCGGTATGTATCAGCTCCAGAATTTATTGAATGACGAAAATGTTTTCCAGGTTACTCACTTCCAAGGTTTTACTTCCAAGCGTACAAATCGATATCAAAATATTTTTAATATCATTAATACTTAAAGATTCGCTACGCTTCCGACAGCGCAGGTTATCAGGCATATCACTTTGCAAGCTTTTTCAAGTATATTAATTCTGCGAATTTGTGAAACAAGATTCCCTAACACAAAGTATCCACAAATGGTCAAAATACAAATTCCTTTTACATTAAGTTATCAATACTGTGTGAGCGCTTGTAGATTTCTGCAACAAGATGACTCTCAATCCAAATTACCACATACAACATACATATGCCTACTAAAGGATTCAGGGATATCACCAAACAGTTACTTTCACTCTACGTCAAGGTATATGGTTATATCGAAACACATATGTATATCTATCGAAATGTCACAAATCAATTTGTACATCCAACTGGCTATTTCTGTTCGGTGCCAGAAATTAATTTCCTGTGTAGAACATTGCTCAACGCTGTCGTATATCGCTCATGTAGTTATCACTCATTTCAGTTTGAAGCATTACCTGACAGCGATGGTCTAATCATGTCATATATCTTGTTCTGTCGCTGATATTCAGTGCAAAGGAACGCTAGTGTTCTTGCTCTGTTCTTACGGCATTTATTTTAATGGATACCAAAAATATAACTCCGGACAGAACTGCGGGTGACGAAAGCAGCTTTTCAATACACGTGCGACCTGTGATGAAGAATGTCATATCGATGAAATCGAAAGGTCAATATTCAATAAGAAGAAAGTTTTAATTAGACATGGGTAATCATATTGGTAGTTATGTTCCAATATTGGATGTATAATTACTTTTCAAAAGTATTTTTCTGATTCACAATTAAAAATGTTAAACCGGCAATGAGAAATATAAAAGCAAAGATGCTGTGATACGAAAACTTCCAACAATACGTATTTACTTAAATGAAAAATATTAGTATTTATTCTCGGCAGAGAATTGATGAACACAAACGTTGAAATGATTAACCCAACAGCATGATTTTGCTTTTAAAAAGAATTATATCCAAAATCATGATCCAAATTTTATTATTATTGTTTGAAATTTCGTTAATTGTCGTCCCAATAAAACACAGTTAGAAATAAGGAAGTTCAGTTTGGTCACCTCCCCATCCGGTCCATTCATGAACACCGTTATTAGATGCAACGGGCCAGCACATCATCATGTTGTATGTGGGAGTACCAGGAATGAGATTGTATCCAAGAGTGTCGAGTCTCTCATTCCAGCCGACTGGCGGCATAATTTGATTTGGATCGTCAACAATAACTTGGGGTCTTGAGCAGTAGTGGTAATTTCCCGCTGCACAACTCCAACGCAGACGGAAACCAGCTGGCCAACCTCCAGGAACTTGATGTTTGGGATAGCCTTGATCATCAATTTCACACATGGTTGGATCCATGACCCAGGTGGACGGGTCAGAGACAGCGGAAGGTGGAGATGCTGGAGCCGGTGCAGGGGCAGATGCTGGTGGTGGAGCTGGGGCAGGGGCCGGAGATGGAGATGGAGCAGGTGCTGGGGATGGTGCAGGGGCTGGAGCCACTGGATATTGCACAGGGGCACCACCGTTACAACTCATTTGAATGATGGTTGGTTGAGCGGCACAGCCGCATGTCCCATCCTCTTGAGCGTAAACGGCAACAGATAAAACTGCCAACGCGAATGGAATTTTCATGATTTTAGAAACCATCTGAGAGGTAGGAATATGAGGAATATGTAATGAAACCACAATGAAATTATAATGGCTTGAAACTTATTGTTTAAAAAATTCTTACCTTTATAGAATAACTTTAGTATGCCCGGACTGATCAGTGTTGCAGAAATGATACATATTCTCTATAAATTCGTGCTTTTATACTTTCATCAATGTGTGGTAGACGGATGCTGTTGCAAGTGAATTTCACGGTAGCTTAATTTTATCATGTCTGTAGGCGTAGATATCCGGTTTTGCTGCCTTTATGTGTGCTATCTGCACTTACTTCAATATTTGAACAACTGCCACATGAGCGTTCTGCTGAGAGTTTAATTTTACGGATACGTATTATTACGTTGGCCGTGTAAATTTCCATTGGCTGGAATGCGTTAAATATGATATTGGCGATACGGCTATTCATATGTTTAGTTTTGTACCTACAAGTTAATCCGGATCGGCAGGAGACCAGAATCAAGAAGGTGTGAAAACATAAATTATTCGAGATGCTCGTGTATTGCTTTCAAATACATCCATAACCTATACATTGGGAATTGGCAACGTGTAATTATGATGTTACTCCTCTGAAGAAGTGCGATAAATTAATATGTTATGATTGAATCACCACTTTCTTTAGTCATAGACTGTGTTCGCAGAACATAATAGGAGGTAATTTACATGGCTAATACATTGAGCCTTGGAGCTATATGTACAACTCCGTAGAATATGAGACATTGAGTGCTGGCACACAATTAGTTTCTGCTGCTGTTTTAATATTTAAACAACTGGATTACTTGTACACTACCTACTGTAATGCAACGTGATCACCGTATTCTCATTTCAGTGTCATTATCCATGTATTGTGGTTTACAGCCATTCAGCAGAATTCATCGCTACAATTATTGAAATTGCGATTGCGAAGTATTACTCAGTGTCGGATCAGACCAAGCACCAAAAGTTATACCAAAAATTAATTTGATCTAATAATGAATTGACTGTCTTAAATATTTACATGTCCCTTGTAGAACCAGAAACCATTAACGACGATGGAATTTGGCTTGAATGTTTGTGTTTGGATAAATCCTAAAAGCTCAATCCATTTATAGCGCGTATCATATTAGAACAGTGGAGATGACAAAACTATCACATTAGATTATTGCAGATGGAATTGAATTGGTCAAAGCACATCATGTAATGTTTTAGTAACTACTCATAAAATAATGTTGTTGCAGGTAAATCATGACAAATTCATTAGATTGGTGCTGCAGTGTGATATACTGCAGTGCTTATTAGTCTTCACTTAATCACATTGGAAAATATTAATTTGAATACTTGTTTCAACATGAAGGCCGTAATTCATGTTCATGCTGGACATACCAATACTGTTAAATGTGGTTCAGTAAGCGAATTCCGATTAGATTAATGCTTAATTTACCGATGATGACCCTGAATGGTTTAATGTGCACGCATGTAAATAAAATAAGTTTCGGTTTATCCGCAAGGATATAATTAGAGTGTGCCGTGATTAAGAACTTTATTCATTTTGATTTTAATTTTTGGATTTGATTAATTTGGATTAAAAAAGTGACCTTGTTCACCACCCCATCCAGTCCATTCATGCACTCCGTCACTCGCTCTAACAGGCCAGCACATGATCATGTTAAATGTAGGCGTACCAGGGACTATGTTGAATCCCAGTAGTAAGGCGACCATCCCAGCCATCATTTGGAACCTCCTGGTACAGGTCGTCGACGGATATTTCCGGCTTTGATCAGGAGTAAAATATTCGAGCGCCACAACTCCAAAGCATGCGATACTCAGCTGGTCAGCCTCCAGCTGGTCAGTCTTCAGCAGGTTGATGAAACGGATATCCCCTTTGATTTATTTCGCGCATTTTTGGATCGATGTTTCAAGCCGATGTATCGGATACATATGTGTGATCTTGTTTTCTGAATTATTCCAAATTGGCGTAACTGATACGGATATAGTACTGGCGTTAGAATATAACCTTTGTGTTTGCACAACTGCGGTACTTGTCACCGTCTTAAATGCATTTGTGTCAATATGAACCAGACATGGGTTATATATGTTAGCCGGAATACAATAGTAATGCTCTCCGCTCAGCACAGTGCATACATCCTGATATTCGATCCACTAAATGTGATTACTACAACTCAAAATGCGGAAGGTAAAATTTTAAAAAATCATACGACTGATGATGACGATGAGTTAGCGGATTTCAGGATGTTGTGCATGCAAACCATTTTGTTAGATATTACATCATGTATACAGCATGATAGTGTAATGAAGTATTTTATTTGGTGGTACCTAATTGCAATAATGCCGGACATGACATTTTTAAGACATCAAACCGAAGTTTCAACATGATAATTAGCAGTAAACGGAAACACGTGGATGGAGTGGATGATCCCAGAGGAATGTACGACAATGTGTGTGACATTCAAAACGTGGAGCTATCTACTGTAGTACTGGCTCATTTCAATAAAGTAAGTAATTCGCTATTGAAATTTTTGGAAATCAGTACAAAGTCAATGCAACTGCACCTGGAAGAAATATGAGTAAAATAATAGATAAGCTAGCGATGTAGAATGGCACCATATTTGCTTTCCCAAATTATATTTCATGGCACGCGCAGGTAGTTGCTAAATTATTCAAGTTCTTGCCAGACTTGTCGACAATTCATCACCTAATGCAGAAAATTCAACCCTGTGAAATGACTAGCTTATGCACTGTAGGATAGTCAATATAAAAGAATATAGTACCTCCGAGAATATGGATACAACTCCATTGGGACCAAGAAATAATACGCCCCTAAATTGATATGTCATGATCAAATACCATTTCCAAATTTCTCACTTTTATAACATGTTTAATGGATATATTATAATATTGAATTACATGTATTGTATTCCAGATAATGAAATCATACAACTAATATATTAAATATAAGCCAACAATCAAGCACAGGTATTGGTGATTGTGAAGCTCTGTCAAATTTACATGTGTTTTAATCGGAGAAATGCTACATTGTAGGATAACTTGTACATATGATAATGTAACAGGTATCAGGAACGATGAAACTAAACATTGTGAAATCGTAGAAATATTAAAATCTTTTTACTTAAACAGGATGCTTTTATTTCTCTAGCGCTGCCACCTCAAGTCACCATCTACGTCCAGGTGCAGGATGTTGCTCAAAGCAGAAAAACAATCTGCATGTTCAGTAGAATCTGAAACAAAATGTGAAACAAATGATGTCAGTGTACAAATATTTACACTAGGAGGCCAGACATTTTTGGAATGACTTGAACGTCAACAATCAAACTAATCTAAGTACGACTACTTACGATTCAGAATGTTCTGCAATTCACGCGCAATACCAGGGCTGCAACACTGCATGTTCTATGCGTCACCCAATGTTTCACGAGAACCTGCAAACTTGCTTTTTTTCTCTCCAAAAAGTTCCTTGTTCTAAACACTATCCCAATTGCCTTCATCTTTAAAAAAATGAGTCCAGCATCATTTTAAAATGAAACAGAACAAATTTTAATATACATTTGTTGCTTTGATTGAATCTAATTTACCTTTTCAGCGAATATTACACCCAGTGAATAGGTCGTCGATATTTTTGCCAGATGACACACTTAAGTGAATATGATCAGAGATGATTTCCCAAAAGTTTCGGGAGGCTCAATGATGTAGATGGAGTAGTAGAGAGCATCAAATGCAATATAGACAAGCACACACAACCCGAAACTTTTATTCAGACGCCTGAGTAACCCGGCAATTTTCTTGAATTGCTCAATTTTATGACTCAATTCGAACTGATCAGAATCAATCCACTTTTGGAACATGCACCCAAGAAAGTAATAGACTGAGAATGTTATGAGAATACCCATTTTCTCAACCAGCGACAAAACGGCAACCAACATATTTTCTAAACAGAGACCTGCCCTTGCTTCTCTTGGATATTTGGCTATCCATTCGCATTGGGTGTCGTCATCGAAGTCATTCTGAAACCAGAGAAATCCGTCCTTGTAAACGGTACACGCATAACTGTAATCTGCAAATATTGCCACAAGAATATACGGAATTCCAGCGTAGGATAGATAATATGTTGTAATTGCTAACAGCACTGTAGTCTCGCTACAAATCTGAAACACAAGAGGATAGTTATTAACCTATATTTTGTAATAAATCTTAACATATCTCAATAATGCAAGTCCTTGTTACCATTCTATGAAACTGGGGCATTTGTAGGCCACCAAATTTATGTTGGATGGCAGCTAGCTTGTTCATGAAATTTATATGGTAGTCGCTGGACATGATCCAGACCATTCTTAGTGCCACTAAATCCATGCAAATGTGTATCACTTTTCGAAATGTCTTAAAGTACACGATTGGATCCCTGGTTGCTTCCGCGGTTTTGCCGAGTGTCAGCTTCCCGTGGATATATATTTCTCTAATTACATGGTGGAAACGTACGAGCAGAAATGTTGCCCAGAGCAGCTAGTGATAAATTAGTTCAACATAGTTTAATGGTTGCCTGGTTGAAAACATAAAATGGACAAGATACTGAAGCTATTCTGTTGATTGTGCTACCTACCTTTTGACACCGATTTGTTGTAGCAACATATTGTCCATTTTGAGACCTTGAAACTAGGAATCGAATGCAGCAGGCGTAGTAACCGAACTTGTAAAATGAAACGAGCGGGGTGATGTAGTCCGTCATCCCGATCTCGTTCTTTAAATATATGCTTAATCCAATAATTAGTGCAAAAAATAATTCTTCGCTGCAAGTAGTTAATTTTAGCTCAATATCAAACAAAACTCAGTAACAATGTATATTCTCACATCACCAAATTAAGGAACATGTCGGCAATAGTCGCAATGGTTTTGTCTGTGAAATTTGATATTAGTTTTAAATTGTGTGATACGACGAAATTTCTAATATGACTACAACGACAATGTGAAAAAGTTTGTTGAAAATATGCCGTTCACATACGTTCACACAATATAATGACGAGCTGAGGGCAAACTACCCATAGTTGGAGACAGGTTGTAATACATTGTAAGGTGTATTGGTTTTCATTAGGTATGTTACACGTGTGGTGGACTTATAAATTATTCAGGTTGCTCCCAATAGTTTCAGAGAAAAACAATTTCTTGTGACGGATATCTCGACATGACTAATGAGTAGTTTTTCCGGGTGTTTCAAATATCAAACAATTTACATTGCATTACATTGAAATACATGCCGATGCATATGATAATAAAGCTAGGATGATGCGACTGCCGAATCTAAAATTCTTTATCATTGATGACATATTAACGCTTCATTCAAGCGGACAATTCTTACAACTGATGTAATGTAATTACAATGTTCACAAAACAATTCAGGGCTTCAGCAATCAATTCCACAAAGGTGCTACGTGTCACGTCGAAACAAACATCATTAAATCGGTGAGTTACTGAATGAAACGATTTCGCGGTTTTGTGAATGAACCTACCTGCAGTAGTGTGTCAAAACCATAGGCCATCTTCCAATTAGTTTTCACAGTGCAAATAAATCAACAGATCAATCAATAGCAGGCTTCCAACAAATCAATAGCAGAACAGTCATTTTATAATATATTCATATTGGCTTGAACTACTTGTGATAAATCGGATAGTGCTGATGCACAATTTTACACCAAAGTTGACTTTAGTAAAGTAAATATTTATGTTTTGAGTCGTGTGGAAAAATACAGGAGGAATGTAACATTCTGTTAACCCTATCCAGGTCGTCGTTTTGCTGTTAAATGTTAAATGCTGTTGCGTGCACATGCAAATATATCATTTTTGGTGAAATGAATTGTATATAAATAAGTAGTAGTAAGAATGATTATTTCCACTATACATACTCTGAGGTTAGGCCTTAATTTACACGGAATTATTATAATGACTAATTGAAAACAAAAGTTTCAAATATGTAGTTCCTTACAAGGAGTACAATCAGAAATAAAACATTTTCATCGTGATGATGAACTTTAGGAAAAACCGCATCGGCAAATGTGTACAGTTGGAGATGTTTCTAGTAGAAATTGATCCCTTCAAGTGGATCAAGTCATGGACATGCCGGAGTAGCAGATAAAAGAAACACCGTGTGCATGTGCAATATGATCTGCAATATGAAAAGGCAAACTATATTGGAAACGTATCGGAAATAGATGTCATGAGAACAATGCTAAGGCAAACATACTTACCGGACACATAGAGTACATGTTTATTGAAAATGTACAAGCTCTCATGCAACACGTTCGCATGAAAACCCATCTGCGTACAAGCAGGAGAAAGTTTCTGTTCCGATCGTTCATATTTGCCCGTCTCAATAGCGTCATGGAGCTCAACATCTACCATATGGAAAGTATACAAATTGCATGAGTGTAAACAACGTGTGTGTGTTTTGAAATCATTTATTTACCTGCTGCGAGAACAAAGTTGCCATATTGTTCCAAAGAAATGTCGCCATCATTGCAATTCCAAAGTGCAATTTGTAAGCAATTGTCCCGCTGAATAATTCCATGGGCTGAATGAAGTATATGGAAATATTCAGTCCATCATATACGACCAATAAGAGCAACCATGCTCCAGTAATCTTGTCGTATCGTCGTGCTGATTGACAAATTTTATTGAAGGACCGACTCGCCTTCCTGATTTCAAACTCACTAGAGTTTGCGCATGTGCGAAAGAGACAAGCAACACGGAAATGGGCACAGAATACAATTATGAGGCACAACTAATTGAACACGACCGTAATATCCCTAATCAGAAACAGTGCCCACATGCAAACTCTAAGAAACGTTTGCATTTCCAAGAATCGTTCTTTGGATATTAAACTGGGATGCATCCACATTATCCTAGTACTGAGGAGTCCGTATACGGCTTCTGCGTTCATTGAGATGGCTCCCCAAGAAATTGGTATTAATGAAACCAGTGAACTGTATACCATCACGACGCAGTATATTGCCGTCTTTGAGAGAAACTGTAAATATGAGTTTAAAACAATATGTCAAGCTATATTACTACTATGGTGTGTCTAACACAGAGGCCTTGTGAGTTATTTGGTACTCTTTGTATTACCATTTTGTTGAATATCTCGAATTTTACAGGGCCTAATGTGCGATGGATGGAGGCCAACTTATTCAGGAATCGAATGTGTCGCTTCTGCTGACAAAAGGCAATTCCAGCGGCAAATATTGCCATGAGGAACCGCAAAAGTGATCGCAAGGACTTGTAGTACAGAAGTGGATCAAATGGGGTTTGCCACCGTCTATTTTGTGACAATTGTGCATAGAAATATAGTTCGCCAAACGTGAATTGCAACCTCACGATAACAGGCACCAGGCAAAGTATCTGAAAATAGTTTTGTCAACTAATTGTTTGCATAAAATCAAATGGATGGTCGTAAAAGCAATTATTGGAATCAATATACATACCCTCTGAAATTTGTTCCTTGTCGCAACATACTCTCCATTTTTAGACTTACGAACCAAAAACGGTAGGAAACACGAATAGTATGCCAATTTATACAGGGTGGCCAATGGTGTGCTGAAATCCGTCATTGTAACAGAGCTTTAGTGTAAATACTACCCGAGCATAAACCCGTTTCCAAGAACTTTATTTTCCCGTTATTATTTTCTGGCCCTAATATATAGGCAATCGACCTACGACACCTTAATGAATTAAGCAGTACATCCTATCACAAGCCACAAGTATTTACTATGCACGGATTGGTTAAAACAGTTCATCGATGTTGCTGTGTTATTGTATGATTTAAAAGTCTAGCCCATAGCATATCAGACATATACCAAACACCTTACACAACGGTATGTAAGCGTGAGTAACCAGATCGTTGAGCAACAACACGACACTTAGGTAATGAAGTTATAACACGTTGGTCAATATTAGGTAGATTACACGTGCAGTAAACACATAATTAATTCATGTTTTTCAAGCCGTTCACTTAATTAATAATCTTTATACCTTAACTACTAGTTGGCTGTTAAATGGCTCATATTTCAGGTTGTGGGTAACTATGTAAGCGTAATGCATTAGTATATTGATCACGGTTGTTTTATATGAGTGTTATCAAATGACATCTTTAGTTTGAGAATAATGAGTTCAAAGATTTAAAAAACTACGGGCACAATTGAGCGGTGTCATTTATAGTTACTGTTCTCGTTCTTGTTGACATGGTTCAGATTCAAAAGATTTCAAAATTAGGAGAATTAGCTTTCTAGCACGGTGGTGTAGCGCAAATAATGAAAATTGATATTGCTTGAACCATCAGCTAAAATAATTGAGAAGAACAAATTTATACATTAACATAACCATGCATTTCAATATATCAATAGAATATCAACACTCACAAAAAATACAGAATGACAATTGACGGCCAACAAGGTTCCTCTGATTGAGCATGTTCTTCTCGTCACCCATTTGCGAATGATTACATGCATGTTTCCCATATAACCTTCCCGCATATCCCTCTTCTTGAGCACATTCTCAATTGACGACATCTGCAGTTACAGAAATTGATTCGCTATTCCAATTTAATTTACCACCAAATGCTCATGACAATTTCAAACCACCTTTTCCGAAAATGCAGCAGCAATCAGGTATATGCATATTCGTGTAATCCATGTGACACAATCGGAGTAAAATTTAGTCAAATGGTTGAGCTTGAACCCCCACTGTCGGACCAAGGTTATGGATGCATGTTGAAAGGAATAAAGAGCTGTGATGAGCACGCAGGGTCCGTAAACCTTTCGGTAATGTTCCAAGATGCGGAACATTTGCACATAACTTTTGTGCACGGTGCGCAGGTCATAAGATTGGCGCAGTATAGCATCTGAAAAACAAAAACTCAGAGAAAATAATGATAAGAATATTGATGCGAGGTTAAGGCTCCAGCACATGAACCACAAATTAAAATTAAATTGATAAACTATGTTGACAGCATAGATTGCAGCAACCAGTAGACGGCTTTCAACATTTGGCTTTGGTGTTATCCTCCGAAACCAGAGCATATGTGCCTCCATTGAATTGTATCCATGTTTTGCGTCCATTTCAAGAATTCCGATTAACGTCGGAACGACGACCAATACGAGAGCACAAATTCCCACACAAGTATATACAAAGTATCCCTACATGTAATTTTCAAATTCAATTATATGCAAAGCGGCGTAATGTGAAGAATATTGTACAATTTAATTTTTTAACCTTGCCAGATCCAGCATGTTTTCCACCTGTAGTAGCTCTTGACAATTTATTCAAAAATTGCACATGCTTGCTGGGCTGGCGAAAATTTGTCCATCCTCGCAATATCTCATTAGCAAGTATTGTTAAAGGCAGGAATACCTCAAAATATGCAATTGGGTTTCCAACTGGTGCGTATTTCGACAGTTGGAAAAACTGGTAGCGATTGTACAAATACCCAATGCGATGGTACATGTTCAGTACAAGATTGAACCAACATATAAACTGAAAAGTAAACTCGGTAGCTTGAATACTACTGGATACTCGGCTTAATGAATAATTTATACTTACCCTCTGGAAATTGTTGTGACTTGCTTCGTAATTTCCCTTGTTTGTCCTCCTGATGCGGAAAGGAATAAAACATACAAAATATGCAAATTTGTAATACGCCTCAACAATGGACATATGTGAATCCATGGTGCGGGATAGTTAGAAGCAGAAATACTGGGAATCGGATAGCTCTGATTAACTACATGATGTTTCGTTGGACCGTTCGGTTATGTAAAAATGGTCCGATCAAGCATTTTGCAAGCGCGTTTTCAGTAGCGATGCCATTGTAATTGTATTTTATTTTTACACATTCATTTTACATTCATATAACATTCCAATTTTGTCTATTCATACATTCCACCTATTACTATTTGGGAAGAGCAATACTAGCATAATTAAAAGAAGCTATTTTAATCCTCAAAGATTGAGTCAATACATATCCCTCTAACATGTATGAAACTGTTGCAGAAATAAACGAATTGTTGACTATTTCCGCTGGCAATATTCTTTTTATCTGCTTTAAAAATCAATATCACGTAGGTAATCTAATGCAAAATATTTATCATAGATGTAAGTTTCGCCTAACTGAAGTCAATATATGACGTTGAATATAGAATTTGTACAAATGTACTGACGCATATTTCCTGTGATTTTACCATTAAAATTTAAACGATGACGTTGGCGCAAATTCGTCAAATTAAGCAGAACTGTTTTGATTGCGAACAACTGGAATACAAGCAACTCCGTGGGATGCAATATTGGTCACCAAACCCGTCCAAACGCAAGAATCGTCCACAATACCGATCAGTGTCAAAATTATTCAGGGTGCCCTCGTTTTTGAAGTTTGGTCAAACGGAACTTTAATTTTTAAAAATCTTTTTGTATATCCCACAATTATACTGGCAGGAGCTGCTATAACTTTTCTCGTAATGCGAGACTTTGCAGTGTACCTTGATCTCCAATCAACAAATTCTGCACTGTACGGTCATTCGCCTTTATGAAAACATATGCTCAAAGAAGCTGCTTGTCTGATGGACTTTTCCGTCTTCACAAAATATGCAGGAAACGTAACCCTTCCTTCTGGACGTATCAATTTTTTATTAGATTTCATATTAAATTGTCAATTTTTTGTCCTCGTGAATCATGTTACCTTCTGTGCAAATATTTTGTACAATATATGAAATTGCAGCCCCAATATTTCAGAAAAAAATTGTTCTGTTTATCGAATTTTAGTTTTTTAACCAAGCGAATTGGCATCTATCATGTCATAGTGTGAAATGCATGTTCACGCAGATTAATTTCAAAATTATTAAAGCAAACTAGCATTCATCAATGCCATTTGTATGTATTTACACGACAACTTATATACAGCAAATGTATTACTCCCAAACCCACGTAATTGGATGCAAACCTCAATGGAAGTGCATATTGGAAAAATGATCTGCCACATCTTTCAAACCGTATTGCTCATTATGATAATTTTTATTCGTTAGAAACAAACCAATGTTACATTAGTGCGTATGTACACACTACGTTACAACTACTGAATGACCATGAACTAGATGAATCATAATATTTTCCATAAATGAATTCAGCAACCAAACACGGAATACCCAAAACTGTGTCCTTGGACCGATGTGGTGGATGATTGAAACACCGCCAGACCTACGTCTTCATGGGCAAACACTTTGGAGTCGGAATAATGACAGATCCTAATATAGGGAGTAAAATTATTAGATCAGGTGTGATTGATTTATTTGTAATTGATAAATGACTTGATAAAGATTCCTTGAAATGTTTACCTTTCGGGGTAAGACCAAGCGCGGCCGCCAACGGGTGCACGTACATTGAACGTATACAGGAATATGACGTCCCAGCAGTTTTCCTTAACACCGGAAATGTCAAATACAACATGATCCACGTTATTCGGTTTATACAGGTTGTCCTTGGGTGGAAACACGAAAGCGGCCAACTCATATGTCGAATAATTTCCTTCCGCTGGATACCTGAAGTCGATGGTGGAGGGTGGCGAAATGTGATGAGTTGACACTGTGTTGCTGGATATATTTCCGGAGAACAAGGAGTTGTACTCAAGGATGAAGCCCGTCTTATCATCGGCAGTGACAGAGGCGGAGTAAAATGTCACAATGATGAAAGTCGCGTTTTCTACTCGGAAGTTTCCAGTCGTGTTTCTGTTAAGGTTACAAACAACACGAGAGTTAATACAGTAATTTAAAATAAAACAATGCAGGAAATGCGTTTCTTACGGCGCATGAAAGTTGAATTGAGGTGGGTTGTCCAAAAATCTTTTGTGGTGAACTCCAGTGATTGATAGACCGATCCCGCTGTCAATTTTGTTTATAGGTGAACCCAGGCGAAGGACATTGATGTCGTAGCCAAGAGCTCCCGGGACGCCAATGATCCAGACGCAGCGCTCGTTCGGAACTATGTTTTCAAATGGTTTGTAAACGATTCCGCCGCTTCTGTCAGTTAAAGTGTCTCTGCACCGTAGGGACGAGGTGGAAGCCTGGTTCGCGGGAATGGGTTCCGGAAGTGATGCTGTATGTCCAAGACTTGGGTATGTAGAAAGGAATAATAGGCCCACGGAAAGGCACGCGATAAAGTTTACAGGCTGCATATTTTTGTTGGGAAATCCCGTAGCTTTAGTGGATATTTTGGATCTATTCGGCGGATAGGCTGTGTAATTTTTAAGAGGAAAGGTAACTTTTCTTGTAGGGTTGTGGTCGGTCTGTAGAAGAGCTGTAGTCGTACTATATCGAATTAAATTTGCTCGCTGCTTTTTATACTAAACCTGTAGCCCTGGATTCATTGACACAGCGATAACTACAGGGGAAGAACAAATAATCTTCGGTATGGGTTCACAATCATTAATTTCTACATTGCATTTCATCACCAACCTCGGATTAGGGATTATGAGCCCAGTATAAGTACATATTACATGAAAGCACAATATGTAGATGATGTAAATGGCTGATGTAATTTTATCTTTTGTCGTACTGCTGCCGAATCGTTATCAGAATTTTGTTTTCCTGGTGGGTTAACCATGTTTTTATTAACTTATGTTATAATTCCCATTCATTTTAGACAATCATGCCCTTGAGCTTGAATGGTTGGAGAGAGTGGTACTGTGCACTCAAAACTATGCTGATAAGCTGGCGACCGCATTGACACTTTTTGAGTTCGCCTGTACTTTATGAAAGCAGCACACAATGATTTAACGTTATAAGAAATAGCATAAATCCGGCTGGTAACAAGATAAGCAAAATTTCATCATTTCAAGGTATGAAATGTCCCTAACGTTAAGGTTTAGCATGCATACGGTGACCTAAATGAGGCAACACATTCTGCATGCAATTTTTGTTGCAATTGTTTTTGAAATTTTTAAATCAATGGGTTCATGAGCCATTCGATTTTTAATGTGTAATTACTTGTACATCATTGGTGCTAAAAGAGCGTAAATATTTGTACATGAATCCCTTCGCATCGTTTTATGATATTACCGGATCAACAATTCATAGGAACATTTTCACGTTACTTAAAAGCTCTTATGCCGGGTAGCTAATAACGTTAAAAACTAATATGTTCTTTATGACGGCAATAAAAACTGGAAACGTCTCATAAGATGTCTATCACATCCGCGAGTAGCAATTTTGTTTTAGTAGAAAACAAAGGTCTAAGTGTACTTACATTTAAATACAATTGTATATACGTAGATTCAACAATGTTTTGACAAAGTTGATGAACATTGTAACAAAAAATTTAATCCTGCGAGCATATTTGGTAACAAAAAATCTTTTCAAGCAAACTTCAAAACAAATAATAGTCGTCGCGGATATAATGTGGTAGTCTGTTGCCATTTCATGAATGCAAAGTAAATGTTAACGCCGTACGGCCACAATGTTGATGAGAATGGCGTTGGCGAGGCATATTTGGCAAAGTAGCACCCAACCGTGCTGAATGACGTTGTGTGCATTTCCGTCCAATAAAGCATGATGTCCTCGAATGTCCTTGTAATGATTTCCGTGAGGTATTTGGAAGCTTATTCCAGCGTAGCTTGTACAATGACGTGTTCAAAATATCTGGACATTGATCTCGAATGACATGATGACAACACATTATACAATAACATATGTACACTATTCGTAAAGCGACAGAGTTGAAAGCTTTTTGTATCCAGCAAAGGTCACGGACAATTGGATAGAGATGTGCGGGAAATAAATATTTTGATAAATGATTGCGAAGAGTTAAAGCGATTTATTTGAACTGCAGCTAAAATTTAATGACGATACAAGTTTAAGTGCTTGAGTTACTAATGGGATGCCTCTTCTTATTTGGGAGGAGTAAGCATTCTGATAAATTTTCCAAATGAATGATGTACATTACCTCAGAATAGGTTCACAATTGGAGTGGATTATAAAATGCATTACTCAGGACCCTCTACTTACATACATCATATATTATGCAACAAATAACCAATTCAAAACCCCCTCTAGATAAATGTAGCACCTCAATGGAAGTATAAATATGTAAAATGAAATGAACACCTATTTTAAACTGAAGTAATGCTGATAATAAATTTTATTGGATACAAACAACAACCAATTTTACATTCATTTTCACGTTAACATTTTTATCATCAATTACGTCACCATGTACTCCATTCATCCTAGTGTTTTGGGAAACTGAGCTCAACAACCGAACACGGAATATCCAAATCCCTGGTCAACGGTCGATGAATCAGACTGAAATAGGGCCAGGGCTAAGTCTTCATGGGGAAACACCATTGAGTCCGAATATGGGCAAATCCTAATATTGGGAACCACGTTAAATTAGATATTATTCCTGATTTATTTATTGATCACTTATCAGCTTTGTTCATTGAAATAGTTACCTTCCGGCGTACGCAAACATGTCGTCGCCAATGGTAGCAGTGGCATTAAATTGGTACAGGAATATGGGATCATAGCAATTCCACTCCAAGCCGTACACCCTAAAAATGACATGCTCCACGTTATTCGGTTTGTACATGTTGTCCTTTGGTGGGAACACGAAAGCCGCCAACTCCGAGTTGGTATAATTTTTTCCGGGTGGATACTTGAACTCGACGGTGGAAGGTGGTGCAATGTAATGAGTTGACTTTGTGTTTCCGGTTATGTTTCCGGTCAAGAGGCTGTTGTACTCCAGGATGAAGCCACTCTTATCATCACCAGTCACTGAGGCGGTGTAGAATGTGACGATCACGAAATTTGAATTTTCTACTCTAAACTCTCCAGCCGTATTTCTGTTAAGCACAGGAAACGACATTAATGTATGTGTTGTAGTTTTTTTTATATAATAGTTCGTAATACTTGAAATATTTTCTTACGGCGCATGCGACCTGAACTGAGGCACAGAGTCATACCATCCAGCGGTGTACACTCCGCTGATTGACAATCCTATTCCGCTGTTGTTCCTGTTTGTGGACGAACCCAGACGTAGGACATTGATGTCGTAGCCGCGAGCTCCAGGGACGCCAATGATCCATACACAGCGCTCGTTCGGATCTACGTTTTCAAATGGCCTGTAAATGATGCCGCCGTTGTTGTTTGTCAGAGTTTCTCCGCAACGCAAGGACGAGTTGGAATCCAAGTCGGCTTTGAATAGGTCGGTTGGGGTGAATGACATGTCCTTCTTCTCAGTTTTTAGTGAGGCTGCATGACCAAGGGTTGCAAACGTCAAAAACAGAAGAAATCCCGCGGAAAGGCACACCAGAGATTTTACAGGCGGCATGGTTGGATTGGTAATTAATCCTGTAATATCAAGTGGATATTTTATACTCAAACGTTGGCAGATGGATTGTGTAGGTTTTAAGAAGAAATGTTAGTATTTCAGTTGTTGCTTTTTGCAGATATGTAGTCGTACTGTACTCAATTCAATTATTTCGCTCCTTTTTATACCCAAATGGGCCAAGCAAAACTCCATGCAATAATCAATAAATGAGGGTAATTTGTTGGATATCATTTATTACTATTTTTAATTTCATCAGCAATCCCGGATTTATGATTATGAAGCAGTTCATAAATGCATTGTGAGTTTTAAATGCTGAGATGATGTAAATTAGTGAACATGATGTATCATGTGTGGTACGTGACAGCTGCTCAACCCTTATCAGCAGCAGTTTTGCCCTGGTCAGTAATCCATGTTTACATATGCCATTAACTTATGTTATCATGGCATACATTTGTGCAAAAGTGTGCATGAATGGAAATGATGAATGGTGCGGCCATGCACTCTGCCAAAAATGAATTAGTGTTGCATCACTTCACGCTACGGATTATATGCAAGGATTTGGGTGCTCTCGGACTTTGTGACAAGTTACAAGATGAACAGTTAATGATCTTATTGTATTATTGGTATATATTTTGTGCCATTTACTTGCTGTAAAACTGATGAGATAAAACCAACAGTAACCTTTCATTTTCCTGAGTGAAGTGGATGCATTAGATTCTATAGTTGAGCAAATAAACCACATGTAATCCGCAATTACAAAGTATCTAACGCTCAAAGAAATGAAATTACTGACGCTCAGTCTCCAGAACATATACAATTGAAATGAAATGTAAAAATTTAAAACCAGAATTTCATCGTTTTCAGTTTCCTGATATCGCATCTTCTCATGTCTTATAATAATCGTCTCAAATAATCTAATAGTTACGTTACGCATTCTGATACTGTTAACAAGCATGTATTAAATATATTTTATGGTGCGACTACATATTTCCAGATCAATGTTCTTGTTATAATCTTTCAGTATCAACACAGGCCAGTAAGTACACTTTAAGATTGCTCATTGTTGAGTTGAATAGTATGTTAGACCAATACATACAGTTCACCATTTACTATTTTCATAGAATTTATCGCTGATTTGTGTAATATGTGCCGAAAATATTCACGCTATCATTCCGTTCACTTTTAACCCGTTCACATTGCCATTAGTTTTGATTGATTTTAGTATTGGAAAATCAATTCACATAATACGTTTGTTAGTTATGCATATTACTACAAGTTATGAACTAAATGCCATAAAAAGGTCTGAATATCAAATACACACTTTGGATACACATAGTTCATATAATTTTATTATAATTGAAATAATATTGTGTCATTACAGATTTGTCAGTTCGCATCCATTGGACTCTAATGTATATTGAGGATACGCATATGGTCGGTAAACCACAATCCAATGCAGTCAAGTGAATAGCGAAATATAGATGCATATCTACTGGATGTATTCTGTGGAGAAAGTCGTTTTTGCATGCATGTTCATATACATAAAAATAACCTAGTCACAAGACAAGTGTGTGTGCTTTCGGAACGCATTCTGAATTCCACTGGCAAATGGAAAAAGCTGTAACAAAAATTGAACGACCTAAGTACTTACGAATGCAGGCATTCTTAACCTCGCACTGTTAACTCAGGATTTGTGTCGGGATAATCTTATTACAAACGCAGTACACATACATCTTTGATGTCGCTTTCAGACGCGCTTGGCTAACGTACACCAATCACTGTGACGACGAATGTAATTGGATTTTTTAAACTTGCATGCATTGCACTCAGTCAACATGCGTATCATTGACATCCTTTCTGGGTAAGTTACAATTTGCCACGATAATAAACCTTTACCTGTCAATTCACCCTAGAAATTCTGTCAAATTACTGTCGCTGTCGCATTTTACGTAGCTAATTCTGATACTGCAAAGGTCATAATAATCTGGTGGACCATCATGCAGCAATACTTATATTTTGTTGTTTCTTATTGACTGGATTGTAGACGAGTAAAGAAATGTAAAACACCGGAATATTTTGCTCCGATGAAAGTACATAATTTCCTGCACGAACATTAGAGTAGATGCGATAAGGCAGACGATCAAAACGTAAAATGCTCCTGCGATATGCTTCATACTCAAATCATCAGACTCTGCTTCTTTCCTTTTAGTTTTTTCCATTTGCCCAGTCCTTTTCCACCAATCTAATTTCAGCGTGCGGACATTATAGTACATGTCCCATTTATCCCAAATATCGACCAGGTGAAATGGTCTTGTGTATCTCAGCACTTTCCCAAAATTTATACGATAAATCGATTTCCCTTCCGTTCCCATTCCCAGTCCAATGCTGTATGTTTTCGCAGGAGCAAATACCAATCTTTGTGTGTCATCTTTAGATAAATTTCTTTCAATCACGTGGACCATTGATGAATCGTATCCAATACAGCCGTATTTGGAATTGACTGCTTTCTCGATGCATTCCAATCCATAATCCCGATAAATATCCATTTCAGCAACCAACTTGACATAAACAGGATCCGTACTTGCCGCGAGTGTATTATAGGCCGAGTCACCGTGTTTCATAAATCCAACCTTGTAGTCGGAAAATGTGAGTTCTTCAAATGTTTTTGGAATGGTCCCCAAAACTGGAAATGCCAATAGCGTTGTCATCTTGGTCCTGTAGTAGGTCACCAATATCATGGTATAGAAGAACCACAATGCTACAAACCATCGTAGAGCGGGTGACTCTGGAAGAACTGGAGAATCTTGTTCCAGAAACACTGACAATATAAATTGTATCTGCAGACTTAGGGTCCATTTTTCTCCAGAGCCAAACCTGAGAACTTGCATGATCTTAAGTACGGCATAGAAAAATGCAATCGATAGCAGTGTGCTTGCAGCTATGCAAACCCACATGGTCCAGTCAAATGGCCAGAGCAGAGCAGCTGGACTATATATTCGAGAAGGTTGCGATGTTACGAAGGTAAGCCAGACTGTAAAATGAATTCAACTTTTAATACCGGAAAATGTCCAATTACATTCAACGTATGCGAAATACACTTACCAATTGAAAAGAGTGAGTCGCAGTAGTCAATGTAGAGAACTGCACATGCCAACAAAATATCATTAGCGCATTGGAATGCAAAAATTATTTTTATTTCAAAATTTGTCTTAATTCACTGACTTCTCTTTGGAGTGTTTGCAATAGCAATGCCTAGGTCAGCCTTTCCACTAATCAGATCACCAGTAATCCCAGTCCACGTTCCATTTTCCAGCTGCAAACCAGTGCCACCGCCGCCATAGCTTCCATCTATTCCGGTCGCGGCGAACATGTGATATGTAAAATTTAGTTTTGGCTAATATAAAAAAAATCAATTAACAAATGATCCATGATATTGAGATAGGCATTCAGTATTATATAATCTAAGAGCCGAGAAAATACTACCATTAGATACTCTTCAAAGCACCACTTCCAACTCCCCCTTCTTGCATTCGTCGTTCCTTCCCATGGAGGATCCCCTTCAATTTTTGAGCGAATATAGGGAAATGATACGTGCAAAAGCTTCCCATTCAAATTCCATATAAAATCAGGAAAATAGTCAAATCCGAGAACGGGAAGATTTTGGTTCGTTACTGGTAAATGCATCAACTTCGGATTGCCTCCAGGATTACAGAAGAAGCAAATGGAAGATACAATCACCTGATTTGATGTACCCAAATTTTTATTTTGGTTCCCTGTCCCGATAGCGATTTTAAACTTTGTTCTGTTGGGCAGTTCCTGCATCCGCAACAGACGTTCATGATGCTCTGGATCCGTTTTGAAAATATAGAAATCTTCGTCCTTCCTGGTTAGTGGAATATACACTGGCGTGATCAGGTTAAATATCTGCTTCATGAACTCTGTACGTACGTCATTGATCATCAGAATTACAATCTGACATGGATCACTTTGTCGACGGAAATTGGAAACTGATATTTTGAAATGGACAGGAAGAGCGTCTTTTGCGAGAAGTGCTTCCGTTACGTTGCCGGTATTTACCACGTCATCGTCACTAGTTAAGGTTAACTTCATCGCGCTCAACTTCTTCTCGACTTCTCTTATAGTGAAAGGATGTGGAAATTCGTATTTGATGGCATAAGCACTTTTAGAAAGCAACGTTGATGCCACATTGTGAAGAATTCTGTCAACACTTTCACCATTATCGAATCTATCCTGTAGTATTACCAATGAGCACTGGAAAAATTTGTCTTGGCTGATAAGATTCAAGATAAAATCATCTTCCAGAAATGACCTTAACGGAATATGGCTTTTCTGCAGGTATGACATCAGTTCTTGTCCTGACGTAATTGCAGATTCAACAACTAACGGCAGTGTTGAGTGTAAAAATAAGCTTATGCAGATGTACAACATGTTTGTATTTAAATTTCCCGGGATTTGAATGTGTGTGTTTCCAAAATATGTTGGTTTCCAATTTGACTGGATTGTATTTGTGTTTATAGTGTTGCCGCCACCACCAAAAGCGGAATGAGTTTGTGGAATGGTTTTCGGATTCTAATGTCATTCTTTCATTTAATGTAATACAGCTAGTTTAGTACTAATCCAAAATGGTATTCCAATCATTTGGACTTGCGGTGGTTTCAATTTGGATCAGGCAACTTTCACTTAGCGGTGACCGTTTTCCTCATTATACGAAACTCGTCCTTTCCAATGATAGGAACAGTGAAATTTTAACGAGAGTAATTACTTGTTAATCCTACCAATTATGCCATTCATTCCTTCATTCACGAGAAGAAATGAACTTGTTTCGCAATTTTGCTGTCCATCTGACGCGGTAAGCAACGTGCGTGCACATTCTACATTCTAGATACATAATTACGCAATATGACAACATTCATAGCATGACAGCTTGCAATTTGCGTGCATCCCTGCGTGATGCTATTACGTATGTGCACAGTTTAACACGAATAATATTCGTATAATATACGCGACCCGGTAATAAAGCTGTTGTGCAACGATGTGAAGGACATTGTATGTCACCTTTCTGCATAACAGCAATTAAAACGGCATAGTTAATTCCGATTCAGCTTACGTTTATACTCATATTGTTGTTACAAATAAACTCTGAAATAGCAATTAGGTACACCATATGGCTTGTATTGTTAATCACATGACGTTTCTTCTGCCCGTATTAGAATAGGGAACTTAATTATTCGCCTAGGTAAAAAAATCCCACTAAAGGTTATGTGGTATTGCTGTGGGCATTCATGTTCTCGGGATGGCATGACCTATCACTGTCTACGTCATATATGTTTGGCGTACAAACAAATGCTAAATTTTGTAATTTCCGGACGGCGATTGTGTTTTACATATACCTTTTTATGCCCTGGATATTGACAAGACAGTTTGAATCAAATTATGGAATTTGCTAGATTCCGCACAAGACACAATGTAATTATTATTTTATTAGCTGCATATTCGACTGTTTTGGCACAACATGTCATCTGCCATCATATGCAAAACTTATGACAGTAGGTATTGGATAAACGTGCGGAGTAACTATATATCAAAATTTCACGTTACACTACAGCAGTACATAAAATAGTTTTAACTACACTATAAAATACATGGTGAGTCAATAAACGATGTCGGAATTGGTAATGAAGCCACGTGGAAATTATCTATAAATTAAACATTGTATAGTGTTAGGCATCCAACTCCACATACATGAATGTCCAATCAGTTGTTTAACTAATGTCTATACAGTCAGCATTATAATAGTTACTACTTGATTTATAATAAAGTTAACATTGGTAGTGATAAGCATCTTGTCAAAATAGTTATCGGCTCCCAGTTTCACCTTCAAGATAGGCAGTGATGCTAACGTCATTCTAGCTAAAGTTCGACTGAAGCGAGTTTTGGTACTGGTGCCAAATAGATAGTCCTCGATTTCAAACAATGTTTTCTGCGAAGTGGTGTAAACACTTGCCATTGTTCCAAATGCTTCCCTCAGCATCACACTTCGATTAAATGCAGCGTTGCACAAATATAACAGTTGGATCATTGGAGCTTTCAGCGATAACATGATGGCAAATGCACCAATTAGAACGGCAGTGGTTGCGGCAAAGCTAAACATGTAAGCTGTACAGCAAACATCGTTAATCATTTGAGTTAAAATCCTAATTCTGTTGTAACAGGTTATAGGGCTTTGCTTTGCTTGACGACGGCAGCAGAGATGCTGGCAGTACAGCAAGTAGTTTGATAGGCAGCGACCTGGACAAAATACAACTTGAGTCATTATGAAACACCCATTCGCCAAAAGAAACACCAGCGACCAAGTTTGAAGAAGGACAAGTGCAGACTTGGACAACACTCCAAGTTTGCCTCGAGCGGAACATTCCTCCAGAAGCATGAATCCGAGATTTCCCGGTAAGCAGAGACTAATCCACAAGTACATTCCTACACCCGATGCAGCAAATATTGGATTCAGAAACATTCGTCTAATAAATCCGTGTGCTCGTTTTGTAGATTTTTTGTCTGGTGCCCAAAGCTGTGCTGAAATAATAGTTACTGTGATGTAAACTTGGCGTCGGTCAATTTGGATACAATAATAATCAATTAATTATAACATTACGGTTTTGGACTCTCTCAAATTTGACCATGGTGTTGAAAAGCATTGGCAAAGATTCCTTTTCTTTGAAGATTATGTAAGCTTCAGAAACAAATGTCACAGCGGCTAGAATTATAAACAATGATTGACAAATGTCCACTGCTGAAAACTCGCGGTGATAAAGAAGCGTCTGAATGCACAACGATACAAGGTAGGCAAAGCCGATATAGGATTTCTTCTTAAATTCTCGAATACTCTCGTCATCTGCGAGAATTATTTTGTCGAGCTTTTTGTTGTAAACATGAATTGAGAGACCCATAAATTTGTATATCTCCAACTGTTTCAGTAGTAATTTCCACAGGCTTTCAGAAAGATACATTTTTATAAATTGCGTGACAGTGCTAGTCGGTGCTCCAACTACAGTTCATGTACATTTCGAAGTACGGAATGGATCTAACGATCTAAATACAAATGGAGCACGAACTTATTACTCTGTGTGAAAGCCAAAATGATAGACAGCCTACACCAGAGCGTTGGCATCAAACAGTTATAAGTTTATCCGCAAACTATTTGAAACTCGGTTCGGAGAATTCAATCGATACTGGAAAATGAGAAGTAGAAGTCCGGGAATCTAAAATATTTGCAAGGCTTATGAAAGTTTTAGAACCCTGACGTCAATCTTGTTTGGTCATTTCTGTCACCGTATTAAAAAATAAACTTTACACTTGTCGAATCGGAACTTTCTAAATTCCCAACACGCATTTCCAACCTATAGGCAAACATTACACATTAAATTTAGATGCAGAGGTATGCTTGAAAATTATGTCATCAAATATATGGACAAGACAGATATGTATGTTAGGCAAGTACATTTCATTTTCATCATCAAATATCCTTTATGTACGCATTTATGTGTCCTCCCATGACTTTTCTTGTTAATAACTTCAGCAATGGAGCTGTCTGTTTGTTCATTCTTAGACATGTCAGACATTTAATTTGCGGTAGACTAGACAGCAATACAAAGTAGCATATTATCAAAGTCGGAGCTAGTGCGTGGCCCTAATAGTTTTTCGTTTGGATACATGACACGGAGATATTCTATTTATTACGTCTGTACTTCACACTATGCAAAATATATCATGTACGTAAACCGCGCAATTGCTGTAAAGCCGACCATTCATCCATTCACAGGAAAGATGATGGGACCATTCACCTTGGTTGCACCAGTTCTTTCATGTTAAAATTGTGTTTGTCATTTGTAGGTTTTCTATACATGTGTAAATCCTGACGGAATGAGCCAACAAGCCAAAACAACATGTAGGAATCCGAGTATTTGTTGCCATCACACAATCAATAACATCACATAACATTGTGAGGTTGAGGATCATATATCTACGGCAGTGCTATGCCAGGTACCTGAGTGCGAAAATTAGTTATCGTCAATGACTGAAAGGTATTGTTGGAAATCTATGTGAGGAAGCTGGTATGTAATTCTGCTGCATTCATAGCCCGTTTGACTTTGAGTGTTTATACACAGACAGAAACCAAAAATAATTTCCATTGTCAACTCGACGTGTACCAGTTACATAAATAGTTATAACGAAAGAACAACAGTTTGTGTACGTGTATATACACGTTTCTGTACCATTTGTTTTCACAAATGCTGAAACAAGCTTCCACGGATGCAGATGAGGTACGTGTAGCACAGGATACACTAAAACGAGGCGGTAGTGTATTTTGGGATACCTACACATTGTCAGCCTTATTACTTCGCTCCCGACCTTGCATTCCATCCAAATGAATAAGCCATTGTATATTGTCGTGGACGGCATCCTGCAGCATTGTCTTTAGGTGAGCTGGGTACGTGTTGGAATAATTGTAACCCATTCATATATGTAAAGTATTCAGTATGTAAAGTGTTCAGGCAGCAATCCATTTTTCTGCATTGTAGACTGTGGTAGGTAAACTTAATCACGTCAGTAGAACGAATATATTTTTAACAGATCAAGCTCAGGTACATAGGCGTAATTTGAAATGCATTTCGAAGCAGTTTGAACAGCGAATATTGCTTCATTGCTAACTATACATTTGCCAATTTTACTGGAACACGGCGTACAGTTATTGCGAAAAGCGTTTGTATTTGGAGCATAACTTTTACATTATTTACTGCGCATCGTAGGTACTGCTGTTAAAACTAAATAAAATATTATGGAGTTGAGAGAGGCATCATCCCGGCCACTTACGCGAATCCAGAAAAACAAGACTAATAAGCGTGCGGAAGAAAGTGCACGAAGGGAAAACATACTGCCCACTATTGAGTTCGGCCCACGCGACATTGTTGTTGACCCAAACTTAGGAAATGTGAAAACTGAAGGAACAGTGGAAATAAAAGTTGAGCCTAATTCCAATGGCAATATTGAACGCAACGAAGAAAGGAATCCTATTGTGAAGCAGGAAGCAGTGAAAGAAGAGATTGTGATTGACGAAACCCTTGACATTAGTGACGGAAATTTTGCGGAAACATATTCTCAACAAGACCAAAATCAGCTCCAATCCGCAGAGTCCGATGAACCAAAAACAAAATCGGAAATAACGACGGCTCCAAAAGAATCCATAACCGTTCTAGAAACTAAACCAAACAAGAAAACGAACAGCTTATTCAAATGTCTTCATTGTCCAAATACATATCAATCAAGGCGTGTTTATGGTGCCCATTTAAAAACCCACGCAAAGATGAAATGCAAATACATATGCAAAACATGTGGCAAATCATATTCGTTTCAATCCGGCTTAAGTAGACACCAAAACTTACACGATGAATCCAAAGTACACAAGTGCAAAATATGTGAAAAGATGTTTGGAGACAAAGTTCATCTAAATGCGCATCAACGAGTGCACACTGGGACGAAAGAGCTCAAGTGCGACCTTTGCCCCGCCGAGTTTCGAAATTACTCGGCCGTGATTTGGCACAGGTTCATCGAACACTCTATTGCTCCGAAAAAACTGTATCGGTGTACTTACTGCCCAAAAGTATTCTGTGCCAAATCGAAATTTGACACTCATCAGATTACCCACACTGGAAGTAAATTACTTCCTTGTAAGCTGTGCAAGAGAAAATTTAGACATCCTGAGAGCTTGCATTCGCACATGAAGGGACATGAAAATGCCAAAAGATTCAATTGCGTTACATGTGCTACGACATTTACATCCCAGAAAATTTACGAGAAACATTTTAAAATTCATGCTGGTATTAAACCTTATAAGTGTGACAGCTGCAATCAGACATTTCGGTTTTCAAGTAATTTGAAGGCGCATAAAATGAAGCATGTTGATAGCAAATTCTATGAATGCGTGTTCTGTCACACGGGGTACTGGCGAATGGACATGCTTAATAATCATATAATTCAACACATCGGCGAACGACAGTACAAGTGTGTTCAATGTGACGCGGTTCTCAAATCGAAATTCACTCTTCATAATCATATGAAAGTTCACTCCAATGGAAAATCGTTTCAATGTGAAATTTGCAACAAACCGTTTTCGGGACCTTACACACTACGTACCCACAACCTAAGGTATCACCATAAGAACATGGACCACTCATGCATATTTTGCAACAGGCAGTTTCCAAGGTCCTCGGATCTTTTTGTTCACCTTAGAGGTCATACAAGGGAAAAGCTACACTCATGTACTCACTGTACCTCAGAGTTCACCCGAGGAAATGATTTGAATCGACATGTACGCAAATTTCATTAAAAGTAATATAGTGCATAGATTCCATTTATTGTAGGCAATTGTTTTGCAAAATACATGTGTCGGTTTTAATTTAAAATGTTTGTAATAAGTAATAATAAATATTTGCAATTTTTTTAAAAATTAGATTTCCTGTCAAATTGTAGTCAGTAAGTTGTAATGTTTTAACATTTATTGTAATGATTAAAGCATAATACGCCTCATTTATAAGAAACAACCTGAGAGAGTTCACATGCCAACGGTTAAGAAGGATTCTGCTATATATGCATTAAATCATTCCGATGGTTCGTTTGTCTGGAGTTTGTACTAACCAAGGCTCGTTGAAACAGCAGAAGTAAAGCAATGTGTGGTATCATTGTTTTCTAATATATAAAGAGCATGTCAAACAACCGTGTCTTATAAACAATGGGATCCGCCGATAATGTCATAAATGGTGTACAAGGAAAGGCCACTACAGCCGACATGTTTATGTGGGCATATGCTTGTGGTGGTAGAATGCAGATTAATTTGGAAAACAATGCGAGATAGATTGATTGTGTTCTTTTTCAGCAGTATACATTGTGTACATGGTTTGCAGTCTTATATTCTCGGCACAGGCAAAAAGAATCAACAATTTTCAATGTTTACAACCTATATAGTAGGAACAAAGGTAAGCATTGTACTCGTGTGAGTACCGTATAGAGTTATATTATATACAATGTATGTGCTCTCCTATATTGTCAAATGGTTTACGTGAATATGATTAGAAACAGCAGTCTCTAGTAGCACAACACTTCGCACTTTGTAACTTTGCACGCATCAGTGGTAGTCGTTGTTGGGATTCATTTTGCTTTTTTGAGCAACGATGGATTCAGCATGTTATACAAAAATTAATAGGCACTGTCTTCTTTTAGGATTGTTCTCCGTGCCATTGTCTTTGGTATAGGAAAATACGTTCCTTTGAATAAAGGCATTTCATTTTGAATAGTATATGTGCGGCCAAGTAAAGCAGTATTACTCTGACCACCGATTCAGAAACACCAGTGCATTTTCGAGAGTTGAGGATTGTTATCATAGACAACGTTTTTGCAACCAATTTTGGAGCAGCGTGATTTGCGAGTATTTCATCTTTGCGTATTTTGTGTTTGCCTTTTGCCAACGGCAAGAATCCCTCAGTTTGTAAAATATTCTTGAAACTTGAGTTGAATTAATTTGTAGTTGGAGGACAAACTAGTTTTTATTTACGATTTCAAAATTACTAGTGTCGAAAAAATATAAGTATGGAGTCGAGTGAGGGACCATCGCGACCGCTTACACGAACTCAGAGAAACAAGACAAATAAGCGTGTGGAGGAGACTTCCAGAAGACAGTGCATACAACAAATTAATGAGTTCGGCCCAAAAGATATTGTTGTTGAGTCAGAGCTGGTTAATGTGAAAACTGAAGCAGCAGTGGAAATTAAGGTGGAACAATATACTATTGAAAGTAATGAACGAAACGCAGCGAGCAGTCCCATTGTAAAACTGGAACCAGTGGTTGGTGACATTGAGGTTAAAGAATATCTGGATATTAATGACGACGTTGTTGACGACGTAGAACATCCAAATGAATCCGTGTCGACCGAGTATGATGAACCAATAAAACTGGAAATAACTTTGCCTGCAGACGAAACTGAAACGGTGCAGAAAATTCCTACGGCACAAATAACTGAAACGGCACAGACCAGTGAAACGTCACACGACGCTGAAACGGCACAAGACGCTGAAACGACACAAGACGCTGAAACGCCACAAGATGCTGAAACGCCACTAGATGCTGAAACGCCACAAGATGCTGAAACGCCACTAGATGCTGAAACGCCACAAGATGCTGAAACGTCGCAGGAAACTGAAACGGCGCAAGATGCCGGAACTGTGCCAGAAATTAAACCATCGAAGAAAATAAAGAGCGAATTCAAATGTCCTCAATGTCCAAAGATATCCAAATCCCCATCCGGTTTTCGTTATCATTTAGCAACGCACGAACCGAAAAAGCAAAATAAATACCAATGCAAAACGTGCGGTAAGGTGTATTTGTACAAGTCTGGCTTACGTCGACACGAAAACCTACACGATGAATCAAAAGTGTACAAGTGCCAAGTATGCCAAAAGAAGTTTGGGAACAAGGACCATCTCAACTCTCATCAACGAATTCACACCGGAAAGAAGGAACTTAAATGTGACCAATGCCCAGCCGAATTTAGAAATAAATTGGCCATTATTCGCCACAAATTCAATGAACACTCAATCACCCCGAACAAAATATATCGCTGTAGCTACTGTTCCAAAGTGTTCTTCAGCAAATCCAAATATAAGACTCATGAAAATACTCACACGGGAAAGAAGTTAATCCCTTGTAAGTTTTGCAAGGAAACATTTAGGCATGCCGACAGCTTGCATTCGCACATGAAGAAACACAAAGACGGGGAAAGGTTCAGGTGCGACACATGTGACAAGTCGTTCTTGTCCAAGCAGATGTACAAGCTGCATCTAAGCACTCATACTGCTATTAAACCGTATAAATGTGACACGTGCCTAAAATCATTTCGCTTTGCGAGTAATCTGAAAAGACATCAAAGGACGCATGCTAATGGCAAATGTTATGGGTGCGTATTCTGCGGAATGGAGTTTTCGCGAAAAGACAAACTAGATGACCATATACTTATCCATATAGGCGAGAAGCCTTACAACTGTGTTCAATGTGAAGCAGTGCTAAAATCGAGATACAGTTTGTATATTCATATGAGAGTTCATTCCCATGGGAATGCGTTTCACTGTGGAATTTGTAGCAGGTCGTTTTCGGGGCCGTATGAATTGCATGCTCACAATCTTACCTTTCACCACGAGAATAAAGAGTTGGCATGTATATTTTGCGAGAAGCAGCTGCCAAGGCAGGCGCCACTATTTAACCACCTACGAAGCCATACACGGGAGAAACCATGCACATGCCGTCAATGTCCAAAAGAGTTCACTCGACGGGATTATTTGAATCTACACGTCCGCACAGTTCATCAGAAGTAATGCAGTGCAGATATTTTGTTTACCGCAACGAACTTTTGTATAAAACATGTGTCAGTTGAAAATTTAGATGATTATAAATTTAATATTTTTGCAACATTATTTTTACTTATTGTTATTAGCAGTGATTTAATGATGATTATTTTGAATACTATTGTGCGAAAAAAATATATTAATTAATGTATTGCAGTAGATTTAGTTAGCCCAGATTTTTTAATTGCTTGTTTAGACAACCAAAAAATTAGGCTTGATCAAATAAAAATAAAATACTAATAAATACATAAGTTTATAGTTACAAATGGTAAATACTGTCGAACGCTTGTCTTTTACTGGCAATATAGATTTCATTAGGTTGTGAGAGCACCAACAAATATAAAATTTCCAAATTGCGTTCAATTGTTGCAGACACCACATTATTACATACATAATGCATGTTATCACGTATGACTCAATTCGTGGCTGTAATATCGTAAGCATACAAGCACCAGAAAAACTTACACTGTCCGCACCATCAGTAACTTGAGACAAACTGATAAATTGCAGTGGCAATAAATTATTACTTTTTACTAGACTCATCCTAAGAAAATCAGAAGCTCTATCACTACACAATGACGGTCACACATGCATGCGCAAGAATGGTGAATTATGTAGCCTACAGTGGCTTTGGCTCACCTGGAGTCAACTAAATATTGAAATTTGTGTACTTCGAACCAATACTCATTCATCATAGTTTCTAGATATGATGAAAATTTAATTCAAGTAACGTGCTTTGCAATACAACCAATATCAGCAAAGGGAAAGAAGCACATCTGAAAACAAGGCCCTCCCTTCATTAGCAAGGGTTTACCCTCTACTTTGACTTGTAGATGTCAAGTAATATTTCGTAGCCAGAAATTTGGTACGAAATGGTTTGTTGTGAAGGTGAACTGGATGTAAATGGTTTCATTGTACTATGGCATTCTTCCCGGCGTTCATTGCCGATGATGCGCTTCCACGGCCAACTACATCGTTCATGCATAAGTTCAACTGGACGTTGAAATTCCAAAATCCTCAACGGCAAGTATTTTTTTAATTTTTAGAAAATTGTATTTAACTTTCGTAGAAACTCAATGTCGTACCCTACAAGATCCAGTGCTGTGATTTTTATCGTAATGTTTTGCGCCATGGTTTGGGATTTCCGAGTGAGGATGGCTTACAACTAATTTTTTATTCCGATATAATTCGCAAACTGCTACATGTACTAGGTGTTACGGGTTGTAACAAAATATTGCTACATTTTCTGATATATTTTAAACACGTGAATAATGTCTTACACAATTATATTTCTAACAATAAGCTGATCGTAGTAAAAGTTCTCATTGAGCATATACTAAAACGATCTTTGGCCACAACATGTGCGTTAAATGCGTGGGTGAACCTTCCCATTAAATATATTTAATTGCTTGATGAAAAATGGTGATTGATATACACCAAAATGCAGTTTTGATCCCAAATGGAATATTATTCCTTGGTAACCAAATTACATTTGACCTCAATGTGCAATAAAATCAACAGAGCTCCTGTCAGCGTTAACCTCCAGAGCGAAAGCCATGCAACAGTTACACATTGAATCCTACTTCGTATTATTTGGTGCCATTTCGGCAATCATAATTTCCACGCGGCCTTAACATTTAAGGAAAATAGGAGTGCTGGATGCTAGGCTATTTCAGAATAGTTATAATGATTGCAGTTGGAAAATAAATGGGATTCGTCTACCTTGCCGCACGATACAAGGTACGAAATTAGTTTTAAGTGTTTTAAATAAGTATAAAATACACATGTCCACTCAATTCATCTGTGCATTCAATGTAACTGATATGTGGTTAAGCCATATCGTGCAGCCATTTCAATAATACCTTTCGCGTTAGTTGCAAGTATGTTTGAACAAAACATGCACATAAGTAAAACATAAGTATAATTGATGAGGCCGTATATCAAGTTTGTTTCATTGAATTATGAACAAGCGGGACACTTTTCTGTGTTGCAAAATCCAAATTGGATGAAATTAAATTTTGATGAACTTTTACATTTATTGTACGTCCTCACTGCAGACTTACCTAAACATTCTAACCAATGGTTTTTGCTTACGTAAAAATATTTCGTCGTCACTGGATATGGTTTTAGGAAATTCCGAAGTTGTAAAGAAGATCACATTAAACAAACACCTTATCACTGTAGCTTTTAGCCTTAGTTCCATTCGAATTTTAAAACAATGAGTTTGGGTCAAGCATATTTTAATGTGCAGATATTAATCCAACAAATATTCCAACTCCCAATAATATATGATCAAAGCACCGGTCACATTGTCGCACATCCAAATATGGTTAAACGGAAGCCATGGAAAATGCCGTACTGGAATCTTCTGAAAGTTGTTTGCCACATCATCGCCAACATAATAACCTTACATCAACTATACCTAATTTGGAAGTCACAAACCCCTGCCAATATCGAGGAAATTGCAATCCTTCTGATCATATTTGCGCTCGGCGTCATATATTTTGCATCTTGGTATGCCTTGGATTCTGTAAATATTCCAAGTTCTTTGTACGCAGACGACACCGACAAAATTTTCATCCTCGGGTCCGTAAAATATCTGGGACTTCCATGGCCCGCGACATCCAGGATTCCTGAATTACCCGAAGTTTTAGGGTATCTTCCGTCAGCTGGGAGCTTACTTATTCCACTGGTAGCATTTTGTCTACCGTTCCTTCGGGAATACGACCCAACTTACTGGATGATTTCTCACTTTTTCCCCGGTGCCCTTCCAATATTCATTTCGGTTCTCGCTTCATTTGTTGAGTCCATAGTGGCAGCATATGCCACAATGGCAAGTTTGGAGCAGCTCTTGTTTTGTTTGTCGTGCTGCTATATTTTCGAGCAAGTGTCGAGGAATAACATCATCCGTAGTATGAACAGAGGTATTCTTCCCCAGCCAGCGAAGGATTGGACACTCAAATTGACAATGCATCTGAAAGATTGTTTCACTGCGTTAAACAAATTTGTGAGAACCAAAAAACGCTTCCCCAAAATATCGCCAACCAGCGTTGTTCGTATAAGTTGTACGACGTGTGTTAAAACTAAGCCGCAGCCGGAAACGTCAGCGCCAAAATCAAAACTGGTTGCGCGGAAAAATTTCGTCAGTTCTTCTCGACTTCACCGCCAATTGCATATATTAATGTGTGCGGCAAATTCAAATGTCGTGTTTTATGTTCCATGTGTCGTAGGTGTTGGCATGGCCATTATGTTAGTTGATATTTTTGTGCTATTCCGCATGCGTTTGCAGCTTGAACTACCGTTTTACCTGCTAATGTTATTTGTATTATTGGTTCTGCCACTTCTCTTTGTATTCACGTTTCATCATGGAGCGACTCCATTGATTTACTCACAGGAATTGATACAATTTTGGAAAGGGGATGTAGTTATTATGACGACACCAGTGTTAAGACGACAAGTGGAATCGTTGCATTCTTACGGATTTATTATGGGAACCTTCTTCGCTGCCAAGAAACGAGCAGCCCTGGATATTATGGCTAAAATTTTGGAATATTCTGTTACGGTTCTCGTCTCCTTCTAAAATATTTGTCTCTTTGATCCTGAAATATTTTCTAGAGTAAATGAGTAATTAATTGTATAAGAACATAAAATAACCTTGCACATTTTCTGACCTTCTACCTTCTCGTTTAATATTTCGTGTAGAATAGTGTGCCCTGTGTGTTGTTATTTACGGCAAGCAAAGATATAACGATATCCAGTGTCATAACAAAGCTGTCAATGTACTCAGCCTCGTATCCATATTTGTATACATATGCGTACTGTCATGAATTGAAGAAGAGTTTTATTGAATGAATTGAAGGCATTGATTGAGAAAGAGAATGCTTTCGTAATTTTGAAAGATATTTTGACATTAATTATGTTTTCTGTTTTTGTGTCATGTGTACAGCACTTGGAGTTGTATATCAGCGGCCACCTACGAAGCCATACACGGGAGAAACCATGCACATGCCCTCACTGCCCAAAAGAGTTCACTCGACGGGATTATTTGAAACAACACGTCCGCACAGTTCGCCAGAAGTAATGCAGTGCAGATATTTTGTTTACCGCAACGAACTTTTGTATAAAGCATGTGTCAGTTGAAAATTTAGATGATTATAAATTTAATATTTTTGCAATATTATTTTTATTTATTGCTAGTAGCAATGACTTAATGATGATTATATTGAACACCATTCTGCGAAGAAAAAAATATACTAATTAATGAATTCCAGTAGATTTAGTTAGCCCAGATTTTTCAATTGCTTATTTAGACAATCAAAAAATTAAGCTTGGTCAAATAAAAATAAAATACTAATAAATACATAAGTTATAAGTTTATATTTACAAATGGTAAATACTGTAGAATGTTTGTTTTTACTGGCAATATAGATTTCATTAAATCTAGAGAGCATCAACAAATATAAAATTTTCAAGTTTCGTTCAATTGCTGCAGACACCACATCATTACATGCATGCCGCATGGTGTCACGTAGTATGAATCAATTCGTGGCTATAACATCACTATCACTACACAACGACGGTCACACATGCATGCGCAGAAATGGTAAATACAGAGGGTGCCCATACTTTATTCTGCCACTTTAGTAATTACGATAAATTCAAATACAATATTTCTTCGAATGATTTCTTCGCTCAATATGATAGCCACGTTCATGAACTACCACCCTGCATCTCTTTTTCCACGATTCAAATACGGTGCTGACCAGAGCACGAGGAATCTTTTAGCATTCTCATTTGCCACATTTCCAAAGACCATTAAAAAGTTCTGGCCCGACGCTTCCCGGTAGCTTGTTTCAAAAGCCTAAATCCAAGTATGCTCATGGGAGGGATATGGGGAGACTTGACGAGTATATCAGAGCTGGAAATGAGCTTTGGTTCATTATTTTTCCGTAACTCTACCGAATACCGCTGAGTTTTGTTTGCCGTGAGTGAAGGCGCTACATCATGGTGGAGATTCACCTTAAAATCGTCCCATATGTACATTTTTTAGGGATTTTGAGACCTTTCATTATGAACTCGGCTAACACCTAGTTAAGTAAGTTGCAATGATCCACAAAAACTTACAACCTGCAAATGTTTACCCGTCCGACACAAGAATCGAGCGTGGGTGGCAGAATAAAGTATGGGCACCCTCTGTATGTAGCATACAGTGGCTTTAGCTCACCTGGAGTCCACTTAATATTGAAGTTTATGTAATCGGAGCCTATATTAATTCATCGTAGTTTCCAGACATGATCAAAATCCAATTCAAGTAATGTGCTGAGCAAAACAACCAGTATCAGTTAAGGGGAAGAAACACATCTGAAAGCAAGGCACTCACTTCATTTCCAATGGCAAATCCACTTTGACTTGTAAATGGCAAGTAAAATTTTGTAGCCAAAAATTTTGTGCCAAACGGTTTGTTGTGAAAATGAACGGGATGCAAATGGTTTCAATGTACTATGGCATTTTTCTCGGCGTTCATTCACGATGATGCGTTTCCACGGTCCACTACATCAAAAAAGTTTATCTAACTTTTAGAAAAGTGTATTTCACTTTCGTGGAAACTCAATGTTGCTCCTTTCAATATCAAGTGCTGTGATTATTATGATAATGTTGTGGGCCATAATTTGGGATTGAGGGTGGCTCACAAATATTTGTTTTTGTACCGATATAATTCGCAAACTGCTTCATGTACATACTCTTTATTTACAAGTAGAAGTTTACAAGTAGAAATTAGTAGGACATACTCCATTTGAACATATTGTGCAACTTCATAAAATAATACTGCGCTCATGCGCAAGTGTTTAAACAAAGGGACACTTGGTTCTACTTAAAAGTGATAGAAACACGATTTTGGTTCCAGCTATGGAACAACAAGAATTTTTTTTAAACAAGTGTTTGAACTGGTTTTCACTAGATTTGTATCAGATAGAATCACATAAGGGATATTATTTTTGTGCATGTTGAGAAGTAATGCTGAGAGCAAGATTCGAAGTGCTCAATTTGGAATAAGGGTTTAATTAATATTGTGTATATAAATTGTAACGGTGAATGCTCCGTGTCGTGTCTCGATATACACATACTAGAATAAGCTCAGGCAGTTTAGATGTTTTAATGTTATTGTTGCTTGCAATGACTTCAGGTGATTCATCACAACTGATTATTTACAACATCAATTAATAATGAGTGTATTATTTTATAAATAAGTACGTAACATGTCTAAACTAACATAATCTGTCGCAGAAACATATTTTAAATATATTGTTTGGACAAGTGAGACTTTCCGTTATTTGATATGGAGGATAGGTGGTACGCTTCAAGAATTACAATATTAATGCAATAGCACTTGCTGAACATAATCTTGAACAAAATTAAATTTTAAATTATTTAAAATTTAAACTAACAGAATTGTGTACAATTTTCTACACAATTAGCATCAGCAAACGGAATCAATGTTCTGTGCTATTTGGAATGAACTGCGAGTACGTGTCGTTTCACATCACATCTTCGAACAAACTCTCTGGAACAGTGACTGCATGAGTGCAGCTTTTCTCTTGCGTGACCTCTAAGGTGGACAAAATGGTCCGCTGACTTTGCAAACTCCCTCTTGCAAAATATGCATACGTGAGCCTTGTTCTTTTGATGGAACCTAAGATTGTGGATACGCAGTTCATAAGGTCCCGAAAACGGCTTGTTGCAAATTTTACATTCAAACGTATTTCCATTGGAATGAACTTTCATGTGATTATAAAGAGCATATTTCGATTTTAGCATTGTCTCACATTGATCACACTGATACGCTCGCTCTCCAATATGTTTAATTATATGTTCCTCCAGCATGTCCTTTCGCGAGTACTCCATTCCACAGAAAATGCATTCATAACGGACATCATTAGCATGCGTCATCTGATGTCGTTCCAGGTTACTTGAAAACCGAAATGCTTTATTGCATCTGTCGCACTTATGAGGCTTAACACAAGCATGACTATTTAAATGCAGCTCGTAACTTTTCCGGGAAATAAACGTCTTGGCACATTTATCACACTTGAATATTTTCCCATCTATATGTCTCTTGATGTGCGAATGTAGACTCTCTGGAAGTCTAAACTTTTTCTTGCACAGCATGCAAGGGATTAATTTCTTTCCAGCGTGAGTCTTCTGATGAATCATAAATTTCGCGTTGCCGAAGAATATTTTGGGGCAGTAAGTACACCGATACAACTTTTTCGGGGTGATGGAGTGTTCGTAATATTTGTGCCGAATCATGGCCGAGTGATTTCGAAACTCGGCGGGGCAAAGGTCACACTTGAGCTTCTTCATCCCTGTGTGTGTTTGCTGGTGAGCGTTGAGATGGTGTTTGTCTCCAAACTTCTTTTGACATATTTCGCACTTGTATACATTTGATTCATCGTGTAAGTTTTGATGCCGACGTAAGCCAGACTTAAACGAATATGATTTATCGCATGTATCACATCTGTATTTATTTTTCTTACTCGTTGTGTGGGCTTCTAAATGGTTACGATGCCCATGGATTGTTTTATGCCTCTTTGGACAACGAGGGCATTTGAATAAACTTTCACTTTCCGTATGGGTTGTTGTTTGTGATCCTCCGACCATATTAATTTCTGTTGTAGGTGAGCTTATTTCCAATTTCCGTAGTTCCTCTGACTCGGCTGATATAGCCTCATCATTTTGGTTCGGGGAATACGCTTCATCGACTGTCTCGTCACTTATATCAAGGTATTCTTTTATGAATACCTCATCTTCCACTAATTCGTGTTTCACATTTTGGTGGCTCTCTGCATTCCTTTCACTAGAGTCATTTGGTTGATGTTCCACTTTTATACCCATTGCTGCTTCCGTTTTCACATTTCCCAAATTTGAATCAACAACAATGTCGCGAGGGTCGAACTCAATAGTGGGCAGTATGTTTTGCCTTCGTGCACTCTCTTCTGCGCGTTTATTTGCCCTGTTTTTCTGGATTCGCGTAAGTGGCCGGGATGATGCCTCTGCAGACTCCATAATTCTTAGTTTTGTTTCAACACTAGTACTTTCGATACAAGCAAATGTATAATTTTTTCTTCAAATGTAAACTGATTCAACAAATCGTTTTCAAATTACGCGAATAACTGTTTGCTGTGCTTGCATTGAGATAGACAAATACAGAATGAACACTATGGAATTACTCGCCATTAAACAGCTTTAAAATTCAACTCAAAATACGTCGGTGATTCAGACCCGCAGTCAAAGAAACACATTCGTGATGCTGACGTGATGGACAGAGTTTCACTACCAATGTCTAGAATGAAGAAATAATGTTTTCGGCTTGAAATGAAAGCTTTATATATATACATACGTTGCAATTATTCCAACACGTACCTACCTAACCTAAGAACAATGGTACAGGAAGCCAACCTCGGAAAGATACAATAATTTATTCATTCGTAGCAAGGTCGGGAACGCAAAAAGAAGAATAATGAGTATCACATACACCACCACGTCGTTTATTCTATCCTGTGTTGTACAAACAGCATTCATGTAAACTTGTTTCGGAATCTAAAGTACACAGTAGGTGAGGAAGCGCGTATATGCACCCACTAACAATGTTGATCTTTCATTACAACTCTTGATGTATCTAACGCAGTAGGTTGAATGAACAATGAAAATTGGTTTTTGGTTGCTGCTTGTGCATAAACATTCGAGGCACTCAACGTCAAACTGGCAATGAATGGAGCATAGTGAAGGATCCGCTTCCTCACAATGCTTTCCAACAATAGCTTCATTCATTTAGGATAGCCAATTTACGCACTCAAGTACCCGTTGAGGTCTTTTGGGGACGTTGATCACCTAACTCACAATGATATGTAATATTATTGATGCGCAGTAGGGTATCAGTACTCATAATCCCATATCTTGCTTCGGCATGTTGGCAGAATCATTCAGGGTTGAAATATGTAGGACGCTCATATCTTATTTTGTCACGTTTATTGTTCTCTCAAAATCCATGTTCTCTGAATAAAAGTTTTACTAAAGGAAGCTCATAAATTATAAATACAATCGGAACATGCAGAAAGTCTCCGAACTGATGGCAATGGTTCCATCATGCTTTTTCAAGTGGGTAATGATAAGAATTTTCATCAATGTGACAGAATGCATAGAGAATATAACACGAAAACTGAAATTTGACAAACTTGTTCCATCAATTACCTTTAAGAACGTTACGCACAACATTTAGCAACCAACTGAGTCGCTGCATACACGAGAACATTTAAATGATAAAGGCCGGTAATCAATTAGAAATGAAAGCCCCCATTAGATACAATAACATACGATGCCTTAAATTTGATCCTAGATTACATGTATTCACCAACAGTTAACCTGAAACAGCACAACCACCAATTGAACCACGTAACTATTCACGTGAAATCGGCAAATCAGCTTGTTAAAATTAATTGGGTGCAGTAACTAATGTCAGTGCCCGTATATCCTTGGCTCGTGCTCGGAATGACAAATTATTAAACCATAACATTTAACCTCAAAAATTATCCCTCATTTCGAATGATTCGAGACAGCGCATTCCCAAATTTCAGACGCCCAGAAACACAGATGCGGAATTTTGGCTTACAGAAAATGAACAAGAAGCTATTTCTCGTTTCCTTTCCTAGCACTAAACCGCCAATGATATCTTGTCCTGATTTCGAAGTGCCAAACAATACTACAAGCATCGATCTTGGTACTGTCAGAAATGCCCGGTTTCTTAAAGCATTAAAACCAATTTTCTTTGTCGGGAGGTGCCTAGGGTTGTGCACATTAAACGGATGCGATCCTCATATCAAAAATACAAGGTAAGAACACAGTGAGAACAGCAAACTTTTTAGAGTAAAAATTTATCGTTTTACCATTATATTTATTACCTAAAACAGATGGTGCACATCCATTGGTGTATATGCTTTTGTATTGTGTATCTGGCTACTAGTGGACTCCTTCCTATTTTGCCGTCATATTGCTGGGCGATTTCAGTATGACAAGGCAACCATCGTGCGATCTGACGGATTTGTGCATTTGGGATACCATTTGGCGATGCTCTTTGTGTAATAATATTAATATCTGTGCATTATGTACTTTTATGTAAAGGTGAATTATTAGTGGCTGACTGACTATGTATATCATGTTCAGGTACACTTATTATCTAGCATTTTCGAAGCGGTTCCAAAATCTCTTGGAAAACATGAGTTCTATAAATTCAAAGCTACCAATTGTGTCGGGCGGATCCAACGATTTCTCACGTTTCCCCATCACCTGCTTTCTAATTGTCGGCATCAACATGTTCCAAGGGATAGTTGAGAATATTTTGTACGACTTGGGTCGCATTGCCCCAAATCCAAAAATATCTTCAGACTCGTCTCCTCTGCTAATGTATTATCTTACTCTGTTCAAGCATTTCTATGAACTGCTCCCGTCATACGACGCAATTGGAACTGTCATTTTGATTTTACTAACAAAAGTCACCACTTGGGGATGGATATATTCGGATACAATTATCATGTGTTTGTGTCGGGCCTTATATGAACAACTCAAGATCATTGACGACTGTTTCGCAGTTGAAATGAATTTGGAACAAAATTCGGAAGATACTGTATTCATATCTAATTCTGGACAACCATATGTTGCAAATATTGATAAATATCTGGAGTATTATCTCGTTATGGATGAACACGTAAATTTGGCCCAGTCGGTACTGTCTCCCTTGATCATTGCAAACTACATTACAAACATTCCGAAGTTGGTCGTGATGCTGTTCCATTGGGTGGGCCCACTTCAAAAGGACGTACAGTCCACAGCGCAAAATTTGTATGTTGGCTTCGCATTTTTTCGGTTTTGTTACCGGGTCGCTGGTCTGACCTATTTCGCTGCCGAGGTGCACCAGGTTAGCATAACCATGAGGAAGCGGGTTGCGTCTTGCCCGCAAGCAATTTATTCAAATACTGTGAGTCTGAATATAATAATTGTGCTATTTGAACATTTTATGTCATTGAATATATTGGTCCTTGTATTCGTAGTTGGCAAGATTGGAACGAAGATTGCTTAACGACCCAGCCGGAATCTCTCTTCTAGGAACATTAACAATAACGAGGCATTTCTTTGGTTCCATAATTGTATTCATTTTCACCTCCGAGGTTATTCTTCTGCAGATATACGCTGGATATGCAGCATCTGGGACATAAGTTGAGATGCACGAAATGTCATGTATTGTGTGCTATAGAGTTTTCAAACACAAATGACAATAATATTACCTGTTCAACTTGCAATATTGATCCACGATGGAACCGTAGATGACTTAACAGTAAATATCATTAATTCACATAAATGTAGCTACTTGCATGGACATTTTCTTAATATTAAAATAAATATAGCCTACTTCAAATATGTGTTGGGTTCAGATGGAATTGTTGGATTCTGAGTGAATCTATCCTAATACGGATTATAACCATTTTATTAAGTCACGATGTAGCTAGATTCATTATATTCTCGGATCTGAAAGCAAACACTAACTAAAAATTTGTAAAGACTGTTCGTGATATCAATGATCGCGACATAAGGGGCAGGATAATTGTTGGATGGAAGACGTCATATGGACTTCCTGACACCGAATTTTGCGTTTATTTTGTAACATTTTTGTTGGCACAATAGAATTACGACGAGCTAAGTAATATCCATATAAATAATATTAATATCATATTTTTTTCTTATAATCGGGCTCTCTTTCTCACACATGGATTCAACGTCAACAATTGTTTCCAGTGCACGAACTCCCAGATAATATTTCGGAACTGAATTCTTTCCTGAAAGTACCAATCACGTAATACTGATCCCCAAATTTGTAGATGAACTGAAACGTGCCGTTTGCCACTTTTGCGTAACCAAGACCATCGAACATTCCCAGAGCGTAATACTCCTGAACTACTTCAGTGTCCCAAGAGATTTTGAATATTGATCCTCCAACATGTTCCATCCAGCCTCTATACCACTTTCCGTATTGAACATAAAGATTGGTGGCGTTGGTTTGAAAATTACGTTTCATGAAGATATCAACGTCGCCTAAAGCGAAAATAAATCATCATATTAATAGGTATAATGCTTACGATAAACGTCATACAAATAATTAATTTGGACACCGTCATTGTTTTATCTAACCTGAACTTCCATTTCTATATTTTCCAAGAATTCCGACAAGGTTCGCATTACCGAATGATTTGTTCTGATTGTTATCCATTTCCAATAGTTCGTTAAATGATATTTGCCCATTCAAATCCCTTTCCAGAATCATGCGACTTGACTTGTTCCACAATTTCATTGCCTTCTCGGTCGCATTCGTTGTTCCCATTAACAGCTCAAATATGAAAACATGGAGGGCTCTTTGATCGACCATTGGAGGTGATTCGCTAGTGCTTGTGAAAATTCCCAGGTTCTGGCCTGGGAACAACGACACGACTGATAGATAGGGAGGGAAGTGTCCGCCGTGATGGTTGTACTCATACCCCTCATACGAAGCCAGCATCATGCCGAGACCATATCCGTACGATTTAGCGACGTCCTCGTCGTCACTACCTTTGTACTCCGATGCTGAATAGTGTGTATTAGACGGGATGGTCAGCCAACCGATCACATTCTGCGTTTTACATATGTACATAACTGATGAATCATAACAATTGTTAAATGTCAAAATTATTTTGTCGACGCTTCGTGTAAGTCATACCTCTGGGATGATTTGTCGCCCATTGACATTTCCTTTATTTAAGTGTAGTCTCATGAACTTGGTCATGTCATTTGGAGAAACGTTGAGTCCTCCTGCAGCTGCGTAATTTGCTAGCCTCCTGAAACCAAAAAATGTAATATTCTATAATACATATCTGGTCACTGGCCTAGTACGTTCTACTGAATGAAATACTCACCTAATTAGTCCGGAATTCATGGGATGACTGACACCGTTCAAATTATAATATGGTTTTGCTCGAAGCGGCATGTTTGAAAAGCCGTCAGATTTACTAACTAGGTCAGAGTTGAACATCCCCAAATCCTCCAGGAAGCCATGCATCTGAAGTTGAAAGCCTTAGATTGTGTAAACGTGTAAGTTGGATGGATTATATTTCAATTTATAAAAATTTAAATTACCAATTCCGTGTAACTTTTATTTGTTAGAATTCCGATGAGTTCCCCAAGAATTATGTACATTAGATTGTTATATTGGAACGACGAGCGAAATTGGCAGACTTCCTCTGCATACCGTTGCGTACTATATTCAACATAAGTTAAACAAACAATGCAAATATGATTCGCAATTATAATGATAGTTAAATGTTTACGCTTCACTTACTAAACAATTTCCGAAACTGACACATACGGTTCACCCAAAAACTGTATATCGTCACGAGAGAGACACATGCGATGGGCTAGTAAGTCCCGAAAAGTGGTTTGCTCAGTTCGAATTCTAAAGCGATAAATATAAATTAAACAGTTATTGCATTTGTCTTCTATTAATCGCCGTATACTGTTAATATGGATAGTAAATGGACTTGCTTGTCGACCAATACAAAACTTGTGGTTGGCATTAATTTGCTTATGGGAGTGTCCAGCACTGATTCTCCCAACTCGGGAAATACTTCGTTCAATACCTTGGCCGTCAAGGTTGCAGTAAACATCTGGAGAGAAATTTGCATGCACTTTGCACAAAACCATTTTCATGAACTATATATACCAAGTACAATTTAAATTGTGCATACCTTTGTAGCCGAGGCCAATAAAAATTGACTTTGGTTTCCAATTGGGATTCCGTGTTCCTCATCGGCCAAGCCGTACCCAGTTGCGTACAAAACTGCACCACTATCCTGTACAATGCTGAGGCCAAGCTTTGAGAATTGCGCGGAAGGTAGGAAGACCTCCTTAACAAACTTGTCAATTTGGTTCTGGATATTTGGATCAATGCTTCGCCGTTGAGAATTAGCGGCTGTAGCGTGTAACACAATTAGGATTATTGGTAGCAAAGTTGAATTATTACTGACCAGTAACATTTTCAAACAAAAATATTGTGGGAAGATGATAATTTAGGAATGGTTAAAAAATATTCTCGTGAGGATATGAAGAAGTGCTTGTTTCATATGAGCTCCTACACAATTGATATCTAAATATTTACTAAGAAGTCACTTGTACCATCATACTGAACGCATGTCATGTACCGTAATGGATCTAGTCATTTCGATGAGGAATATACGGGGTACATGGATGGCGTCTCCTATAAGGGCTTGACAGTTTGAGTTTATTATCTCTTTTGTTTGTTTTGAAGTATAAACACAATACATCAAATATGTTTATTTCACGTATCCAAACTAGAAAAAGTATTAGGGCCATTCATATGTACAAGGTACTACGTTGATGAATGGAGTGATGTGCATTGCCGTCTATTATACCACAAGTTAAGTTATCTACGAGCCTACCAATCAACCATTCTGACAAATGCGTTGTTAATTTACTAATAGGCAGAGTCATATGTTGCAGAACGTACGTATGCCTCTGAAGAGCATACCTGATGATGATAACAAATCCTTCTTTGCTTAATATCTGACTGCATTATATTATTTTGACAACAGGTCCACTCGATCATCATTCTACTTATTTCTAACTACAACGTATGATTATGCCATTTCAGAAGATATGTGGTGGGAATTTAACAAATGTAAAATGTTATTCATCAATACTGAAGCAAAAAGTGTCACACTAGGCGCTAGTAGCCACCATGACAAACTGCGTATTGCTGTCAACTTTTTTATAAACCTGGTAGTGACAGTTATAATGCTGACGCTGTATATGTGTTTGAATTTTGTTATGCACGTCTGACAGCAAAGCCAAATCAGTTACAATACACACTGCTTAGAAAAGTAAATATTATTTTAATAGTCATCCCAATGCCAGAATAAATAAAAACTAGTAAGGTGTAACCTTTAATACATAACTACCGGACGAGTGATTAATGCAAAAATAGCAAATATGGATACATATTTGACCATTACAATACGTTTTTGATGTTCAAATTGATAATCCCGATCGATTTACGGCATAAAAAATTTTGACGACTGGGGATACCCACACTTTGACGGCCCACCCCACCGCCAGGTGACCGATTTGACCCATGGTGTCTTGGCAAAAAATGATCGTCTTGAACTCCTCTATCGATTTAAACAATAAAAGTTTTTGACGACATGGTCATCCCCACCAGGTCGAAGACGCCGACCCCCATATTTCCGGTCAATGATGAGGTACATGGCTGAAATTCAATAGGGAACGTCCCCTTGGGGAAAGGTACCTCTGTGCAAAATTTGAGCCAAATCGGTCTACGTGGAGGGGAGTTAGAGTGTTTACGGACAGACAGACAGACAGACAGACAGACAGACAGACGGACAGACAGACAAACAGATCAATCGCTATAACTACCTTTCAAGCATTTCATGCTTCCGGTAGTTAACAAGCGGTGTCTGCTCTTCATATAAGTTACTGCTGAAAAAACAGATTTTTAAAACTGGCATATTTTTCGTGCACCATGTAAGCGTCTATCCGCATTACTTTTACTTTACATCATAGGAATTTCACCAAATGCCCACTTCTAATTGATTTCGCCATACAATTACTGGTATTGTATACAGCACTGCACTTCCAAACATAAATGCAATTGCTAAAGCCACAGATACAACAATATTGAGAAATATCATCAGCGCTTGAAGATTTCAATATTTCTCCTCCGACGCGGTAATATACAACGAAACTGACATTGATATCGGCACCCCGTTAACACATAGGACCGGAATCGTACTGGAGCGCAATCTACAAAGAATGACCGTCCACTGGATGAAATGATTCTTCCAGTGGAAGAAAGTGGATTCTTCCAGTATTTTTCACTGGACGAAAGTGGAAGAAAGTGGACGAAAGTAAAATTAGGTAAAATAAGCTAGAGCAACACTACTCGAGACATTCAAGTCTTTGAAAACTGCAGAATTATCTCGCTTATTGCACATAATATTATCTAGTATTCATTCTGCAGTCAATTTTACAGTCAGTTTGTGTCATTTGTTGATCATTTTTCATGTACTCATTGTTAATTTTATCAGGAGTAGGGGTTTGTTAATAATAATGAACCTACGATTAAATTGGATACTTGTAACTGATCATGATTAACTTCACAGAATCAATTTTTACATGTGCAGCGTTTTCGCCATGTCATTTCGTTTGCCTATTTCATGTTTCCCAAGTAAAATTAGCCTCATAATCATAAAGTACAGACTTCCGTCCACTTTCTTCCGTTTCGTCCATCTTCCACCAAAATTTAGGTGGAAGATGGAAGTTTTCATTCTTTGGCAATCTATTGTAGTGCTTACATATAATTTGTGCGACCTGAATGCTCCAAAGTTCTCCGGAAAGTTATTCCTCTATACTTTTCTAGCTGATGCAAATAGCTTACTGGAAAAGAAAGCTCATATATTATATGATATCATGATCAAACGGAAACAATTGTAACAATGAATCAGTGTTCTTACTATTAAATATCACAATTGAACACGAATAATGCATGCATTTAGAAAAATATGTAACCACAAAGTATAATGCGTCACGCAATTAACATTTGTTTTTTCTTGGTCCATTGTTATTTGTTACATGCAAACGGCACATTTTATTTTTATAAACCCTGCGACCACTTGGAATTTTCCACGTACAGCTAAAATATTAAGCCGTACAGGTTTTCTGTGTGATGCCGAACATTAGGAGATGACTTCAATGCGGGCGGATAAAATTCTACGGTGAGCTAACATATACGTTTTCGACACATATATGTGCTGTTCACGGAAACGACGAGCTATATTGAGAAAAAATATTTTAATGATGTCCTTATCAGAAGAGACTATGTAGTATACAGGAAAGAATTTAAAATTAATTTGTTAATAAAAGTTTGATCAACAACTTAATGTAGAACATACCTAGCGGACAATTTGCTGGCTTCAAACGCCAATCAAAATTATGTAGCAATTTGTGAAATCTTTAATTTTGGTATTACCTCCACAAAAGCTAACTGGCGTGTCGAATATTAAAAGTATAAGCAAACACGATGGCCAAGCTTGACAAAATAAACCGTGAAAGGCAAACGCGATGATGTCATGTGCTTTTTGCGAAAGTGCCTACTGAACTAACAACGTAATATTGGCGTCCAATTACATTATCACATTTCCAATGTTCTTAAGACGTTATTGCTTTCATTCTACTACGCATGAGGTGTATGTAAGACTGGAAGAGGGTTACATGGGAATAAGCTGTGTGATAGCAAGATGAAATGATATTGTTCATAAATATCTCCTAAGTTTTGCATCATGAAACAGTAAATAATTTTTATGATTTTACAAATGACCTAACCACAGCATTCAACTAATAATTTTGCTTTCATTGAATATGAGAACATGTGTTCCGACATTGGATATTGGGGACAGTATTCTTGTCACAAAGCCTGACAAGATCAAAATCTGTGCGCATTGTTATTTTGGCACTCCGTACTATCGCACCAACTACTCGAAAGAGTTCAAGTTCAAGTGCACCGAGATGGGTGTATGCCATGCCATTACCCACAACGCCAAATACAAATGCCCTGCTTCCATCAAGTTCAATTGCACGAAAAAATGGCAATAGTGTTAAGTGTCTGTGTTATTGTGCTGGAATTAATTTATTTTTGCAGCACATATTGTCACACCTCCCATCCACTTAGGCTCAAGAGCATCATTGCGTCTACATACATGGAATGGTAGCACGAGTTTATAAAAAATTCATTGACCAACCAGGGAAAATGTATACTGAGAAGGATTCAGAAGCAGTCACATACGCAAATGATAACTTTTCATCATTAATTTACATCATGTACCTATTATGTAGTAATGGTGTACATACCGGGTCCTAATCCAAAATCCGAGGTCGATGATGAAACACAATGTAGAATATAATGATAACGACTCACATTCAATCATTATCTATTCCATTGCGTTTTGCTTTGCCCATTAATACGGGAGTTTTAAGTCTGGTATAAAAAGGAGTGAAACCATTCAATTCGATACAGTACAACTGCATCTCCTCTACAGAGCAACAACAAACTTGCAAACAAATTAACGTTTATCTTTTCTCTTTCTCGCTGCGGGATACCAGAACATAAACATGCAGCCGCTAAACTCTATCGTGCGCCTTTCCATGGGACTCATATTCCTTTCCGCATTCCCAACTCTTGGACAAACAGCGTCAATGAGCGTCCAGAAGGAAAATCCACTCATCGTCCCATCCAACTCCTTACAAGTTGACCTAACCTCCAACTCGACCCTCCGTTGTGGAGAAACGTTAACCGACAGCAACGGCGGAATCGTTTACAAGCCATTTGAAAACATCGTTCGGAACGAGCGCTGCGTCTGGATCATTGGTGTCCCGGGAGGTCTCGGCTACGACATCAATGTCCTTCGCCTGGGTTCACCTATAAACAAAATTGAGAGCGGGATCGGTCTATCAATCACCGGAGTTCACCACAAACGATTTTTAGACAACCCACCCCAATTCAACTTTCATGCGCCGTAAGAAACGAAAGTCTTGTATTATTATATTTTAAATTACAGTAATAATTATCATGTTGTTTGTTACCTTAACAGAAACAAGACCGGAAACTTCCGAGTGGAAAATGCAACTTTCGTCGTTGTAACATTTTACACCGCCTCTGTCACTGCCGATGATAACACAGGCTTCATCTTAGAGTACAACGCTTTGTTCAACGGGAATGTATCCAGCAACACAGTGTCAACTCATTACATTTCGCCACCTTCCACCATCGACTTCAGGTATCCACCGGAAGGAAATTATACGACATATGAGTTGGCGGCTTTTGTGTTTCCGCCCAAGAACAACCTGCATAAAGAGAATAGCGTCGGGCATGTTGTATTTGACATCAACGGTATAAAGGAGAACTGCTGGGACGTTATATTCCTGTATACGTTCAATGCAAGTGCTCCCATTGGCGGCCGCGCGTGGTCTTACCCCGAAAGGTAAACACTTCAAGGAATCTTTTGGAGTCACTTATCAAATACCAACAAATCAATCAGACAAGATCTAATAAGCTTACTTCCAACATTAGGATCTGCCATTATTCCCCGTCTAAAGTGTTTGCCCATGAAGACGTAGGTCTGGCGGTGTTTCAATCATCCACTACATCAGTCCAAGGACAAAGTTTTGGGTACTCCGTGTTTGGTTGCTGAATTCAATTATGGAGAAGAGTAGGATTCATATTGGTATCGGTTTATACAATTGTTATAACAGTGCTCACATTCGAAGTCATGCAAAATTATTTTGTGGTTGTAACAAATAAATATTATCATAATCAGCAATACCGTTTGAAATATGTGTCAGTTCGTTTTTCTATTCCGCAGTTTCATTGAATTTTTCATCTAATTACGTGGGTTTTTGGTAATACTACAAATCGTACATAAACATTGCGTGTAGATGCAAATGGTGGGGCATACCGAGCATACCATCCCCACGCTTTCCTAGTCTGATTTCATAATTGTGAAATTAATCTGAGTGTTGGTGCCTATCGAGCCTTCGAAAAGTAGCCATAAAGCCTAGTCATTTTGCTAACAAATGGACTTTGTGTATATCTCCAACTTTATAAAATGATGTATTTATATTTGAAGGTGGACGAGGAAAATAATTTAATAAATTGATAGATTGGTACAAAAGCTAGGGCAATTCACGATGCAAAAAATACTGACTAAATGCGAAAATGAAGTACCCTACAGATACACTTCATGGAACTCCCTGCGCAATATGATCAAAACTGATAAAATGCAAATGTATAAAATATTATAGCTTACATACTTATATGCGGTATTGTACAAATTAGATATAGATTATGTTTATCTGTAATCATATATGCCCTGAGCGGCCACCTCATAGCAGGATGATCGAACACAATTCTTTTTCAACCGTTTTTGGTGTTTTAGCTACTTTCTTAATTTCAGTTATCCTGTCAATGTTTTTCTATGACTGCCCTGAGCGGTACTAACATCTAAATACAATGTATGGCAATCCTTCAAATAATATTGCAATAAGATTTTGTAACACTGGCGCAGTTATAACGCATTGAAAGTTTCAAAGAACTATAATTTCTTGAAACCGTTACTTTGTCAAGTATTGGGTTTATCTCATTTATTGATTTTCCGTCCGAAACTGCCGCATCAGTTCCATAGGGCAGACAACCTTTAGCTGGGAGAAATATACAGTTCTGAAGCTGATGCTGAAGGAAGTAGCAAGATTGGAGTTTTTTGAGAAAAAGATAATGATGTTACAAGTACTCAAAGCATTAACTACAAACTTGACGCCTCATTTGCGAATTGCTTACGCTACAGTAGCCCAATATATGAAATCAGGAATAAATAAGCAATGTGTGTATGTGTACCTTAGTACGCATTTACTTACCACATTACTATGCCTACTAAAGTACGAACTGCTGACGGCGGACGACAAAGTGTTGAATTCCACCGTTTATCTCGCGATAAATAAATACAAATATTTCTGCTATCACTAGCATTACTCTCAACATGAAAGTCAAATATATTGTATAATGTAGTATTTTGTGTTTGCATTTTTGGGTTAAGTATGTCATTACTTGAACCGTATTCACACAAAATGTTGTACGGAATTACGACTGCTGACGGAGAGTTCCAGATAAGTACTTGGGATAGATAATATTGTCCTTATCATTTGATAAAATTCATACGTGCGAAAAATGTTGTAACTTTACACTGTGATTTTTCTTTCACCTCCACAACATATAACATCAATGTTCGTACCTCTGCTACAGTACAAATTAACTTAATGCGCACAAGCAATTTCCTAGTTCAAATCCCTGTTTTTATAGTTTCTATCCTTCTATCATATTTGAATATCGTTGAGCGTCGGCGGACGTTAAGATAACACAATGGAAAACTGGCAACGCCATTACATTAACGTTAAGTTACCGGATTTATTGAAGAATACACGTTGCAGCACTGTATTTCTTTCCATCCTAACATCGGCCGGAATACTTGGAGATTCAGATCTTGATACCCTGGTATTTATTATAAATTAATTATAGATATCCTTACCTCCTACTTTTCTCATGTAATAGCATTAACTTTCCAACAGCAAACGGTCGGAAAATCAGACGGACAACTCACCCAAGTGAAGTTAATGTACGACATTATCAAAACACGAACCAATGCATATGATATTTGTGTTGATGCCCTTCACAAGACCAACCAAACTGGTGCCTGTAACACGCTTTTGTGCGGCTATATTCAACAGGGAATAAATCCACCATTTACGTTTGCCCAGGATGTACTCGACTGGAATACAGAATATCATCTGCTCGCAGAAAATCTGTATTCAAAATTTGTCACCGTCCAGGGTAGAAAGATGATATTTTCGGATCTGTGTAAAGGTGTTGACCAAGAAACACTAAGAAATATAATACAAAATCCTGCTAATCGACCGACAATGTTAGACATATTAGCTAACAAAGAAGACATTGATTTAGTGGATAATATCACTCCAGACATTCCCGACTACTACATCCCACGAACGCTGCAAAAAAGGAACAGGTTGAGGATTGATGTTCTGACAGATGTCCAACGTGACGTGTTTGTGATTAAAGGCATGTCATTGAGTGACTTGACAAAAACTGTCTCCCCGGAGATTGCCGACCGATCCAGTAACCATCTTGATAATGTGACTGTTAGACACATATGTTGTGATCTTGACGAGGATTTTGAAATGATATGCGAAAGCGTCTCTTCGGGAGTCAACGTTCATTTCCTTTCATTCGAAAGTGCAAAGTTGTATTGGGTTTCATCGTGTGGTAGTATAGCGTCCTTACGTTCATATATTCACGAGGAACAAGAAACAATTAGCGACAAGTTACTGCTACAAAATATAATGAATGCACAAAACCAGCAAGCAGTTTGTATTTCGGGAAGTCCTGGAATGGGCAAATCGGTTTTGCTATCAATGATAGCTGAAAGGGTTATTGAAGAGAAACACGACTCACTAGTATTCTACGTAGTGCTACGAGACTTTGTTGATAATATATCAAAACAACTAAACGACATTACTGCTGATGTAATTAGGATGACGATGTCTTACCATGCAACGCAGACAGAATTCGGCCAGGCAGTTTTGTTTCAACTCTTAAAGTCTGGCGTGAAAAAGGTGGAAATATATTTCGATGGATTTGATGAAGTATTGCCTAGTCAAATCCCAACCGCCCTAAAACTCTTTAAGTGTATATCCAGTGAATTTGAAAACACTCGCATATACGTATCTACCAGGCTGCACACGCGGAATGCACTGGAAGATGAACTGTGTACATTGTGCTATGAGATGCTACCATTTCAAAATAATAATCAAGTAGACTTTCTAGTTAGCTTTTGGATGTGCAATTTATTATGCAGTGAAGAACCAAACACACATCATTTGTTAAAGAAATTTGCAAGCGATTGTCTCAAAACACTGAACGAGCACATGAAAAATGACACTAAAGATATTGCCGGGGTGCCACTCATGTGTAGTTTTCTCGGTGAAATATATCAGTCCCAAGCCGAGCGTGCAATAAGTTTAGTTGGTAGAACTAGCGATACCTTGGTGACATCTATATTTCAATTGTATCGCCAAATGATTCATCTCAGATTTAAAAGGGCTGAAGTGGCACAAACGGCTATGCAGTCTTCAAATTATGGAATCAGATGGATTCGTAATATGATAATTCGAGAGAAATCATATGGACAGCAATTAAGAGAATTTCATTACCTTGCGGCCATAGACCATCTTTACCCAGAGCTGACCGACGTTGTTTCAAAGATACTTGGCGTCGATCAATCAAATCATTTGAAACTTAAAGAAGTTTATGACATTGGCCTAATCGAAGAAGCAGCATTCCAAACGGGTTATAGATTTGGACATACTACATATGCCGAATTTCTGCTATCAGAATTTTTCCTAAGCCTGGTAACTTCCGATGATAGCAATAGTGAAAACCATGTAATACGATTACTAGTGTATAACCTACTATTTGACAGAATATTCAAAACAAACAAAAGGAGAGAGCAACTACTTCAGTACCAAATAAGCGGAATTGATTCTCAAATGGACGTTACCACATTTGCACATTCTTCGCTAATTTATTTTGTGAATGCACAGTTAGGAACTACAAGTAACTGGTATTTAATTAGCCCCAACCAGCATCCAGCTTCATTAGTTAGTCGAGGGAATTTTATTGACCAAACATATTTTAATTCCTTTGTCTCTTGCGGTGCTTCAAATTATGAACACATGTTCCAATTTTTAATGAAAATGTTCCGAAACAATAGAAAATTGAATTTTGAACTACCTGGTGAGCTGTTTCCTGTAGCCGCAAAGTATTCCAACTTTCCACTAAATCGCATTATTCACGATTTACGTTCTGAAGCAGTGGAAACTACGTGGATATTCGACATTCCTCCTGAAAATTTTGTTACCCCAATGCAAGTTGCCGTCCAGCGAGGAAATCATCAAGTTGTCCAAGTTCTTCTAAACAAGTATGGTACATCATGCATCTCTGAAAACCTATTACACGTTTGTGTGAATGGATCTGCCTTCGATCCCATTGACACAGTTCATCAGAAAATACAAATAGTTCAACTAGTTTTAGGATACGCTCCTCATGTACTTGATTCGAAGCTCGCTCACGACGGCACTACCCCAGTGCTCCAACCCAATGTACATACAAATTTAATTAGACATTTGCTAGAAAATGGTGCGGACGTTAACGCCGTCTCTAGGGCAAAAGAAAACTTGCTGCACGTGTTTCTTAAAAGTCAGTCAAGAAATAAGTTGAAGGAAACAGTTTTAATTGACATTTTAGAACTTCTTAATGAATTTAACTTCACTGGCTATAATTCCCTCAACTCGAGTAGTGACACGCCGTTTGGCTTGGCCTTGTGCACGTCCAATATTGGTGAAAAGACGATTAAATGCTTTCAAATAGGAGTAACCAATTTTTCATTTCTGAATGATCGAAACGAGAGCTTTCTTTTCACGGCGGTCTCCAACAATCAGCCATTGGAATGTTTACAGCAACTTAACCACTTGGGGTTAGTCTTGACGGCGGTGAATGATAGCGGGGAAACGCTGCTACATGTTTCTGCAGCGGTGGGACACTGTCAAGCTGTAAAATATCTGCTTACTGAATGTTGCTGGCTAGTGAATGCACAAGATGAAAATGGAAACACTCCCCTCCACATTGCTCTTTCTAAGGAAACAACATCGCATGTACTAATCCAAGAATTTATTACAAAGCGACAGCCTGACTTGTTGATAAAAAACAATACTGGGCAAACCGCGGTAGAGTATGGGCTAGAAACCTCCACAGCACTGGCCATAACGGTGGAGAGACTAAATATTCTTGATGGCTTAGGATACAAATTGACAAAGAATAATATGGATGATTTACTTCATGCAGTACTAATGAACCAACATTCTAAAAATTGGGATATTGGAGGTGAGTTTGGCAAACTATTGAAACATTTAATAACTAGTGGCGGAAAGCTCAGGATTGATGACGGAAGTGTTTCCTTTACTAGTGTGCATATTGGTAACAGTATCTTGCAAATTGCTCAAAATTTGCACGCAACTTATCTTAGTCAATTGGATGTGCAAGACCCAAAGGACATTTTTGAGTTAATCGCCGATAGTGTGTTAGGTGAACATCAATTGCTACTTGAAGAAAATCATCGTCAGGAAATCTCAATTGAGTTACTGATTTTGACGTTAATTTATCTTGAGGACGGAGAATCCCTCCGAATTTTCCAAGCGGCATACCAACTCGTTCAATCAGCGAGTCGTTTTATAGGCACAGGCTTGTATAGCTTTTGTCAAGCTACAACAAAATCTAATCGTCTGATCATTCTAACTGACTGCGTACCACTAACTATTGCTAAAGTACAAGAACAGGTGAACCCCTCCATTCCAGTTCTTGACTATGAACTATTTCTACATAATTCGAATGAACTTTATACTGACGTTGTTGTGATTCTACCTGGCATAACCGTTCATTCGTTCTACTCAAGTCAGTACAATGGTCCACATAAAATTATTTGTATTCAACCCTTTGGCAACTTAGAAATAACTAACTCAATGTTAGCAGGCTATAGTATTCCCATTTACGTAGACAATCACAACTGGAATGCATTGTACCCAAAATTTCAAAATCTGTTATTATCATCATATAGGGGTATCAAAACCCTAGATGCCAACCTGTGGAAAAACGACATTCTGGAGCTAACATCAGTTGACCTTCTGAACTCTAACATACTTCCCGTTCAATTTTTAATCCCTAAAGCTGTGCAGCACACATTAAATCTATCGAATGGCGTTGACATTTCCACAATCTTAATTCCACTTTCTACTGCTCTGCAGGAAGATGTCATTAAAAACTTTTTCTCCAAGTGTAAATATGAGTTAGACAATAAAGAATACGACACATCCATTCCTTGTAAACTAAGGAGACTGATGTTGACCGGACCAACGTCAAGTTATTTGATTGCTCAGTGGATTCTAAATAATATCGACCCACTCTTCAATAAACATAAGGAACTGCTTGACGAAATATTTTGTTTTCACAAAGTGGAAGCTGAAATATTCAACACTGGAAATGAAGCGAAAGTAGTTCTTCCTACCTATAATTTTAAGTATTGGTTAATAATGTATTTTCTAGATAAACTAGTGTCGTCAAACTCAACAGTAGCAAGTAGAATCCCGCTTGATCTACAACGTGCAAGAATTATGATGCATTGCTGCATAAACATGAGTGTCCCAAATTTGTTGAAACTGTTTAATTATGATGCATTTGTTGACTACGATATCGTGCACATTTCTTCTAAACGTGGAAATGCACATTTGTTCCTTCCACACTCTGGAATTGTTGACGCTGGCGCTTCTGAGTCAGCTTTCCACATGGCACTAACACAGATACACTTACACGACATAGCTTACTTTGTTTCAGTTTTGAATGAATCCGGGTTGATTAATGACGACCTGAATGAATTTTGTAACGGTAACGATAATGTGCAGCGAAAACTTCTCGCATTAAATGTTCTCTTCCGCAAGCCCAATTTTGTATCGCAGACTTGCGTTCGATCATCACTGAAAAACATAAAAAACATACACCCCGATATTATAAGATGTTTAGTTTTAAATGGAGCTGACCCGAATCTGTGTGAAGACGCGACATCAGTTCGATTAATTGAACAACTAGCTGAGTATTCTACTCCACATGAATTTCACGAATCCATCAGGAAAATACTGGAGCACGGTTTCGAAATGGTGCTGACAAACTTGGATAAATCCGAGAGACTACCTATAGTTAATGCCATTAGGCGCATAGATTTACTTAGTGAAACCATTGATATATTAGTAAAGGTGCTTGATGGAGAGGACTTAAATGACTTTTTGGAAGCAACTGCTAGACGCAAAGGGGAACCATCACCTCTCCACGTAATTTTAAATCACTGCAAGAACTACGTAATTAAGGGAAACGAACTCCATATGTCCATTTTAAGAAACAATTCTGACGCAGTTAAGTTTTTCATCTTGCACGGCGCTGAGTTAAATGATTTCTGTTCATGTTGCTCCATGAAACCACTTGAGATCAGTATAACAGCACCGAAATACGACAGAAAAATGTTTGAATGCTTGATTCAAGAAGGAAGCGAATTTGATGGAAACACAGTTCAATTATTTGCAAAATACTTAACACCATGGGATTTTTTGGCTTCGCTGAATGCATTAGTTGACAAAGGGATAACGTGTGGCTTCTCAACAGAAACACTAATCCAAATTTTGTCGGCCCTGGAAGATAATGTTCCACAGTATTGTTTATATTGCTCAATTATCAAAACCGGTAGAACCGTTACGGAACTTGAATACGTGGACACGTGGGTTGGCAACATCGGATCAACATGCCGGAAGCATCACAATCCACTGAAAACTGCAGTAGAAAGCAAACATTTTGCCGTCATTGAGTATTTCCTGAGAAGAGGGTACAACCTTAAATCTATGTAACTATTGTGTATAAAAATTAATATATTTACTCCAACATAACTTACTATATACCAAACGAAATTCTGTAAATATAATTAGGCTTAGTTGCTACACGATGGCTAGAAGCACTCAACTGCTCCGTCGGAGAGCCATCCAAAATTATATTATAGCCTTAGCCATTTATATTATTTGTAGAATGTTATGTATTGTAATACTATATTGCAGCTCAATGAATAGCATTAATTAATTGAGCGTACACTTGCTTTATATTACAGTGCAAGCCCTAAGTTAAATAATGTTTAAAAAATAATATATTAAGTTTAAATTCCCTGATTTGCACCGTTACATAAAATGGAACTTTAACACGTAACACTCAATAACAAATTTTTAATTACCTAATGTATATATTTGGTTTCAATATAGTAAAACAACCATTATCTTGCTTTGTACCTTTGCAGCTGAATCCGTAGTCACGGTTGGCGTATGTAATGCCAGTGCATAATCTATATGGGAGATGTTGACCAATCATTTACTGGTGGTTAAAATACACTTGGAATTTGATATTACGGCATAGTTTCTTGAGCATTAACGAATGGCTAAAATATCATTTGATGTCGCCACAATACGACCATTGTCTATTTTCATAATCCGATTGTAATTGGTAAGTTAATTGAACTTGTAAATATTGTAAATTGTGGAACTGTTCCTTGGCTTTGTGCTACGGTTTGAGCATAAAAATGATTTTCCGCTGACAAAAGTGTTCAAATCACTTTTGGTACATTCATAAATTATTGTGTTGACATATGTGTGTTGCGGGTAAAGTACGTCGTAGGAAAGAGCTTTTACAGCACAATATAGAGGCATGAAGAGACTGCGAATACAATTTCTACTATTCATCAATATCATACAAACTGACAGTAAAATACTTCAGAGGACGTATGTGTTAAATCAGTTGTACATGAATATATGGGATAATGATCCGGTATCATTCTTTTGAACATCGTTATTCGCAAGCACGTCTTGGCAGTCAAGCCCAAGTTTTAATTACGTTGCATTATATACTGGATGAAAACATCATCCAAATTACCAACAGTTCTAACCATTTTAAAACAAATGTAAAGAGAGGGAAAAGGAAATACAAATGCAAAACATGAGGAAAACATAATCATTCCAATCCGGCTTTCTGGCCACCAAAACTTGCACATGAATCCAGCGAATAGAAATGCGAAATAAGTCAAAAGTAGTTTGTGGACAAAGTTCATCTAAACCCAAATCAACGAATGCACACTGGGATGAACAAACAGAGCTGCGAGCTTTCCCTGCCAAGTTTCGAAATGACTAGGCCATGATTCTGTACAAATTCTACAAACACTCAATCACTATGAAAAAATAACATCGTTGTAGTTACTGTCTCAAAGTATGCTGCGCCAGTTCGACATTTGGGACTCATCAGTATACTCACACTGGGAATAACTTACTTCCTTGTAAGCTTCCTTGAATTTGTACTTGTAATGCATTTTTAGTATCTTGCTCAACAAGTTATGTGAGTATATACATGATGCATAAGGAATTTGTAACAGAATTTCATAGTTTTCTCAAATTTATTTTACCAGTTTATTGGCAACATAAATAAATATTTTATGACATGTTCAATAAATACTTGAATTCTTATTACGTAATGGCCAGTTTACTTATTTGACAATTCTTTGTTTTCAATATAAATATAATGAATTCGACTTAGATAACAACCATCGACATCGACTACTTATCAACCTCATGACCACACTTTGGTGCTTGTTTTTTGAACACCTTTAGATGCTACTGTGCACGTAATAAGTCAGACTACTATATATGTATGTGTTCAAAGTCTGCAAACTGACTTCCTGGTAAAACGATGAGTAAATGAGGAATGATATCTGGTCGACAAACAACCCTAAGCAATTGTGTTAACCTTTGAATATAGTATTACCAAATATCATTACGTCATCATCGTCATAATTCTGAGTATTGGTTATATGTATTTTATATAAATTATACCCGTATAGCAGATTCAGAACTTCGCCTCTTTTTCTAAACAATGCTTGCCAGCATGAGAAACATGGCACTAATCTCCATATTCGTATTATAAAAAGACTGCATAAGTTGCCGCATGTGAATTAAATCAAGCCAACATATTTATTTATAAGCCACCCTGAAACGAAAATGCCAAATCATGGGCGAAAGTATTATGATGGAACTCAATGCACTATTCTTCTGTCAGGATCTTGCCTTGGCTTACTTGCCTTGCCAGTTTATGGTTCTTCTCATCGAGTTATACATATAGTGCAGCTCAGTGCATATCAGCCATGATATTAGTGTGATCAATAGATTTTAATTATGTTACATGAGTCCTCAAGAAACACTAATGAGTGTGTGTGATATTCTATATGACATCGATAGTTCTAACACAGACGGCTTACATTTCATAACTGCCGTGCAACATCCGATCAAATTCGTATTTGCTCGTGTCGGTAGCTAGTAGTCGCTGACAAACTTGTAAGCAATAGTACGAAAATTATTCCAACATCCCTTGTAAAAATATCGGCAACAGTATGGCGCAACGTTGAACGCAACCATACACTAGATAATGCCCATTACAACACGACAATAAATCTACAAGACCGGATGTCTTCCCGAGAAAAACATTATCGATCGACGTGTAATATGATGTGTCCATGAGACATTTGAAACTCCATTCCATATATTCCGTTTTCGCAGTGTTGGCGTACTGAGACGGAGTGCTGCGATGTTTTCAACACTTACTGTCAGACTAGTTTAAACTGGGTGTCTACATGATATCTAATATGATAAAGTTATGTATATTATTATTAACAAATTCGAAATCAAACCTTCCGGTCCCCATGTAAATTATTGCGCATAGTTCAAGTGAAGCCGACTGAAAATAAAATGTCCCAATGAAGACGTTGTCATCGTAATTCAATTATAGTAAGGCAACAACTAAAGTCACCTTTCCTGTTTCAGCTAATAAAATTACTCGCAGTATTTGGTTTCAAGCTCCAAGTTTATTTCCCAATTCCGGCCATTCTCACAAATTGTCGAAACATGTATACGATAAAAACACTGTTACTCACGGCATGTATTCGCCTGTGCTGTGGGAATAACCAGAACTACAATATCAGCTTTCTCGGAAAACAACGTGCAGAGAAAACGGATGATGGAGCCGTCGAGAACCTTGACCAAATAGTTTCTCGCTTGAGTTTCCAGAGATGTTTAGTGGTACTGGACAACATTAATAACATCCAGTTGTCACAGCCGTCATATCCGCTAATTACACGCCGACCAGTCTCCAGACGTGTTGCTATTTCCTATGATGGAAACAACCAGAGAATAGATCTGGTAAGGGATGCACAGACTCCATCGAACATACCAGACAGAAGGTGGAACGTCGGGAGGCAAAGCGTCAAAATTGACTGCGGGTTCAGTAGATTCCTCTCAGAAACACAGGATGTGATAGAACGCCCATTCAACCTAGTATTTTGCCTATTGATCGATTATTTGAAGTTTACATCAGCCACTAGACCGTGGAACTGTTTAGCACATGTTGTTCTACGAGCCGACACAAAGAACGAGATTGACTCCAAGATCCCAGTGTTTGCATATAAGGGCACAGATGGAATAGACGCCGCGGACACGCTTGGTCCAAATTTGCAGCACAGTGGAGCTCTAGTCTACTCAAAATCTCCGACAGTGCATTGTCTGATTATAAAATCCACGTATGATCTCTATGCACCCGAAGTTCAAAAATTCTTCGACGGTGAATACGGCCAAGAAGGAATGTTTAACACGAGACACTACCTAATGTTGATTGCAACTATTGAGTCGGTCAGTACCGATATAATCGGAACACGATGGAAGGTGTCATCAATTAAAGTTGTATCCGCTGGATATACGCTCTTTTACAGATCCATAGAAGAACTTTATAAATTAAACAAGGCGCCTGTATTTGCACTGTTGGATGTTCAACCCGAAAATCTGTTGAAAATTGAACATGTTTCTGCTCTCGGTTTCCCGGCTTGGCATGAGGAAATGCACTGGAGTATAAAAAGTAACGTTGAGGCAACCGCTGATAGCGATCCTATAAGAGTAATTGAAGGATGCGAAGTAGAAGTAGGGTTTCCGCACATCCGTATGATGTACTATAAAGGGATACGGAGGAGAATGGCGTACGCCCATGCTCACCTTTTGATATCCATTATGGGCAATGCGAGCATAGACGTCGGCTCAAATTATGTTTGTATGGTACAAAGGAGTATGAAAGCAGGAGGACATTATGTCAATGAAAGGTATTCCATCGGAACAGGAAGGTATGTTGTTGTGTCGTATGAGCCACTACAGTACCCGATACTAGTTCAGGACAAGATAAATAATTTACACTTTGTCAGTTGCGGACAAATGGACAAGGAGGCGATGGCGTACAAGGAACTGTTTATAGCTTATAGGCGGTCAGCATGGGTTGGAATTTGTGTCGCCTCTCTAATAGTTATTGTTGTATCGAACTGGTTATTGGAACTGGATTATGTTTTTCAACTAAAGGGAATTCTCAATTCGCAACTGTTGGCGGTCTTTAAGGTCCTTGTCGAGCAAGGCAATCCCTTTCCGGAAAGCGTCTTAAAACAAGGCCGACTTAAATATGTCCTGATCTCGTACATGCTCGCCGCCATTGTGCTAAGCAATGGATACAAGAACACAAATGTGTACAATGTGATTGCGCCTAGAAAGTTTGTACCACAAGTTGAGCTAAACCAACTCATTGAGGATAACTTTACAATTTTATCGAGGTCCAACGTGCTGCAGCTTGGTCTAGCGCAGGATATGTGGGGCTTTGATGTGCAGGTGAGTAGGCACAAAATCGAGTCATTCACGATCCATGTCGAGTCTGAGGTTTTAAAGTTGAAGGACCTGTTGTACCATCCACATCTACTCCAACCATTTTCGGCAGCAGTGTTTGATGAACGTATTAACGAAACCTGGAGAATGATGAAGAAATTATTCGAGCATAGTGACATGCACACAGGCCTTGTTGCAATGGTTAAGGAGCGAATATCATATGCTCAGTTCTTTCGCTGGAATACTACATTTGATTTCCAGCAGCCAGAAAAGGTGAAAGCTGAGGAAAAGTTCAAGCTAATGGAGAATAACCTTCTGTATCAACATGGCAATAATTGTAGGAAAGCTGCCGTAGTACTTCCTGAGTATATGTGTCACGAATACGCTGTGAAGCTCAAAAGGGTCGAATTACCTTACGTGTCGGTCGGAAATGAGACATTTCTGCAGATTAATGTGGTTTACCTTTTATGGGGGCGGATACCGCCATATGTGGTCGATAGGATAAAGGGCGTTAGCACAGCGGGATTATGGAATTGGTGGATAGAGTTCTTTCGAGGAAAAGCTACAAATGAGAGACATTGGTCTGTTTATATTCTACAAAAACCGACAATGACTGGAAATGTTCTTTTGCTGTTTATTATTCATCTTGCTGGGCTCCTCATATCCTTCATGGCATTTATCTTTGAGCTTAAAGCTATCGTTTGGAGACAATGCATTTGGATATCGACACGTACGTTGCATGCAGTTAGACAAAGCATGAGACAGATCAATTGTCACAGATTAAGAAAGATTCTGAAATTTAGGCATAAAATCATTCCAATGGCTCCTCTGCCTAGAGTTTGTACTAACAAAGGCTCGTTGCACAAGCAGAAGTAAAGCAATAGCAATGCTATATAATATGTATGCATATAATGAACATGAAAGTCGAGTGTTTAATATTGCATGGGATCCGCCGAAAGTGTCGAAAGTTGTACGCAAGGTTCATAATGCGAATATGCGAGCATCCCCTTTCCATTAAACTAAGAATTACACGCATCATTATGGAATTAACCAGCGTTCCATTGTCTTTGGAAAAGAATGGTACGTAAAAACAGCAACAACAGTGGACATCAAAGTGGAGCATGATCCCATAACTCTGAAGAAGAGAAGAGAAGAAGGACGCACTTCGAGCATCCAAATTTTGAAACATGAGACAGAGAGAAATTAGGTAGTTGACTGAAGAACACCATGCTATTAGTGATTATTATTTAGTCCATCGACCGACTGAATCCAATTAGCTTATGGAAGACAAAAAAAAACAATCAGTTGTAAACCATGTACATAAACATGCCTGAGCTATAATATAGACCATCATATGAGTGAGTAATGATCAATAGCCAATTATATTTAAAAAGCGCAATTTCTTATGTGCAATTGGATAAGATAGTCACGTCAACTATAACAGGAAAGTTGCACAAGCAGTAGTTACGATACTCGGCAATGGTATTATACATTCTCAGTTTGCGTAAAATATCTCCAACTTGGTCTGTTTTGATATATGTAGTAACTCACAAAGCAAGAAACCATTTAAGTATCTATTTAATTGTGTAATCCATCCAGCAAGAAAGCCTTGAGTTGTTCACATTATCGTAATCACCGTTAGCATATTCCAATCATGTTTGAATCAGAAATGGGAAATATGAAACCGTCACTTGCAAATTGTAGCATTGCATCCAATAACAAATTGTGGCATTTCTGGTATGAGATGTAATCACGCTACTAAGATTTATATGTGGTCCATGAAACTTTATTGCAATAACGTGGAGACCGGGAAAGAGATTTTCAGCAAGTAAATCAATAATCATGGCAGTAGTTTTCAAAGCACATTTTATCATTTAGCCGCTTATTAACACCAATTTAATAGATTATTTTTTGAAGCAGGATGAGGACACAGTGAAATCTTAGTACAGTTCAATTTCAAACATAATCATTTTATTCACCACCATTCTGTAACACAGTTTTTAACCATATAATTCCGGCAATTGGTTTTTCCATTCACGGCAGACTTACAATAACGTGCTCTAACGCCCGACAAGATAAAACTATCCTTCAAGGCGGCAACTGGAAAGGTCACGGACCACACTAGCATGTTTTTTAATTGTATCGACTAGCATCTAATAAACCGTTTTGCATTTACCTAATCAGAATAAAATATACATTCATGACTAGGATGTATTTATTTTGACATTTGTAGCACGGGATGAGGGTATTCCTGTACTGATTTTAGCAGCCATACGAAATTAAGTTTAACAAGCTTTCCTGTAAATTTGACATGAAGAGTTATTAGGACTTCAGTTGAACATGGGGTTGTTCCTTGCGGCCTGCCTGTTGTCCGACATCGATTATCTTGCCTGTGACAGACTCAGTTTTTGACTTAATATAATGTAATACGTAAACACAATATTTTTGGCTACAAGCAATATTGATTTACAGAATGTACAGCTATTTTAGAAGTGGATGACTAAAAAATTTGATAATTTAATGTATCTCATGTTTAGGATTATTTGTCTTATTTTAAGCTTAGTTGTGTACTACTTCTAATGAATATTTTAATTTTCTGATTCATTACACGTCCCTTGCATGTAAAAGTTCTGGTGATTGTAGCGGCTACATTGGTTGTTATATAATATGCCTGACAGTCTAGCATTCAGTCAAAACAAATTGAATCGTGGCGACGTACAGCATATTCTGGTTTTTATGCATTTTATGACGTTGATGATCATTGTTCTCATTATATTATAAACTATGAATGCAAAATAGAGTTTCTGCCACCACGACGGAAAAGTGCATGGCACTACGAGTAATAATTCCATTCTCCGCATCAATAATGTTTCACAGAATTGTGGGATCGATGATCATGTACCCAAAACCGGCATAAAAATGAGGGATCCATATGCCCAAATAAGTTGTAAATGAATGACGGCATTGTTTAAGAGCTATGATAGGATATATGTACATCTGTGCTTCTGTAAAGCATTTTGACTACAATATCTTGTTTTGCATGCTTGTGTACCTAATACAACCAACAAAAGTTACCATTGTTTTTTCAACTTAACATTACTTAAGCCACATGTAAAAAGGTAATGAAACCCCACCCTTGACCATATATGTAAAGAATCGTGTTTATATGTTTCAAATGTACACTTAAACTCCCTTAGCAGCTGTTCGGGGAAATGGTTTGCAATACACGATTCACGTGACAATGCCGCACGGTATTATTTGGTACTCGATGGGATTCCGATTTCGTGTTCGACCTTGGATATGGCAAGCTATATGAATGACGCAATGAATGAGCCATTGTGTTTTCGTGAGGTTGATTGTCCGTGCCATTGTGTTAGCTTGGGTAGATACGTTCGTTGAAAAAATACATTTCATGTTTTACTGCCGATTTTTACGGTCAGTTGTTGATTCTCGACATTATAGCAGTACAACTCCCACCATGAACTGCGACATACCACTACATTTTTGTAACTTGTGACCGTGGGCAAACATTGTGTAATTGGTATTTGGAAAAGTGAATATTATACCACTGGTGATTTTACATTTATGTGTCACTTAAGAAAAGAAATGCAAATTTGCAAAATAAAGTGAAAACAATTTATTAACTAATTTGTATTCGCAGTATAAAATATACATTATTTCCGTTCATCGAAAGTTCTAGTGTTCGAATAAAATAAACAATCATGGGGTCTAGAGAAGGATCATCTCGACCACTTACACGAACTCAGAAAAACATTACAAACAAACGTGCGCAAGAGAGTGCACGAAGACGAAATATATTATCAAATTTTGGAACCGGTCAAAATGACATTGTTGTTGACTCCAGTTTGGGAAACTTTAAAACGGAAGTCGCAGTGGAAATTAAAGTGGACGATGGCCACAGTGATGCTAGTGAACGTAACGTATATAGCAATCCAACTGTGAAAGAGGAAGCAGTGGAAGACGAGATAAAAATCGAGGAATCCCTTGACATTGGTAATGAGAGGGTTGACGAAACCTATCTCCTTCATGATCTTAATGAGGCCCATCCCGTCGGGTTCGAGGAACCAGTGAAAGAGGAAACAACCTCACTTACAGAAGAAACTGAAATAACGCATACTGTAACATCAATAATCTCAGAAGAAACTGAAATAACCCAAGGAGAAATTGAAACTTCCCCCGAAGAAACTGAAACGTCCCCCGAGGACAATCAAACGTCCCGGGAAGAAACTGAAACTACCCCTGTAGCCACTGGATCGACCACACAAGAAAACATATCAATTAAAAAGAACAGCGAATTAAAATGCCCACATTGTCCCAAGGTATCAAAATCGAAATCGGGTTTCCGATATCACTTAGAAACACACGAACCGAGGAAACATAATGAGTTTAAGTGCAAAATTTGTGGCAAAATATATGCGTACAAGTCTGGCTTGACACGGCATGAAAATTTGCATGATGAATCTAAAACACACAAGTGCAAAATATGCCATAAGAAGTTTGGGAACAAAGATCGTCTCAACTTGCATCTACGAATTCACACTGGGATGAAAGAGTTCAAGTGTGACCTCTGCCCCGCCGAGTTTCGAAATGACTCAGCAATGACACGGCACAATTATGTTGAACATTCAGCAACTCCAAAAAAGTTATATATGTGTACTTTCTGTTCAAAGATATTTTTCGACAAGAGCACATTTGAGACTCATGAGAATACTCACACAGGAAACAAACTAATCCCTTTCAAGATTTGTAAGAGAGAATTTAGGCATCCGGATAGTCTACATTCGCACATGCAGAAACACAAGGATGGGAAAACGTTCAAGTGCGATACATGCGGAAAGCCATTTCTCTCCCAGCAACACTACAAGTTGCATTTAAATATACATTCGGGTATTAGACCTTACAGTTGCAGCAACTGTAATAAAACATTTACATTTTCGAGTAATTTGAAACGACATCAAAAAGTACATGCAGGTGGCAACTGCTACAAATGCGTTTTCTGTGGAATGAGGTATACTCGAAAAGAAAACTTGGGCAACCATATACATCAGCACATTAAAGAACAACCGTGCAAATGTGGTCAGTGTTCAGAAGTGCTAAAACCTAATAAAGCACTATACATATGTGCACATGAAAACCCATGAGAATGGAAAGCCCTTTGCCTGTGGCACTTGCAACAGGTCATTTTTAGGACCTTTTGTACTGCAGACACACAACCTAACTTTTCACCACGAGAACAAGTCGCTCGCATGCATATTTTGCGAGAAACAATTTCCCTGGTCGGAAGCATTTTTCCGCCACCTCAGAAGCCATACAAAAGAAAAACCTCATACATGCACTCAGTGCCACAATGAGTTCACACGTGCAAGTGCCTTGAACCAGCACGAACGGGAAGTTCATTCCAAATAAAAGAGTGTATTGGTGTCGTTTAGGGTACATTGTTTTTGATTGAGGTTGTGTTGCTGAAAGTTTAGATAATTGGACATTATATTTTGTTCAAGATTAGGATCGCTTATAAATAGTGGTAACTCCTTAATAATGATTGTGGAATACTTCAAGATCAATCCATCACATATATAAACCAAGAAAATAGTATTATGTGTGCAAAAATAGATTGTAATTATTTTTTTCCAGTTGATTAAATTAGCTAAGATTTTAAGAATACTTGTTTCTACAATTAAAACACTAAGATCAACAACTAAATTGTTTATAAATTTATTATAGTTACATATATTTTCAATCATGGCGAATGGTTTTTTAATTATTTCCTGGAAATTCTAGATATGATCGATACTGAATTTATTGTAATTGATGTGTTGTGGAAAATAAATATCATCCCATTCTCGCGATTCAACAAAATCTAACGCAAAAAGCTGATGTGTCATAGAATGCTGTCATATTGCACAACTACACCGTATTCGGCGTAATTACAAGCGCCATGTGTACACTCCGGCTGCTTGTGGCGTATGATGAACTGGAAAATTGCGAAACAAGTACATTTGTTCCTTGAAGGAATGAACAAGCAATACGGTTATCGCTATCGGAATGAAGTGCGACTTAAATATACGGAGAATGCACTCATAAGCAGAAATATATGTTTATTGACAAAAATTAGTACGCTTGAAAATTTATTAATCTTCGATGAATAAAATTCAAACAGGAAACCTGAGAAATATAAATAATTAAAAACAGAAACTAATGAAATATCAATTTATTAAATAAATACTCAAAGACGTGAAAACAGTATGCCGTTAAATCCTTCCCGTAGATAATTAACAAAACTACAACAAAAGATGTAAGCGGGAAACGGTTTGCAAAGTTCATATGGGATAACCCATTATTAAATTTGCCCTTGAGCTTAACGCGAAAAGCCTGTCAGAATTGAGTTGTAATGTTCTTGAATGAATGTTGAAAATAAAAAAGCTGTTTTGTAAAAATAAGATGAGCCATGATAAGTTTAGAAAAACGTAACGCTTTGGACATTCATAACATTCTAATAATTAACATTGATCCTCTTCCCATGGGACGACTGGCAATTGTTCAAAACTGGTTTCCTTCTTGAACATGCCAATAACAAACGGATCATCACCAACAGGATAAATGAACTGAAATGTACCATTTTCCACCTTGGCATGTCCAAAACCATCTGAAAAACCAACAGCGTAGTACTCTTCCTTGACATCAGTGTCCCATTCGATTTTGTAAATTGAGCCAGACACTTGTTTCATCCAGCCCCGATACCACTTTCCATACTGAACATAAATTGCTTCAGAGTTTGTTTTTGGGTTAAACTTCATGCTTACCTCAACGTCACCTGAAAGTTTACATAAGTTTTTTTTATAAAGGAGTACATATTTTGTAATTTTAAACGCTTCAACTGTCTAAAATATTTTACTCGTACCCGAGCTTCCACTTCCATATTTTCCAAGAATTTCCAATGGATCATGATTATCACCAGATTTTGCACTCTTTACACTTTCCTCCAATATTTCCATGAGAATCTTTTCCGTCTTCTTACTCTTCTCCATAGCATTTGCTTGAGACTTGTGCAGCATTTTAGTCACTTTCTCCGTCGCGTTCTTCGTTCCCCGCAGGAGTTCAAAAATGAGGACATGGAGCACCTTTTGATCTCCCATGTTTGGCGACTCATTGGTGCTGGTAAAAATTCCCAGATTCTGGCTTGGAAATAATGACATGAGTGTTCGGTATGGTGGGAAGTTTCCTCCGTGGTGGTTATACTCATATCCTTCGTAGGATGCCAACATCATGGCAAGTCCGTACCCAAATGTTGTGACGGTGAGGTCGTCCTCAGCAGTTTTGAACTCCGTTGTTGAGTAGTTTGTGTTGGATGGTCTTGTCAACCACCCCATAACATTCTAAAGTAAAACAAATATAAATTGTGTAGCGTCACCAAATAAATAAAAACAACTAAAATATTTAAAATCGAAAGTGCGACGTTATACCTCTGGAACAATTTGCTTTCCGTCGACCTTTCCTTTGTTCAAGTGTAATCTCATGTACTGCACCATATCATTTGGCGGAACGAATAGTCCACCGGCTGCCGCACTGATGGTGAGTCTTCTAATAACAACATAAAATTAAAATGTTAACATTAATTGACAAAGTAGAACAATATTCTGCAGTAAGCAGTCATTTCACTTACGTTATCAAGTCGGGATTCATGGGATGGCTGACGCCGTTCAAAATGTAATGTGGCTTTGCCCGTAATGGCATTTTGGAAAAGTCATCGGATTTACGGACAAGGGCTGAGTTGTACATGCCCATTTCTTTCAGGAAATCGCCCATCTACGTGAACAAAAATAGGACATTAAAACCCGTCATGTAAGGCATGGTCAATAAAATATTAAATTACTACTCAAATTGTACATATGAATGACTATAAAGTGGATGATTACCATTTCCGGGTAACTTTTCCCTCCAAGCATTCCAATCAGCTCTGCCACGATTACGTACATTTGGCTGTTGTACTGAAACGATGAGCGGATGTCACACACTTCTTTCGCGTATCTCTGTCGGCTGCACGTAAATAAAATTCACGAATAACAAATAATGAAAGTACACAGTATTTAATATGTTTATGTATCTTTGTGCGACTTACTAAACGATTTCCGCTGTGGAAGAAAATGGTTCCGCCAATATTTGTAGATCATCACGGAAGAGACACATGCGGTGAGCAAGTAGGTCACGAAATGTGGCTTGCTCGGATCGGATTCTGGAAGATAATATATATAAATGAGGATGACGCTATGAATTTACTACGCATTATTACCAAAAGATTTGTAGAATAAATAAAACCTCTTACTTGTCAGCTAGTGTGAAATTTGCTGATGGCATCAATTTTCTGATGGGAGTATCCAGTACCTTTTCGCCCAACTCTGGAAATGCTTCGCTCAACACCTTCACGGTCAATGTTGCCGTCACACTCTGTTGATAACAAAAAAAATATTTAGATTTAGGTTTAATCACGTAGGCAGCAAATTTGAAAAAGCTTTATAAGCAATGCTGTATTTACCTTTGTTGTTGAGCCAAGTAAAAACTGAGTCTGGTTCCCAATTGGAATGCCTCTCGCCTCATCGGCCAGACCATATCCTGTTCCAAAGAGTACGCCATCGTTATCCTTCACAATCCCCAGTCCCAATTTTGAAAACTGACCAGACGGAAGGAAAACATTGGTAACGAAATCGTCAATTTCCTTTTGGATTTCAGGGTCAATACTTTGAGCTTGTGCATGTGTGCCTTGCAACAGAAATGATGACCACACAATTACAAAGACAAGAAATTCTAAATTAGTGGCCAACGAAAACATTTTGTTAGGATCAACGGAATTTACGGCCATTAAAAATACACTTCTGTATTCGTTGGCGTCCATAGAAGTAATGACAAGTTACAAGTGGAAAAATATTTCATAATTATATATGATGTTCATGCGTTTAAAATGCAACGCATATTTGTTTAGGATGCAACAATAGCATAGTGCACACATTCTAAAATTACTGTCCTTTGCCCTTCGAGGAAATGTTGTTCTGTGAAAACTCGGATCATAAAATGCATTCCCGTTCCTACTGGTCTTATACTTGCATATGTGAAACATAGTTAAGGTATATCAGTGAATAATACAGAAATGCATGTAGGTATGCATGTAGCTTAAAATGCATTCTCAAAACTGAATTCCAAGTAGTAGCAACGCTGTCATGTAAGCAATGCAATGTTTCATCTCCATCCTACAACTTAATATCTGGCTTTTTGATCCATTGTTATATGTTGCATGAACACTATACCCTTTTATATTTATAAACCGTGACTGCAACCACTGGGAATATTCCAAATACACCTATAATATTAAGCCGTACAAGTTTGTGTATGGTGAGGGACATTCGCAAATGCTTTCAATGTTGAAGGAAAAATTCTGCGGTGAGCTTGCATGAATGTTTAAAACCTAAGTGGGTTACACACATAAATGAGCAGTTATATTGAGAAAAAGCAAATTATATTTTAAAGTTTTCCTTATCACAGGAAATTGAGTATTATACAGGAAATAATTTGAAATTATCTTATATGCGGGTGAACAATAACTTACAATTAATGTAGCACATAACTTTGCACATACATATTTCCAGTAAGACTATTAAGCAACCTCTGAATTATTTACTCATTGAATTAACTATACATAAATTAACTGGCGTATCGAATTTTAAAAGCATAAAGAAAACGCAATGGATAAGGCGGACAAAATAGACCATGAAAGACAAACTGTTTGTGGTCGAAAAGTTGTATTTGGTTCTCCAAGCCTGACATTTTGGTTCTCCCTAACCCATTTCACTATTCTAGTGTGTCATTTTATTTTTAGCGCTATTTTCGTTTGTGTTGCACTTTAAAATGTCATCAAATTGTGACTAAAGAAACAAAACGATGCATGAAATCCATGAGAATTTTTATTTTGATGCTTGAATTTATCGTTCAAATTTTATGGAATGTTTAACTAATCGCAAACTTCTTGTTAAATGTAGCACGATTATCAAATCATTAAACGACAGCAGAATTTTATATCAATAACGTGCAAAATCAATACAATGCCGTAGATATGTTTGGCAAGTACTTATTGTGCATTGTAGAAAAAACTAGTTACTCGGAATTCTGATTCCTTCCTAGGAAATTCAAATGCGTTAATTTGCTCGGAAAATTATGGACAACTCGCGGAGTTTAGACTTAGAACATCTTTCACGCGTGCCATCACCCATTACATAAGACTTTTGATAATGAAATTGCTATCAACAATTGAAGTTTTGGATTTAATTGGTGGCCACATAATGACCACTATATCCGAGAATAGATGGCTTTATTGTAGGCAATCCGAGGTCTTGTAAGAGACCGTTAACATATAAGTTGAATATGAGCTTACCAAGCATGATGCCACAATTTGCCTGAACAGACAAGAATCAACATATCTCTTGAACAGCCTTAATCTTTTACCTTTTCCTTCTTATCTCTAAATCCAATTAAGTTGAATCGCATCTTTGGAAGAACAGGTAGCAATTAAGCTTGTTCCGAAACAAAGTCTATTTTTTGAAACTAGAATGAGACATATATTTGCCTTTTTAAAGTGTTACTTCTCACGTCGTCATAAACTCACATCTTTAAGTAGTGGTTCGGTATCTCCATAATGCAATAATAGTTTTTCTGACTTAAGAAAGCCACATTTGAATTGTTTGAGGGTAACGTGAATGTGTTTGAGTCAGACGTATGGCAGAGAGTACTACAAATTTCGGTTAAACATACTTGATAGCCATTTACTGGCATTTGCTCTATTATATTGCAATATAATGGGTGATGTTTATCGTAAAAAGTATTCGCCAAGACCTATCAAATAACAAAGTTTAAGTTAAATGCTTACCATATGTTGTCCGAACTACACTATTAATGGCTGACAGCTAGCCTAAATGGGAGAATATGAACTTCATAGCAAGGATAAGTCTAACGTGACACATATTATCAATTATCAAAGGTAAATACGACTGATAGCAATTTAATTATCAAAAGTCAAGTCTTATATAATGGGTGACGGCTCGCGTAAAAGATGCTCTAAGTTCAAATTCCGTGAGTTTTGTATCATTTTCCGAGCAAATTCAGGCATTTGAAAGAATCGGAAAGAATCGGATTTCCCAGCAAATTAAATGACTTTACGAGCAACTTATACTTTCTACGTTGCCCAATTAAATATATCTGATATATCTGTTTCCTTTTCTGAATACATCCCAAACAGGGGCTAAACTAGCTGGAATTAATTTTTACTGAACATTTTGCCAAATATATTATTGATACATTTACAAAAATGTTTCTTCCACATACGGATAGCAATCATTGGCAACCTTTATATTACAATCCGTGATACCTTTTAGTACGCTGCGTAGTACGCAATACGTCTTGTAAAAGTATTGCTTTGATAGCTAATTTAAGCAGACACTGAACATCACGTGAAATTAAGGAATACTATATTGCCGAAAGGTCTTGCTGAGCAGTCCGTGAACCTTTTTACTACTGAATTGGGAACACTACTCACTGATTAACTTAGAATATAATTTTAGCAAATATTTCGAAGCTGTCAAAGCAACGAACGTAAGTATTGATAACAGTTAACTAGCAATGGTAAATGTTATGTTCCTACAGTATGATTACCCATTTCACCAAATAAGTGAATTTGTTCGTGCAACATACCAAATCGTTTCTGCTCTCGACTTCAAATATTTCGAAGAGATTATGGATTACAAATTAGTATACGCTACGGAATTCCAAACAAATATGGATTATGTTTCACACACGAATATATATTCAACGTGGCTTTTATACTTGCGGGAAAATAGACAAACACATCATTTAAAACTAAAATAGAAATGCAAGAATGTGAATTGTCGTGGTTCGCAAAAATGTAGCATCTACTTTAATTTATATACGAGCAATACTAACAATAAACCCATTAACTAAAGAAAGTTCACGCCATTTTCATCTGATTTAAAAGCATTTGCACATTTGAAATATCGACCTGACCATTACCAGATTTTGGTTACCATTGACTTTTCGTTGATCTAAATATTTGTGAGCTATGTCTCATTATAAAGCGTTCACATCGACAGAGTCGGTATCTCTTGTGGGTTCCGCCGAACTGCCTTTCCGCGTATACGTTATACTGTCCAACTAATATCGATGGCACATACTTATTTACATATACGACAGTTCTATTCAGTATGTATGATGTCCTGCAACTTTGCTAAATTGTGTCGATCTTTAATAGCTATTTAATAGCATTCGCCTGTAAAAAATGTACATTTTCAGTCAAGAATTTTGCAATGTTCCATACTCCCAGCTCATATTTTAGGATCCTCTGTTGCGCCATGTTTACCTGAAAAATTAAGTTTTGCCTGCCAGAGTCCCGGATGTGGCGTATCTGTTTACAGGATGAAATCTCATGTCAAAATTGGACCCGAAAATATTGCAAACCAAGCGGAAATGTACAAATGCTGTTAATTCCATAATGCCATGCGCATTAAGGTGTACTCAGTTAGTAAGTATTTGGAACATTTTCGACTCGATGTATTTTAAGGAGGAGGGTTCCACACATCCGTGGCACGGATTCCGTGCACGCATCACACGCATCACCACACGGCCTTCCGTTAGCCAACAATTTCAAGAAAAGAACCAGAACCTTTCTAAGTGAATCTGGAATCGCACGTTTAACATATTAGACGAACAGCACGGGTGGGGTTGCGACGGTTATTTGAAAGTTGGACGAAAACGTCTAAATTCTAATTTATTTTGCGCAAAATCACGTTAATCAGTAACTTGCGCCGTTTGTGTGTTCTCTCTTTATTAGCTAAATTTCGGGACAATAGTTATATCCGTGGGAAAGGTAATCGGGCCGCCATCTAAACCGTTGAACAGGTTAATGATTTTCTTTGGAAATTTTTGTAGCAGCAACAGCTCGGTAGGTTAATTATACTTATGATCAATCTGGAGCATTTGTCGCAAAAAACTTGCCAAAAAATGCACATTTTCTCAAACGTGAACGGTTTTAATAAGCATAGCATTACTTTATTTGGCAACGTTGTGGAATAAAACTGACGACGAGTTCAAATATCGTGAATATATACATACATGATTGACATTGGTTGGTCGAAAAGGATTATCAGTGGGAAGGCAAATCCGTCAAAGCAATGCAAACATGAGCTGATGTGCCATTAAATGATTTTTAATGAGACACAGCTTACAACTATTTCATGTAGCATAAAAGATTTTGACGATATCGTGATATTCTGCAAGCAAAAATGTTCGTTGTAATATATTGTGGGTTGAATATGTACTCCTTAGTGGCATGCTAAAGATGAAATCTCACATCCAACACATTGTTATTGTTTAAAAGAATTGTTTAAAATTTATTTCAAACAAGCACATTTAGTACGCAAGAGTTATACCTAGTTAATCATCCTTGACAAATATGAAATCATTTTCTTTAGTTTATTGCTTCATAAACGGAGTCAACTTGAGTTTTTGCTTGATTCGTTTCCACTCTCGAAATTAATCATATTCTCAGTTACCGAAAATAAGCGCAGACGTGTCTAAGTATAAGTGAAAAAGTTTTGCTATTGAGACTCTGGACTGCTTACGGTGGCTTTGCCATATTAAAAAAGCAACATGGCCTGTTTTGTTAACAGCGAGTTCCCTTATCGTTTGAGTTAAGTCATTCAAGCATGTTGAACGGATGTAACTATAATTGTAAATGTACGATAAATGTCGTATCAATCACTTATCGTATGATCAAATTTGTCGACCTACGAATTGACACAATTTATTTCGAACTTAGTTCTTGTCGATATTCTTTCATATCCAGTGCAAAGTCTGGCTGAACTATGTATCCGAGTAAAAGGTTGCTTAATATGAAATGTGCGGTAAGTAGTTGCAAACAAAATCATGGCACCAATATTACCGGAGTCAACTCTGGTAAATAAATTTGCAGTTTGACAATTTTCCGTTTGAAAGTTTTAGTGTGACATTAGGTTAATCATTCTACAATCGCAAGGTCTTATTTGATGCATACATATTAACTACCGAAAAAGGAAATGCTTGAACGTTAGTTGTTGCGACTGATCTGTTTGTCCGTCTGTCTGTCTACTTATCTAGGCAACACATGACATTCCGATATAAATGCAAATATTTGATGACCCGAACCATGCAAACCTTTAGTCGTATTTCATATTTTTTTGCTTGTATGCCAATGATAAAATTATATTTGACTATAATCAGTCACCACATTCAATGTGTTTGACAAGCATAACATTTACATCGAGTCCTTGATTATGAGACTTTGTATACTATTCGAAAATATTTGCGGAAATAATGTTCATCATTTTCTGACTAAAGTAGATCCATATTTAGGAATTTTTCCGACTTACGTTTTGGATAGCTTCAGGTGGGATTGTTAAACCAAGATCTTTTCTACCAGGCTTTTGATCTAACCGGAATTTATTAGAAAATGCGATTGCTCAGACATAACTATAGTTTACGTGATAACATCAAGGTTTCCGGAGAAGATTACTGTTTTGGTAGAGAAGGAGATATTTGGGTGTATGAGTTTTATGGAACATGCAATTTGTGAGAGAACCAGAGTATTTTTTAGAGAACCAGAATTTTTTGAGAGGACCAAAGTTTTTTGAGAGAAGCAGAATTTTTTGAGAAAACCAGAATTTTTTGAGAGGATCAAAGTTTTTTGAGAGAACCAGAATTTTTTGAGAGAACCAGAATTTTTTGAGAGAACCAGAATTTTTTGAGAGAACCAGAATTTTTTGAGAGTACCAGAATTTTTTGAGAGAACCAGAATTTTTTGAGAGAACCAGAATTTTTTGAGAGGATCAAAGTTTTTTGAGAGAACCAGAATTTTTTGAGAGAACCAGAATGTTTTGAGAGAACCAGAATTTTTTGAGAGAACCAGAATTTTTTGAGAGAACCAGAATTTCTCGGAGAACTAACTGGCTTTATCTCCCAGCATACTTAGGTGAATGCGATTTGTGTTCTTGGAATTCTCAGCATTCAAGACACATCCGTTGTTGTGTAAGGTGAATATGAGGTGTCAATTTCCTGAAATTTGTATAAAATTTAAATTGTAATCCTTTTGAAAAGGATAAGGAAAAATTTGGCCGCCTGCGGCGACCAAATTTTTTGGTTCTCCCAAATGATACTCATTTTTTCTCTTTGGTTCTCCAAGCCAGGCTATTAGGATATGACAACTTTTCGAGCCGTGGGCAAACAACATAACACAATTTCATGGGTTTGTCGCGAAAGTGACTGAACTGCCAACGAAATATTGCGTTCCAATTTCTGCATCACATTTCTAATCTGCCTAAGATATCAGTGCTTTCATTCAACTATGCATGAGGCGTATGTAATACTAGAAATGAGATGCATGGGAACAAGCTGTGGCATAGGAAGATGAAATGCTATTGTTTTGAATATCTTCGCAATTTTGCATCATCAAACAGTCAAGAAATTATATGATTTTACAAATAATGCAACCACAGTATTCATCCAGTAATTTTGCTTGCACTGAATATGAGCACGTGTTCCGACAATGCCAATTGGTGACAGTATTCCTGTCACAAAGTCTGACAAGATCAAAATCCGTACAAATAATCCATTGATTAAAGTGGTGAAACAATAATTTATTTTTCGCACTCTGCTCTACCACACCAACCACTCGAAAGAGTTCAAGTTCAAGTGCACCAAGGTGGACGTATGAGATGCCATTACCCACAACGCCGAATCCTGTTGTCCATCTCTCTAATCAAGTGCAAGTGTAATTTTGTTACTTGCCCATGCTACTTTGGTTGAATTAAATACTATTCGCAGCGCACATTGGCACACCTCCGATCCTCTCAAGATCAAGAGCACCATTGTGTCGAAATACATGGGAATGATAACATAAGTTAATGCAAATATGGTTGAGCAACAAGGCAAAAATGGTCTACTGATAAGCATTCAGCTGCAGTCACTTACGCAAATGATAACTTTACATCTGTAATTTACATCATCTACATGTTATGGAATAATATCAAACATACCGAGTCCTAATCCAAACTCCGAGGTCGCTGATGAAACACAATGAAAAAATTAGTGATAACGAGCAGCTAGCAATCAATATCTATTGCATTGACTTTTGCTTTGTCCATGTACAAAAGAGTTTCAACTTTGGTATAAAAAGGAATGAAACCATTCAATTCGGTACAGTACGAAAACATCTCTTATACAGAGCGATCACACACCTACAAGAAAAACATTTCTTACATCCCTTGAACCTAACGAATTACACAATATAATCATGTACACTAAACAAGTTCTCTTTTGGCTTTCCGTGAGCCTCCTATTCCTTTCTGCATTCCCAAGTTCTGGACATGCAGCGTCATTAAACGGAGAGAAGGAAGAGTCCCCTCACATCCTTCCCGTAACTTCCAACTCGTCCCTACGTTGCGGAGAAACTATAACTGACCAAAGCGCCGGAATCGTTTACAAGCCATTTGAAAACATAGTTCCGCACGAGCGCTGCGTTTGGATCATTGGCGTTCCAGGAGCTCTCGGCTACGACATCAATGTCCTTCGCCTCGGTTCGCCAATTAACGACAATGACAGCGGTATCGGCTTATCAATTACAGGAGTCCACCACAAGAAATTTTTGGACAACCCACCTCAATTCAACTATTATGCGCCGTAAGAATCACATTCTTGGTATTTTCATAGTGCAAACTACTGTGCTAACTTTTATGCTGTTTGTAACATCAATAGAAACACGACCGGAAACTTCCGAGTGGAAAATGCAACTTTCGTCGTTGTAACATTTTACTCAACCTTTGGCGCTACCGATGATAACACAGGCTTCATCTTAGAGTACAACTCCTTGTTCAACGGAAATGTATCCAGCAACACAGTGTCAACTCATTACATTTCGCCACCTTCCACCATCGACTTCAGGTATCCACCGGAAGGAAATTATACGACATATGAGTTGGCAGCTTTCGTGTTTCCACCCAAGGACAACCTGCATAAAGAGAATAGCGTGGGGCATGTTGTATTTGACATCACCGGTATAAAGGAGAACTGCTGGGACGTTATATTCCTGTACACGTTCAATGCAAGTGCTCCCATTGGCGGCCGTGCTTGGAGTTACCCCGAAAGGTAAACATTTCAAGGAATCTGTCGCAGTTAACTATCAAATTCAAACAAATCAATCATACAAGAACTAATAAGTTTACTTCAAATATTAGGATCTGCCATTATTCCCCCTCGAAAGTGTTTGCCCATGAAGACGTAGGCTTGGCGGTGTTTCAATCATCCACTACATCGGTCCAAGGACATAGTTTCGGGTATTCCGTGTTTGGTTGCTGAACTGAATTATGTAGTAGTGCAGGATTCATAGTGGTAACGGTTTACACAGATGTTGTAACAATGTTAACATTCGATTTCATGCAAAATTGGTACCTGCTTGTAGCAAATAAAAATATCCTTATCCGCATTACCGTTTGAAATTATTGGCGGTTATTTTACCGTATTGAACTTGCAGTGAGCTATTATCTCATTTGTGGCATTTAAGAGTATTGCATTAAATGCAATGCATTTGTTGCATAAAGATTTCCCGGTACATGGTGAATGCGCGAAAATATTAGTACAGTTACAAATTCGTACTATGCGTAATCTTTCATTGGTGTGGTCGTTTTTTCTCTTTCAATCTCCCTGAAATATGTTTATCGTAACATATAACTTCACGCTTGTCACTTGCGATAACACCAAAAGCTTTGTTCTTGAGTTCAGTGGTATCTTTGGGGGACATAAATCCGAAAACACTGTTCTCCCATCATGTTTCACCGCTCCACTCCCACCACTTCAACTATGCTGCACAAAAGTATTATACTAGCAAATAATTTTCTGTTTTCCCCTTTCCACCAAGGGACATGTATTAACGGAACACATATTGCCTGGCCAATTCAGAAAGTACGGTTTGGAATATAATTGTTATGAATCATTAGTTGTACATGCATATCTTGAATGTCGATGTATCCGTTGGTGGCTGCCTGTGAACTTATTCTAGAAGTTAAGAATATTCATGAACGAGAAATTTTTTAAGTTATTAAAATAAAGTTAGAATGACCAGCCACTAATTCTTGATGTAATGATCCACAGCAATTTATATCTCATTGTTGCTACCCGCCCCACGAGAACGTGGTTCTGTTTTTTGCGAGTGATATGTGGGTAGAAGGACAGGGATTATGTATTCTGTTTTTCGGTGCTGAGTTCCCCTTCATCTGCGGCATTCCAAATGGTGACAGTTGATAACATAAATAATACATACAATTAATTTATTCATATGTGAATTTATTATTGAGTTTTCCATGAAACAACAATTTCTATAATTAGCTTTATACATTCTATAATTCACAAGTGGTTTATATTGTTAATCTTATTTTCACCATGGGAATGCAGTGCATCTTAAGTTAAATTATTGTTATTGTTTGCACATATATTATTATCACTACGTAATTCACACTCCATTTCATAAATACCTATTTCAGTTTCACCGGCTGCATATCAATCAACTTCAAATATAATTAATCTTGCCTTCGACTCTGAACATTTATCCTCACAATATCTTTTTTATGTTCACAAAAAAATAATTCCTTTTGAATTCCATGATTAAACATATTTCTAATTTGGACATATAGTTTTAACAATTTATTCCGTTTGTATTTTGCACACCATGTGATGAACAGTATGGAATGAACAACGGCAAGTATGCAAAGTGCGCAACCTATCATACTTTTCAAATTTGGCGCAGCGTGTTCCACATAGCCATCCAGGTTTCGAATTTCAAGAGCCTTGAACAACTCATGGCGGTTAACAATATTCCATACCCTTCTGAAGAAACCACCATCAAACCACCATCGCAGATCTGAAACTGTGTGTGCATTTCCCCAAGCTCGCAGGCCAGACGGAACCCATAAACTCATGCTGGTGTTGTAATAAACTGCTTTGCAGACTACATTCCCATTTACTAAAATCTCCTTTTCCCAAACTGTCGCGTCTAAATGTGTACGAGCCCACGTGAAGACGAGTAGGTTTTGTTCCACCATTTGTCGTACTAGACCTGGCAAATCTTTGGTGCTCACTTCCTCGTCGTAAGTTATGTCTTCAATATTAGCTCCATGTCTAATATTGAGCCACATTTTCTCGTCAACGACATTAGAGAAAGCGCTTAAATACCTCAACGGAATCATCAATCGGAAACCTAAAGACCATAACACCTCTATAGTCGGAAAATCGCGCAGCGTCATCGAATCCGAAGATATGCTGCTCTGCCAAATGCAACAAATGAGAAGTATGCCAATAGACGTTGCAGCCATAATGGTTTTACCATGATTTTCCATGCCCGAGATGCCTAGAAAGTACCACATGACGTCCATTGCTTTCCGGAAATTCTTGTAAAACGCAATCATGCATATGAAAATGTACATCATACACAAGGCGAAATGAGGTGACGGAATTATTGCAAGAATATTAAACTTTAGATACGCAAGACGTTTTGTCTTAAGGCACGCAATCACTTTCCAGGGTTCCTCCTTGAAATTCAGATTAAAATCCCGAGTGAAAGCGTGTTCCGTGCTATACCTGTAGAACATGGACTCTGCCATATTAATCGTAAGGAACCATCTGGACATAGTTTGCTCTTCCTCAGACATGCTTGAGTCTCCCAAAAGTAGACTGACATTCCAGTGGTGTCCTAACGGTGCAAATGCGGGAAAATCTGGTTGACATTTTGATACGGTAGAGTAGTATCGCCTCCTATTTTTTGCATTGTCAGAAACTTGTACACACTCATTTGTCCAATCTTTGTCGAGTATGTATGGACTGTAAACAGGAATTGATATGCCATGCCCATTTCGATTTAGATTAGAGGAAAGAATTTTTAATATTTCAAGTCGACGTTCGTTCACAACAAGCAACGATTCTATACGTCTACTACAGAGAAAGCAGAGGATGCAACGTTTGTTGTCCACGATGATTCCCGGAACATAAAATATCACTGGTGAGTGGAAGGGTTTACCTATCTCGCCGTCACTAGCTAACCATCTGCTCATATTTTGAATTAGTGATCCTTGTGACGTGGAAAAGTTGGGGACTGGTACGAAAAATACAGCATGGCGATGGGTACTGTAACCGGATTTATAAATTGCAGTGGTTGTATCTTCGTATGTTTCGGTGAACAGTATAAACACCAGACACGTTTGTGATATCCATCTTGAGCTGAACCGGAAATATTTCGATTTTTGAGTGACGTTAAAGTCTTCATCTTTTAACTCATCGTCAACGTCAAAAGCAAAATCCAACTTATGCAAATCGTACACCAGAAATATGAAATTATTCCTGTCTTGCAAGTTTAGCTCGTACAGTGTAAACTCGTAATTATTAATACTCAACTTTGACGTCGCATCACTCCGTAAAATAGTCACAAAACAACTCGTGTCGGCTGAAAACGGAAGATTGATGCTGACCGAAAATGTGATTAAATGAAATATCACTAGCAGCCAGGTTACTGCCAGCAGCATTTTGGCGGACAAAATATTGAAATAATGTAGAACCAGTGCTAGTAAACTACATATTATCTGCGGAGATTCGCAAATAGGTTCATAGCGTAATTTAGTTGCCGCAACTGAAATGATGAACTCGATATTGGTATGTGCTGGCTAGTTCTGGAACTTATGATACTGGAATTATTTCTTTAAAATATCACGAGCCACACCTTGCAAGCAGTTACGCACAGGAGGCGGTGCTTCAGCTTACAAGGAAGGTGCACCAACCGATGCAAGCCTAATTAAATGAAAATTGGCACAAATACTAATTTTGGGGCGCTGATTTCATATCTGATGCAAAAAATCCCGTTTGGGTACATTCACATGAAGTACCGTGTGGGTGCACCTCCGGTACTGGCATTTTGTAGATATTTCGTTTGCCTTGGTGAGCAAATATTATGATGTGAATCGATAAAGGAGTTCTTGGTGATCATTATTTGTCACGGCACCACGGGTCAAATATGTAATCTTGTGAGGTGGCGGAGCTCAGAAGGATTGGGAGTCTAACATCTAGATAATAACGGTAGCTTGTGGAACACGACTGGTATACCCCTTAACTATAGCAATGATATATCCCTTTACTATAGGCTTGATATACCCTTTAACTTTAGACACTGTATTACCATTACTTTTGGCGTAGCATTAATGACTCTGTTATGGTACTTTCGGCGTAGGATTAATAATTACGTTATAGTAAATGGTAATACAATGTCTATAGTTAAAGGGTATATCAAGCCTATAGTAAAGGGATATATCATCGCTATAGTTAAGGGGTATACCGCTCTTGTTCCACAAGTTACCTTTATTAGATGTTAGACTCCCAATCCTTCTGAGCTCCGCCACCTCACAAGATTACATATTTGACCCGTGGTGCCGTAACAAATAATGATCACCAAGAACTCCTTTATCGATTCACATCATAATACTTGTTCACCAAGGCAAACGAAATATCTACAAAATGCCAGTACCGGAGGTGCACCCATACGGTACTTCATGTGAATGTACCCAAACGGGATTTTTTGCATCAGATATGAAATCAGCGCCCCAAAATTAGTATTTGTGCCAATTTTCATTGCCCTAGGCGTGCTTCGGTTGGTGCACCTTCCTTGTTAGTAAAACTATGAATATGGGGTACCCTAAAATGCTCTGAATAATTTACGATTTCGTCGGACCAGCACGTGCTGATGGAGAGTAGTATGTTATAAGCAAGCTAATGTAATTTGTCTGGTACGGACATGATTAAACTAAGTTTAAAATACACTGGGCCAATATATGTAATTACATTTATACGAAAGTTTATATAACAAATGCACGAGAGGCTCAAAGTGTAAGAGATTGGATGTAGCAAAAGTATACTAATACATATAAGAATAAGTATTATTTTCACAGAATACGATATAATGTTTTAAAAACAATTAATTTAAAAGGAACGTAATTTGGGTACATTTATAAGAACAACGGATGCAGTTGGACCATTATTCAGAGAATACTGAGCTATCCTACTAAATATTGGACCGATATTTTTTGAGACATGCAGATGTATATTTCATTAAAGTTGATCATTTTATGTCAGCTACTCCGAGATGCACTTTATATAATTCCAGAAAATTGAAACTATTTAATGACTTTCCGAGCGCTATCTTATAATATTAACAAATGTTTGAGAAAGAAACGCGTCCTATTGTAAAATGCGAGACCCTGTGATCATGTACGTTTAAATGATCCAATTAGATCGAGGTGTAAAACATTCCGATATTCATCAGTATAAAATACCTGTGTCAAATTTTCCCTGACATCACTTTTATATCACCGCAACCTGCTAGGGGATTGTCAGCAAACTAATCAATTACTGCAGGGTGATTACAAGTACAATCTATCCGTTCAGTTACACATGTCACAGCATTTTTGATTACAACACAAATTGGAAGAAAAAAGAAAGCGGGACCATTTTTTAGATATCATGATCCTTGTATTTTTCAAATTGTGTGTTTACCTAGTTTGCTGAGGGGAAGTTTCGTAATCCCTTTCATGAGGAGAATAACAGCATGGCAATCAAGTTGAAAATTGACAAACTTCTAACCATGTAAAATAATCTGAATCATAATGCGGTATGTCGGCCACATCAACTTATATGTAATCAGCAGGTCATTGTATTGGTTGTATAGATGATTACAATTTACAATCAAATAATGTAATATACTACCGAGTACTCTCGTGAACCTAAATAATTTTTTTAGATCGGCGGATATGAAGATGTGACACCATACAGTGGTTTGCGCCTCTAAGATAATTGGAAAGTCGAAAATGATGATATCTTCGCATAATTGCTTGTAAATGGGCTGCTTCTTTTTCCAATTACACCATTTTCTTCACTTATCATTAGACTAGTTCAATTTAAATACTGGATGAGGCCGGTTCCCACAGCGATCGAGAGATTCCGATTCTTAAGCTGAACAGATTCATTTCCTTCTAGCAGGGGCATTTTAGTCGAAAAGGGACATATTACTTCAGCACAGACATTACAAAATGTTGGGAAGATATGGCATTTTGAAATTTTCTCCCATCAAGTACAGAAGGAATTATTACTGGCTTTCATTTAATTTATCTTAGTATTTCTAAGGTCGCGAAGATGACATTTCTGATATTATGCCATTAGATGGTTCATTCAACTATACTTGAGGTGGATATAAGACTGGATAATATTTGCGTTCAATTAAGCTTAATACTGGAAGGCAATATGAAACCTTGCTGTTTTCAATATATTCTCAGTATTGCATCATCAAAATGGCGCAAAATTATGTGAATGTACTCGTGATGTAACCACATCACTCATATTACATTTTGTAAAATCTATTGCATTTAGAATGACTATATGTGTTGTGACATTTTGCAGATGGTAACTGTATCCTTGTAACAATGTCTGAGAGGCTCAAAATCGGTTCATCGAGCATATAATCCGTAGCATAACGTGATAAGACATTAATTTATTTTTTCCACCGCGCTTTATCACAAGAACACCTCTTTCAAGTTCAAGTGAACCATTATTAGCATATGCCATTACTCACAACGCAAAATCCGCGAGCCCTGATCTCAGTATGTGTAAGTGTACATACGGAAAAATGACACTTTTGTTACTCGCCTGTGAAAGTGTGTTGCTGCCGTTGGCATTAATATATTTTACCAGCGCACATTACTACACCTCCCATCCTCTCAAGCTCAAGCGCACAATTGTTAACAATATATGGGAATGATAACATGAGTCAATAAAATTATGATTCACCAAAGAGGTAGAATCGGTCTACTGATAAGAATTCAGCAACACTCACGTACGTAAATGATTCGTTTACATCAGTACTTGACATGATCCACATTATTAAATTATGAAATAATTTTACACATGTGTACCGGGTCCTAATCCAAAATCCGAGGTCGTTGATGAAACATAATGTATAAATTAATGATAACGATCCACTAGCAATCATAATCTATTGCATTGACTTTTGCTCTGATCAATAATCACAGGAGGTTCATGTATGTCTGGTATAATAAGGTGTGGAACCATTCAATTCGACACAGTATGACCATATCTCCTCTACGGACCGATCACAAAGCTACAAGAAAAATAAAATTTACTCTATAAATTTGCACAGCCTATCCGCCGTATTTACAGTAAACATTCATTCAAGCTGCTGGATTGCCCATCGTAAACATGCAGCCTGTAACAACTCTAGTGTGCCTTTCCGTGGGCCTCCTATTGTTTTCTGCATTCCCAAGACTTGGACATGCAGCGTCACTGACCAGCGAAAAAGAGTAGCTTCCTTACGCCGTTCCCCACAACTCAAAAACAAACCTGCCCTCCAACACGACCCTACGTTGCGGAGAAACATTAACGGACAGCAGTGGCGGAATCGTTTACAAGCCCTTTTGTACACATTTTACCGAACGAGCGGTGCGTCTGGATCATTGGCGTCCCGGGAGCCCTTGGCTACGACATCGATATCCTACGAACCATAAACAAGATTGACAGCGGAATCGGCCTATCAATAACTGGAGTTCACCACAAGAAATTTTTGGACAACCCACCTCAATTCAACTATTATGCGCCGTAAGAATCACATTCTTGGTATTTTCATACTGCAAACTAATGTACTTACTTTTATGTTGTTTGTAACATCAACAGAAACACGACCGGAAAGTTCCGAGTGGAAAATGCGACTTTCGTCGTTGTAACATTTTACTCCAGCTCTGGCACTGCAGATGATAACATAGGGTTCATCCTTGAGTACAACTCCTTGTTCTCAGGAAACATATCCAGCAACACAGCATCAACTCATCACATTTCTTCACCTACCACCATCGACTTCAGGTATCCATCGGAAGGAAATTATACGACCTATGAGTTGGCGGCTTTCGTGTTTCCACCAAAGGACAACCTGCATAAAGAGAATAGCGTGGGATATGTTGTATTTGACATCAACGGAATAAAGGAGAACTGCTGGGACGTTATATTCCTGTATACCTTAAATGTTACTGCTCCTATTGGCGGCCGCGCCTGGTCTTATCCTGAAAGGTAAACATCTCAACCATTATTTTGAAGCCATTTATCAATTAAAAGCAAATCAATGAGACAATGTTTAATTAGTTTACTTCCAATATTAGGACCTGCCATTATTCCGACTCGAAAGTGTTTGCCCATGAAGACGTAGGCTTGGAGGTGTTTCAATCATCCACTACATCGGTCCAAGGACATAGTTTTGGGTACTCCGTCTTTGGTTGCTGAATTCATTTATTTAAAAATTAGGATTTATCAAGTTCAAAATCTTTAAATTGTTGTAACATTAATAATGTTGACATACGCATTCATGTAAAATCGGTTTGTTTCTGCGAAATAAAAATTATAACAATTAGCATTTACCAGTTCCGTTTGAAATATTATGTGGCTGCTCATTTCACTTTCATGAAGTTCCATTGAGCTTTTATCTCTTTGCCAGAACTTGGGATAGCCACAGGGGTACGGTGGGGGTAAGGTGCCCCATGCATCATTATGTGCGAAAATATTTTATCGGCTTATCTGATGGAAACATTTAAGCTTATTGTTTTTTGCCATGACAAGATTGCAAAATTAGAACAACTGTACGGTTGTGGTGGCTCCACGACATTATTATTCCGCTCATTAGTGTAAACTTTATTGGTGGTAGAAGAATACACAGTTTCTTAGAATGCGTACCATATTGGAATGCAAAAGTTGTCACATTATTAATCTTTGTTGTATTATGATTGTTTTGTGCACTATTTCATGTGCTCTCAAAAATGTATCGTATATATTAAGACTTTTCTATTGTTCTTGCAAACGCAAAATTGCTTCCAGGACGTACTTTTGGCCGCAGTTTATTCAGTTTCTCCTCCTTTATATCAGTTACATCAAGTAAAATCACTCTGCCCCACGTCTTTGAACGTCTATTCTCAGAGTATTGCTTTTACGTCTGAACGAGATGAATCTATTTGTGATTACATAATCATACATTTTCCTATCATTGGCAAATATCTTACATACGATTTATATCTTGTACACCATGCGATGAGAAGGAATGACTGAGCCATAACAAGAATGCATAGTGCGCATCCAATCATACTTTGCAAATTTGGTGCAATGTGTTCCACATAGCCATCCAGATTACGTATTGCAAGAGCCCGGAACAGCTCATGCCGACTGACAATATTCCAGACTCTTCTAAGGAAACCTCCTTCAAACCAGCGTCGGAAATCGGAAATCGCGTGTGCATTTCCCCAAGCTCGCAGTCCTGATGGAACCCATAAACTCAAGCTGGTGTTATAATAAATTGCCTTGCAAACCACATCCTCATTAACTAAGACTTCCTTTTCCCAAACTGTTGCGTCCAAATGTGTACGAGCCCAGGTGAAAACGAGTAGGTCTAGCTCTGCCATTTCTTTCACAAGGCTGCTCCAATCTTTCGTCGTTACTTCGCCGTCGTAAGTAATGTCTTCAATTTGTGCTCCATGTCTAATGTTGAACCACATTTTTGCGTCAACCACGTTTGAGAATGCGCTCAAATACTTCACCGGAATCATCAATCGGAAACCAGAAGCCCATAACTCATATATTGCCGGAAATTCGCGTAGTGTCATTGAATCCGAGGATATGCCACTCTGCCAAAGACAGCCAATTAGTAGAATGCCAATAGACGTCGTAGCCACAATGTTCCTGTCATGAGTTTCCATTCCCGATATACCAAGAAAATACCACATGACGTCCACAGCTTTCCGGAAATTCTTGTAATACATAATCATACATATGGAAATGCACAGCATACACAAGGCAAAATGGGTAGACGGAATTATTCCAAGGATATTAAACTTTAGGTAAGCGAGACGTCTCGCCTTTAGGCACGCAATCACTTTCCAGGGTTCCTCTTTGAAATTCAGAACGAAATCTCGAGTAAAAGCGTGTTCGGTGCTGTACCTGTAGAACATGGACTCTGCCATATTTATCGTAAGGAACCATCTGGAAATAGTTCGCTCCACATCATACATGCTTGATTCTGCAAAAAATAACGTGACATTCCAGTGATGTCCTAACGGAGCAAAGGCAGGAAAATCTGGTTGACATTTTACTACGGTTGAGTAGTATTGTTTCCTGTTTTTTGAGTTGTCAGAAATTTGTATGCACTCATTTGTCCAACCCTGGTCGAGTATGTACGGATTACTGACAGGAATTGATATACCGTGTCCATTTCTGTTTAAATTAGTAAATATAGTTTTCAAAGTATCCAATTTATTCTCGTTCACGAGCAGAAAGGTTTCATTATGGTCCAAGCTGAGATAGCAGAGGATGCCACGTTTGTTGGCAGAAATGTTCCCAGGAACATAAAATATCACAGGTGAGTGGAACGGCTGATCTATGTCGCCGTCCCTAGTTAACAATCTGCTAACATTGTGAATTAATGACCCTTGAGATGCGGAAAAGTCGGGCACTGCCACGAAAAAGACAGCATGCCGGTGAGTACTGTAACCGGAATTGTAAATGGCTGTTGTTGTGTCTTTGTATGTTTCTGTGAGCAGTAGAAACACTACACAGGTTTGCGATATCCATTTTGAAGTGAACCGGAAGTAACGGGATTTTTGAGTGACGTTGAAGTTGTCATCCAGCAGTTCGTCATAAACGTCAAAAGCAAAATTCAACTTTGGTAACGAGTATATCAGAAATAGGTGCTTATTCTTGTCTATCAACTTAATCCCGTCTAGTGCAAACTCATTGTAGTAGCCGTTTACTGGTGACTTAATTTGGCTTCGAATTATACTTACGAAACAACTCGAATCGGTTGCAAATGGAAGATTAATGCACTTAGAAAATTGAAAATTTCCTATTATTACCACAAAGATAATTATTCCTGCCAGTATTATCATTGTTGAACTCATTTGATATATGTATGTTCATGTGTATTAGCAATGACTGCAAAAAATCAAATGCTGCGTGGTATCTTTGGGAATCAATAAATATGTTTTAATTAATATGTATATTCTTTGCTACCGGTTCATATTTATAGATTGTCGCAGACATTTTTATCCTTAAGCTCTTACCCCAAAACGGTTGTTCAAAAAAGCTGCGACAACGAGAAAGTATGTTCATTCGGATGATAAATCCACAACGAGAATATACTTCACCAAAGCTTCACCAGATATTTCACTAAGTTTAATTACATTTGAAGAATGTACACGTGTTCGCGTGTTCTAACAATCTCGAACTTTTAGTTATTGTATAAGTAATCATATATAATTAACCACACCTAGTCTAGCGCTTGCATAAAATTTGGCACCAATTGAGTCTTGTATAGCTGTTTGTGGCACTTGCAAGAGTGCTCAATAATTATTTTTTTGCTAATATGCAAACCACTTCAGGAAAGTGGTCTACCCGTGAAACAAGAACCATGCGTAGGTAGAAGAGAACTAAATGTCAAAAACATTATTTCACAGTATGCCAATATGCTAACATACACTGTTACGTCTAGACTTTGCTGTGATAAAAGATATGCGAGCGTTGGGGCGATGACAAATTTGCCAGAGTGATGGAACCAATCAATCTTACACAGCAAAATTAACTAAGTTATGTGATTTACATACCGAAATGTGCAGCCGATTTGTGGATAATTAATTACGCCATCCAGTGAACAATCAATGTACATAACTCTGGAGTGATGGTTTATTTGTCAACGTTATTTTCTCATTGTCAGTACAATTCAGTATCTCTAATAAAGTACGGAAGGGACATATTATGAAATGGTGTTACTATATATCTAGCACTTAGCGTGCTTTATGTCATTACCCGAAACGGCAAACCTTAGAGTGCTGCTCTCTCAAAGTACAAGTGTACGGAAACAAGGGATGGCAATTTTGTTGAAGGTCAGTGAAAATACGCTGCAGATAAATATTTCCTTATAGTCTCGTATCTAAAATGATAATAACAGGCCTTGAACTTGCATCAGCTAAGGGAAAATTGCAGCGCTTAATGACATATCTCCCCTTTGTACGTTACAATGGCAAGCGTAATAATCAGTAAGCTGGCGATTAAAAATGGCGTCAATAATTATCGATTGTGTAATCGATATTTGGAACTAGTAGCAAACATGCCAGTGTGAAAAAAATTAAACAGAAAACATTTTAATCTCAATAGCAAGTACATTTTGTCGGAAGTGTAGATTCCCCGTACTATTTGACATAGCATATAAGTCCTTTTCAGATGAAATCCCAAACGAAATACTAGATACCCATATAACAACCAAACATGTATGTGCTCATATAATCAACAGTCAACAGACAAATTGATGCACCTGGATAAGCTGTTGATAAGAATTTTTCGTGAGTCAACAGCAAGCACAGCAAAATGATACATACTAATAACAGATTTACATCAGATTCTGGAGTATTGTTTGTGGAGCAGATCATCGCAAATTTGATTGGCGAAATAATCTCTACTCACATTGAAGATACAATCGCACTCGCAACTACGCCCACTAAGTTACATAATTTTCAGTTAGGTATACAATCTACCAGCAACCGATTCAGTGCATTGGTAGAATGACGGCATGTCCAATATAAAAGGAAGCTGATCAGTGGGTTTGTGCATCCACAAGCATTTCATCTTCTGAGACGACCACTTCTTCTACTCGAGAAGTTTACTTTGTTTTACAGACATAAATCGGCCCATTCAAAACAACAAATCGTCACACAGTTTCCAATTAACTCAGCAAAATCATGTACACTTCAAAACCACTCTCAGGTTTCTCGGCAATTTTCTTACTGCTGGTTCCCTTCTCGACAAGCGGTCAAGCTGCTTCATTGGGCGGACTGGAGTTACACAAACTCTACAACTGGATACCTTCAAGCCAGTACCAGGGGACCACAACTGCGACCCTTCGATGTGGAGCCACTTTAACTGACATCAGCAACGGAATCATTTACAAGCCGTTCGAAAATATTGTTTCGAATGAGCGTTGTGTATGGATCATTGGTGTTCCTGGAGCTGTTGGCTACGACATTAACATCATTCATTTGGGGGCTCCGGTAAACAATCAGAGCAGCGGTGTCGGACTTGCCCTTAGTGGTGTTCGCCACTCTGGCAATTTTGACCATGCGCCATTGTTTTCAGCATATGCTCCGTAAGATATATTTTGATAACTTATCATATCACAAAAAATGATTTTGCTTGCAAATCGTATTTGATACCTAATGTAACCTTAACAGGACCGAAACTGGCAAATTTCGAGTGGAAAACTCCAGCACCGTGATCGTTACATTTTACACGACCAATCTCGCTGAGGATGATAGCAAGGGCTTCATACTAGAGTACAACAGTGTACTTGCTGGAAATATCACTGGAAACACTGACTCCACGCATCACGTTTCTGCGCCGGATACCTACGAGTTCAAGTATCCTGCAGAGGGAAACTACTCCAGCTCAGAATTGGCTGCCTTCGTGTTCCCACCAAAAGACAACATTCATACTCCAGGACATACGGAACATGTATCATTCAGGATTTACAATTTGGAGTATAATTGCTACGACGCCATCTTCATGTACACGTTGAACGTTAATGCTCCATTTGCAGGTTACAATTGGACCTACACCGGAAGGTAAACAATTATAAATAATAATAAATAATAAGATCCAAAAAATGCTCAATAAGTATTCCCTGTAAATTGTTATCATATTGTTTGTCCTTTTAGGATCTGCAGGGACACCAACTCCCTAGTTCTACCCCACGACGATGTTGCCCTGGCCTTATTCCAGTCCGATGTAGGTTATGAAGCTCAAGGCTTTGGTTATTCCGTTTTTAGTTGCTGAAGTGCGCCCATACAGCTTCATTTCATTACGCTCATGATCGGCCATGAAAACTTTCAAACGTTATGTAATCTATTAATTGGAAAATTGGATTATATGTATTGAAAAATAAATAATTCATTTATCATCAGTTGAATAAAATACTCAACTTATTACTTTGCATTTTCTTTGCATATTTCCTTACCTTATGTACGATGTCGGAGGTAATATCAAATTTAAATGTTGATACAATAACGGAAGAAAAAGTGGACATAAGTACCTAATACAATCCGGAATTATATATTTTTATATTCGAATTCTTTGAAACTGTTACTATTAAAAATCACTTAAGTCGAATGGAAAACTAAAGCTTTTTTTATAATATGTGTACCGTTAATAGGTTAGCACTCAAAGAATTTCATTAGCTCATTGAAGTCATTTCGTTCTCAATCAACAAAGCGCTTAATGGGCTTTCGTTCTGAACCAGATGGTATAAAAATTAAAAATTCATATCGAATGATGGAAACAATGTAGTATTTGACCATGGTATACGGTGCTTATACTTTCCTTGAGATTTATGTGTATAATTAGCTATGGCTAAGTTACTCAGAAAAAAAATTACCCAACAATGTAGTCCAAATGATGAGTGGGAGTCAAGGAACAAAAGATGTTTCAATGACAAACATGAATATTTGTCTCGTATACAAAGCATAAGCATGCATATCGTGCTTATCATTTGCATAATGTCATTGGCAATAAATTGTCATATAATTCATTCCCTTACTTCACTAAAGAGGGGAGAATGTTTTTTAAAGAAAGTAGGGTCATCCGAGATTACTGTCATCTTAAACTAACATACTAACTGCGTTAAAACGCTCACTGATATTTGCAAATGTTGAAGGCACTGATAAAAAATATTAGTTTACGGGATGGACGATATTTTAAAGAAAAATGTGCATATTCTTTTGGATGAAGTTAAATATCAGTATGGTCATTTGGATCTGGAACACAAGTCGATATCCACGTATATAAACTCACGATGATTTCATCATTTATGTCACGTATTCTAAAAGCTGCTGCATTATTAATACTCAAATTCAAATTTCATTGCACCTGGTGCTTAAAATGCTTACCGTTGTTGATTAAATTCAATACTTACTTACGTCAACAAATGGTCAACAGCTTCATCAAAAAGCTGACATAAGACAAAACGTCCGGACACATAACATGGAAATTCCGCTTTAAAATATGCCCAAGGTTCTACGGTCAATAACTGACGTTAATACAACCCCAAAGTCATGCATACTATATTTTGCTGTGAAATTATTACAAAGTGAAAGTCACATTCAATTGTTGCTTGCACACAGAAATTTGTCTATGATGAAACACTCCTATTGTTTTCTGTCAGCATGGTTCATGAGTTTAATCCCACACAAGACCGCAAACGTCTGCATGCACTTATATCACGTTGTACCTTACTGAAAATATTCCATGAAGTCAACAGCCAAATTGATGCATTTGGACCGGCAGCTGATAAGCGTTTATGGGAGTGGATTGCAGGCACGGCAAAATGATTCATACTATTTATAAATTTGCATCAGATTCACGGGGCAGTTGTGAAGGTGGGGCAGATCATGACTGAGGTGATTGGTGAGTTAATCTCTACCCTACGTTGCAGATAAAATGAATTACATAACACCGTCCATTAAATTATGTTATTATAGGTTATGCAAGCGGCGGATAATGCTGCAACATATTCATGATATAAGTAAGTGGAGCGACTACACATTTCATTTAAAAGGACGCTGAGCAGTAGCTTTGAACACACATATGCATTTCATCTTCAGAAGCGACCACATCTACTACCCCAGCAGACAACTTTGTTTTCATGTCACAAACTGACATATATTGAGAAAGTTATACCAAATACAGTTCAGAGTATCGAGAAAGTCAACAAGCACATTAGCCCCAAAATCATGTACACTTCAAAACCGCTTTCAGGCTTCACAGCAATGTTCCTGTTGCTGGTTCCATTCGCAACTAACGGTCAAGCAGCTAATTTTGGTGGGTTGGAACTGGACCAACTGTACAACTGGACCTTTCCAAGCCAAGACCAGGTGACCACAAATACGACCCTACGATGCGGAGGCAGTTTAACTGAGAGTAGCAACGGGATCATCTACAAGCCATTTGAAAGTGTTTTGCCAAATGAACGCTGCGTCTGGATTATTGGTGTTCCGGGTGCCGTTGGCTACGAAATTAACGTAATGCATCTGGACGGGTCTACAAATCAAGTAGGCAGTGGTCACGGTCTGGCTCTTAGTGGCGTCAGCCACAGCACGAGTTTCCTTTGGGCTCCACAATTTTATGCTCATGAACCGTAAGAAACGTAAAACGTTTATTCATTCATGCTCAGTTATGCTACGGTAATCTAATTTGAATCCCTTTTACTTTTCAGAACGACAACAGGACAATTCCGTGTGGAAAACTCCAGTGTGGTGATTGTAACATTTTACTCATCACATTACACCGAATATGGCACAAGGGGCTTCATTCTTGAGTACAACAGCATATTCGCAGGAAACATTACTGGGAACACTGAGTCGACTCATCACATTTCAGTTCCTACCACCTTGGAATTTCAGTATCCACCTGAAGGAAACTACACTAGTAACGAATTTGCAGCGTTTGTGTTCCCTCCGAAGGACAACATTTACAGCCCAAACAAGACGGGACATGTGTCGTTCAGGATCTACAGTATGGAATATAACTGCTACGAGTCGATCCACTTGTATTTGTTTGACGTTAATGCACCAGTTGGCGGTTACAAGTGGACCTACATGGGAAAGTAAGTAAACATGGCACTTACATGTAAGTATTTTGAATGTTGATGAAGTTAAATGAATTAAGCTTTCTACTACACAATATGATTTCGTTACAGGATTTGCAAGGACACAGAGTCCCTGTTGCTTCACTATGACGACATGGCATTAGCCTTGTTTCAGTCAGATCACGCCATCGAAGGACGAGGATTTGGGTATTCCGTATTCGGTTGTTGAAATCGTCCCAATGCGAGCCATCTTAATCTGCACGGTGTTCACTTCATATGACAATACCTTACTTGTTAAACAAAATCCAAAACAGTATCTGTAATTCATAAACTTTACTTAAAAGAAATCTGGTCCGAATTAAATCCTAAAAAGTTTCAAGCACAGAAATGCATGTATGTGTCACACTAACGCCAATACAATTTCATAATTGTAAATGGCAGCGTGCATCTCTCATAGTTTCGCCAAATGTAGTTAGAAGGTACCATACGAAATTATGTAGAAACCATCTCAATTGCCCAGCATGGTTTATAATCTTGGGACATGAACTGGAAATGAACAAATCAAAATGATATTACTCGTACGCTCTGGCATAATTGTGTTACTGCTAATATGCATGTACGACACAGCCGATGCTGATTTTCATGTTTAATGATAATTGTGGCTGTCTTCTATTGCGCAATGATTAAACTGGGTAATGCTATTAAACCTGACAATAATTGGAGTCATCATCATTAAATATAAGCATTATGAGTTATATTTAGTCAGTACTATTCAATGTCGCACTCCACTTACCTTTCGCAAATTCTGCTTTTCATTTCATTATTAACTGGTCATGTTTCTGTCCATAATTGTGTAATTGTTGCTAAAAGGTTATGTTAGGGTTTTACATTTGCGAATTGTTAACTACAATACCCATGTTTGTTTCTTATTCCAACAATACGCAATGATGCGATAATGTCAGGCAATATGCAATGATTATGCTTGGATCAGAATTTCACCCATACCCATGGAGTAATTAGCACATTCAAAAGAAATGACTCACATTTGCAGTTATACTGGGAAATCCTTTATTTATTTATTATACATTAATCCGAAATACATGATGCACTCAAAAAATAATGCTAATGATTCTGTTTGATTTTCAATATCGACCAAACACCCTTCAGTGAAGTAAAAGAAACTGCAATGTTAAATCATTTGCAAAATTTACGCAGTTCAGCGGTGTCAGTTTCTCCACAAAACTCACGGAACCAAATCCGCTTTTAATGTTGGAGCACGACCTGTAAAACATTTTCCGCCACTTTCTATCTTCAGCTGAGCCAAAATGTTGCACAAATGTTTTGCAATTCAGTCTCCGCAAAGCGTCTCCAGACTCAACAAACTGCTTAGCATGTAGTCCCAGCAAAATAATCATACATGATACAGACCAAAATAATTCCATTACAAAAAACATCAAAGCCATTAGATTATCCATATTCCATGCTATCCGAACTATTCCAGTGACACTGGTTGCCTGCACAAAAATGGATACAAACGCAATCGACCCCGTTACACTCCATCGCTGCAGTTCGTTCATAAATATTGCTAGCACCTGTATCCGTCTATACATTACGGTTTTTCCATATGACGTCCCTCTAATCGTGCAACAATAGATTTCATAACTTTTGATTAACTCCGTCGTGCTAATGCTACACATTACAAATATACCTCCAAACACTAGCGGAACTGTGTCGATGACAAACTGACACACAAAATGTGTGAACAGGAAAACAATTATTTTCAATAGTGTTCTCATTTCATTTAAATAGATTTTGTGAAGCGTTCCACTGCTGATATTCCTACATTCATGAAGTAACCAATATCCTGGAAGGGATGGCTTGCAAGGATCACGCCAGTGAATTCCATACACATAAAAATATATGGCCATCCAACTTAACGGGGTTATAAGGTACATAAATATTATGTTGAACAATTCTCTGTGCGTGTGCTGCTTTGTCCTTGTTGATCGTAACTCTTGAGCTAAATTGATGTGACCGTTTACGCAAGTGGTGAGGATATCCGCATAGTGCATTACAGTGTAGACACAGGCCATTCCAGAAAAGAGATTCACTATGTAAGCTGAGACGAGCATTTTATCAAGGAATGCATTTATATTCATTTGTTTCCGATAGTGACTTAGAAAATGATCCTGAATGAGAACCGCAATACCCATGGACGCACAAAATACGAGCTTTCGACTAATCTTCCGACGAACCGCTCGGTGGTCATCAGAAAGAGTCAGTGACTTGTTTGTCGCATTCCATTTTAGAAGCGACCTCGTGGATAAACTGCATAACTGGAACAAAAGTCCAAGATATCGGATATGTTCCAGTATTATCATGGTAATCCAAACGAAGCGCACTACGCAAATGGGAATAACAGTATTGACTTATTAAATCGTATGATCGTTTTATCTCTTTGGCTCAGCAGCTTTTGTCTGCCAAAAATTAAAACAAGTATAGATGGAGGTATATGAAACTTTGGCTGAATAGGTCAACAGAAGTATGAGGCCGGATAAATACCAGGTTCAGATACTTACTGAATGTTATTTTAATGGTCCATTGTGTATGTGGCAAGAGAAAATTATTCCCACAAACCAAATTGTCATGTACTTCAGAAATGACGTAGATATAAACTTTCAAAAAACTATTATTTAAAGAATTAATTATTTATTTACGACATATAGTCATAATAATGATTACTCCTCCTAATTTGACCCGAAATTTTCTGGTATAGAATTTGATCACCCAACAAAACGTTTGGGAGAATTTATCCAAATTATCGTTGAAATTGGCCGAGAACATTGTTTTTGTTTAATGTCTGTAATACGCTGGAATAAATGACAACTTATCAAACCAATTCATGATACCGTGCATATAATTTGTGTTTAGGTAGACAATTACGAAGTCACAACTAGGCACACGGGAACAAACACGGTTACAGGTTCATAATGGATTCTATCAATTTGATTTTTCAGAAATAGTATAACAGTACGTTTCCAACGCACATAATTCCACAAAACCCATTTATTGTTTTGAAGTGATTTGCTCAACACAGCTTGATAATAATACTCTGCTGTCATACTAACAATTTTGGTGTGTCTATTTAGATATTGGTGTTTCAGATGATACATAATAAGATTTACGAAAATATAACGTACAACTATTACGCGCACGTTGGTAATTACTTTGGTTTAATACTCTTGACGGTTGTAACTCTGATCACACAAATAAGCCCTGAAAGAAAATAATTACAGAAGCAAAAAAATACGCATGAAGATAATTTTGGTAATAAAACCAAAACATGCTGAAAAATGTACACGTCATCAATTTATCTGAGGAAGTCAATTAAATACCTTCTCCACTAATATCTTCTACTAAAGGCACATACTTAAAATTGCTGTAAATATTGATGTCATGGTGAAAGTGCCAATCGTATTTGCAACTAGCACTAGTACGGAGATTCATCATTTTCAACAGTCACTAAGAATTACACATTTGTGTATGGGTTCATAAAAGCAGTATGCTTGAATGAAGATGGAATGAGATGTGGTGGATGTTTTATGCACAAACTAACTAAGCAGAGGCGAATTAACTTTAGAGTTGGATGTTCAACGACATAAATGCCATTTCTAAATCGGAAAACCAATTCGCAATCATGGTGATGACGGCCTTATTATGTGACGAGTTTACAGGGCATTGGTACGGTTCTGCAGACGTGTAAATATTTTGGACCATAACTAAATGCCGTATTACACTACGTACAACGTTTTCATTACGGTTCAACGACCTGTCGAGTTGTTTTATCTTGTTGACTATTACATCGAATATTATCTTACTAAACATCGCATTGTTTGTTTAATGACTGATGTCACGCTATACATATAACAACTGCTTTATCACATTTGCCGTTTCGCAAATAACATCACAGAGTTACATGTGGATTTAAGATATAGTAATCTGGCATGACCACATCCTTTAATATTATTATATTATTTGATGTAAATGATCAAAGTCATAGCTGCCAATGAATTGCGGTGTCGCTGTACGTTATTCAAAGCTGAGCAATTCAATTCAACATCATTCAATTGATTACAACACTTTGGATATAATAGCACGAAAATATCAGCTTAGCACGACACCATCATGGAGTTCCTGCATCCTCAGTACATATCAGATCACATCCGGGACCTTGTTATGTTCACTAATTGTTCCCTAAACTTAATATGTGTACTAAGATCAAAAAGCATACTGACTAAGGATCACTTGTCTAATATGGTAAAAAACATTAGCGAAAGTTACTTGCGGTGATGTCGGCGAATGGATGTTTTACCTGCAAAAATCAAAATATAATACTTCTGTTCTTTCAGAATGCAATTCTAAAGAGTGACGGAGAAAGAAAGCAGGTGGACCAACTGTAGGAGATATTGGCAAGTCGGGGCAACACATATAACGTTCTGCTGAATACGCTATTCGGGATAAAACACACAGGTGCAGTCAATACATTAACGGGCGGATGCGGAAACGGGGAGAGCAACACAAGTAAACAACGGCAACCGAATCCAAAATATCAACAAAAGAATGTATCCGAGGCACTGCCGGAATCCTCCACTGGATTACATGACGCCGCAGGGGCGTGCGGCATGATGGACATAATATTAAAATGTCCCTACGACTTATCGTATGAAATTCCAAAGGAAACCATAAAAATCGGTAAGTCTTGACTAGGAACAAAATCAAAAGTGAAAATTCAAACCGAAGATATCATCTTAAATCCCAATGTAATTTTTATGTTTAAAGCATTTGACCAGAAGCTTGGGAGTGGAATGTTTGGATGTGTTTACAAGGCCGTGATTTTTAAGCATGGTCGTCCAAATCACGTAGCGTTAAAAATGACAAGGCCCAATTGCCCCAGCAACGATATTCAAGACCTCATCTCCGAAATAAAAATTCTTACATATTTGGGAAAGCACCCTAACGTAATCGCAATACTGGGAGCCTACACGGCGGAGAAGAGCAGTGGTGTGGTTTATCTGGCAACCGAAATGTGCAGTGGGGGATCACTGGAGAGTTACCTGAGAAATAATGAAATAAACACAGTCACGCATGAGCGGGTGGATGGAACCGGTTACGTAAAGGAGGGGGAAGCTACTGTCAGTTTTCGAGACATGGTCAAGTGGTCTCAAGAAATTTCCAGTGGGATGGAGTATCTTGGAACAAAGCATGTTGTCCATGCTGACCTGGCAACTAGGAACGTATTGCTGACATCCGAGAGGACTGCCAAGATATCCGACTTTGGGCTGTCTCGTAGAATGCTTAATTATCAAAATTATGTAAAAACGAAACAAGGACCTATTCCGTGGAAATGGATGGCTATTGAATCAATCAAGAGACACAAGTACTCGGCAAAGAGTGATGTTTGGAGTTTTGGCGTTACGCTCTGGGAAATATTCTCAATGGGTACATATTAATAAATAATTTCATATTTAAAATAAGCGAGCAACCTAAACGGTGTGTTATATTGAGATATATTTTCAGGCGACATACCATATCCTGGTCAGTCATTGGAATCCGGCTTTGTCAATAAACTGATACATGGTTTACGGCTACAATGTCCGATTTATGCGACGAGTGGAATGTAAGTTTTGTATGTGCAAACAGATGTGTTAATGGAATTTTTGGTAATCATTCGGTTTACTTTGTCATATTTTAGATACGAAATTATGCTAGCGTGTTGGTACGTGGATCCTCAGAAAAGACCAACATTTAGGGCATTGAAGCAGCAACTAAACAGCATTAATGAATGCTACGTTAACTGGCACCATGTCCCGATGGAGTAAATGCATTCAAGTAAAAAACGATTGTCCTCTTTGCAGATGTGAGCTAAATTTATTCATCTTCCCGAGATGTATCATCAGTCACGTCGGAGGAATACAATGCAGCTCCGATATTGTAAACTAGGCCATGATGATAATTTATTTACATGTTTAATATTCATAATTAGTCGGTAAACCAGAGACAAGGCAAAATTAATTTGTATGTAAACAGTGTGATGCTTAGTTATGCATATATATAGGTACTATTAAACATGACGTAACTACTTCCTTAACGCTACACACGCCCACTGGAATATATTATCATGTTAACCGTATTTTGCATTAGCAGATTGAAGTACGTCGTCCGAAATGATTTTGTGATCATGCCAAATAACCCTGTATCCATCTGCATTGTAATAATACTATTCATAACTTTCCGTTCCTCTTTTCTGTTCCTTACCGCAAACAGTCCAAGATGAATCCGTGCATTGCGGACGCTTTTATCGCACATGTAGCTCATAGAAAAGGCACACTTAAAAGTCACAACCGGTACGCACATAAACACTGCTGCCATGTATCCCAAAATGACGTAAGCCCAAATATTATTGAATGAGGCGGCAAACATGAGCATATTCACGGATATAACAACTAAAATAAAACTAATGGATAGTGGCACAAAGATCATGTCCTGCCAAAATGGCGCAAAGTGACGTGTACAAACAAAAAGTTTCCTGTATTCAAGAAAATATTTAGGGAGATACATAGTAGCAAGTGTTTGAAGGTAATTCAGATCTAGCAGAAACTCGCAGAATGTGCCAAGAAATATTAGGGTTGTGGTACGAAAGTTGGCCATGATACCTTGCAACAGCAGGAACAGGAATGATACCCGTAGAGCAAATATGATTGGACCTCCTGTAGGAAACGGAAGGAATCCTTGTTTCAAAAGGCTGGCAATTTGATACCACAAATAGCATGGATCCCAGTTTATGATTGTCAGTGGAACTGGAAATATGCAGCCAGTAGCCACGTAGCCCCAAATTAATCCATGTAAGAATATTCCCACCCAGTTGGATTTCTTGGAAGGGTCTGTTCAGACTACAATTACTAACCGTAAAGTGTGTCTATTGAACCTTTGGTGATGGTGATGATGGTAAATGAAAATGATGAAGACAACGCACAAAATAGTTTTTAGTTTTTTAAAAAAAAAGCACAAATCTCAATTTATTAAAATCAATCTTTAATTATTATCGTTAACTCTCCTTTTACTGCCAATCAATTAACTTTTACGTAATTAAAACGCGCAATCCCAAGTGCTCTCTCTCTCCCTTGTTGTGACTTATGGCTCTTGACTTGTGAACTTATTTCACTTCTCTTCTTGCTGACTGACAAAACTTGTCCTCTTCTGCTCATGCGCAATGACTCACATTACGACATGGCTCTCTCTTTCTGCTCTCACGCACAACGTGAGGCTCTCTTTCTGCTCCCACGTACAACGACATGAGGCTCTCTTTTTCCCTCCCACGCGCAATGACTTACACCACGACGTGAGGATGTCCCGATAAATCAGGATTTACTGTGTGCTCGCCTCTCCTCCACCAACTTCGGCGGCTTCCATAAGTCACACGTGCAACGAGTCTATGGCCGAAGCACTCTCTGTTTTTTTTTTGGCCTCCGCCCTCACTCAAAACGACGAATGAACGCCATACTACAACATAAAACTTGGAAATAATTGCATTTATTTCATCCTCCCCACCCTGGAATTGACGGGAGTCTATTACACTCAAATACCGGACAATTTAAACTACTGGATGGGCTCCAAGGGAAAACCTCTTTCCTAATTTAATTCTACTTTTAAAGAGGAAAACCTTGGGCAGCTCTTTTAAAAATAAACAAAATAATGAAAATGAAAAAAACTAAAGAGCTCCATTCGGCCATAAAAATAATCAATTACTGGAATCTCTTAGGAGGTATTACTGACCTCCCACTTCTTGTCCTCGTACTTTTCTCTCTTAGCATCTTGCTCGTGTTGATTTCGGCATCGGATTCCAATGGATATAACCGCTGCACTGATCTCTCTATCTCGCCCTTACAGGTTTTCACCATGGCCACTCTCACGTTCTTATCCTTTCCTTGGAACAGCTTCATGACACGACCCAAAGGCCAGTCAACTCGCTTCACATTGTCGTAACCGACGAGTACTATCTCGCCAACTTTCAATTCTCGTGTTGCCTTCTTGGGGTTCCTGTTTACCAACATTGACAGGTACTCCTCCAGAAAGCGCTTCCTCAGCTCTTTGCGTAAGGTCCGTACGTAACTTATCCTGAAACGAAGGCTCTCTCCTTCGCTCATCTCTGACTCTGGTAATCTTGCTTTTCCAAATGGATGAAGGAATAAGGAAGGCGTAAGCGGCTCAAGGTCCTCCGGGTTTTCACTCACGTACGTCAGTGGACGGTCGTTCATTACGTCCTCCACTGTCTTTAAAACTGCAACTAGTTCCTTCCAATTCAGTGACCCTTTGCCCACCTTCCTCCTCAATAAATCCTTCGCTGTGCGTATCAAACGCTCCCACCAGCCTCCCCACCAACTGGATGTAACGGGGTTGAATTTCCACTTTATCTGCTCGCTCTTTTCATTTTCTGCAACTTGTTTCCAATCTATTTGCTTAAATAGATTTACTGCTCCTCGGAAATTCGTCCCGTTATCCGAGTAGATAACGGCTGGTTTCCGGTATTTTTCACAAAACTTCTCCAGTGCTGCGATGAACGCTCTCGTACTCAGCTTCCTTACTAGTTCAAAGTGAACTCCTCGGTAGACCGCGCAGGAAAAAATTACCAGCCACGTTTTCTTTCCATCCTTGAGAAGTAAAGGCCCAGCAAGATCCACACCGACAACTTCAAACACCTCAGCGTCCTTCACTCGGTCAATCGGGAGAGGAGCTGGTTCCGGAATCACGTTCTTGGCTGAATATCTTCGACAACGTGGGCACTTGCTGATAACTCCTTTCACGGTGTGTCTTGCCTTCAGGATCCAGTACTTCTGCCTTAACTTGGTCGTTACGAATCCCACTCCTCCATGACAGTACATACGATGGGTGTCACGTATCAGCTGCTTTACTTCTTCTCTCTTACTCGGCAAAATCACGGGGTAACGGAAATCGCCCAAATCACTTCGATAAGCTAATCGAGTTCGTACTCTCAGGATGCCCCATGAATCTTCAAAAATTTCCAAAGACGCCAAACTCGATCGCTGTCCCTCTGGAAATGCTTCTCTCTGGATCTCTCGTACTAGCACCAGCTCCGCCTTCTTCATTTCTTCCTTGGTCAACTCTCCACTTCTTCTTTTTTCAATTTTCTTTATAAATTTATTATGCAGGAATCTGCGTACCCATCCGATAATCCTCACGAGGCTGACAAAGGAATGAGATTTCTCTACTCGATCCATTACACTGAACGCTGCTACTTGACATGCTGTCGTTGTGGCGGTCTTCTTTCTCTCTGCACTTATCTCCTCCTCGTCATAATTTTCACAGGATGATGGCCAATCCTCTTCTCTTTTGTACAGCCAGCTAGGCCCTTCCCACCATCTCGTACTCAATAATGCAGTTGGAGAGCATCCTCTTGACGGCAGATCTGCCGGGTTCTCGCTACCTGGAACGTGTCTCCAACTTTCGGCTTGGCTTAACATGTTGATCTCTCTGGTCCGGTTTCCCACAAAAGTTCCCCACTGCTCGTTCCGTCGAATCCACGCCAAAGATGTTGTGGAGTCGCTCCAAAAGTACTCTGGTACTCCTTCCATTCCCATTGCTTTCTTTACTGCCGCTGCTAACCTTGCTCCAACCAGACAGCCCATTAATTCCAATTTTGGAATCGTCATCTTCTTTACTGGGGAAACTCGAGACTTTGCAGATAATAGTTGAACTTTGACTTCATCTCCAGACTTCACTCTCAGGAATACAGCGGCTGAATAGGCGTCTTTACTAGCATCGGTGAAGACATGTATTGACCATTGACTCCTTTCACTCACTCCGTCTGTTGTCAGCCTTGGTATCCTAATCTCGTCCATCTTCATCGCCTCGTCACACCATTGCAAAAACTTAATTGATTCTGCTTCCGGGAGCTCTTCATCCCACTTCTTCTTGCTTAACCACGTTCTCTGAAGCAGGATCTTCATGGGCAGCACACATGGACTTGTAAATCCTATCGGGTCGAATATTTTCTGGACTGTGGAGAGGATGGCTCGTTTTGTTACTTTTTGCGGCAAAGAAATATTCTTGACGTTGACCAACAGCTCATCCTCCTTCCGGTCCCACAGCAGCCCAAGTACCGACACCACTCTCGTTGTCTCCTCCTCTGTATCCTCCACATTGCTCATCCACAATCTTAACTCCATTTTTGCTCCATTCATTAGCCGCACTGACTTATCCCGGAATTCTTGATAAGCCTCAATGGTGTCTTCTGAATGGGCGCAATTATCCACGTACAAAGTTGATAACAGCCTTAATCCGGTTTCCTTTTCTTCTTCCAAGTTGGTCAAGTGATGATGTAGAACGGCAGCAAGGATGAATGGGCTACAAGTCGCACCAAACATTACTCTGGAATGTCTGTACTCCACCACTTCCTGTCTCTTGTCATCCTTCCACCATAAAAATCGTAAAGCATTCCTGTCCCTTTCTTCCACTCCAATCATCTGGAATGCTTTGCGGATGTCTGCTATAAAAGCAACAGTCTTCTCACGGAAACGGAGCAGGATCTCTGGAATGAGCTGGATGCAGTTCTCTCCAGTAAAAAGGCAGTCATTTAAAGATGGTGCTTTTCCAACGCGACAGGAGGCGTCAAAAACTGGTCGAACGGGGGTGGTGAGGCTTTCTTGCTTGATGACTGGACGATGGGGAAGGTAATGTATCTTCTCGTTACTCGTGTTCCTTTCCACTCGTTCAATAAATCCCTCCTGCACCCAGTCTTGAAAAATCTTATGATAAGCAGCAAACAGGCCTGTGTCACTCAGCTTCTTCGTTGCAGATTGTAACCTTTTGTAAGCCACTTCTCGGTTACTCGGTAGAATGGGAAGATTCTCCTTCCACGGCAGCGCAGCAAAATATCTCCCTTCCTCATCTCTCCTGATGCTCGAAAAATACGCTTCCTTTGCTAACTCCACCTTTTTCTTGATGACCTCCTCCTCCGCAGGATCTCGTATCCCCAACGTGTCCAATTCCCACAACTTCGTGACGCACTCGTCCGACACAGCCATTGATAAGCATAAACTTGCTAGGCTCTGATCATCCTCCTTCTCCTCCAACTCGCCCAGTAGAGTCCATCCAAGTTTTGTTTTGATAGCAGCAGCACCAGATCGTAATCGCCTTACATCTCCTTCAATAAGATGACCAAAAATGTCACTTCCAATAATTACTTGGATCTCTGCGTTATGCTTATCCACATCTGTCAGCGTCACGTGTAGTCTTTGCAGTTCCACCACCAACTCAGGATATTTGTGTGTAATTTGAGGAATCCTCCCACAAAGTCGCTCACTCTCACGAACAGTAAATTCTTGTTGGAAATTCCCTTCCACACTTCCTATTTTGATCTTGTATTTGTTGTGGGTGGTGGTAGGAGTACGTCTATCTCCGAACAAAGCATGCACCACCCTCTCCACTCCAATTGGTTGTAGTCCCAACTCCTTCGCTGTTCTCGCCAGAATGTAGCTCCTCTGACATCCGCCATCGATGAAACCTCGAACAGTGGTCATTCTGTCGCCGGTGATGATATTTAGCATTAAAGTTTGAAGGGCCACCTCGGTAGTGCACTCCACATTGGCACAGCTGTTGTTTGTTTTGCTGGACTCCACTTGCACTCGACTTTGCTTGGCTGGCGGCTCGGTATGGGACTGACTTCTTCTTCTTTCTCCTTCTTCCGCTTCTCTCTTGCGCTTCCCATTTCTGCATAAAATAGTAAGATGCCTCCCATGACAAACTCCACACTCTAATCCACGTTCCCTGCAATCATTAGCACGATGACCACCACAGCAGCGGAAGCACAAGCGTTTCTTCTTTAAAATTTCCATCCTCTCCTCATACGTCATGGTCTTGGCACGGTAGCATTTCCCACTTTCATGGTTCCCCTTTCCACAGAACGCACATGCTTTTTGATCAGCGTTGTGAAATGACGACAAAGTGGACACGTTACGTTGTTTTTCTTGTTTTCCATAACTGGATAATTGTTTGGCTCCACGATGATCATTTCTGGAATCTTGTTTCTGTCCTACAGCAAAGCTCTTGGTTAATTCGATGCGCTGTCTTATCTCAACTTCCTTCTCCACAAAATCCATCAAAAAATCAAGCCTTGTCTTGGGAGGATGTTCTTTGCTTCCATCTTTTGTTGAGAGCGCGCTCCGTTGCCAGTTATCCAAAATTTTCTCAGGTAGGCTTGATTCCACTAACGGGAAGAGCCATGTCGCAGGATCGGCTTGCTCCAGATTCAGTGACTTCAGCGCTCGAAGTTGGGAATCCAACTTTAGGTACAGCGTCTTGACAGGGATTTTCTCTTTGGCGTTTACGTTGGTGATGACTAGATTAAGTAACTGTCGGATGTAGACCTGCAGCAGTAGATCTTCATTCGCGTATCTCTTCTTGAGGGCTGCGATGACCAGTGGGTAATTTTCATTCGTTTGATCGTATCCACTCGCAATCTCGTGAGCGTCAGTTCCAGGTTTCAGTAGTGGTTTCAGGTAGCCCAGTTTGTCACTTGGTGAGAGGTCAGGATGCTCGTCTATTTTTTGAAATTGCGCCCAAAAGGCCAACCAGTCAATCAATTCTCCGGAAAAAGATTTCAGCTGTATAGTTGGGAGATTGACACTCCTTGGTCGTGACTCTGAGACTCCAGTTCCTCCAGCGATACTTTCAGTGGTGGCGGGCGTCTGCACTGGAATCTTCTTCTCCTTAAAAACCAGCATCATCTCATACTCCAACTTGAACTTCCTCACCTCGTCAAACTCTTTGTCTTCTTCTTCCACCGTTGCTTGCTCAAGGAAGAGTTGATCCATGACCTTGCTGTCGTGTTGTTGTAGCTTTTCGAAAACGTCACCCAAAAGCTTAAACTTGACGTTGATGTCATCTATCTTCAGCGGCTCCTCCTTCAGCAGATCTTGCAACTCTCCTCGGAGCTTCTCGAACTCCCGCCGCACTGGTCTTCTCGCTCTCGTTAACGCCTCCATGATCACCAATCACCGTTTCTTATCACGTCGCGGGGTCACCACTAATGTTCAGACTACAATTACTAACCGTAAAGTGTGTCTATTGAACCTTTGGTGATGGTGATGATGGTAAATGAAAATGATGAAGACAACGCACAAAATAGTTTTTAGTTTTTAAAAAAAAAAGCACAAATCTCAATTTATTAAAATCAATCTTTAATTATTATCGTTAACTCTCCTTTTACTGCCAATCAATTAACTTTTACGTAATTAAAACGCGCAATCCCAAGTGCTCTCTCTCTCCCTTGTTGTGACTTATGGCTCTTGACTTGTGAACTTATTTCACTTCTCTTCTTGCTGACTGACAAAACTTGTCCTCTTCTGCTCATGCGCAATGACTCACATTACGACATGGCTCTCTCTTTCTGCTCTCACGCACAACGTGAGGCTCTCTTTCTGCTCCCACGTACAACGACATGAGGCTCTCTTTTTCCCTCCCACGCGCAATGACTTACACCACGACGTGAGGATGTCCCGATAAATCAGGATTTACTGTGTGCTCGCCTCTCCTCCACCAACTTCGGCGGCTTCCATAAGTCACACGTGCAACGAGTCTATGGCCGAAGCACTCTCTGTTTTTTTTTTTTTGGCCTCCGCCCTCACTCAAAACGACGAATGAACGCCATACTACAACATAAAACTTGGAAATAATTGCATTTATTTCAGGTCAGACCCCAGAATGATGGACAACTCTACGAAGACAAATGTTATTAATTTGTTATTATTAATTAATGTGATTAATCGGAAAAATCCATGAGAAGAGAATGCATACCATTTACTAAGAGGCGTGAAAACATATACAATCGGTCCCGTTCCGTTGGGAGTTTCAAAAATCTGGAGAATACCGTCATTCCATTCGAGTTTCTAGAATAAAACTTATTTCCAATTGTCGCCCCATGTCAAAGCGTGACGGTGACTTAGCAAATCAACTACTAATGAGAAGATGAACAGGAATAGCATTGAGCATTGCGATATTACTTGGATCAAACTTGACAAGTGAAATCTAATTGCCATGAGGTTTGCTGAAGTGGATAACGCTGTGACTGCAATAAGGGATAAACGGAAGGTTTTATAATTTGTAATTGCCTTTCCAGTGCACGACCATTGCAATGATTGATTGTCCCATGAAATCCAGTAAAATGGAAACACAATGTCAGAGAGCAGTTGGTTGTAATAATGGGCTAGTGTGAGAAGCAAATTCCTCATTATGGATGGAAAGAGACAGTCGACAAAAATGTATGCAATTTTATAGTGTCAACGGAGAGTGATTATTTGAAATGTGAAAATCTTTCACAACAAATATACGCGTTTATAAGCGTGATAGATAGATACGGAATATGATGCAAGAAAGTTACTAATTCGTGCAGCGTAGGTAGGTAATATCCTTGAGAAGCAGAAATTGTTTTGCCGGAAACGAGCAACGACATTTCCGGTAACCTTTCTTTTCCGTGAAGGCGCGTCATTACTGCTAGATTTATGAGCATGTAGGATGCACATGTCATATGATTTTGATTATACAAAGTAGGTGGAATAGAATAGATGCGCACATGCCATTTTTCGAATACAATAACAAATGATGTCATCCGTATTTAATGTACGTTTCGAAATCATAACAGTAAAACAAATTATGCTCGCTTTCCGGTTGGCCATGCAACTAATCATGTGACCAAAAATAACTCTATGGGAATTACGATAAATTACTTATTTGTTGTCTTATTTTTCAGAGCTCTCGATTTATATCAAAATGTATGTTAGATTCTCGTGACGTCAGCAATAATGAAGTACATGTTAGGCTTTCAGATTAATGTACATAGTGCAGACGTAGCGTCAAATTTCTTAACATGTTTAATTTTACATTATTACCTACGTAGGTTTAGTACATAAACGTGAAAGTTCCTACATTCTTCGTATGTCGATAAAATATATATCGATCCTGAAATTTGGTGATGCGTTGTTGTCATTGTGGTTGATGCGATTATTGTATGATGTTGGCGTTTGCACCTGAGTAGGCAATTACAACATTAATTTGCAATATACCAAAAAAATACCTCAACACATCTGGACTTTTGTACTTGAGTATATAACCATGTTGACAGAATTCTGCATTAGTGAATTAAAGTAGGTTGTCTGAAATGACCTGGTGACCACGCCAATGATGCCAACGTCCATTCGCATTGGCATTAGACATCTCAACACTTTCGAAGTCCACTTCATATCTTTCATTTCACCGGAAATTTGCAGAGTTCTGAAGCGGTGAAAACTTTTTTCGCACATATTAGTCATTGAAATGGCGCACTGAAAGGTCACAAATGGTATTGACAAGAAAATACACGCCGTGAAGATTAACACGATACGTGCTGAATGACCGCTGATCGAGCATGAATTCAGCAGCATACCTACGCTCAAGATTACCATAATGAAACTAAGAGAAATGGAAATGCAGACCATGTCTTTCCAAAATGGGGCAAAATGGTGTGTGCAGATCAACAACTTCAAATATCTCCGAACGCACTGGTGAAACGGTACACCTCTAAGATTTTTAAACTTGTCTAGTTCGGAGAGAAACTCAGAAAACGTTCCTAGAAATATGAGAGTTGTGACACGAAAATTTGTCAAGTTTCCTTCAAACAGAACGATTAATATGACAACCCGTAAAACAAACAATGCAGGATTTGTTGAAATAAATCCAAAAAATCCTGGCATTACACAATCCACTAGTTTAAAAAACGAAAAGTATGGATCCCAATTTAGCATAACGAGAGCTACAGGGCATAGCAGACCAGCAGTTGCGTAACCGTAAACTAAAGAGTGAAAATACAGCCCCACCCAGTTTGGCTTCTTGTTGACTACCGGCTTGATTATAATGGCGATTTCTATAAAACGATAAATTATTGAATGAAGGACTGTAGTTTTTTTTAAATTATCAAACAAACATTAAAATAAATATCCTCACCATGGTACATCAGCCTCATCAAAACTGAAATTCGATAACGTTCATTTGGGAGCCTCACAAATCTAAAGAATTCACGTTTGGTTTCAAATGCACTGGAATATAGATAGCTCCCAATGTTAGCCCATGCCTCCGCGTTTCCGCGATTTATCAAGTCAACAACCAAGGAGAAAGCTAACATAAGAACCATGGAGCACTGGGACTGAGCTTGGGATAGCGTGGTAAGCCCATATTTTATTGGCACTGTGTTGGATAATATCGACAATGCCGAGACGACAAATAATGCGTATCGATAAATTTTGTAATTATTGGCTGAACTAAAATTAAAGCACCAGTTAAGTGAATACTTGTCCCAATGAATCCATGAAAATGGAAAGACAATATTCGTTACTATCTGATGGTAGTAGAGAGACACCAGAATAATCAAGGTAGCCATTATAAGTACTTTTCTCCGAGCGCGCTCAAAATATGAACGTAATAGGCCAAGCTCGCGGTACACAAATTGTAAAGTTACTACGGAAATAAATTTATCTGTCGTTTTCGAGTTTATTGGTATGCACATGCATTGGAAAATGCAAATCGATTAGTGTTGATCAAAAACGCGAATGCACAGGCTCGGAAATTTACTTCATGAGTATATGTTTGTACGTTTATAATACGTTAGCACTGGTAACCTTGAAAAACTTCATTTGATTTTTCCGGAAACGCATGCTGCAATTACTTTGGTAAAACTTTAATTTAATCAACCAATTCATTTCCTGTTACAAAATTGAAGTTAACTGGCGATTTTGTTTCATTCAATAATATCATAATATTTTATATAGTTCATTCTAATTCCTTCCAATAGTTTCCCAAGACATCACGACCACGAGAAGAGCATTTTCGCGAGACAATCGTAATCACAAACAAACCAGGAAATAATTTGTCAAACTTTGAATTTATTTGAACTGACAAGAAAGCGAAGCATAATGACGCTTCCGGAAAGTTCTATTTATGACGCTTGACACGTCACAACATTTCACAATGACGACAACTCAGTGATTTGAATTAAATTTCTTTTTTAACTTTTAATGGTATCAATGACGCATACGCACAAGCAGTAAGGGAGTATCGTACAAGGTTTTATCAATGCTTATTACCTGCACCGCCAGGAATACATTGTCATTTGAAAAACACTGATTACCTAATTATATTATACAGCTTATTACACACTTCGTAATTTTTTGACGAAGTACAGATAGAATATGCCATGTAGATTGTCTGAACATTAAATGACGTACAATTCATAAGCATATAGATCCATGAAATTAACCTGTCGCATTTTATCTGCTTATTTATTGTGTTGAAGTTTATCAATCCAAATTACATGCATGTTTTGTAATGACGGACGCCACCCATAAAGGTATAATATTTGTATATCTGGTTCATTACACGTTAATGTTTTTATCGGATTGATTGACATGTCTTCTTATCTGTTGAGCTGATATGTGAGGTAGCTGGACGGGTGTTATAACTTACAATATTATTTATACTTAATGTGTAACAAAGCCACGTCGTCCATTGAATAACCGTTTGGGATATTACTTTGTGTATCCTTGAACTTCTTAAAATTATTTTATAGTTTGAAATTAAATATATGTAATACCCACGCACGCTGCAAATAACAACCGCAAATAACATCATAGTTTTTGTTAGTTATGTCTAGTATTAAACGGACCGTATCACAAAAGACGTAATGGAGGACTGGCAGCGCAGCTATATTATTGATAAACGCCGTGCCCTGGTCACGTTCACATGTTGTTCCTTGAACTTGATTTGTATATTACGATCCGAAGGACTGTTGACTGAGGACGATTTGTCGAGCATAGTAAAACTTAGTGATCCACTGCAGACTTACTTGTGTAAGACTTTCATATAATACATACATATGTATATAATATTTGTTTCCTTCAGAACGCGATCCTCAAGAGCGAAGGAGAAAGAAAGCAAGTAGACAAACTGTATGACATATTGTCCACGCGGACGAACGCATATGACGTTTTGATGAAGGCGTTATTCGAGACAAAACAGACTGGTGCTGGCAACATACTGAAGGATGGCTTCAAATATAAAGAAAAGTACATGAAAACTCCCACGCCTCCACCAACACCGACACCAGCAAACCCAAAAAATTTACACAAAAAATTCTCAGATGAATCGCCTTCTGAAGCTTCCACCCAACTCTGTATCACCGATGGGGCATACTCTATCGTAGACACAGTTATAAATTCTCCATATGACTCATCATATGAACTGCCAAAGCAAAATATAAAAATCGGTAAGTTTTCGTAAACTTGAAAATCTGAACGTAAAATTTCAGTGTCAATACCAGTCTTGTATTTTTATAGCATTTGGCCAGAAACTTGGGAGTGGAATGTTTGGAGATGTTTACAAGGCCGTCATTTTTAAACGTGACCGGCCAATCGAAGTAGCCTTAAAAATGACAAGGCCCAACGGTCCAAGGAACGCCACTCAGGATCTTATTTCTGAAATAAAAATTATGACATATCTGGGAAAGCATCCTAACGTGGTCTCCATAATGGCAGCTTACACTGCAGAGCAGAACACTGGAATTGTTTATCTGGCAACTGAACTCTGCAGTCTGGGATCCTTGGAGGAGTACCTGAGAGGCAACGAAATGAGTTCAGTCACAGATGAGCGTTTTGTTGGATCAGGTTATGAGGAAGTGGTGGAGGAGAATATCAGCTTTCGGGACATGGTCCAATGGTCGCGTGAAATTGCCAGTGGGATGGAGTATCTGGGAACAAAAAGTGTGGTCCATGCCGATCTTGCCACCAGAAATGTATTGCTGACCTCCGAGAGAACTGCCAAGATATCCGACTTTGGACTCTCTCGAAGAATGTATAACTATCAAAACTATGTCAAAACAAAACAAGGACCTATCCCATGGAAATGGATGGCCATCGAGGCACTCAAGAGACATGAGTTTTCAGCTATGAGCGACGTTTGGAGTTTTGGTGTCACGGTTTGGGAAATTTTTTCAATGGGTAAGAATAAAACTTGACATTAATAATGTTGTTCAACTAACAATGTAGTTATGTACATTGTGATTGTGTGAATTTTTGTCCAAGGTGATGTTCCGTACGCTGGACAGTCCATGGAGTATAACTTTGTGTATAAATTGGTGGATGGATTAAGACTGCCATGCCCTCAACATGCATCAAACGAAATGTAAGAACTGTACTTGGCAAATTCGTTTTCATTATGCCAGAATTTCTAATGGATACTTAATTTAACTTTCGCATTTAGATATGAAATTATAACGGCGTGTTGGTACATGGATCCTCGAAAACGACCTACCTTCAGCAAACTAAAGCAACAACTTGACAACATCAATGCCTGTTAAATTTTCTTCTGGCGCTGAACATTGTTGGAAAGAACATACGTAAGGAAACTGCATAGCTCCGTCCTTTCCGTCGTAAAACCTTATCATAAAGAGGCATTGGGTGTTAGGCGTGAGGTGTAAATTCAAATCAATCCGGTGCTGTTCTATATCACTAAAAATAAAAGTATGAGGAGAGTAAGCTTTGCATGGCATTGCAAAAAGCATCAATGCATTGAAAGTGTATATACAAGTGCATCATCAATAATAAATAAACAATTTGTTACGATTTTATCTTTCGTCCCACAACGCTACATTCCCAAAGATTATATTCTTGTATTGTTATAATTGTTCGCTATATTAATTGTTTGAATTGAAATTGATTTGAACCAAGACTGATAAATGAGTGTACAGGACGTGAGAACATCAGATCCGTAAAGCAGTAATATTTTATGAATTTGCAAAGCATCTAAAGACTGATAGGCACAAACTCCAAGGATAAACGTTTATCAAATTTGCGCACATATTTATGTAAACAGGAAATCTGATCCAGTAACCAGAAAATTCGAATTTCCGTGAAATCTGCGGCATATAAATAAAGTACAGTTATATCGGGTGACTGGAAATGAGGTTATTATCTACATGATTACATATTACAAGGACATGATAATGATTATACTCACTAATCACTCTGCATAACTTAAACTGAAACCATTGGAAGGCATTAGTGCATGTGTCGCAACGTTTGCATGCATTAAATCCTGGACCTTGTTATCATTAACATTCCGTGGCGTTATCGGAGCGAGCCCAGAATGAAACCATTGTCAATCTGCCAAGTCTGGTGCTCGTGTTAGCACTCAACAACAACTTGTTTTGCTGATGACGTAAAGACAATTAAAATAATTCGGAGCAACTATCCGTTTTAATTTACGACGTTATAAGACCCCCACTGTGATATTAATAAATAACACGTTCCAGGTTTTAATTTATCAGAGTGAAAAGTTGGTGTGCGCCTGGTTCGTTTCCAGTAGGTACTTACACTTTGAACTATGTAAGCAGATAGATGGACTTGTTGTTCCATCGTTAATTATTGTCTGTGTTATTGCTCAATATAAGACTCTGTGAACTCCAATTATAATAGTATATTAACTTATTACACATAAATGACCACGTCGTGTATGGGAACATAATTAACCATTTCAAGATTTTTGTGAGCACAAACTGAGTCGCATAAAGTATTTCATTCACCAGTTCCTGTTTCATCGTTGAGTGTTGTTTTTTGCGCATGCATTACTAGAATCAATGAGAGAAAATTTCACTGGACGAGTATTAGAAAACGTTGTGACCTGGTGACTGTACTTCATTCAGTGTTACGTGCAACAAAACAAAGAATGTGTTAGTCAACTGTGATTTCCCAGCCACATATAAAATACCATAGTGCATTACGAACAAATGGAAACGACGCGGAGGATCAATTAAAGGTACAAGTATTTTTTAATTTAGCTATCACATTCCGACATTGTTCAGGTATGCAAATATGAAAGAGAATTATAAGTTGACTTGCCAGAAATTTAAGCAGCTTAGGGCTAAAGCCAACGGTAAATGCACAAGGTCAAACAGGCATATATGTTTGTTCGGACATTTCCAACAGAGAAATTATCTGGCGTAAATGATTATTCAAGTAAATTATTGGACATTTTAATTATTATTTCTCATTCTGTTTATTTTTCTTTCATCGCGATAATTTATTTCGTGGGACGCATACAAATATGCCTATGTGACTATGTCCGTACTTCAACCGGCAGTTGGAGTGACACGTGTTGGGAGGATGTGCACCAAAGTAAAGTGCATCTATAATTTGATCAGGATAGGCGTGTCGTCATAATCGGGTTAGCGAATACGTAATACGGGTTATTCACATGTAGGTTTCAGGAACGTTTTGTACACTACATCGCGTAGTACAATTCCCCTAATACACGTTTTCCAGTACCTTATCAAATCAATACCGATGAAATCTCATATCCTGTTTTCTGCTCATTAGCATACACACTTCAAACAATATACTGTTATCTTCATTAACACTAAAGTACATTGAAACCAATCGCTTCGTCCATCAATAATTAGTAATGATAAAGGTGTTAAAGCACTTAACTTACCACAGTGACAGGTGGGCCGTAATGAACAAATAATTTTTTTTATCTTTTAGGGTACTAAGCCATGCAAAAATTGAATAGCTTAGGCATAGAAACGTTGGACTGCACATTTTCATAACACATTCACAGACGTGCAAACCTCTTGATTCAATAGGAGATAAAATCATAACCAACTGAAAGCAGATGGATACTTAACTGTACACATTTTGCTACGTACGTAAACTTTTCATTTCACTTTGATTCTAAGAACACAAACAGTTTAGTTTTTCCCTTCAAGACATAATTATTATGTGTTCTTTGCAATAACGATAAGTAAATAATTGAATTGAGAACAGTTTTCCCAATCGATAACAAGCCATACGCATTTTTGATCCTTTCCCACCAAAAGGAAGTTACAAAATATAATTTCTTATGAAGCATATGTTTAAAAGCATGAGAACGAGGTAATGCTTATGGAAATATAGCTGCTAGTGGGCTGCTGAACAAGGCCAAAGTATTAACAATAGTGACGCAACATTCAAGGAAAACACATCAGAGTAGGTAAATTGTATTTATGAAATATAAGCCAATTCGTTATTCTGATGCATAAGTTATTTCTCTACATTTCTGCTTGTCGGCTTCAATCAATATGGGGCTACATGCAAGCTTCCTTTTTCATGTGATTTTTTATTTGAACTGCAAACCATCTCAGATTACACGATACTCATTTTATGATGTATACGTTGCAAACAATTAAGTCTCATAGGAAAGTAATTACATACAATGAACAATTTTTCGTAGAATGTGTTGACATTGAAGATGTAGAGTTTGCCGATAAATTTATAGGTATATGACAAAAACGTATCGAATCGGCGAAAATAAACTGAATACAAATGTTAACCCAATCTGCGTCAATATATTTTTTTAATGAATATTAATGTACATATTTTTCTTCAAACAGAATTGACAACCATTGGGGGAAAATGGAGAACTGGCAGCGAGAATACATTGTGACAAACCGGCACGCATTAATTAATTTAACGCGATGCAGCACGAACTTACTTTCTCTACTACGACCATATGGGCTACTGGACTCGGATGATCTGGATTTACTGGTAGGCAAACGATTTTTTTTGTATATGGCTTAAACTAATTAAAAGCTTTCCGATAGTTTGAAGCATCGTCGTATATTAGAACCATTGCGGCCTATGGCATGCATGGCTTCCTCATAACATTAAAATCATTCATACAAGTACCACCAGTCATTGTAGCTGTAGAATATATTCCTTTGCTTGCTTCCGCGTTTTAAAAAGTAAGTCTTCCTTCACGCATTATTGTTCGCTCCCTTCAGGACACAATTCTTAAGAAAGATGGTGAGCGCAAGCAATGTGACAAATTCTATGACATACTGTCAACTCGCACTGGGGCATACAAGGTGCTTGTTGAGAAACTTCACGAAACTCGACAAACTGGGGCCGGAAAACTGCTACTGGATGGATACAAGAGCAACAAGAAGCCGATTCCGTTTGACCTCAATAAGCCACCATTCAGCTGGAAGGATGGGGAGAGTCCTGAAGTCCTTCTTCTCTCCAAAACTGTACACGTCCAAGGAAATGCTGTCACTCTACTTGATTTCCTGAACAAAAGCCGAAGCGACTCCCTCTCAAAACTACTAAACGATCACCTCGACAGAGAGACCCGGAGCCGCATAATGACCCAGGAGAGCGATTTCATCCTAGTCCCCGACAAGATTCCTTCCAACGTTAACAATCAGCTGTACATCTCCCGATCCGTTTTAAGGAGAATTCGTCTTGGCCGTGAGGTTCTGACCGCCAAATGTTCCGACATTTTCGTAGTCAACGGAATTTCAAGGAGCGAGCTAAGCAAACTGGTCTACCCAAACATTACGAGCACATCGGAAGAGCAGCTCATGAGAAGTGAAGCGGACATCAACGTCCGGTTCATCTGTCTGGAAGGAAACAACAACAATGACTTTGAGCGAATCTGCAAGAAGGCCAATGGCAAAAACGTTCATCTTCTCGAATGGATCAACAATGGACTAAATTGGAGACGGACACTGGGGAGCGTTTCAACATTGAAGCAATACATTGACGAAAACCAGGAGTCCATGGACCAAGGGAACTTTATAAAATACATGCACGACAACAGCAAGTCACACATTTGTTTGGCAGGAACCGCAGGGATGGGGAAGTCGACATTTCTTCAAACGCTTGCCAGAAAGCAAAAGACAAAGTACAAAGACCGGCTGGTATTTTTCCTGGATTTGCAAGAGTTCCTTCAGCCACTGGTTAAAGAATCCAAGGAGATAACCGCAGAAACCGTAAAGCATCTCCTGGCGACTCAGTCAACAAATTGCCCATTTGGGTATCAAGTCCTACTTCACATTCTAAACAATCCAGAAGAACAATTTGACCTCTTCTTTGATGGATTTGACGAAATACTGCAGTCACAAATTGAATTTGCTGAAAAAGTATTCAAGGTGATAACATCTGAAATTCCAAACATTCGACTGGCCGTCGCTACCCGTCCGCATATGTTCGAACATCTGGAAAATCTTTTGGGCGTGTTTGGATTTAACATCGCGCCATTGCAAGAAGAGGACCAGGTCAAGCTCCTCGTCAAGTTCTGGAAGTCCAAAAAGGAGAACGCCTCCTTGAATCCCAAGAAATTGGAAGAATATGCCATTGAGTGTATTAAGGCTGCTAAGAAAGATAACAATGCCGAAAACCAAAATAACACTGGTGAGCCACTTCAATGTACCTTTCTGGGAGAAATCAACTCCGAGAACGCATATCGCGATCAGTCAACTCCGCAAGGATCCAAGAAAATTGTGAACGTTTCTTCAAAATTTGAAATGTTTAAGCAGCTCATTGATCAGAGAATGAGTAGACTGTCTGCTGGTTCATCTGAACCATCGACCTCGGCACAAACATTTGATCCGGATTGGGCCAAAACAGTAAAACAAGTTCATATTCTGGCAGCATTTGACCTAATATTCCCCCACTTTACTGATCAAGTTACCCAGATTCTGCAGCTAAATTACCGACATTTTCTAACATCCCGGGAAATCCTCGCACTCGGCATATTGGAAGCTGATGCAAGTTCATCAAGTGGCGTCAGATTTGGACATCGGACGTTTGCCGAGTTCCTCCTGGCCGAATTCCTGGTTGACATGCTGGTGAGTGAGGAGTATGAAATTGAGTCAAATGAAGAATTTTGCAAAGCGTTTCTGAAGTTTCTCTTCGAAGAGGTCCTCGGGAATAACGTTCAGATGGAGCACGTTCTGCAACACAAGATTGGCGACATTTCCAGCGAGACATTCCTGTGGGGATTTGTGAACCAGGAACTCAACTACTTCCTCAACGAACAGCTTATCAAACGTAAAGTGGACAGGGAAAAACTTGAGGCAATCTTTAAGAGAATTGGTTACTGCGTCACTGAGCCTTCCACTCACTGCTTATTTGCATCCTGCGTCAAGACAAGTCTGAAGAAGGTATCCGAGCTGGTCATTAATCTGTCCAAGGCAATTTCAAATTCGGCAGATATTACTGTTCCGGTAGACGCGTTCATTGCCGCTGCAAAATATTCAAATCAAGACTACAACATGTATATATACCAGTTGCTAGAGGACGCATACATTTCAATCAAAAACCGGCAAAATCAAATGCACATAACACCGCTCCAAATGGCCGTATCACGAGGAAACTTTGATGTATTTGAAGTGGTCATGAAGACGTTTCCTGCTAAAATGGGAAAGTATCTGCTTCACTTCTGCCTGGCTGGTTCCCACTACGATGACAAGCAAACTGTAAAGGACAAAATTGAAATCATCAGAATACTGACAGAAAATTTTGTGGATATCAATGAAAGATTGGACGATGGAAGCAGTCCTCTACTCCAGCCCTTTGTACACATTGAGCTCATTGAACATCTTTTGGAGCAGGGCGCTGATGTGAATGCAGTTTCCAAAAACGGCAACACAATACTCCACTGCTTCCTTCAACGTGGCGATGGGACGAAAATTGACAGGAACATTTTCGTCAGGATGTTAGCCCGACTAACCAAGTACAAGTTTACTGGATTCGGTGACAGGCTCAGCTTTCAAGGAAAACCGCTTCTGTCTGTAGCATTGCAGAACGCGCATGTTGGAACTCAAGCGCTGCGGTACTTTAAGGCTGGCGGTGCCGATTTTTCATTCAGGAATGAGGAGAATGAAAATTATCTTTTCCTGGCCATCCGGCAATTTCAAAGTCCTGAATGTCTGGAGGGATTGATTGACGAATGTGCGCTGTCACCAGAAGAATACAATGGCTTAGGCGAGACACTGCTTCATGTTGCTGCGGATGTAGGCAACCACGAGGCCGCATTATTCCTTATGGGATTGGAACGGCAACGGAGCTCACTCTGTTTGATCAATAGGGCGGACAAGAATGGAAACAGCCCGCTTCATGTAGCGTTTAGTAGAGTGGGCCAAGCGCATGAAATGATTCAGGATCTGCTAATAAGACAAGACCCGGAATTACTCTCAAAAACGAATTTCGACTTATTGGCGCCAATTCAGTATGGGCTAAGAAATGGGCAGGGCATTACCATCACAGCTGAACGGATGCAAAATCTTGAAGCTACTTACGGCCTCGACTTCCGGGGACTGGCTCCCAAACTTCTTGACGCCATCATATCCAACAAGACGCTCAACAATGAAGTTGGTCATAATGATCCCGAACTTCAACAGCTGCTCCAGGTTTTGTCGCAAAGCATATCCATGGACAAGTTCAAAGCTAGTTTGTCATCACTTGTCGTAGACGGAACTTCCAAGGCTCTGGCCGAAATCCTCACGGCACAGGAAATGCAACAACTTTTATTGAGAGTTACAAACCCATCAAAAATGAGCCTATTTCTGTCCACTTGGGAACAGGTTGCGAAGAAAACCAATTTAAGCATAACGAAATCTGTTCCTTCACCTCCAGCCATCTATGTCCCCACTACATTCACCTTGAAAAGCAGACACGATGAGACGAGCACTGATGATCCTGAACAGCTTCCAATTTCCGAAGACGAGCTCATACAACGCGTATCAGAAAGCGATATGATTGATTTTTGCGTCGTGTACTCATCATACATCGGATTAACAACCATCTTATCCAGTCTTGCAAACAAAATAAAAATGAAATCCACATTGAACGTTACTGCCTGTATCGATTTGGGGGAGCTCACCGCTCGGCATATCGGCCCCAGCATCACCGACCCGAAAAAGTACATACTTGAGTATATCACACAGTCCGAAATTTCCTACGAAATACTGAACATACTTCTGGAGCGGCAGAATACCAAGTTGGATCTGCTCATTGACGGCTTTCTGGAAGTTCCCGAAGACCAGATTTCAGACATAGAGCGATTTCTGTTCAAAGCGAAACAACAGCTTGCAAATGCGACATTTTATATTTTCTCAAGACCGGAGCGCTTTGTTGATCTTGGCAACTCAAGAAGAATGGTTAGTTATGACGTGTGTTCATTCGCGGCATCAGATTACGCAGATTTCCTAGTACAACTTTGGAAGCATATGTGGCCGTACACAAACACGTCCAATCTTAAAGAAATTGCGGTTGAGAATTTGAAGGAGATTCAAAATGTGTTGGGCGGTAACAAGGAGCGTGCTGTATCACAAATATTGTTGCAAAATTATATTCTCACCAAATATCATTCAACGTACAGGAACGATGCAACTCCTCAAGAAATTGAATGTTTTAAGCGATCCAGCTTTGAAATCTATCAGCCTTTCATTAGAAAATTCCTAACGGATGCGCACCTTGGCACAAGCAACAATATACACATTTGGCAAGTTGTATCTAGTATATTCCCTGAAATCTCGCTCCCCCAATCCGGAAACCTGAGCAAGGAAACTGAAGCAAAAGAAAATACTGGAGACGTTGTGTCCAGGTCCCTGAATCTAAAAAGCGGGGTCACAAAAACATTCATGACCAATATGATCAAAGAGTACGTCATCTCTGAAATGTTCACAAACCTGCTGCATGGACAAGGCTCCATTTCTGAGACCATTAAATCCAACAGGTCGGTCATTAAAGCAATTTATAAGGCCATTTTCAAAACGCGATCCCATATCGATGTAAAAACCGGACACCATTACACTTTCCTGGGTCTAGAAAACCCGGTACGGGAAATAAAGTCTTTCGTCAACACCGGAATAGTCAACATGATCAATTGCAACCTCCGCAACTCCATGAGTTTTGAGAAGGATACGCTTGCGCAATTTGTTGATTGCATTGAACCCCAAACGCTTTACGACATCATACAGGCGTGTTTATGTCAAGACTTCCAGAACATAATCGTCGCCGTGCTGAGTATGCTTGAACGCATGTCTGGCAATCAACGCCTTGGGTATAAGCTGTACTTGGATGACAGCCAAAAATGCTACCGCTTGCTTCTTCAGTCCACGTTATACTCCACTTTTGACATGACGTACAAGCTTTGCAATTTCTTCGCAAATGTACTAAACATAAACTGGAAGACTGTTCTCAACAAAACTCCACAACATCTATTGACGCCCTGGCACGTTGCAGTAAAATCAGGTGACCTAATCACATTTGAACACTTCCGACCCGACAACGTGAAGACTATAAACGACCGCGGCATTCTACACACATGTGTAGCAGGAAGCAAGAACGACTCATGGAGCACCCTGAAAGCTAAATCCGAAATTATCAGACAGCTCTCAAAAGGAAGCAAACAACTTGTCAATGAAATTTGGAAGGACTGTCCACCACTATACTGCAACGACATTCATGTGGATCTAATCAAGACACTTCATTCGGTAGGTGCTGACATCGCCAAAGCAAATCCCGTTGACGGTACCAACATTGTCTTCAAGGCAACGTCATACATGCCATCCGAACAATTTCATGAACTGGTCGTCTTCCTCATAAACACATGCAAAGCATACAAATTTTTCTCTATGCCAAATGAACACGGAAAAACGGCAGCCCACCAAGCATTGTTGAGTGTTCCAAATTTGAAACTGGGAACCCTGCAGGCAATTTTGGACATCCAGAGTATTGACTTATTCTCCATCACCAGACACGGAGGAAATTCTATCTTCTTCGCAGACGCCAGTAAACAAAGTGAGGAGGTAGAAAGATTTCTACACGAGCGAGGCATGGACTACTTCATTGTCAAGAACGAGGCTGACTTTCTCCTGGACGTGGTAAAAACTTCGGGGAATCCAAGAGTCGTTTCATCAATGATATACTCGGAGAAGTCAACATCGTTCGGATGTCCAGAATCAGGCCATACAATGCTTCATTTATCAGCCATCTTCAGCTCACCGCAAGAATTCGAGACTCATGTCAATTTCTATTTGAAAATGGGACGCAAGAAGGCATTCACTCTGACCAACAGCAACGGGCATACTCCACTTCATCTGGCCCTCCTTCACATGGACATGTCATTGGAAACTATTAGGCTTGTACGTGACGCAGGAATTAACATCTGGACAATCGCATCTAATGGCGTCACAATACTGGAGTCCGCTGAGCGACACAAAAGAAGTCAGGAATTGTTGGAGGCTCTAAAACAAATAGAGGACAGCTTCAATTCAAGGAATAGGGAAAGGGATGCGGAGCAATGGGTACAGGAAGATGATCCGGAACCGGATGATGGAGTAATGGAAATCTGGCAAAAGGAACTTTTGACAAAAATATTGGCTTTAAAGGCAGTCGAATTACGCTGCGATGCAAAACTGATGACAGCTCTAGAGTTAAAGAGTGTCGTGGATCAAGACGAATCAAATCAAATTGTAAGCAAAATGTAACAATAAATGCATTCATTAATGGTGATCAATTCATACATTGTAAACAATTCGTTAATAATTTATTGCTGCTTTCAGAAATCCATATCAGAGAATCAAAGGAAATTAAACCAGCTGAACGAAATTTTAAAACAAAAATCAAGGGCGCATTACTTCTTCCTAGCTAAGGCACTACTTGAATCGGGCAACGAAGCGGCATCGACAATCCTGATGGATGGAGTCCCAACACCGAAATTCTTTGAGATGAAGCTGGACGTCATGGGAACTTTCCGACGTTTGAGAGAGCTTTTGCAGGAGGACGAAATGACACAGATTATGACGAGACTAAAGGCAACATTGGGCGCATCGCAGTACATCGAGCTGTGTGAATTGGCGCTATCCCCTAACAAGAAAACCAAGCTTGTCCATGATACCATCCCGGAGTCCAGCCGAAGTTACATTCCGAGACTGATGTCCAACCGCGTTCAGATCAATCCCAAGTTTTTCAAGATGAAATGTGATGACGTATTTGTGTTGAAGGGCATGCATTTTGCGGAACTGAAACAACTGGCCAATCCATTTCCTTGTGACGTTTCCAGTAACCAGACGCTGCTGGTTTCGGCGCGCTTCATTCTACTTCAACATGAGGACGACTGGAGCGACATCCGATCTACATCCAGGCATGCAGTGCACTTGGTGCAGTACCAGACTGATAGTAAAGTATACTACCTGGAAGAGACTTTTGGATTCTCCAAACATCTCAGTCAATTTGCTAGTCATTCTGAAGCAACAACAAACCAATACCTTTCAGAGGACCAGCTTCTGGATTCCCGAAAACATGCCAAGACTTCAGCCGTACTCATTTGCGACTCATCCGGTAATGGAAAATCAACCCTACTTGCCAGCCTAGCCAGAAAAACATCAAGGCGATACCCAAACAAAATCGTGGGCTTCATAAAGCTTCCTCACTTTATTAACGGGTCCACCAGTTTTTCGATGGAAACAAAAGCCAACACATATGTTGCCAAAAAGTTATTGCTAAACTACATATGCCCCTCGCCACTTGGTCAGGAAGTCCTGGACGCCCTGCTGGAACGCGGAAAGATTCACATGGAGTTCTTTTTCGACGGCTTTGATGAAGTAATTCCAAAGCTGCAGGAGCCCGCAAAGTGGATATTGTCAACAGTGGCGACTGGATTTGCAAACACCAAAATTTACGTTACCTCAACGCAAGACCACAAACACGAGCTGGAAACATCCCTTCGGGTAATTGCTTATGACATTGCTCCATTCACCCGTGACGACCAAATCACATTCCTTACCACGTTCTGGAAAGAGAAGGATGGCTTATCCGATTCAATTAAACTACATGCCTTGGCAGCATTCTGTCTCAGAAATCTAACAACTTTGCTGAACCAGCATGGCAATAGCGCGCCAGCAACTCCGATTATACTTCGTATCCTTGCCGAGGTATACACAAACATTTCAAGAAAATTCTCCCAGTCAACTGACGAGACACCACCGGAAGACCTTTACCAGTTTGAGGCTTCAATTTTTGAACTATATCAACGGTTCATGAACCTGCACCTTGGCAAAATGTTCCAGCCTTCAAGACTACAAGATGATGGAGTTATTCGTGTTATCGAGTCGGTCACCGGAATCTTAGAGGCTCTTGCTGGTGACAGCGCATGCAAATCCGAAATTCATGACGTCAAAAATTTCCACGTCTGGACCGCCCTCAAGTTAAATCTTCCAGAAATTTCGGATCTTTTTGCGCGGACTTTCGATGTGGATAAAAACATGAGCACATTCAAATACTTGCGCTTCGGCATTCTTCACCAGCAAAGTATTGGGTCCAACCTGTCCGTAGAATTTACGCATAGGATCCTCGCAGAGTATATGGTCGCTGAATTTTTCGCTCGGATGATCACCGACAATAACAAGTATTCTGCAATTCCACTAAGCTTCCGTGAGAGCGGATTCAAGTTCTTCCTCCAGCACTTACTAAGCACACAGCTAACCCGACAGTCCTTTGCCATCAACCAAGAAACGATAACAAATGAATGTAATCTTCCACTCCATACCTTCAAGTATTCCGGTATCGTCAACTTCCTCAACATCATCCTTGAAAACCAAACATTCAGTTCACTCGACTCTGCTTCCAAACTTCAGGGCGTCTTTGTAAGTCTCATCAAACCCGATAGACTCTACGAAATATTGAATGTATGCTGCGCTGGTAACTACACTCACATATTTGCAATCATCAAGAAGCTGCTTAACGGTGTCAAGTCATCGGCACTTAAAGCTCACAAAGCATATGTCCTTGCAAAAGAGCCTGATTCCAACTGGGAGCAGCACAGTCGAGCCCTGTCCCTGGTGTACCTAGCCACAAAATATTCGAATGAAACCCTAATCGAAGAAATTTTCCAGCTATGTGCCACCATATGTCAACGCAATATGGTGGAAATTTGTGAAATCATCCCAGAAGACTACATAACTCCCCTACACGTCGCCGTCGTAAAAGGAGATTTTGCTATGGTGCAATACTTTTCAACAAAGATTTCCCTGGAAAATCGAGGACTCATTCATACATGCGTGGAGTACAGTCAAAGTGATCATCCCGCAACAGTCATTCAGAAGCTGGAAATCTGCCGATTTCTACTTGGTCGCAATAGAGACCTTCTTTACAAAAAGAACAGCAAAGGTCATGAGACTGACGGAGTGTTGACATCGAAACGGATTCACCTGGACTTGATCATGTTTCTTATACGAGAAGGGGCAAACATCTATTCCACTGACAAAAACGGCAACAGCATTGTGTTCACAGCAGCGACTTATTTGTCATCCGACGATTACCACACGTTGGTAAATTTCCTATTACATGAACACCATGCCGATGGTCTCTTCAAGCCGGGAAAATCGAGCCATGGACATCCACTGCACGAAATCGTAAGACGAGCAAAGACTTTGAACGCAGAGACATTCCAATTGATAATGGAAGCTTCAGGATTAAATCTGAACGACTGTGACGAGAGGGGCAACAATTTACTGATGTGTTCTGTGGAGCAGAAAATGACCGTGGAGTTCATCCAACAGCTCATTAGCCTTGGCGGAGACTACACTGCGAAAAACGGCAGCGGTCAGAGCGTGCTTCACTTGGCAGCGGAAACAGGAAACATTGGTGCCGTCAAATATTTCATTGGAAAAGGTATTCCGGTGAATGAGGCCGACAGTAATGGAAAGGCTCCTATATTCCTGGCTGCCCAAAATTTGGAAATGATTCAGTGTCTTTTGGAGGAAGGGGTGGACATTTACAACACTGATCGATTTGGCAATACTATCATTCATCTGGCGGCGTTTCAAATGCCCAAGATTGTTTGGATAAGGCTACTTAACTACTTTGTGACCAATCACAAGCAGGTGCTTGTTGACTTTCTGAAACTAGCCAATAGCGATGGGCTGACGCCACTTCATGTACGTCTTTACTCAGAGGAAGCAATTGACGAAACTTCGCTGGAGATCATACTGGCTCTTCCTGATATTGATGTGAATGTTGAAGATGCGAATGGAAACAACTTGCTCCTGCTAGCCGTTTCAAGGGACTTGGACCTGAAACTGTTGAAGATTCTAGTGGAGCACGGAGCAGAGTTCACACATGTGAACAAGAAGGGTGAAAGCGCATTACATCTAGCAGTGAAGGGAACCAGCGTCGAAACTGTGAGGTATCTTGCATCTCTGGGGGCTGATGTTGATTACATGGATTCTCAAGGTTCAACTCCATTGGATGTAGCGACACAATTGCGCAAGAGAAGCGAGATATACAACTTTCAGGATAAGGTGGATACCATTAAGGAAATGATAAAGATTTTAAATAGGGAAAATTAAGAATTACGGTGTAACAACTGGTAGTAGGTTTGCAAATAATTCCCCTTCAAATATGCTTGCCTTAATTAATTATGGAATATAAATAAGTTCTTTCTTAAAAATGCTACGTAATTGGTTGTTGGTTTTGTAATCAAGACATGTAGTTATTTGACCTACGTTTGACGTTTGTAGGGTATATCCTAAAACCACTTATCTTATAACAATTGATAAAGTTATAATTAATGTTTACTGAAAAAATTTCGTGACTAAAGCCACAACTTTATTTCATTTTCTGCTCATAATAATAACGTTGCTGTTATGTATTAACGCCTATTTGTTTTGGGTACACAGTCATCGGCATATTTCATGTAAAATAAGTATACTAACTAAACCACAACTCAATTGTAAGCACCTTGTTTACCAATACAATAATTGTAATATGGAACAATAAAATTACTCTGCCTTTCTTTCAAGTTCATGTATCATTTAATCCCTGTCTCTTGATTTGATTTAAACCCGGAAGCCCTGAAATTTATACCGTTTTTTGACTGCCTGACAGATTAATGGTTGTGTGTAACAGCTTAGCCATACATCCTGATAAGCACGCCCAACGATAACCTTTTATTCTGATGAGATAGGTATTTGTCGTATTGTTCGAACATTTATTATATCTTTCGATAAACGCATAGAGATACGATATACTTTATTTTGTTTAGATTGAAGTAGCCCCAAATTTGGAGTACAAATGTTATATAATAAGGGCAGGCTACAATCTGTGGGAAAAAACCACTAATTAGCGACATTATTCAGTTCATACCACGACGTATAGAGTATATGAGATTTTTCAACAAATTACTTATGAACCGATATGGTAGATGAGTTGTAGGTAAATTATCAATAATCTATTATATAGGACACGGGTCTGGTTCTATCACCGTTGTAAATGTCTAACGGTGACATTGTTAGAAAACATCCTAATAAATTATAAGCTTCATCATTTCTGTCAGGACCGTCCCCAATTCTGAATATGCGTCCGTGCCAAGTATATATTTTCATATTAGCATTATAATTGCTTTCACAAGCATTAATCCTCCATCACACAAAAGCATAAAATTTATGTCCTAGTAAGCAAATCAGAGAATATCCACGAAACCTCATTAGTCTCATTATCGAAAGGGTAGCAATTAACGATTTGCGTCAGAAGAAACTAGATTTAATTGGTGAATCCTTGTGCGTCATTCCATATTTCCGCTGGTTATTGCAATTTTTTTATTCAAAAGGCATCTCAATAGTATGCTATGCCACATTTCCGTTGCCCTTAAAAGGAGATGTTTTTAACAATAATATGCATCGAAACCCCTCCACTCGAAACCGCATATTATCACAGTTACCAGCCCATTTCCAATCTTTGGCACTATATAAATACGGTAGTATTTATTCATAAGCATCCAGATAACTTTGGATACAGTGTTGGTGAGCGTTGATGGACAGGTTATCATATGTATACCCAAAAAAGTAACATTTTAGTCCAACCCTGGTATATGAACCGACCGAATCACCACATACAAGTTCCGCCATGAAGACCATTTCACACATTCATCGTGCCATTTTGGTTCTGCTTGGACATTATTATGTTCTTGGCGCCTGCGTTGATTTTAACCGGCAACATGTGGCGGTATCCTTTGAGCCGTACGTCAAGCATGCAGACCAGCAAGGTGAAATCGAAGATGTTTATTCCTACACTCTCGAAAACGTGCAGACGATGCTGGAAGTAGTTTCCACGAGATTTTCAAGAGTCGTTACACCAGACGTAGGGGCCTCCCGCGGTATGTTCTTGCTTTGTCAAAAATACATTTCCGAAACCGCTATTACACGAAATTAGCTAATGAACATTTTATTTGATTATTTATAACAAAGAGGAATACAGACAAAACTTTACATATAACCAAGCAAGTCGGGGAAGTGTTTTCACTGCAGAGGCAGCCGCCCTGATAAACAAGAAAAGTAATTTCAAAGCACTGAGAGTTGTTGTTGGGGTCGCTCAATACGAGTCATCAAAGCAGACTGAGGTTGAGGTTCTCGTTGCTCAAGAAGCCATGCAGAAAGCACAGAGCACATTTCCTGGAACCGTTGAGGGTATCCTTCTTTTCGGGAATCCTGACAACATTGACGTTTCACGTCAGACGCTAGGTTTCCTGAAAGGCATAAAAAGTAATACATCCAGGCTCAATGTAAAACGGGGTGCAAGAGTAAATTGTGCCAAATTTCTCCACCCCGATAACAGTAGCCTACTACAGATTCATCGCGAAATTCTAAAGGAAGCAGATTTTATCCTGTGTGACGTCACGCCTTATCAATCGGGTCAAGGTGCTTCAGAGAATAATTTTCTTTTGACAAGTATATTGTTCAAGCAGATGAGGAATGCCTTACGGCTAGCAAAGCCACGCGTTGATGTATGGTGCCGAACGAATTGGCCAAGTCCTTGGATTGAGACTGACGAAACGGTGAGGGCTCAGCGGCTTTACTGGGAACAGGCTAATGACTTTTCAAAAAAAGAAAACGTTACTATGGTAATGGTAGAGGCTTTCAATCTGCCGTACCGATCACAAGGGATGTATGCAGGTCCATACGCGGGTTGGTGGAAGTTGACTGACAATTCGAAAATAAACAATATAGTCGGTTACGTGGAAAAGGCAACCGGTAAGTCGGTTATCGCTATCAACAAATCTAATAACGCTCACTTCTAATTTTATTAGTAAACCGAAAATTTATATTCAGGAGTGTATGCAAGAAATCCGAACGTACCACGGGACAGTTTGCCAACACGAAGTACAGTCGATGAGATGACGGCGGGTAAGCAGTTACACATTGTCAAAACAGTCATGAAAGATTAAACTAGCTAACGAAATACTTGTATAATTTTCAATTCTCGTGAAGACACCACAAGTCGCTATGGACAACGACCACGGAAATATAAAACCAACACGGCGGAGACTTTGACACTACGGAATGGTAACGTACAATAATTCAAAATACTAACTAACCAAAACTCAATTGAATTATGATGCACACTGGTGATGATTTATAACCACTAAACAAATTAAAACGCGTATTTAACTTGAGAACCCGTTATGTTGAGTGCAAACAGTAAAACATATAAACTTATGTAAATTTCCGCCCAGGGCGAGACGATTTATTGTCCCGAAGTGGAACATTAAATAAAGAAGTCACCACTGCCAAGCCAAATGAACCGGCCGAAACGCACTTCCAAATTGGCTCCAATGTCGGTGTCAACAAGACGAGAGATCTGATGCCGACAATGAATAACTCAAACGTTGCCAAGCAATTTTCGGGTAATGTTTTATGAAATGATATTTATGCATGTACAGCATTTTGGTAATTTTCCTTACGCAGGCTGATCACGTAAATAATAAAAAGTAAATTTTCACTTTGTAGAAATCCAAAACTCCCTCAACGTCCTCAAAGGAAATCAAGAAAGGATTTTGGGCAACCAGGACACCATACTTAACTTTCTGAAACCGACGCCATCGCATGGAGGCCGTTATTTTCGGAAGTCCTAACAAATTGAATAATTGGCATTGCGAATAATATAATATATAAACACGTATTCTACCAGGCGGAAATGGCTTTATGGCAAACCACAATGGCGCATACTTTGTATACAGAAGTCATTAGCGTAACTTTAATAAATTTTGGTTTTTCAAAAATTAATGTACCAATATCTTATTACTGTCACAATTTTAAAAATGTTTTTGCAAAATGCGGTGGCGTTGACGTAAAATATTCATGCAATTATGTATTAAACCTTTGCATTATCTTGAAATTGTACAAAGTTTTATAAAATGCAAAAAAAATGGCACAGAAAAATAAATTCACCAAAATTTTATTATTCATGCGAATACTTGATAAGCTACAAAATGTGTAACGAACAAAACGCATTAAATGCTGTAGCAGAAATTCATGCATTTCTCTTAATGTTTAGCACATATTTAAATATACAGGAGGACAAGCAACACCGTGGGATGCGTGCACAATATCGCTGGAACATTAACGGATTTCATTTGGAATTTTATTTGTGCATTGATTTTAATAAAGATTTTCCCAGTAAAATGAGATTATGTTTTCGTTAGAAACTTTTAATGTGGAAACTATTACGTAAATCATGAGCGGTGATGAACGTGTCAGTTAAATGGGCAACATCACACATCAACTTGATGGGACAACCGGTGGCTCATGAATTACCTAAAATGCTTCAATTGGCTTTATTCAGAAAGATAAATCTTTAAACTTGAACGTGGGTTGAGGAACATTTTACTAGATCAATGAAAGTAATAGCAGGCGAATAAAATCAGTGATGTGGTTAACACATGCAGTCTGCATAAACCAATTAAATTTAAGCTCTTCATTACTTTTCTGAAAGTATAGAAGACGGTGACGGATTGCTACTATGCGGCTTATTTTTCAAGAAATTGGGATGTGGTATTTTCCCGTCAACGTATACGTCATTATACCATCAGATATTCCGCAGTCCTAGTAATCTCACGAACATTACAATGTACCCATTTATAGCGAAATCACCCATCTCATATTTATTGTATCCGCTATTGATGACTCCGCTTGATTTAGTTGCACATCCGCGCCAACGACCTCAGGGATAACGCAAGGGTTCTCGAAAATCGAAAGAAAATCAAATTAAAAAATCAATTACAATACGTTTAAAACTCAGTGATCTGCAACGGTCCCAGTTTGAACATGCAAAGTTATACTCTCAAATGCGTTTTATCTTTTATCGTGTCAGTGTCATTTTGCCATTGTCATGGTTACGACTTTGACCAAGAGAATTTCCTTGTGTCCTTTGAGCCTTACGTAAAACTCCCTGACGAATTTGGTGAGGTGCCAGGTTTGTACTCGTACACACTTCAGAACGTGAAAACGACATTGGAAGTAGTTTCCCGGAAATTTTCTAAAGTTGTTACTACCGAAGTTGGAGCTTCAAGTGGTTAGTGTGTACTTTTCTACATCAAATTCATAATTTAAAAATGTCTCCGGCAAATCACCTGATAGATCAAGCATAAAAATATTTTGTCGACCAACAGAAGAGTACGTTGAGGGTTTTACATACAACCATCAAAGCCTTGGAAATGTGTTCACTGCCGAAGCAGCTGCTCTGATAAATCGGGAAAGAGGTCACAAAAGTATCGGCGTGATAGTCGGACTATACGATCACAAAACTCCAAAGTTGATGCAAGTCGAGATTGCTGTGGCATTGGAGGCTGTCCGGAAAGCAAACGATATATATCCCGGAACGGCAGTGGGAATCCTCATTTATGGAGGAGATCCAGATAACGAAACCGTTGCGGAGCAAACACTAGGAATTCTGAAGCAACTTCGAGGCAGTGCGTCCCAGCTTGGTATCCAGTTGGGTGCAAGAATGCACTGTTCTGGGATTTCGTCACAAGACAACACAAGTGCTATATTTCGGATAACCCAAGAGATTGTGATGCAAGCGGAGTTTGTCATCTGTGACGCTGCACCGGTAGGTGACGTACAACGGGCTGACCCAAGGACAAAGTTTTTGCCTTTAGGCTATCGATTCCTGGGCTGGAGAAGAGCTATAAGGCACATTAAACCGGATGCTGACGTATGGGGCAGAACATTATGGCCCAGCCCAAGATTTGAGACTACTCAAACGATAGAAAACCAACGGATTTACTGGGAGGCGGCTAACGAATGGGCTGTAAGAGAAAATATAACAATTATGATGATCGAGGCATTCAATACTCCTTTCAGGTCACACGGGTCATTAGGAGGTCCTCTAGCAGGATGGTGGCGGTTAACCGACAATTCTCTGATAAATTCCGTGGACGGTTACATAGAAAAGACAACAGGTAATATTTGTTTAATTGGAATGACATCTGAGAGATGACCTAAATAATAAGATCAACATTCTTTAGGGATGCTGGGAACCATGCCACCTACAACAACGGAAACCCCATCAACAACAACGACGACCACCACAGAAATTACGACAACAACCACAGGTATGCACTTTCTAATTAACGCAATTTACGGTTTAATAAGCAACAACAATAAGAGGTTATCATATATTTGTACAGTCGCTACCACTCAACCTGAAACAGAGCTCACTACCGCGATACCAACCACAGAAGCTACGGGTATGTAGAACATGCATATATTCGGTAGAGCATAGTAGCTTGGAGCAGTATAATATAAAAAGTTCAAAATAACAGACAAAATTACCACATTTAAGACGACATCCACTTCCACAACGGCTACAAGAACAACCGCCGAAATCGGTAACGTCTCATATTTTTAATAACACATATAATGGTCCAGTTTTGGTCATTCGACGGAGTTGCATTGTCTCATCGTGCCTCATTTACAAGTGCTTGCAGAAACAACGACTGAGTTTGGAGTGACTGAAATCATTTCATCCACAAAAGTCAGCTTAGAAAGTGTGACTGCAGGAATCGGTAAGAATTCAAAAAATAAATGAATGTAGGAAAGTCAAGATAAATGTTTCATCGTGTTTAATTTAATTAGCATCGTGTTTTTATGTAGACGATGGAGACAAGATATCACCTTCCAATCCAGCGTTAACGTCGTCCCCTGTGGAGGCAACGACATCCACGAATGGTAAATATGAATGAATCCCAAACGAAACTAAATATGATTTGATGACATGCTTACATTTATGGTTTTACCAGCACCCATATACATTCGAGAAGGCAGGAATGAAAGTTCCCATTCCGAGCTGAGTACACCAACATTAATTAGCATAATAATTGGGACCATTGCGGTACTGCTCGCTGCCGCAGCGCTTGTTGTGATTGCACTTCGTTTCAAGAGACCACAGGAAGCTAGCACGAAAGACAACAAGTTTCTTGACTTCTTTTACGGAACATCTAACAACCCGGATAATACGTATAGTTCATATACCCCATTAGATAGTGCGCTTACGTGCCCTTATGACATTTCGTACGAAATTCCAAAGGATAAATTGATAATAGGTACGTGAATGTCAAACTTGAAATCATTCAAGTACGCAATCATTTTAAGAAGAAATGTTCATTTAATTTCTAGAAAACAATAAGCTACTTGGAAAGGGTCAATTTGGGTGCGTATTCCGTGCAAGCATTAAACAGGATGAGGGCAACATTGCGGTCGCACTGAAAATGACCAGAAGCGATGCACCCACAAATGCCATCAACAGCATACTTTCTGAGATAAAAATTCTTACATATTTGGGAAAACATGAAAACATTGTTGGAATGATGGGGGCCTACACCGCAGAGCTAACAAATGGCACGGTCTACTTGGCAACGGAGCTTTGCAGCAATGGCTCCTTGGAAGATTATCTCAGAAAGAAATTATGTCCAAGCGGTACACTTGATCGATATGCCAGTATTTTGGGACGTACTAAAAATGTAGATACTGATGCTACGTTCCACGAACTGGTTCGATGGTCTCATCAAATTGCATGTGGAATGGAATATCTGGGAACAAAACATGTAATTCATGCGGATCTGGCAACGCGAAATGTTCTGCTGACGTCAGAGAGAACCCCAAAGATTACAGATTTCGGGCTATCGCGTCGAATGTACGACTACCAAAACTACGTCAAGACAAAACAGGAGCCACTTCCGTGGCGGTGGATGGCCATTGAGTCATTGAAGCGATGCGAGTTTTCGGAGCAGAGTGACGTATGGAGTTATGGTGTGACCCTATGGGAGATATTTACAAAGGGTAAGGCAAAATGGTATGGACGATTTGAAAATGAAATGTCTCAACTAAACTTATTATTATACTTTGGTTAGGAGACACTCCGTATCCTGGATTGGCGTGGACCCTAAACTTTGTCAATAGGCTTATGGACGGTTTGAGACTTGAGCGACCCCCACTGGCAACAGATGAAATGTATTCACAATTTTTAATGTATGTATAGAAAGTTTGAATTGCCATATATTAATCACTGCTTTCTTTTGCAGATACTCCCTTATGAGTGACTGCTGGGATGTCGACCCACATGGTAGGCCTACCTTTTCAAATTTGAAGCAGATTACAGGAGACATATTAAAGAGTATTGCTGAAGCCAGGAATAGCGGGGAGCTGTAATGTGCACATTTAATAATTAGCGTATTGATAAGTGACTGAAACGAGAACAAGCACGGTTTTTGAGATACCTTTTCAGCATCGTATTTGTCAAAAAAGCCAAGTTCACATGTAGTAACCCCTGACGCTCGATGAGAAAATTAGTAATTTATCCAATTAACCGCCTTTATTAATACCTACTCTTGCATATTTTGTTACTACATAAACACGTAATGATCTATGTTTACGTAAAACTTATATTATATATTGTATGCCTGTAAATATGATCTGCGTGTGAGTGACAGATATGCATGCTCCATAATTATGGATGATCTTTTGATAGTACTTCAGCACTTGTAACATATTTTATGTGATGCTTCTTTACCAATTAAAGTAAGTGGCGATTTAATTTAATTACGCATTCACTAATTGAGAGATATCTTTATATTTGTAATCTTCAGTGATAACAAACTTTAAAACCATACGGCACGATGTTTCGTAAATTACTCTGTGGAAACAATTGAATTAAAATGCGGTTTAGAGTCAACAATACAATTTCCGTCTCGATGTGAAAATGGTTATTAAAATAATAAGTAATAGGAAATTAAATTATATGTCTGCAGGTTAACGTCAATGACCGTCAGTACATATGATTTATTTACATCATGTATCCATGTTTATTTATGCCAGGACATTTCAAATTGGTCACCGGACGTGGGAAGAAATATAATGCATTGGTGGAAAATAATTTGCAATTTTAACACTGCATAATTATATTAACGCATCAAGTAAAGAACTGACGAGATAAGCTTTCCAATGCGAAACATGGTTAGAAGAAATGATCCCAAAACTACCCGATTTTCACAAATTGACAGTTTGAGGCAGTAGACGGGTTCAACATTTGTACATGTGTTACAACTTAAACTATTTGAGAAGGGAAACACGAGAATTCTGACTGATTGCAATTACAAAGGAAGAGACGTTTACTTTGCACTGACATCCCGCCTTTCCTGTGTTTTTCTGAATTATCTATTAGACAGACTGCATTAACATCTCGCTATACCCCAGATACATTACATTTTTATGCACAGCAGCGTGATCCGTGGTTGAAATTCTCAGAGTTCACAACCGCAACTACCTTTGCTGTTAATTACACAAACAAGCTTACGATCAGTGAAGCTTTCAACAAAGTTTACTTAAATGCAGGATTCTTTAATATAACATGCGTATAATTTGTAACGTTGAATACTAAGGAATGATTTTCGACGCGTTGAGCATTCTTTACACACTTCACCAGAATCAGTAGTTGTTGTTACGAACGTAAAATATAATAAATATTAGTGTACTTAATAATACTAACACCATTTGCATAACACTCCACTTTCTCAAACCTACATGATAGCATTTCACAGGATATGTAAACTATGATACACCTACATAAGTAGTAGATCTTTATCCACAGGATGCACATTTTTCTGTAAAATTTATCGCATACCCTAAAGATCACAATTTTGAGCCGCATCCAGTGAATGCTTTCGCCGGATGTGATACAAAATGGTATAATGGACATGATGATATTATTTATTCTACATACCTGTCTATCTTATTTCCTCGGTACCATAATAAGGACCGGAAATTGGATGAGGAAGTAATTTCGTGTTAAACAAGAGTAAAAACTGCTTATTATCTTGGACGAGGTAATTGGAGTAAATACTGCTCACAATATGAGTCACGTCATTACTGGTCTGCTTTACCGGAGTATTTCATAATGCCCCAATGGAGAAAGTTGATTATTTTGCGTGACCGTATTCACGCAGTAATTTGCGCCATCATTTTTCTTTTTGTATCACCGCATACTGGCGTGGAAGGAAATCATCCAATGTCCTGTCATCGAAGATTCATTTAAGCTTGACTAAACCATTCAGTTTTCGATGATAAGAACCTGTCCGACGGTGCTGCTTCGCTTACCTATCAAAAGCTCAGTTATTCAAGAATCATCAACTGTAACTTCCACAGTATCAACTATAAACCAGGACCAAACAACTTTGAAAATTTCGAGTCCCTCTACATTCCATTTGGAAATACCATTTTATGTTTGAACTCCAGTTGAGTCGCTTGAGCATCGTCGGAAACATTATACAAGTCTTCGATGACATGCGACTAGTTGGATCCGTCGAGTATTTCCATCAATTTTTATTAATAGATCATTTATATTTAAAAGCATCAGTGTAAATTCTACTTTCTCTTTCCTTTCACTCAGCCTTGTGGAGACTAGAGGAAACACACAGCAACTTAAATTATGTTGATGCCAACTCATTCGTTAGCTTACCTACATTTCCCTCGGTACTCAACTCGACCAAAATGTGCTGTTGACCGCCGTTCGAACATCTAAATTTCGTCGTTTGGGTAAGTCTACTAATTAAACAAATTTAATCTTCAATCTTTACACGCAGGTATATTAATAATCCTCCGACGATATGGATTCATTTTATGACAATCAAGCTGAAACTGACTATTTACATTAAAGTGGTATTTTAATTCCTAACTGCTGATTTACTGACAATTTATGACGTGAGCAAAATGAAGACAAAAGTACTTCTACTAGATATGGAAAAATTGGCATATTTTCTCCGGATGAAATGAATTTCCTAAAACATCTAAATTTGTTGCCGTTGTGTGCTAGTATCTAGTGCTTTATCTTATAGTTTCACAATATAACGCGTTACCAACCTCTAAACTGGCTAATAAAATTTCCGCTAACACCGTGATATTTTTTCGAGGATTTGGAGTATTTGAGAAGTTTTCTCCGACTGAAGCATGGCATCCGCGTTTATTTGCCACGCTTGATTTTCCCGTTCCATGCTTTCCTTCACAAGACATTTATTCGAATTTCCTCTGCTACATGCACGAATTTGACTTGTAGCTAGCAAGTATTGATACTCTTTAAATTTCACACATATAACCTAGGCATAAAAAATGAACAACAAGACACAAATCGAATCCAGCATAAGAATCTCATAATGCTCCTTTACTGCTGCATTGCATGCCATATTGGGAACCTTGCCCATTCAGGAAAAAATGGATTCGAACTAAAATAGCATCAAGTTTGCTAATCCTCAATCATTCCCTTCCCTCGCTGAAAGTTGATCGCATCTCTACCTGACCAATAATCACTTCCAACAAATTCCTTTCGAGGCGTTGGTTCATCGTCGCTTTAAAAACTTGAAGTTTTCTAAAAAGTTTCATTTCACCCCACTTCTTCCCCCAATAAGCATCAAACTGATTGAGCTTATCTTGTTGGATAATCATCTCCATAATCTTTACATTTGTCAGGAATGAGATTCGTTCAGCACCTGAATCTGTCAAATGACTTATTGGAGATAACTGAATGCAATGCTTTTCGAGGGTCGTGATTGATTTACGTGATCATTCCATACCACAAAAAATCCGTGACATTCCACCAGACATTTTCGAAGGATGCGCTAGTTCGTGAATATTTAGCGCAGCGGACAACAAGATCCGCTCGTTGGCAGAGTCCATTTTTAAGGATAACCCATTTGAAATAATCAGCCTGGATATTTTCCAGAGGACGCATTGGCTTAATATGGCGTCCACTCTGGTGAATCTGGACTTAAAACACATCATATCTCTGATAATTTGGACCTGATCATCAGAAATCCGATGGGCAAGGTTTTACAGACGCTGTGCTAAAACAATTTACAAGGAATTGATACTGTTACGAGTAAAAAAATTCGTATGGACATTGTGAACAAACTAACAAATTTTGCGTTTATTCTCATAATTTGCGAGGTGCTAATGTCCAAGAGGGTGTAACTGAAAACCGTAGCTTATGACTAAAAACAAAATGAATTGTCTGTGATGAACGATTATTAAAACAGCACTTATTTTCATCATGATAGTTGTTATTTATAAATATCGCATAATTTTTTATTTGAAAAACTGTTTTTTCAAGGGGTTCAACTAACTTTAATTTACTTCGATTCATAGAAATTCTACAAAAGCCAGAACGAATTTCATTTCACATTTCAGTATTGTGTTGCTCAAATAAGTAGGTTTTGTTTTGTTTTGATGATCCAAACTAACCAACCAACTAATCCATACCAATAGCAAAAAAAACACCTAACCTAACCAAACCCAGGTTGGTATCCCGATAAATGTAAAATTGAAAGTGTTTGTCGTGTTTTTCGAATTGCTCACAGAATGCTGATTAACGGATTTGATGACAGTTGTGTCCTATTTTGTTTGGATTACTGCTTTCATGCTATGGTTCTACTTGAAAGGAGAATATGTATTTAAATTCAACAACCAAAAGTCTTACAATGCCCCCGATCAGTTAAAAATAAGCATGACACCGCCTCTTGTTCTGGCTCATTTTTCCATGCCTGGAAAGTAAAATAAGAAGATTTTTTTGTCATTTTTGCCTAATTGGAAATTAAGTGTAGGAATATGCAAGGAAATTTTTAAAACGTAGTAGTCACAATGGGCTTTGGAGTCGTATTTACAACTTGAACACGTATGATGTGCGGGGCCAACCGAGAAACGGGATCGTATGTTGCCACTTACGAATCCTTCTTATACTTTTGGAAGCTTGAAAATAAAACAGCTTCTTTCGAACAGAGTCTCGTAGATCATTCTCATTTCATACACATCCATTCTTGATAAGATTCGCTGCACTTGCGTGCTGTTGGGCACTCCTGCCGCGCGAATGGGCGATCACCAATTTCAGGCATCTTTTGAACGCACATCGATGATAATCGACATTTTTTCTATTGTGGAATTCTTTACAGCCTCGACAGCAATATCAGTGAGGGTGAAGAGATGGCTCGTAAATAGCAGATTTCACTGTCTCACGCAAAATTCAAATCATCAGCGTCTGATATGATTGTGATGAACTCAAACTACAAATTTTACAGTAGTAAAAATAATTATCTTTTCTCAGGAACGTGGAATATGCAAATTTGTATGTTTTATCTTTCAGTTATTTTTCTGAACTTGGATGTGGGGTAAGAGGAGACTCGATTCTTCAATTAGTTAACGAACTATATGTGCTAGCCGTTAGGTTCCCAACTGGAAAAAATATGTGGATAAGAGAATGCTTTCTCCGACATTGTTGAAATGGTTTTGGAACATCTGCGATCAATCCCGGAGACAATAATGGCAATTAGTAACTATTATAATAATTTACTAGTAACTATTATAATAATTTACTAGTAACTATTATAATAATTTACTAGTAACTATAGGACGAGTGAACAAAGTAAAGTGAATGAACTATAGCTATGACAAGAGCATGAAAACGTAGCAAAATGCCTCAAAAGTTTAAACTGTATTGCCACGAGCCTCGGTTCTTATTTCCTAAATGTTATGATTCGGTGATAATGATATTTAATCCACCCCCGTACTTCTCCCACATAACATGTGCTGAGAATACATAGTTTGCAGCTACACGTGCGCTGCTCGAATATGGTTAGTTTTTAAAATAAAATCTTGTGACGAGATTCATTATTGCGGCGATTTAGTGTGATTTTGTTGGAGCATGGTTACATGCCATCCAACAGGGATAGTATCTTTTGAAGACCTCACGGTTGTTTATCTGTACATTATCACATCAAAACTGATAGATTTAAAGCGCGATATGGTGGACGGACAATGCCTGGGATTGATGGTCGTGTTAGATTTAAGGTGACAGTGTCGCCTCCTAAAGAAAAGTCAAACGCTGGCGTTGTGGTGGAGGCGACCAATGTGAGGAACGTTTGGGTCATGACACAAATTGACACTGGAAAAATGACCACCACGTAACGCAAGCTTTTTTATGCTGCCTGGATTCAGAATCCGGGGATATCATGCCGCACGAAAGGGAAGGAGGACTCACGATCCAGTTGGTAGTTGTCAGTTCTCAGTGGAGGGACCACGCCAACGCCATTAATCTGATGCACATGGCGGGTTATATCAACTATACATTTGAGGTACAGAGAAGCCCAGGATGCTGTGGTGGACTCGGCGGTGGCGATACTGGGCGCGAGTGCTGGCGTTGAGGTACAAATGCGTATAGAGTGACAAGTTAACCTCCATGTTTACCTATTACATGATTACCGTATCAATTCATTTTCATATCGAAGATATTTTGCCGTTTTTAGGACAACTACTCTGGCGACACACTAACGTCGTCTAACTGAGATTACCCGTAAAGCATCAGGAATGAAAAATGCGTGGGTGGTGGCAGCGCTGCCGTTGTCAGCGGCGCATTAGTTCCGAAATATGTCTACTTTTGCTCAGTGCAACCTGCATTCTAGGTAAAAAGATTTGATAAGCAAATGTTAAATATTATAATAGTTTACATTTCAGTTAGAATACGCTACTAGTAATTATTGTATCGATTTTGACACAGTCGACAAAAGTTATATGACGCAGCGTTGGAGAGACTTCAACGGGAGGTCCAAAGTTTACACGTTCACGTCGGTCCCTACACAAACCAAACATTTCTCTCAGGTAAGTAATTAAATTACACTCCAGGAATTAATTACCTGTAAAATTCATTAATTGTCAAAACGATATTTTTTCATAACCATTTAAGGTATGGGCGGCTCCAGCTTTTATGATGGACTAAATTGAGAGTACAAGGTGCAGGCGGATCTCGTCAAGCTCCCTGTGTCCTACATGGAAAGCATCAATCACAAAAGATTCGAACATGGTGGCATTTGAGCGAAAGCTGGCGGACATGAAGCACAAAGTTGTCATTGACCTGGAGGTGGTTTCAAAGAATGACGTCTCATTTCCACATGTCATGAAGGGCACGGGAAAGGACAAACTGGAAACTAGGTTGTCAAGTTAGTGATATCAGGCCAACTCAAGTCCGAATGGAGTCCGCGCTGCGATGTGGTCCAAAACTCAGTTTCCCGTAGATCGACAAGACAGAACAATCTAGCCCGGAATGGGAATATGTATATGAAATCTAGTCATTACAAACAAATCATTAGGCCGGTGGAGGGGGTGATAGTTGTAATGATGATTAGAAGAATTGGAAATAAATGAAAGTCGTCAGCTAATTTATTTTATTAGCAATATCAAGTTTTTTATTAATTTGCAAGTGAGCAATTTACATAAAATATGTCACACTTGCGTCGCTTAGAATTCTCTGGCACTGAACGTTGCAAAGTACCTACCAATGTTCTATCCAACTGCAAAAACTGAATGCAAAAATGAATACGTACACGCGGTCAGCATTTATGGGTCGCGGAAAGTTAGTCAACGCGTTACCCGAAACCAAACGAGAACAACAGGCACAACACTCACGTAAACATTTTCCAAGCAGGTTACGAAATGCTCTCGAAACTACGCGTTTGACATCTGAGGATAAAGTAAATTGTCCTTTATTTTTTCAAAGAGCCTGCGCGAAATCTTGTCCCCCAGATTTCCGTTTGTGTTCACATTTCTTTACTTCCCAAATAGGAGTCATAGCAAGTGCAGCAGGCTTTTTCAGTCTTCTTGCTGCAGTGCTAATATTCGGCATTTAATTATGTTTCAAGTTTAATTGATGTCAAATATCGTTAACGATAGTTACTAAATAAACCAAGTCATTTAATTGAACCAAGTCATCATCGTTAAACAATAATTATTTATCATAATTTGCCAGGTGAGATAGGGGCGTTATCAAAGAGAATTTCACCCACTGCCACACCATATGTCAATTTTATATGAAGCATCAAGAAGCTGAACTTAGGTGATGGTGTCACGGGTCGAAAAGTTGTCATATCCTAATAGCCTGGCTTGGAGAACCAAAATGAAAAATGGGGTATCATTAGGGAGAACCAAATAATTTGGTCGCCGAGGGCGGCCAAATTGAACGCAAATATGTCACTCTTACAAGAGAAATGCAAATATTCTCCCAAACAGTCTCAGAAAACTTCGGTTATCCAAGAAACCTCTGGTTCACCCAGATAGCTCTGGTTCACCCAGAAAATTCTGGTTCTCCCAGATAGCTCTGGTTTTCCCAGATAACTCTGGTTTTCCCAGATAGCTCTGGTTTTCCCAGCTAGCTCTGGTTTTCCCAGCTAGCTCTGGTTTTCCCAGATAGCTCTGGTTTTCCCAGATAGCTCTGGTTTTCCCAGATAGCTCTGGTTTTCCCAGATAGCTCTGGTTTTCCCAGATAGCTCTGGTTTTCCCAGATAGCTCTGGTTTTCCCAGATAGCTCTGGTTTTCCCAGATAGCTCTGGTTTTCCCAGATAGCTCTGGTTTTCCCAGATAGCTCTGGTTTTCGCAGATAGCTCTGGTTTTCGCAGATAGCTCTGGTTCCCCCAGATAGCTCTGGTTCCCCCAGATAGCTCTGGTTCCCCCAGATAGCTCTGGTTCCCCCAGATAGCTCTGGTTCCCCCAGATAGCTCTGGTTCCCCCAGATAGCTCTGGTTCCCCCAGATAGCTCTGGTTCCCCCAGATAGCTCTGGTTCTCCAAGATAGCTCTGGTTCTACCAGAAAACTCCGGTTCTCGGAGAAAATTATTGTTCACCCAGAACACCCTGGTTCTCCCAGAACACCCTGGTTCTCCCAAAACACCCTGGTTCTCCCAGAAAAATCTGGTTCTCTCATAAAACTAATGAATCTGTAGCTCGTTTGACGCAGGAGCATTTGGTAACCCCATCGTGACACGCCTGCTACTAACAATCATCCATTATTTTTAAAAAATGCGGCGGTCGCGAATCAGAGATTTATGCACGAGTCTTGATATATTTCATGCATTTTGTAATTAAGCAGTCTTGCGGTAGTCCTATGTGACAACTGTCGCTGCAGATGTTAATAACGTCGTCAAGAACTTATTTTGTAAACATCTCACTGGCTTAAATTCAGATTGTTTATGTTATTATATGAACTGCTCAAAAACTGTTGCAATCGGCGGCGACACCATTGTTTAACCGACAAAAAGATATAATATCGTTGTTCCCAAAACCACACACATATAGCGAAAAGCGTAATCTCCGTTGTATACATTGCTGCCATTGCTTTGGTCAATAATGCAGGCACAATGATTGTCGTTTGATAAGAGATTCCACTGTCATTTTCAAAACTCACAGATTTAACCGAGGAAGGGCACACGCATTTGGTAACTCTGGCATACTTTTTGAAAATTGAGGTTTTGAAACATTTACATTAAAACCGGTATTCCTCACAAAATTATTTTTTCTGAAAAACTGAAAAATTACATTAACCTGAAGCAACTCACAGTGTTGTCCACTGTATAATTAAATATGATTGCTCCAGGTATGTAGGAACTTTTTTCGCTAATTTCTTTATCTCCTGCCCGACACATTCGGTTTCCGGATTCAAAAGTAGAAACACGCCGACCGTTTATACGTTTGAGGGCACATGTAAGTGGAATAACATACATTGAAAATGGAAACGTAAACCTGTCATTGATCAAATTGTTTTGCTGAGCAGCTTTCTTCTATTTTAAACTACCTTTTGCTACTATCCAATTCATTACTGTGAACATGAGCAAAATCACAAACCGTTTCGCCGAGGTTTTCTGAAAACTCGAATTTAATCACCGCATAGAAATTTCACAAATTGTAGCCTGGACAAGAACCAGGAGGTGGACCTTTACATAAATATTTTGGCATTTTAGAAAATAATGAAATCTGTTGGCTGTTACTGCAAATTCAATATCGCAAAGCCCCACTCAATTTTTTGCAGATATTATCATTCATCTATAATACTATCTAAAAATATTGATATAATTTTTATACGCTGTATATAAAGTGCGACGCTGGTTACCGTTCATGGTGAAAGCATTTCCGTTCTTTTGTCCACAGTACCATATGCTTTAATATTCAAATGTTACAGCAACTACCCGGTTCCAAGTTTGTTAATTGAAAATACTTCAGTGCAACACTCAATATTGGTATGTATTTTTGGAGCATTCTTGGAGTATTCTTGGAGTATTCTTGGGGTTCTGATCACGACGATGGAAATGTAAAATATTCTTGAACTATTATGTTTCAAATGTGAGAACTGCATTGTTTCTTGCAATGAACCAACTAAAATGTATTTGTTAATATTTACAAGAACAAACAAATGTTTAAAAGGCTATATCTGGCTTTTGGTACAGTCGTGGGCTTACACATAAAGCTTTAGTGTGCTAAATGTAACAACGGTTCTCCTGTATAATCCGGAAATGATATTTGTCAGACGGGAGATGAGCACATTTAAAATAAAATAAAAATTCTCTACATACCTGGACCAATCATATTCAATTATCGAGGGGACAAGACTTTGAGTCTTCTTGTGAGTAGAAAACCACCATTAAGTAATTCCACTCGCCAAGGCCCGTAAGATAACACGAACATGCTTTTAATGAAATATCAATGTTGTCTTTATGGCACATTCATGATCTTTTCTCGACAAAATAGAATAACTATCAATCCTGGCCATAACTAGGTGTCAGATTATTTCTAGCAGGTGGCAGATTCTAGCGGAAGTTTTTTATTGGAAAATTAAACTTATAGTAAAGTCAAGTACATATATTGGTATCATTGATACACTGTTGAAAAGTTAGGTGCATTTAACTACACATGACGTGGTGTATTTAAGTATAATTTCAAGCTGATTGTTTTCGTCACACTGACCAGGTCGTTGGTTTTTGGAACATGATGTATGGCTCAAAGAGATGCCAAATCAATGGGCTAATTTAGCACATCAATAAGGGTCGAGTGTTCTTGAATGTATCAAATTGAGTTTATTATCAAACACTGCATTGATAGGTAAAAGTTAAATTTTATAAATTAACGAAAATATTCTTAGCAGAATAAAAAGCAATTTATACATTATCAGTTTTGGCAAATGCATTATTAGTTTACTTATGGCACTCAACAACTCGCTTAAGTTTATGATTAGGGATTGAAGTTCAATCATTGAACTGAAACACTTGCATGAAATTTTCTCTTTGGTGAATGACGAGCAGACAATTTCTGTTACGATACTAAAATGTGCAATTTAAGAAAGTATCTCTAGATACGGTTGTATCCCGGTTAGATTAAATGTGTGAAATGTTTGGTAAGTTTGGCATGGTGCTTAATAATCATGCTGTTTTTGGTTTGCTTATACGAAACATCAGTAGATTAGACATACAGACCATAATGTAACTATCTAGTATTTTACAATTGTGTATTGGAGAAGGCATTACAACATTCAATGAAAACGGCAGTGGAATAAAGGTAATGTATAGCGTATGAATCCTGAATCGTTGGCTTTAAATTCTGTTCTAAATAGCGGCCAAAGAATCGGAAGAACGGGGATTATCGTAAAATGTTTGTTCATTACTGAGCACTTTTATCAGTAAAATTCGTTGGCTATTTAAACCGTATTGCCTCATTAATGATGTCCATCTAATACTATCCAGTAGGTTACCTGATTACCTGATGAACCCGCTAAATGTAATTGTACGAACATGTTGACTGCTGGGGCCAGCGCAAAATGTATTTTTAGCACATGCCAAATTTCATGTATGGGAATATTTGAAAGGAGTAGACCGATTCCAAATGCATATGTATCTTCATCATTTTAAAACTTATTCAATTTTCGGTCCTGTAAAGTTGATGAAAACCGAATTTTTAGGTGCCTGTGGCTTGGCAATACTATTATTACTGATATACCTTTTAATACCATTGCGTTTAGCTTTTAGAAAGCTTTTGGATCTACTAAAAATCTCCGCACGACCTCTGAAAGAAGGACGTTTAAATATACTGCCAAATAGATAGAAACTGTTCATCTCTAAATCGAGATCAGAATCAACCACTTCCAAAATTCTAAATACAAATGCAGGTAGACACTCAGAAATGTTTAGATCTCAAGCTCTAGAATGGTTTTCCGATTTTGAGTCGCACTATCCGTCTGGAAGAAAATCAGTTATGCAATCTCTGGATCAGCATTTTGGCAAAATGTCATTTAGCATTGCTGCCAATATGACAAAGAGTAAATTTTTAACACTTTCAGGATGAAATTTTTCGAGATGCAAGTCGTCATGTCATATGGTTGGTTAAATCAAATCTGTGATAATGCAGAAACAATGCCATTTCGATATTAGGAAAGGTCAAGAAAGCAATGACTCCAAAGCGACAAAACTGCTGGCAATACGACCGCGTGATTAAATGGAAACGATAGAGCCATTGCTGGCAAACATTTACAAGCCCACAGCTTCCTCAGTCAGAACTAATATGCATTATATTTTACATATCCATTTCCAATTTTAAAAGTGCGGCTGTTATTCTACATTACTATTTTTTATTTAGCTAACGATATTTACGTGGCGGGTTTTGCAACCTTGAAGACGGTTACCATGGAAAAGATATAATATATAACATGTTCAAAAAGTACGTCTCGAATGTTTAACGGAGATTCCAAAAATGTGGTCAAAATTAATGGTCATTGCTCCTCTTATTTCTCGACGATTTCTCCAGTGGTGTATTTCTGTTCATATTCGGCTCTCCAAAATAGAAAATCCATATATGAAATAAAGAAATCAGTTCCATGATCATTACAACACATTAAGAGAATCAAATATACAATAATTCTATTGGGAGAACCAAATCTCCCGGCTTGGAGAACCAAAAACAACTTTTCGACCCGTGGATGGTGTTGCAACAAATGAAAACGATTTGTCCTTTGTGTTTTCTTAAAGATAAAATATGATGCGAGATAGTCGTCTTACATGTATATCCACTAAAGAAAATAATATATACGCGAGGGAGCGCGAGCTGAATGAAGTTTTCATGTTTTATGTTCAAGAAGTAATCTCAACAGATTTATGGAATCACTAACCCGCAAATGATTATAGCACCAACATGATACCAATAAATCCATGCACTGTGTATAAAAGCAGCGTAATTTACATTGGTATTAAGCACTTTTATATATTTTTCGGACAGTTTTTCCTCCTTACTGGATTTACATGTTTGTATTTCACTATGGAAGCATCGCATACACTTGTTTATCCACGAGACGTGTGCACGGACTTCAGCAACATGCATTTATGATTTTTCCCTGGGATTAACATGGTCAGCCGCCTGACAAGTCAGCTATAGCTTTACATTACTAATGATGCAGTTCTATTTTGTAAAAACAAAGCTTTTATAGCTGTGCTTGTTTATTTATCAAAGCACAGGTGGAAGGACATTCACGTAATCCTCTGCGCAATATTTAATAAACATTTACGAAGCTGAAAAAAATTAAACTTTGTACTTCATGTTTGTTGGAAATGCCCAATTTCAAGTAGTGTAGAAATAACTGTATATCCGCCAACCATAAATATGTTTCGTGGCTGTGCGCAGGACTTTTGTCAAGGAAATCACGGACAATAAATTCATTGTCATTGAAACCATAAATCATTTGATCCAAAACAAGTACAGTAAAATTCCAAATCCTTTACTACACTCTTTGAAAATTGAAATATAACTATTTTCCTCCTTCTGGATTAACAGATGCTAATGCATATGATTACGAAACATGAGTTTTATACACAAACGAAATGTACCTTCATATCTTCATATACACCAAACGATTGATATCTTCATGGATTTATGTACAGACAACCTATAAATACTTGGGTACTATTCTATGGTAAATTCATGTCGGATCACAGTTGGAGAGAATAGTTGGCCCATATCGCAAACTAAATTCTCTGTCTCGATGTGTGTCGGTTAGTCACATAACGGATTTGAATTACTAAGTGCTGTTGGGAAACCGAATTAGAGTTAATTGAGTTGACGTTGGTATTATCAACGTAAGTGCAAAGTTGTAAATGTAGACTAATGTTACGAGTATGTGCCGTATTCGTACAAGTTGCTAAAAAATCTTAATAGACGCGGGATCAATTCCCGTCCCAAATGTTGTTATCAGTTATCCCTTATGACGTTATAGGAAGAAGCGATTCAGAGAAACGGCCAAGGTAACGTAACTTTTTGTTCACTCCTGTAAAAGTAGCCGCATTGCACATCATTTTTGCTTGGTGTTTTGGCATGAGATGTAAGGAGAATTTAAAAAAGGACAAGCCCATTACTACTTATTACTTAAAGCCAGGGAATCGACCAGCTTGAAAATCTAACCGCGTAAACTTTCAATTGTGAGTCAATTATCATGGGTCATTTTCGGTCTCAGAAACATTACTGCATATACCATCGTTGTCAGGAGAGATGTGCATTGTATTTACGCTAAGCCAATTTGCATGCCTATAGCTACGCACCAACTGAAACGTTATTTGTAAATATTAGTGTTTAAATACAATTATAGCACTTTACATACCTTAGGTGCACTTGAATGATTGGATTTTTAACGATAACGTACAGTTAATGGCACGACGAATTTATTTCCAGGAATACGAGTTAGAGTCAATAGAAGTACTGACCATAAATTGTCACCTCAAAAGTAATTTCAATGTTAGATTTAGAATATCAATCGTTCTTGAAGCGTTATACGTCTCGACGCTATTCCAACCTTCCAACACAATACACCTCAATACAATGGAATACAACATCTATGTACGCATAAAATTATAATAACCTCGTTAATGGAAAAAGCTCCCATGCACAGACGAGAGTATGAATATTTTCTTGTATTCAATGTATTAAAGGATTATTGAAAAAAATATCAACATCATCATTCACGATGTCCTCACCATTGAGTCGTAACGGTAGAAGATAAGTAACTAACCATATCATAACATATATTTCAACGGTTTTTATAACGCAAGCACTGTGACACCCGCCAGGTAGGCTAAATTGGTTCATCTCATCCCATTATCAAAAGATGGTATAAATGGAAATTACAAAACTCGAAGGCAGGGAAACATAATGATTTGTAATGGAGACAATGAAATTTATAATCGATAATGCTACTCTATTCCTTCCTTCAACAACTTAATATCTCCCCAGACGATACTCAGATAGGTGGATTGAGCAGACGATACTCAGATAGGTGGATTGATCAGACGATACTCAGATTGCGGTCTCCCGAAGGAAATCGGTAACGACAAAAAACATGGCCAGCCTCTTCCTCACACTTGTTAAACTTTTAGTCATTGAAGCGACATTATAATGTCACGGATGTGTAATATAGGGTCATTGTAATATAGTACTGGGTCACTGTTGTATAAAAGAGTCGTTCAAATGCATGAAATTGTGGTTCAAACGTCATGAAATGGTCATGCAAACGTCATGAAATTGTCGTTCAAATGACATGAAATGGTCGTTCAAACGTCATGAAATGGTCGTTCAAACGTCATGAAATGGTCGTTCAAATATCATGAAATGGTCGTTCAAATATCATGAAATGGTCGTTTAAATGTCATGAAATACTCGTAAAAATATCATGAAATGGAAGTACAAACGTCATTAAAGGGTCCACAATGTCATTAACGGGTCACTCAATGTCATTAAAGGGCCATTTAATGTCATTAAAGGGTCACTCAATGTGATTAAAGGGTCATTCAGTGTCATTAAAGGTTCGTTCAATGTCATTAAAGGGTCATTCAATGTCACTAAAGGGTCATTCAATGTCATTACACGGTCATTCAATGTCATTAAAGGGTCATTCAATGTCATTAAAGGGTCATTCAATGTCATTAACGGGTCATTCAATGTCATTAAAGGGTCATTCAATGTCATTAAAGGGTCATTCAATGTCATTTACGGGTCATTCAATGTCATTAAAGGGTCATTCAATGTCATTAAAGGGTCATTCAATGTCATTAAAGGGTCATTCAATGTCATTAAAGGGTCATTCAATGTCACTAAAGGGTCATTCAATGTGATTAAAGGTTCGTTCAATGTCATTAAAGGGTCATTCAATGTCATTAAAGGGTCACTCAATGTCATTAAAGGGTCATTCAATGTCATTAACGGGTCACTCAATGTCATTAAAGGGTCATTCAATGTCATTAAAGGGTCATTCAATGTCATTAAAGGGTCATTCAATGTCATTAAAGGGTCATTCAATGTCATTAAAGGGTCATTCAATGTCATTAAAGGGTCATTCAATGTCATTAAAGGGTCATTCAATGTCATTAAAGGGTCATTCAATGTCATTAAAGGGCCATTTAATGTCATTAAAGGGTCACTCAATGTGATTAAAGGGTCATTCAGTGTCATTAAAGGTTCGTTCAATGTCATTAAAGGGTCATTCAATGTCACTAAAGGGTCATTCAATGTCATTAAAGGGTCATTCAATGTCATTAAAGGGTCATTCAATGTCATTAAAGGGTCATTCAATGTCATTAAAGGGTCATTCAATGTCATTAAAGGGTCATTCAATGTCATTAAAGGGTAATTCAATGTCATTAAAGGGTCATTCAATGTCATTAAAGGGTCATTCAATGTGATTAAAGGGTCATTCAGTGTCATTAAAGGTTCGTTCAATGTCATTAAAGGGCCATTTAATGTCATTAAAGGGTCATTCAATGTCATTAAAGGTTCGTTCAATGTCATTAAAGGGTCATTCAATGTCATTAAAGGGTCATTCAATGTCATTAAAGGGTCATTAAATGTCATTAAAGGGTCATTCAATGTCATTAAAGGGTCATTCAATGTCATTAAAGGGTCATTCAATGTCATTAACGGGTCATTCAATGTCATTAACGGGTCATTCAATGTCATTAAAGGGTCATTCAATGTCATTAACGGGTCATTCAATGTCATTAACGGGTCATTCAATGTCATTAAAGGGTCATTCAATGTCATTAAAGGGTCATTCAATGTCATTAAAGGGTCATTCAATGTCATTAAAGGGTCATTCAATGTCGCTAAAGGGTCATTCAATGTGATTAAAGGTTCGTTCAATGTCATTAAAGGGTCATTCAATGTCATTAAAGGGTCACTCAATGTCATTAAAGGGTCATTCAATGTCATTAACGGGTCACTCAATGTCATTAAAGGGTCATTCAATGTCATTAAAGGGTCATTCAATGTCATTAAAGGGTCATTCAATGTCATTAAAGGGTCATTCAATGTCATTAAAGGGTCATTCAATGTCATTAAAGGGTCATTCAATGTCACTAAAGGGTCATTCAATGTGATTAAAGGTTCGTTCAATGTCATTAAAGGGTCATTCAATGTCATTAAAGGGTCTCTCAATGTCATTAAAGGGTCATTCAATGTCATTAACGGGTCACTCAATGTCATTAAAGGGTCATTCAATGTCATTAAAGGGTCATTCAATGTCATTAAAGGGTCATTCAATGTCATTAAAGGGTCATTCAATGTCATTAAAGGGTCATTCAATGTCACTAAAGGGTCATTCAATGTCATTACACGGTCATTCAATGTCATTAAAGGGTCATTCAATGTCATTAAAGGGTCATTCAATGTCATTAACGGGTCATTCAATGTCATTAAAGGGTCATTCAATGTCATTAACGGGTCATTCAATGTCATTAACGGGTCATTCAATGTCATTAACGGGTCACTCAATGTCATTAAAGGGTCATTCAATGTCATTAAAGGGTCATTCAATGTCATTAAAGGGTCATTCAATGTCATTAAAGGGTCATTCAATGTCATTAACGGGTCATTCAATGTCATTAAAGGGTCATTCAATGTCATTAAAGGGTCATTCAATGTCATTAAAGGGTCATTCAATGTCATTAAAGGGTCATTCAATGTCACTAAAGGGTCATTCAATGTGATTAAAGGTTCGTTCAATGTCATTAAAGGGTCATTCAATGTCATTAAAGGGTCACTCAATGTCATTAAAGGGTCATTCAATGTCATTAACGGGTCACTCAATGTCATTAAAGGGTCATTCAATGTCATTAAAGGGTCATTCAATGTCATTAAAGGGTCATTCAATGTCATTAAAGGGTCATTCAATGTCATTAAAGGGTCATTCAATGTCATTAAAGGGTCATTCAATGTCATTAAAGGGTCATTCAATGTCATTAAAGGGCCATTTAATGTCATTAAAGGGTCACTCAATGTGATTAAAGGGTCATTCAGTGTCATTAAAGGTTCGTTCAATGTCATTAAAGGGTCATTCAATGTCACTAAAGGGTCACTCAATGTCATTAAAGGGTCATTCAATGTCATTAAAGGGTCATTCAATGTCATTAAAGGGTCATTAAATGTCATTAAAGGGTCATTCAATGTCATTAAAGGGTCATTCAATGTCATTAAAGGGTAATTCAATGTCATTAAAGGGTCATTCAATGTCATTAAAGGGTCATTCAATGTGATTAAAGGGTCATTCAGTGTCATTAAAGGTTCGTTCAATGTCATTAAAGGGTCATTTAATGTCATTAAAGGGTCATTCAATGTCATTAAAGGTTCGTTCAATGTCATTAAAGGGTCATTCAATGTCATTAAAGGGTCATTCAATGTCATTAAAGGGTCATTAAATGTCATTAAAGGGTCATTCAATGTCATTAAAGGGTCATTCAATGTCATTAACGGGTCATTCAATGTCATTAAAGGGTCATTCAATGTCATTAAAGGGTCATTCAATGTCATTAACGGGTCATTCAATGTCATTAAAGGGTCATTCAATGTCATTAAAGGGTCATTCAATGTCATTAAAGGGTCATTCAATGTCATTAAAGGGTCATTCAATGTCACTAAAGGGTCATTCAATGTCATTAAAGGGTCATTCAATGTCATTAAAGGGTCATTCAATGTGATTAAAGGGTCATTCAGTGTCATTAAAGGTTCGTTCAATGTCATTAAAGGGCCATTTAATGTCATTAAAGGGTCATTCAATGTCATTAAAGGTTCGTTCAATGTCATTAAAGGGTCATTCAATGTCATTAAAGGGTCATTCAATGTCATTAAAGGGTCATTCAATGTCATTAAAGGGTAATTCAATGTCATTAAAGGGTCATTCAATGTCATTAAAGGGTCATTCAATGTGATTAAATGGTCATTCAGTGTCATTAAAGGTTCGTTCAATGTCATTAAAGGGCCATTTAATGTCATTAAAGGGTCATTCAATGTCATTAAAGGTTCGTTCAATGTCATTAAAGGGTCATTCAATGTCATTAAAGGGTCATTCAATGTCATTAAAGGGTCATTAAATGTCATTAAAGGGTCATTCAATGTCATTAAAGGGTCATTCAATGTCATTAACGGGTCATTCAATGTCATTAAAGGGTCATTCAATGTCATTAAAGGGTCATTCAATGTCATTAACGGGTCATTCAATGTCATTAAAGGGTCATTCAATGTCATTAAAGGGTCATTCAATGTCATTAAAGGGTCATTCAATGTCATTAAAGGGTCATTCAATGTCATTAAAGGGTCACTCAATGTCATTAAAGGGTCATTCAATGTCATTAAAGGGTCATTCAATGTCATTAAAGGGTCATTCAATGTCATTAAAGGGTCATTCAATGTCATTAAAGGGTCATTCAATGTCATTAAAGGGTCATTCAATGTCACTAAAGGGTCATTCAATGTGATTAAAGGTTCGTTCAATGTCATTAAAGGGTCATTCAATGTCATTAAAGGGTCTCCCAATGTCATTAAAGGGTCATTCAATGTCATTAACGGGTCACTCAATGTCATTAAAGGGTCATTCAATGTCATTAAAGGGTCATTCAATGTCATTAAAGGGTCATTCAATGTCATTAAAGGGTCATTCAATGTCATTAAAGGGTCATTCAATGTCACTAAAGGGTCATTCAATGTCATTACACGGTCATTCAATGTCATTAAAGGGTCATTCAATGTCATTAAAGGGTCATTCAATGTCATTAACGGGTCATTCAATGTCATTAAAGGGTCATTCAATGTCATTAAAGGGTCATTCAATGTCATTAACGGGTCATTCAATGTCATTAAAGGGTCATTCAATGTCATTAAAGGGTCATTCAATGTCATTAAAGGGTCATTCAATGTCATTAAAGGGTCATTCAATGTCACTAAAGGGTCATTCAATGTGATTAAAGGTTCGTTCAATGTCATTAAAGGGTCATTCAATGTCATTAAAGGGTCATTCAATGTCATTAAAGGGTCATTCAATGTCATTAAAGGGTCATTCAATGTCATTAAAGGGTCATTCAATGTCGCTAAAGGGTCATTCAATGTGATTAAAGGTTCGTTCAATGTCATTAAAGGGTCATTCAATGTCATTAAAGGGTCACTCAATGTCATTAAAGGGTCATTCAATGTCATTAACGGGTCACTCAATGTCATTAAAGGGTCATTCAATGTCATTAAAGGGTCATTCAATGTCATTAAAGGGTCATTCAATGTCATTAAAGGGTCATTCAATGTCATTAAAGGGTCATTCAATGTCATTAAAGGGTCATTCAATGTCACTAAAGGGTCATTCAATGTGATTAAAGGTTCGTTCAATGTCATTAAAGGGTCATTCAATGTCATTAAAGGGTCTCTCAATGTCATTAAAGGGTCATTCAATGTCATTAACGGGTCACTCAATGTCATTAAAGGGTCATTCAATGTCATTAAAGGGTCATTCAATGTCATTAAAGGGTCATTCAATGTCATTAAAGGGTCACTCAACGTCATTAAAGGGTGACTCAATGTCATTACACGGTCATTCAATGTCATTAAAGGATCATTCAATGTCATTAAAGGGTCACTCAACGTCATTAAAGGGTGACTCAATGTCATTACACGGTCATTCAATGTCATTAAAGGATCATTCAATGTCATTAAAGGGTCATTTAATGTCATTAAAGGGTCATTGAATGTCATTAAAGGATCATTCAATGTCATTAAAGGGTCATTTAATGTCATTAAAGGGTCATTCAATGTCATTAAAGGGTCATTCAATGTCATTAAAGGGTCATTCAATGTCATTAAAGGGTCATTCAATGTCATTAAAGGGTCATTCAATGTCATTAAAGGGTCACTCAACGTCATTAAAGGGTGACTCAATGTCATTACACGGTCATTCAATGTCATTAAAGGATCATTCAATGTCATAAAAGGGTCATTTAATGTCATTAAAGGGTCATTGAATGTCATTAAAGGATCATTCAATGTCATTAAAGGATCATTCAATGTCATTAAAGGGTCATTTAATGTCATTAAAGGGTAATTGAATGTCATTAAAGGGTCATTGAATGGCATTAAAGGGTCATTTAATGTCATTAAAGGGTCATTCAATGTCATTAAAGGGTCATTCAATGTCATTAAAGGGTCATTCAATGTCATTAAAGGGTCATTCAATGTCATTAATGGGTCATTCAATGTCACTAAAGGGTCATTCAATGTCATTAAAGGGTCACTCAACGTCATTAAAGGGTGACTCAATGTCATTACACGGTCATTCAATGTCATTAAAGGATCATTCAATGTCATTAAAGGGTCATTTAATGTCATTAAAGGGTCATTGAATGTCATTAAAGGATCATTCAATGTCATTAAAGGGTCATTTAATGTAATTAAAGGGTCATTTAATGTCATTAAAGGGTCATTGAATGTCATTAAAGGATCATTCAATGTCATTAAAGGGTCATTCAATGTCATTAAAAGGTCATTCAATGTCATTAAAGGGTCATTGAATGTCATTAAAGGGTCATTCAATGTCACTAAAGGGTCATTCAATGTCATTAAAGGGTCATTCAATGTCATTAAAGGGTCACTCAACGTCATTAAAGGGTGACTCAATGTCATTACACGGTCATTCAATGTCATTAAAGGATCATTCAATGTCATTAAAGGGTCATTTAATGTCATTAAAGGGTCATTGAATGTCATTAAAGGATCATTCAATGTCATTAAAGGGTCATTTAATGTAATTAAAGGGTCATTTAATGTCATTAAAGGGTCATTGAATGTCATTAAAGGATCATTCAATGTCATTAAAGGGTCATTCAATGTCATTAAAGGGTCATTCAATGTCATTAAAGGGTCATTCAATGTCATTAAAGGGTCATTCAATGTCATTAAAGGGTCATTCAATGTCATTAAAGGGTCATTCAATGTCATTAAAGGGTCATTCAATGTGATTAAAGGGTCATTCAATGTCATTAAAGGGTCACTCAACGTCATTAAAGGGTGACTCAATGTCATTACACGGTCATTCAATGTCATTAAAGGATCATTCAATGTCATTAAAGGGTCACTCAACGTCATTAAAGGGTGACTCAATGTCATTACACGGTCATTCAATGTCATTAAAGGATCATTCAATGTCATTAAAGGGTCATTTAATGTCATTAAAGGGTCATTGAATGTCATTAAAGGATCATTCAATGTCATTAAAGGGTCATTTAATGTCATTAAAGGGTGACTCAATGTCATTACACGGTCATTCAATGTCATTAAAGGATCATTCAATGTCATTAAAGGGTCATTTAATGTCATTAAAGGATCATTCAATGTCATTAAAGGGTCATTTAATGTAATTAAAGGGTCATTTAATGTCATTAAAGGGTCATTGAATGTCATTAAAGGATCATTCAATGTCATTAAAGGGTCATTCAATGTCATTAAAAGGTCATTCAATGTCATTAAAGGGTCATTCAATGTCATTAAAGGGTCATTCAATGTCACTAAAGGGTCATTCAATGTCATTAAAGGGTCATTCAATGTCACTAAAGGGTCATTCAATGTCATTAAATGTTCGTTCAATGTCATTAAAGGGTCATTCAATGCCACTAAAGGGTCATTAAAGGGTCACTCAATGTCATTAAAGGGTGACTCAATGTCATTAAAGGGTCATTCAATGTCACTAAAGGGTCATTCAATGTCATTAAAGGGTCACTCAACGTCATTAAAGGGTGACTCAATGTCATTACACGGTCATTCAATGTCATTAAAGGATCATTCAATGTCATTAAAGATCATTCAATGTCATTAAAGGGTCATTTAATGTCATTAAAGGGTCATTGAATGTCATTAAAGGATCATTCAATGTCATTAAAGGGTCATTTAATGTAATTAAAGGGTCATTTAATGTCATTAAAGGGTCATTGAATGTCATTAAAGGATCATTCAATGTCATTAAAGGGTCATTCAATGTCATTAAAAGGTCATTCAATGTCATTAAAGGGTCATTCAATGTCATTAAAGGGTCATTCAATGTCACTAAAGGGTCATTCAATGTCATTAAATGTTCGTTCAATGTCATTAAAGGGTCATTCAATGCCACTAAAGGGTCATTAAAGGGTCACTCAATGTCATTAAAGGGTGACTCAATGTCATTAGACGGTCATTCAATGTCATTAAAGGATCATTCAATGTCATTAAAGGGTCATTCAATGTCATTAAAGGGTCACTCAATGTCATTAACGGGTCAGTCAATGTCATTAAAGGGTCATTCAATGTCATTAAATGGTCATTCAATGCCATTAAAGGGTCATTCAGTGTCATTAAAGGTTCGTTCAATGTCATTAAAGGGTCATTCAATGTCACTAAAGGGCCATTCAATGTCATTAAAGGGTGACTCAATGTCATTAAATGGTCATTCAATGTCATTAAAGGGTGACTCAATGCCATTAGACGGTCATTCAATGTCATTAAATGATCATTCAATGTCATTAAAGGGTCATTTAATGTCATTAAAGGGTCACTCAATGTCATTAAATGGTCATTCAATGTCACTAAAGGGTCACTCAATGTCACTAAAGGGTCACTCAATGTCACTAAAGGGTCACTCAATGTCACTAAAGGGTGACTCAATGTCATTAAATGGTCATTCAATGTCATTAAAGGGTGACTCAATGTCATTAGACGGTCATTCAATGTCATTAAATGATCATTCAATGTCATTAAAGGGTCATTTAATGTCATTAAAGGGTCTTTCAATGTCACTAAAGGGTCACTCAATGTCACTAAAGGGTCACTCATTGTCACTAAAGGGTCACTCAATGTCACTAAAGGGTCACTAAAGGGTCACTCATTGTTATTAAAGAGTCATTCAATGTCAAGATGGGGTATGACAGCGTAATTATAATGTCATAACAGCGTGATTAAAATGTCATCAAAAGATCAATCTGATGTCACATGTCATCAACGGTCATCGATAGCTCATGGAAATGCCATGCAGGAACCACTGAAGGTTAGGGTCATCTGAACCACTGAAGGGCCATCTAAGGGTCCTTAGCATGTCGTCGTAAAGTGATTGAGATGTCACTGACGCCAAAACGAATTCCGAAACCAGTTCACAAATTAACTACTTATTCAAAATTGCGTAGGTGGAGTTACAAAGTGTCAGTGATAATAGGGGTAAAAGAAGATGCTGACTGCAAATCTGGCAACTGTTTGGCACTCCGCATTAAGAACGCTTAGTAGGTTGTCAATATATATTGAATGTAGAAAGGTCGGAGAAATTTAAGTTCATCTGGAGAAAATATGTCAAATTTTGCATACCTGGTATTGTATGTGAATATTATTGCCACTTAATTTACAGTACAAATTTCTGGTAGTTATCTCACGGAAATATTCGTGGTCTCGCTTTTGAAATGGATGTCTGGCAGAGGGACTACATTGTGGCAAACAGACACGCCTTAATCAATCTGACTAGATGCAGTACCAACTTGCTGTCACTGATTCGACCTCATGGAATGCTTGATTCGGACGATCTGGATCTTCTGGTAAGTATTACACAGTTTTGATGCCTTTTCTTTGCTTATCGCTGAAGAAATTCCTTAAGCTGAAGCCATTTAGAATTTGCTTGCATTTGGACCAGTCATCTGCGCATCTAAAACTCGAACATAAGCGTGTGCAGGGAAGTCCATCCGCATTATTGTTTGCTTGTTCATACATTAGCAAACATCAATATTTCCGATTATATATTCATTCATATTTAGGATACCATTCGTCATAAAGATGGGGAGCGCAAACAATGCGACAAATTTTACGACATCATGTCAACGCGAACTGGAGCGTACAAGACTCTCGTGCTGAAACTCTATGAAACAAGACAAACTGGTGCAGGAAAGCTACTACTGGAAGCATACCGGAAGAACGGGAAACCGACCCCCTTTGACCAAAATAAACCCCCATTCACCCTTGACGCAGAAAATCCTGACTTGGCGATATTGTCAAAAATTGTATACATCCAGGGAAATCCTGTCACTTTAATGGATTTTCTCAATAAAAGCCGCACCGACTCCGTTTCAAAACTACTGGCCAATCATTTGGATCGGGGAACTCGGACCCAAATTATGACACAGGAAAGCGATGTCGTTCTCATTCCGGAGAAGATTCCTGCCACAATCCACTCCCAGCTCTACATTTCGAGATCACTTCAAAGAAGAATCCGCTTAGGCAGAGACGTCCTTGCAGCCAAATGTTCAGATATTTTTGTCATCAGCGGCATCAGCAGAAGCGAGCTTAGTAAATTGGTTTATCCGGCCATTACCAGTACGTCAGAGCAGCAACTGATGAGAAGCGAGCCGGATGTCAACGTCCGGTTCATTTGCCTGGAGGGAAACCACAGCAGCGACTTTGATCGAATTTGCAGAAAAGCCAAGGAGAACAACGTTCATCTTTTGGATTGGATTCTCAATGGCTTTAACTGGAGAAGAACATCTGGAGACGTCAAAATATTGAAGCAATATATCGATGACAAGCAAGAGTATTTGAATCAGGGAAACTTTCTCAAGTATTTACAAGAAAGCCAAACCTCGCACATTTGTATATCGGGCACGGCTGGGATGGGCAAATCAACATTTCTTCAGACTCTAGCAAGAAAACAAAAGAAGACATTTAAAGAACGACTAATATTCTTCTTCGGACTGCAAGAATTTCTCTTGCCATTGGCCGCGGAATCTAAAGACGCAACCCCAGAAACTGTAAAACATCTGATTGCTTCACAGTCGACAAGCTGCCCGTTTGGATATCATGTCCTATTACACATTCTCAACAGCCAAGATGAGCAATTTGATTTATTCTTTGACGGATTTGATGAAATACTTCAGTCGCAGATTGAACTTGCTGAAAAATTATTCAAGACCATTACAACAGCAATTCCAAATATACGTCTAGTCGTCGCTACACGTCCCCATATGTTTGAGCATCTTGAAAATCTCTTGGGTGTGTTTGGATTCAACATCGCACCTCTTCAAGAGGAGGATCAAGTTAGACTCCTTGTACGATTTTGGAAGTCCAAGAAACAAAACGGACCCGTTAATCCGAGAAGATTGAAAGAGTATGCCATCGAATGCATAAAGGCAGCTAAAGTGGACGACAACAACAAAGAAAACAAAAGTAACACCGGGGAACCCTTGCAATGCACGTTTTTGGGAGAAATCAATTCCGAAAACGCATACCGACATCACTCTGCCGGATCCAAGAAATTGGTGAAGGTTTCTTCAAAATTTGAAATGTTCCAGCAGCTTCTTAACCAAAGAATGAAACGGATACCAACGGATGCATCAGAAAATTTGGATTCCAAACCTTGCTATAAAAGCTGGGCCCAAACAGTAAAGGAGGTTCACATCCTGGCTGCATTTGACCTACTATTTCCCCATTTCACTGAGCAAGTTAACCAACTACTTCAAGTAAATTACAAACACTTTCTGACATCAAGGGAAATCCTTGCACTCGGTATTCTAGAACCTGATGCGACTTCCTCCAGCGGGGTAAAGTTTGGTCACAGAACATTTGCTGAGTTTATTTTGGCCGAATTCATGGTCGACCTGATGATCAACGACGAATACAAGGTTGCGATGCGTGGTGAGTTTGGCAAATCGGTTCTCAATTTCATATGCGAGGAGGTCCTCAGCAACAACGTACACACGGAACATGTCCTGCAACATTGCATCGGTGATATTGCTGTGGAGACGTCCATTTGGAGCTTTGTCAATGAAGAACTGAACTACTTCCTAAATGAGCAGCTTATCAAGAGAAACTGGAGCGATATGGAACTCATGGCAGCCCATTCCCAAACATCGCAGGAAGGTATCACGCACACGTCGATCCGCCGCCTATATGCATCATGTGTAAAAACAAGTCTTAAAAACGTTTCAGACCTTGTTCGTCATTTGTTCCGTGGATTATCACCGGACTCTGAAATCCATTTACCAATTGATGCATTTGTTGGAGCAGCAAAATACTCTAATCAAGATTTCAACATGTATCTACATCAGTTGCTGGAGGATGCGCATATATCTACTGAGCAAGATGTACCTTCAAATCACATAAGTCCTTTGCAAATGGCTGTCTCCAGAGGAAACTTTGACGTTTTTGATGTGGTGAGAAAAATGTTTCCTGCCAAAACGGTCCACTTCCTGCTTCATTTCTGCCTCGCGGGTTCCCACTTTGACAATAGGCAAACCATCAGGGACAAAATTCAAATCATCAAGATACTTACCGACAAGTTAGTGGACATCAATGAACGATTAGAGGATGGGAGGAGCGCCCTTCTTCAGCCATTTGTACATATTGAGCTTATTGAACATCTGATAGATCAAGGGGCAGACGTGAACGTGGTCTCTAGCGCAGGCGAAACGATACTTCATTGTTTTCTCCAGAGAGGCGTGGAGACAAAAGTTGAGAAACACACGTTGGGTAGGATTCTAGCGAGGTTGAAACGATACAAATTTAACCGATTCGCCGACCGCCGGAATCTTCAATCTAGGCCGCTACTTGAAATTGTTCTTTGTAATGCACAAGTAGGAGCACAAACACTGCAATATTTTGCCGATGGCGGCTCTGACTTTTCCTTGAAGAACGAACACGGAGAAAACTATCTGTTTGTAGCAGTCCAACAATTTCAAGATGCCGAGTGTCTGGAATCACTTCTTCGCATTGGTCATTTGTCAACAGAAGAAGTCAACGACAAAGGTGAGACGGTTTTGCATATCGCTGCCGATGTTGGCAACTATGACGCCGCATTATTTCTTGTCGGCGAAGAACTCCAACGAGGTTCACATTTTTTGGTCAACTCGATAGATAAGATGGGAAACAGTGCCCTTCACATCGCATTTTCGAGAAGAAGCCAGGCCCATGAAATGATTCAAGATTTGATGATAAAACAAATGCCCGGATTGATCACAAAAACAAATTTCGACTTACAACCTCCAATCGAGTATGCACTCAGGCATGGCCGTGGAGTCACCGTCACAGCTGCACGGATGCAGTATTTTGAATCTTGTTACAACATTGACGTCCTAAGAATGGCGCCAAAATTGCTGAATGCTATAATAGCCAACCCGTCGATGAAGGGAGAACTTAGCAGAGCTGACCCGGAACTTGAGACGCTGCTACAGATTTTGTCGCAAAGCATATCAGTTGAAGCATTTAAAGCCAGCGTGTCATCTATTAGCATCTTGAGAACTTCAAAATCCCTTTCTGAAATCATTAGTGAAACTGAGATGGATGCACTGTTGTCGCAAATTCTGCACCCATCCAAAATGAACCTCTTCCTTGCATCATGGGAGCTTGCCTCAAAGAAGGCAAATGTAGGATTCTTGAAGTCAGTCCCATTACCGCCAACCATATACCTCCCGAGCAGATTTGTACCTACAAATATACGCGGTGGATTTTCTACGGATGCTTTCGAAAATTTGGATATATCAGAAGATCAATTGCTGCAAGAAATTTCCCAAAATAAGTCATTGGATTTTTGTGTCATTTACTCCTCATTTGTTGGGTTATCCACAATATTGTCCAGCTTGGCTAGCAAAATCAATATATCCGGAAGGAACGTTGTCGCTTGCATCGACGTGAGAGAGTTTGCTGCACGTAACGACATCTCCGCCATAAAAGAGGCGAGAAGGCATGTGGTGGAATATATTGCTGAATCTAAAATTGCATACGAAATACTAAACATAATCCTGGATCGGCAAAACACGACCCTACACCTTTTTGTCGACGGATTTGGGGAGCTGCCGAGAGAACAAATAACAGAAAGTCAGAGATTTTGGTTCAAAGCAAAGCAGCAGTTCCCCAATGCAACGTTCTACATGTTTTCCAGACCAGAAAGGCTCGTTGACATCGGTGACGCCAAGCGAACAGTCACTTACCACGTCCGTCCATTCACCACATGCGATTACATCGAGTTTCTGGTGAAACTATGGAAACACAAGTGGCCATATACTAACACCACTAACCTCAAGGCAATTGCGGCTGAAAATTTGAAACAACTAACAAATATTCTGAGAGATGATAATGAGCTAATAGCCGCTCAAATTTTCCTACAAAATCTCATCATGTCAAAATACCATAAACTGTACAGGTTTAACACGACACCTCAGGAAGTTGAAGCATTTAAACGCTCCAGTTTCGAGGTATACACACCATTCATCAGAGCATTTATAGGCGAGGCGCTCAGGAACGCAAGAGGCAACGACGACAACAATTACTTTTGGCATGCAGTATCAGACTTGTTTCCAGAAATCCAACTTCCATTTTTGCAAAATACAAACAGCGCCAGCATAGCCGATGCAAAAGCAAATTTGCTGAAGCTCAGGAAGGGTCGGACACATCACTTCCTACGGAAGATCATTGAAGAATACTGCGTAGCTGAAATGTTCATTAAACTTATCCACGGTCTCAACGTAATTCCTGTGAATACGCAACCTAATGGGACATTAGTCAAGTCGATGTACACGACAATTTTTCGGACTAGGTCGCACAACGATGGAGACCGTTTCAACTGCTTGAGTTTAGAAAATCCTATTCGAGAAATTAAGTGTTTCGCTAACTCCGGAACCATAAACATGATGAATTACAACATGAACTGTTACTTGGCAGCGACGTTTGACCATGATGCCATTACACAATTTGTTGAATGCATTGAACCCCAGTACTTGTACGAGATGTTACACGCATGCCTCTTTCAGGACTTCCGGAATATTATGGTCGCATTACTGAACATACTTTCGAGCATGTCCGGTAATGAGCGACTTGGCTATAAATTCTACGTGGGAGGGAGTGGAAATTATTACAAATTAATATTGGCATCCACCTTGTATTCCACTTTTGATATGACTGTCACTTTATGCAACTTCTTCACAAATGTCTTGAGGTTGGATTGGCAACACATACTTCCGAAAATTCCAAAAAAGTATCTCACCATCTGGCACATTACGGTAATGAATGGAGATCTGCAAATGTTTCGGCACTTCCGGCCCGACAACCTTAGGCTTCTGAAAGATCGCGGCATTCTGCATACCTGTGTATCCGGAAGCATCAATGACTCATGGAACACAATCAAAGGGAAAACAAAAATTATAAAGCAGCTAACACGGGAGCACAAATCACTTGCGAATGAAGTTTGGAACAAGTTTCCGCCACTGCACTGCAGCAAGATTCACGTTGAGCTAATCAAAGCCTTGTATGATGGAGGTGCCGACATTACTGCAACAAGTGCCACCACAATGAACAACATTGTCCATGCTGCAAGCGAGTATATGCCGGCAGACCAGTTTCATGAACTGGTGCTCTACATAATCAATACATGCAAGGAATACAAGTTGTTCTCCCTAACCAACACGAATGGAAAGACCGCTACGCATCAAGCACTAATCAATGTCCCAAATTTAAAACTTGCAACACTGCAGGCCATACTTGATATTCAGACCATCGACCTGTACTCCATAACCAGACACGAGGAAAACTCAATATTCTTCGAAGATACCAGTAAGCAAAGCAGAGAGGTGAAACGGTATATACATGAACGAGGCATGGAGTATTTCCTGAGGAAAAAGGAATCCGACTTTCTCCTTGACGTCGTTACAAAAGCTGGAAACGGAAAGGTAGTTTCTGCGCTGATACACTCGGACAAGTCAACTTCATTCGGATGTCCGGGATCCGGAAACACATTGATTCATGTATCTGCCATGTTTCATTCGCCGGAAGAGTTCGAGCATCATGTTCGATACTTTCTTGAGCTCGGACGCAAGACGACGTTCAATTTAAAGAACAAGGACGGCTACACTCCTTTGCACCTAGCATTACTTCACATGGATGTAACCTTGGGAACGTTAAGAATCGTCCGAGATGCGGGGATTGATATCTGGACTGCCACAGGTACAGGATGCACAATTCTAGAAACAGCAGAGAAATATAACAGGAGTAACCAACTGTTGGAAGCGCTGAAGGAAATTGAAGACAGTTTCAATTCAAACCAGGAGGTAAGAGTTGACCATAATTGGATGGAAGATGATACCAGAGAAAATTACGACGAATCTATGGAATTATGGCAGAAGGAATTAATGACCAAAGTACTTGTTTTGAGGACGGTCGAGTTACGATGCGATGTAAAACTAATGGCTGCTTTGGAGGCGAAGGGAATACTTGCAGAAAATGAATTGGAGAGAATTGTGAGTGCAATTTATAATACGGTAAAGTTATTTGATTAATATATGTTGTATGGCATTTTATTGAAATACGTACGTATTGGTTTCAGAAATCCGCTCCAGAGAATCAAATGAAGTTAAATCTTTTAAACGAACAGGTCAAGCAAAAACCACGGAATCATTTCTTCTTGCTTGCTAAAGCACTTCTGGACTCTGGAAATGAAGCTGCCTCAACAGTTCTTATGGACGGTGTTCCACTCCCGAAATTTTTTGAGATGAAGTTGGACGTCATGGGAGTATTCCGACGGCTCAGGGAACTTTTGCACGAAGAGGAAATGACTGGGATTATGGCAAGACTAAAAGCATCATTTACGGCGGCCCAGTATATCGACCTATGTGATTTAGCGTTATCCCCACATAAAAGAACCAAACTAATCCATGACACTATTCCCAAATACGGACAAAATTACATACCCAGATTATTGTCGAATCGCGTCCACATAAATCCCAAGATTTTCAAGTTGAAATGTACCGACGTTTTTGTCTTCAAATGGATCAGTCAAGCCGAATTGACTGAGCTAGCCAATCCATTTACCTGTGACGTATCCAGTAACCAGATGTTACAAATCACAACACGATTTATCTTCTTGGAGCATCAGGACGACTGGAACGACATTCGAAACGTTTCCAGGGCTGCGGTGCATTTAGTCAAGTATGATGCGGATAGCAAAACGTACGTTCTAGAAGAAACCTATGGATTTTCGAAGCACTTGACTCAATTTACCAGCCATTCAGAAGACGACGCAAGCCGGTTCAAAACTGAAGACCAACTCCTTGACACCGTCAAACGAACTAATGCATCGGCCGTTCTCATTTGTGACACAACCGGTAATGGGAAATCAACTCTGCTCGCCAGTCTCGCAAGCAAAACCACAAGAAGATATTCCAACAAAATCGTTGGATTCATTCATCTGCCGCATTTTTTGAGCCGATTCACAAGCTTCTCGATGGAAACGAAAGCAAATACCTACATTACGAAGAAGCTACTCCTGGACTACATCTGCCCTACTCCATTTGGTCAGGAGGTTTTGGACGCTCTGTTTGTTGGGGGAAAGATTCACATGGAGTTTTTCATCGACGGATTTGACGAGGTGATACCAATCTTTAAGGTGCCTGCAAAGTGGATACTGACTACCATGGCAACTGGGTTCCCCAACACCAGAATTTACGTCACCTCAACACCAAACCATAGACATGAGTTGGAGTCGTCGTTGCGGGTAATTGCCTATGATCCGGCGCCATTCACGAGGGAGAATCAGATTCAATTCCTGGCCTCCTATTGGAGAGAGAAAGACGGTCTATCACATCCACTGAAACTAAAAACCTTGGCAACATTTTGTATGGATAACTTCAACAATCTGTTGAAAGAAAACCATAGTGGTTTGCTGGCAAGCCCAATTGAATTACGAATCCTTGCCGAGTTGTACACAAGCATTTCCAGGAAATACTCCCAATCAATGGACGAGACGAGACCTGAAGATTTGTTCACATTTGAGGCATCAAATCTAGAGATATATCAGCATTACATGAACCTGCACCTCGCAAAGCTGGAAACCCCTGCAAAATTCCAAGAGAACGGTATACTTCCAATGATTGAATCAGCAATCAAAGTTGTTGAGGCTGTAGTCGGTGACTATAGCTGTGCATACGAATCCAATGACGTCAAAAACTTCCACACTTGGACCGCTCTCAAACTAATATTTCCCGAAATTGCTGATCTTTTCGCCCGGGAGTTCGAAGTTGACAAACGCATGAGTGCCTTCAAATATTTGCGCCACGGCATCCTCCTCCAGCAAAGCATAGGGTCTTATGAATCCGTTGAATTTACGCATAGGATATTAGCAGAATTCATGGCGGCTGATTTTTTCTCTCGTATCATTACTGATAACTGTCAGTACTCAGGGATACCTCAGAACTTCCGTGAAATTGGATTTCGGTTTCTGCTTGAAAATGTGCTGAGCACAAAGTTGACGAGACAAGCTTTCACCGTAAATCAAGAAACTATCCTGAACGACTGTTCCCTTCCACTGTATGCATTTAAATATTCCGGTGTTGTCAGATTCATGAACATGATCCTTAAAAATCAATCCCTGGACATCCTGGACGCTGTGCCTAAGCTGCAAGGAATCTTCGTAAATCTGATCACAGCAGATAAGCTTTATGAAATCCTCAACGCTTGTTGCTCAACAAACTACACCAATATATTTGCCATCATTAGGAAGGTCCTCACAGCTGTCAAAGCGCATGCACTTCATTTGCACAAAATGCATCTCCTGGCAAAGGAACCTGAGTCCAACTGGGAGCATCACAGCCGTGCCCTGTCGCTTATTTATTTGGCTACCAAGTACTCCAACGTGGCCTTGGTAGAGGACATTTTCCATCTATTCCGAAAAGTATTCAAACACAACTTGGTGGACATTTGCGAGGTCATACCGGAGGACTACGTAACACCATTGCACGCTGCCGTCATTACAGGAGATGTTTCAATGGCGAAGTATTTCGTCAAAAAGATTACCCTTGAAAACCGAGGCTTAATCCACGCATGCGTCGAGTACAGTCAAAGCGATAATCCAGAAACGATTTCACACAAACTTGAAATTTGCAAATTTTTGCTCAGTCGCAACAAGCATCTTCTCTACAAAAAGAACAGCAAAGGCCAAGAGACAGACGGGATATTGACGTCCAAGCGGATCCACCTGGACATGATCATGTTTCTGATAAGAGAAGGTGCAAATGTACACTCAACGGATAAAAATGGCAACAGCATTGCATTCACAGCAGCTACCTATATGTCACCAGCAGACTACCATTCCCTGGTCAACTTTCTCATAAAGCAGTGCAAGGCTGATGGGCTTTTCAAACCGGGCAAATCTTGCTACCAACATCCGGCCCATGAAATTCTAAGGCGGGCAAAAAGGCTTCAACCGGAGACATTCCAATTGATACTGAGCGCTTCCGGGGTAGAGCTGAACGACTGTGACGACAACGGTAACAACCTGCTTCTGTGTGCAGTGGAGCAGAATATGAGTGTGGATTTCATACAACACATCGTTGCATTGGGTGGCGACTACACGGCAAAAAACGAAATGGGTCGAGGGGTCATTCACTTGGCAGCTGAATCAGGAAATAAAAGTGTGTTCCGGTATTTTGTCGGGATGGGCATTCTCGTGGACGAGGTCGACAATGAAGGCAAAGTTCCGCTGCTTTTGGCGTCACATAATTTGGAAATGATTCAGTATCTTTTGGAGGAAGGAGCTGATATTTACAACACGGACAGGTTTGGAAACACCATCATCCATCTGTCTGGGTTGGTTATGCCCAAGGCTCTATGGATACAACTCCTCAACTACTTTGTAACCAATCAGAAACAAGTGCTGGTGCATTTTTTAAATCAAGCCAATTCGGACGGACTAACACCACTCCATGTGCGTATGTACTCTGAGGAGGCACTGGACGAAACGTCGCTGGAAATCATATTGGGTCTCCCCGATATTGATGTAAATGCTGAAGACATCAAGGGAAACAACTTACTCATGTTAGCGGTTTCCAGAAACCTGGACGTGAAACTGTTGACAATTTTGGTGGAACATGGGGCGGAGTACACACATTTGAACAAGAAGGGTGAGAGCGCATTGCATTTAGCGGCACAAGAAGCAAACGTTGATAATGTGAAGTACTTTGCATCTCTGGGGATGGATGTGGATCAAATGGATGGACAAGGTTCCACTGCGTTGGATGTGGCGGCGGATTTGTTGAGGCGCTATGCAATGTACAATTTTCAGGATAAAATTCAAATTATTCAAGAAATTATTGACTGTCTACAGCAAAGACATGGAGATGATTCTTCAGTGTGATTTATTGGGAATATGCTGAATCATACAATTGTTTTTTGCTATTAATTCCAACTTTAAATATGCAACTAGTATGAACCTACTAATTAGGTTGGCATTATTTATCATTTAGTTTAGGATATAACTATAATTAAACAATTGAAAATTGTGGATTACATTGTACTAAATATAGAAGATGACATCAAAATAACAAATAAAATATGTATTTCATACGGAGAGGTAAAGAAATTTCAAAGAGATAAATGTATTTGCATTAGCCGTCCATGTTTCTGAATAATATGGGAATGCCTCCAAAATGCCTATTTGTTTGATAAACTCTAACACGGTAGAATATAATGGCGGCAGCTAGGGCAGCTGCAAGGGTAACTATTGACCCAATTACGATACCATAAAACAGGGAGCTTACTGAAGATTGCTGGGAAGGCAATGTTTTTGAGTTATCGTTCTGTTTTTCACCTGATACACGATTGACAAATGCAGACGCTTCCGAAATTCCACCTGACATTGTCGCAACTGATTCTACGGTATTTGGGGTCACGTGGGACGAAGATTTTGGGCCATCTTCTGCATTCTTCCCAATTTCCTCTTCCGTATCGTCAATGTCAACGTGCGAAACCAAAACATCCCCATGTATCCTTAAAAATTTCACCTCCTGCAATGCTTGTCGATACACAAAAGCCCCAACAGTTACATCATTCACCTTGAACAACAATATTTTCTCCTCGAAAATAATTTCTAGCTTAAAAGGTTGTTCCGGCCTAAATTGAAACAGCTCTTCACTTCTCTCCCGAATTTCCGCACCCCAGCCATGTACCGTAGAAAAGGAATTCCAAACCAAAATGTTTTTGTCTGAATGCCGGTTCAGCCGTGGATTGAAATGCAGAAAAATAGAGCCAGCAGCTGGCTGCTCACATAGGTCAACAAAGAAAGTGGTCGCATCTGGAAGCAGTTGTCCCGTAATAGTAATTTTTGATCCAGGATGAAGGAGGTTGTTTATTACTTCCATGTGCCTTAATTTCTATAACAAATTATGTAAGTAATCGCATAGTATATGTAAGCATATTTTCTACATAGTATTTCCGGCATAGTGTCCTAATATGGCACATAATTTTACCCAATTAGTATAAAAATCCTGGCCCGGCAAAGATACGTCTTGCGTCGTTTTATCTGTACAAAATACACAGGTAATTAAAAAAAAACAAGCCAAACAAACCATCCAAGTATAAAGCCGTGAGAATATTAAAAATTTATATTTTGATTACCTCTGCAAACAAGAATATTTATATTTGAGCAGATGTGTTCCCTTCCACATAACGGAAATCGTGCCCAATGACCGTTGAGCTCACTCCAAGCATTTCCAATACTACTCGCCTTTATTGGTGAATTACTGCCATGTGCTCTGCACATGTCGTCAATGTCCGACAGATTGCAGTAAGCGACGTATCCATTTCCATAACCTGCCCCATCCGCCCATTCCAAATGACCGGCAACAACTGCATACGTGTAGATGGTATCATTCTGGAGATCTGTCCCACCGCCTAGCGTGGAAACAACTTTGTATTCACTGTCAGCGTTATTTGCGCCACCAGGAAATGTCAAAATTTGAAATTTGTCCATCAGCCTATGTTCTTGGTGGAAAATAGCAACGCAGCATACATTTTGAGCAAGCATGTACTTGCCAATGAGAAGCTGGCCTTGCAGAAATGCTCGACATGGATACAATGGAGTCTTTCCATCTATATCAACAAAGCCAAAGTGTTCCAAATTATTTTTGTCGGCCGCTGTGAACTTCTCGATAGGGATCCACCTGTGACGGAAACAACCCTGGCATTGGTACATCTCATTTATGTTGTCGCCGTCCAAGACGCTTAGACCAGCAGTCACCTGATGACCGCATCTCGTCACTTGTTCGTCCTTCGGCCAACCACCGTGGTTACAAGATTCACATGCATCGTGCATTTGGCTTGCGTAGTCATAAATGCGTCCGACCTGGCTACCCTCTTGCTTTCCTGGAGACTTGGTGCAATTTGAGTATGAAATGTATTCATCCCGGTCCGGTCGCTGATGTTCGTGACCTAAACACAGGTTATGTCCTAGCTCATGAACCATTGTCTTCATGTTTCGACAGGCTCCCCCAAATCTTGCAAATTGATATGCTCCGTGCATACACACGCTCCCAAATCCACAAATGCTATTGTCTACTTCAATGCTGGTGTAGTATTGATCACCTTGTTTGAATGGCTCGAATCGGATGCAGGTTTTCTTATGGTACTCTTCAACGGCGAGATAAAATTGCTTCCTGTCAGAGTCTTCCAGGCTTGAGTTTAGACGATACTTGACCACTCCATTCCTCCATCTGGGTGCTGATGCCTGGTCAGTGGTAACTCCAAGCCACTCTTCAGGTGTGGAACATGTGTAGCCTAAAGATGTATCCAGAAGTGCACATACAGTGCAGAAAATGAACAATATTTCCGAAAGCATCTTGTGAGTATACCAAATCAACTGAAAACATTCACAGTTGTTCTCAACTTTAAGATACTCTTAGTATTCAAGGAGACTACTCATTCAAACTGCGACTGAAAGTACTACTGCTGCGTGGACAAAACACATTAGGAATAAACCCAAGGGCAATGTTAAGTTGGGAAGCACTATCCCCTTTTGAGAGCTTTCATTCGCAATACACAGGAAATTCTTAGATTATTCGAAGACGAAATTGTCTTTGACTCGAATCACAAATGTTGATTGAATTATGATTTATTGAAAGAGCTTTCGAGTCCTTCATGTGCCCGTATAGTATGCCACACTAAACAACTCACTTCTCCCAAACTATATCCCATATGTCATTTCATTTATTCAAGGTAAAAGAAACCAATTGTATCTTATCTTCCAACAAAACCATTTTTACCAAGTAGCACTGCCATTTACTCCGTAGGGAATTCACACTCCCCCGAGTAAATAAATCCACCATAAGAGCAGACTGATAGTAAATAGTAATTCAGAGTTTATTCCAAAGAAAAGCAAAAAGATGAGCGTAATTTGTTATCAACAGCATAGCGTACTACGAATGCAGGGAATTGAACATGATAACATGAAATCATTCCGCTATCATTCCATACGGCCTAGCCCCACCATCAATTCTCCAGTGAGAGCATGAACTTTGCTCGTCTCCACGTATTTCACATGATAAATGAAATGAAATAATAACAACTGCTGTGGAGTGTTCATTTACTAAATTAAGTAATCAGAAATGTTTTTCATGGCGGTAGGTACAGCAGTCCGTGACGTCATTGCGCTTGACATTCATAAGTACATGAAATACGAATCTTTTGCTTCAATGCACAATATGCATGTACAGATGCAATTGACCGCAGATGATTACGCATCAAATAAGTTATCAAGGTAACTTTTATAAATTGAGGTAGATATTTTTCAACTAAAATAAATCCGTAGATCGTTTTGAAATTAACGAAGCATTCTTGGAAACTAACTACACTAGTCATTGAAGATCACGTACTCCTATGCATATCAAAAAACAAACCGAGCCACAAATGTGGGTTTACCGCAAAACGAATTAGAGTGGCACCCTAACCAGAAAATTCATTGAATTAAGATCTTATCCCGCGGATTTTTTTCACAGAATTAATACCTTCTTCAGCGAATTGGAGTGCACACCGAATCGCTTCACTCACTCAATGACCGATATTTCCTTTGAAACGATGAAAACTGATATTTCACCGAATCACATGATAATGTATGGTTAAAGGGAACTCCTATAACATGGTAAGTGTAATTTTTTATCACAAATTTCATGGAAATATCTAAATTTCAAGAAAATGGATTCCAAGCTCTTTTTAGATTTGTAAACTTGCGGAAACGTATTCATATTGGTCAAAAATTGATAATTTGTAAGTAATGCAAACATGTAGCCACCCGCATTCTGATCCTTCCAAGTAAATGGTCCTTGTACCCTATCGCCAGTTTATTGGTTTTCGGCGATCAGAGTTGATGCAGAGATTTTTGACTTAACAGTTACATAGGTCTGAGCTGGTCAAATTTGAGATTTTATCAGAGTTTAAAGCATAATTTATTTTTTTCGACGCCATACATCGTTTATGATAACAGCATGAAGAATTGTGAATTTGGAAAGTTTCTACTTTTGATCACGTTACCGTGTTTTCTGGAACACTGTCGTTGCTACGACTTCGATCAGGACAACTTCGTTGTTTCCTTCAGCCCGTATGTCAAGATGCCGGACGAGCTGGATAAAATACCAGGTTTCGATACATATACCAAAGCAAACGTAAAAACCGGTTTGGAAGTCGTTTCTCGGAAATTTTCCAGAGTTGTTACCACTGGGATATTCACCTACAACCGTAACTAGTTATATTCAGAAATTACACATGTGGATGAAATTGTTATACGTATTATGTTCTAGAATAATTAGTTAATGATATTACTTTGTAAATTCCAGTTGGTTACATTAAAGGTTTTACGTACAACCATGGCAGTCTTGGAGTCGTTTACACTGCCGAGGCTGCGGCCTTGATAAATCGAGAGCGGAACAATAAAACCATCCGAGTTACGTTAGGACTTACATGCTCTTGCGCTTTCGATTCTGCTGATGCAATTGAAGAGGAGATTTCTGTGGCATTGGAAGCCATTCAAATTTCAAACAGAATATTTCCGGGCACGGTGGAGGATCTACTCATATACGGAGACCCAACCAATGAAACACTGTCACAACAAAAGCTGGAATTACTGACGACGCTTCGCGGAAATGCGTCTCAACTTAATGTCAGGTTGGGTGCGTCAAACCTTTGCATTATCCCAGAGTCGTCAAACTACACAACACTAGTTGAGATTAACAAGGCCATTATAATGGAAGCAGACTTTGTACTTTGCAACGCTTTGGCGCCTGATGCATTACAACACTTGGATTCAAAGCTAGTGTTTCAGTATTTGGGTTACAATTTGCTACAGCGGAGAGACACAGTTTTGAAAATAAAACCGGATGCTGAGCTGTGGTTCAGGACAGGATGGCCAAGCGGCAGATGGGAAACTGCTCAATCCGTAAAGAGGCAACAGATCTACTGGGAAGTAGTTAACAACTGGGCGGCATCTAACAATATTACTGTAATTATGATAGAAGCCTTTAATATGCCTTATCGTTCATCCGGCCATTTCGGTGGGCCATATGCCGGCTGGTGGAAGTTAACCAACAATTCGTTAATCAATACGGTTGACGGCTATGTGGAAAAATCTACAGGTAACTGATTTTGCACCCTCATTGGCAGCAGTCGGAATTATTACAATGACCGTTTCTTTCATTTCCAACCCCACTTAGGTATAAGAGGATTAGGAGTGCCTATTGCTGCAGAAACGTCATCAACTGCGTTCCAAGTCGAGGATAGAATCACAACAGCTGCCTCAATTTCAACATCGATATCCGGCGTATCTTTCCCGACGGAACCACCAGGATCACGTCAGCATCATGGTAAGTATGATCAGAATTTCCATAATCGGTCAATGCATGTACGTGCAAGTAATTTATTAGCCATAAAATATTACTAAGACGGTGGCAGTGACGGCGCAACATCCGAACTGGGCGCGGCAACATTAGTCAGTATAATAATTTGGACCATTGCGGTTTTACTTGCGGCTACCGCATTAGTGGTGATCGCATTTCGTCGTAGGAGGGTGCCTGAAAATAGAACAAATGACTTCAAACTGGTCGACTTCTTTTACGGAAGCACTGTCGACAATAATGGAACCGGTAATATGTCAACGCCGTTGGATAATGCGCTTAGCATTCCTTATGATATGTCGTACGAAATTCCAAAAGAGAAACTGAAAATAGGTAGATATGTAAATTACAAACAAATGAACACTTACAAAATATTTGGTGATTACCAATCCATCGCTTCACATTTTTAGAGCACGATAAGTCACTTGGGGAAGGGCAATTTGGGCGCGTGGTTACGGCTACAATTACACTGGACGATGGTGAGATAGCGGTAGCACTCAAAATGACAAAGCGGAACTCGCCGGCAACTGCAGTCAACAACATGCTTTCTGAAATCAAAATCCTCATGTATTTGGGCATACACGAGAATATTGTTGGAATGAAGGGGGCATATACCGCAGAGCTATCAAATGCAATTGTTTATTTGGCAACGGAACTCTGCAGTTTGGGATCCTTGGAGGATTATCTAAGGAAGAAGGAAGGCCCGTCGCAGTCTGGTGTTCTGAATCGTTATGCTAATGTACTGTTATTAAATAGAAGTCCAGAAGCGGATGATGCGTTTTACGAATTGGTTCGCTGGTCTCATGAAATTGCTTGTGGAATGGAATATCTTGGAACGAAACACGTGGTTCATGCCGATCTGGCAACCAGAAATGTCCTGCTTACGTCGGAAAGGATTGCCAAGATAACTGATTTTGGATTGTCACGACGAATGTATGACTATCAAAACTACGTCAAGACGAAACAGGAGCCACTTCCCTGGCGATGGATGGCCATTGAGTCCCTGAAGAGATGCGAGTTTTCGGAACAGAGTGACGTTTGGAGTTATGGGGTGACCCTTTGGGAAATTTTCACAAATGGTAAGTGAACGTTTGCATATTTTTGCATTCAAAGGAAGAAAATGAGTAATTTTAATGTTTTGGCGAAGGCGATACACCGTATCCTGGACTTGCTTGGACACTAGACTTTGTGAATAGATTGACAGATGGTCTACGATTAAGAAGACCGCCGTTGGCTACAGATGAAATGTATTCCATTATTTTAATTAGTCGTCTACAATTTTTATGCGAGCTACAAACCAAACCTGATATTAACAATATTTCTACTGCATCGTAGGTACTCACTTATGACTCAATGCTGGCAAGTGAATCCAAGAGACAGGATGACATTCACTGATTTAAAAGTAAGAACAGGTGACATGATGAAAAGGCTTACAGAAGCTGCTAGTACCGGAGATTCGGGAAGTGTGTGAACGGTCCTGTGCCCTGTCAAATCGAAGGCCGACTTTGAGAGTCATTGAAATTCAGAAACAAAATCATTTTATAATTTCATTTATAGCATTTTTTAAACCAACTTTAATTTAAGCCTTGAATTATATCATGGATTGTATAATCAATAGAATGCTTAAAATATGCTTACAATCATAATGTGCTGAGTTAATAAGGTCATTGTATAAAGAATAATATCAGCGGGCAACAAACATGATTTTTATGTTTTGCCGGAAGTTTATTAAAAGTATCCTTATTTTCATTAGTAGATGACATGTACTGCTATTAGTGTTGACAAATTAGTTTGGTTTTGATTGGCTCATTTTAACACATCTCGTGCCCTCCTAATGCAAACAAAATTTGCTTTCCCAATGTGGTTTAGGTGGGGATTTCGAAAATTGCCAAACAAATGATTTGACGTAGTTTACGAAAACCATTTCCCCTCACGGCAGAATCCACAGCCTTTCAATTATAACAATTTCAATTCAGTATACATAACTCAGCTAACATGCTTGTAGCAGATTAGTTTAAGAATTATTGCAGCATTATCCAAAAGAATATATTTCACAGGGGTTCCATATTGCAATCACTTGTACCATTTCAGTTACACACCTTCATACACAGCGTAATTTCAGATACGCATCAATATTCTCGATTAAAGTAGTTACGATTAAAAATAAATTGCTACAAAATCGCATTTCCGAGGTTGGGAATTTGAAAATCGAATTCTGGATATATTTATTGATATTGTGGTACCACACCAGACCGCATTATAAACGCTTCGAAGAGAGTTCTTGAGAATACATTACTATAATATAGAAATAAGTGTATTTTTACATGAAAACTGTCGTACGTTGCTGATATTGAAGGAATGTCTCCCATGCTAAATATCCATTTGATATTTTTTTGAAAGAGTGTACCAGACCGTAATGGATGTATCAACATATTCTAGCTGGACAATCCAGCTAACCACGACCACATATTATTCGGTTTTCCTTTCATATTTCCTGTCACGGAAGCCATTGGACTATATTAATAATTATTGATTAGTAATAGTAAATTTGTCAACTCGCAAATTTAGGTGCGTATGAGTTAGGTGTAGTAAAAATGTTGTATCAATTGGTTGCATATAATATTGAAGTTCTTGAAAGGAAGGTGCATCGAAAATACAGTATAACCTACGGTTCGTCCTATGTATTCAGGTCATAATAATGTGTCCGGATTTCGGAAGATGGAATCAAAATAATCGTGCAGTAGTGAATAGTTAAAATGCATTCGACAAAGCAAAATGCGCTTACAAGTTTGTCCCACATACTGTTATTACACTACTTTGGACAAACTGATTGCTTCGACTTCAGTAGGGACAAATTTGCCGTTTCTTTTTCACCATACGTGCTGCCCGACACTGAACAATATGACAGTCGAAATGTGAAAACAATGTTAGAAGTTGTGTCTCAAAAATTTTCTCGAGTTGTAACCACAGAGGTCGGAGCGCATAGTGGTAAGTATAGCACCGTTCGCCGACGTTGAACATGGGTGACATGGAATAAATTAGTGATTACGGAATCGTAATTTTACACAGATGAATACATCGAACACATCACTTATAACGAAGACAGCCTTGGAAATGTTTTCACGGCAGAACAGGCTGCCATCATAAATAAAAGACTGAAAATTAAAACTCTTGGCGTGGTAGTTGGCCTCTTCCCACACAGTTCTGAAGCCAAAATGAAAACCGAGGTTGCCGTGGCACTGGAGGCTGTTCGGAAAGCAAACTCGATCTTTCGTGAAACAGCGGAAGGAATTCTCATTTACGGTGAACCGACGAACGAAAGAGCTTCTGAGCAAACGTTAAGGTTTCTGAAGGAATTGCGCGCTAATAGCTCCGAGCTCGGTATTAGGATTGGTGCAAGAGTTTACTGCTTTAGTCATGCAGGGGCTCAGTATACCGATTGGCTATTTACCATTAATCGTAAAATTATGACAGAAGCTGAGTTTATCTTGTGTGATTTGATACCCAGTGCCAGCTTGTCGTTGCTAACTGGACCAGTGACAGAATTTAAATCATTAAGTCTCCAATTAAATCTATTCAAAAGCAGAATCAATGTTTTCAAGAACAACGCCGATGTTTGGTGTAGAATCGGCTGGCCTACTCATGATCAACCACATTCTAACGTGCGGTTTGGTCAAAAAGATTTCTGGGAGGCTGCCAATGCATGGGCCGAGACAACAAATACGACTATTGTTATGGTCGAAGCTTTCGATACGTACCAACATACAAAGTCGTCGTTGCCAGGATCGTACTCGGGATGGTGGACGCTGGTGGACAGTTCCAAAATAAACTCAATTGGCGGCTACGTGGAAAAGGCGTCAGGTAAAACTATAGCCAATGCAGTTCTTGATTGTCCTAAAAAGTTTTCGCATCGCTTGGAACGGTTTTGTTTAAAATTACCATTTGTACTTAACATGCTCACAGGGAGCAGGGCGAAGAAGCGGCCGTCACGAGGAAGCTACAAAGAGTTCTTTGCTGACTCCGGGAAGAACAATGGTAAAACTATATTCTAAATGATCTTTCTTTTGTACATGTCGTTCTCGCAAAAGTAATCATAAATTTCTTGGGGGCAGTGCGTTAGTAAGTATACGTGAGCTGGCTTCATAGATACGTGTATGCATACTTAACTGCTACACTACTAAATATCCATTGATGACCGCAGCATATAATCAGTTTATTTTCCTTGTAGCTCAGAAAGTGAGTAATCAGTCTGCTCTAGGACTACAATCTTCACCAATTTTAGTGCTGCACTCATTTGGGATTTTTGTTGGTGTCGTTGTCACTGCTTTTGCATGTGTTCTATGTGTAGCTTGCACTCGTAGACAAAGCAACAAGAGGAAGTCCTTGACTACCAACCACAAAACACAAAAGTCATATCCAACAAAATTCACTTCATACGGAACGGAAATTGAAACTGTTATTAACTGTCCATATGATTCAACGTACGAAATATCAAAGGACAGTATCATGATTGGTGAATTAAATCTATTGACATTCGAACATTGGTTCATACTCAAATCTCAGTAGTAATGAAGTATTTTCTATTAATGTTCCTAGATAGAGACAAGCTCCTTGGTAGGGGACAATTCGGTTTAGTGTTCCAGGCAGTAATCAAATGTGACCCAGAAGAAATTGCCGTAGCTCTAAAAATGACAAGAGAAGACGTTCCATCGGTTGACATTAGCAGTCTAATTTCAGAAATAAAAATTCTTGCGTACTTGGGAAGGCATAAGAACATTGTTGCACTGGTTGGCGCTTACACTGCTGAACAGGATGATGGAATTTTGTACCTGGCCTTGGAACTGTGCACCTTAGGATCCTTACAGGGTTACCTGAGGACACAAATGGCGTCAGACAACGCTAGTGGGTACTACCCGTTTCCCGAACAAGGCGCTGTTGTGAACGATGACTTTCTAGACATGGTTCGCTGGTCCTACGAAATTGCAAGTGGGATGGCCCATGTTGCAAGTAAACATGTTTATCACGGAGACCTGGCGACACGAAATATTCTTCTGACGTCAGACAAAAGTGCAAAAATTACTGACTTTGGTTTGTCCCGTAAATTATATGACTATCAGAACTACATTAAAACAAAACAAGAACCATTGCCTTGGCGTTGGATGGCTATTGAGTGCTTACGAAGGGCCGAGTTTTCCACACAGTCGGATGTTTGGAGTTACGGCGTAACGCTTTGGGAAATTTTTTCAAAAGGTGAATTCCATTGACAAATTTGTGAAATATGTTGTCAAATTAAAGTCTGTAGCAACTCATTTCTAAATTATTTGGTTCAGGTGATATTCCGTATCCTGGTTTGGCGTGGAATCTTGATTTTGTGAAACGATTATTAAATGGATTAAGACTTGATTGTCCACAGTTTGCGTCGAGAGACATGTAATGTCATGATTTTGGTTAACATATTTGGTAGATGTATGCACAGGTTTAATTGCTTGTTGGGATATGTTCTGGTGTCACTTCCGAACAGATACGTCATAATGACACAGTGCTGGCATGGTAATCCACAGGACAGGTTCACATTCGCTGAACTGAAGAGAAGGACTGAAGACATTTTTGAGAATATAGTTGAGGCCCGGAAACGAATGAAATCATGAAACCAATCAGTTCGTTAGATACGTAGATACGTTTCATATAGCTATGGTAATAAATAAATAAAGAGTCGCTGAATGTATCCATAACTCGGGCGGATGCAAATCTTCAGTACAAAACGTGAAATCTGAAGTACAGAACGAAAGTGCAATTCATCAATGGGGCACTCATTTCACCTTCCAATGCGCATTTCCAACACGTTTAGATCAACTTCCCCGGAGTCTGGGATCGCAATGTCAGTAGAAAACTTTAGTTTGCCCTTCCACCATGCCAAATTTGAACCGATTGGGTCAACTTAGAGCGGACCAATCGTGTTAACAGTCGTACAGACACACATACAAACAATGTAATAACAGTAACTACGTTTTAAGCGTTTCATGCTTATGTTAGTTAATAATCTGATAAAATCCAGATTCCAAGCAAATCGGAAACAGCATAGGCATTCTACATGCTCCGTTACTTGTTGCTTACCAACATAATTGCTGTGGTAATGAAAACTTCAACTAATTAATTAGCAATCAGCGAGTTTTGTCTCCAGACTGATTGCTGCTAATATTTGCTTAACTACTTTCGAAGAATTTACAGATTTGTGCTAGCTTGAATAAGTGATGCATAATTAATAAGGTTATCCCACTTTATTACTGTTTTACTACGAATCAGAGCTGGTTTCGACACCATAACTAATAATTCGACGAATTTAATTTGATATTATCCGCAATTACCGAATGTGACTTAAAACATCTCCAGTAAGGCTAGGATGTAAGGTTATTAAGTCATAATCGGGTTCTCAAGATGCTTCAGATGCAAGACAAAGTAACATGAAACTTGTAGAATATCCATATATTCTAATCTAAAATATTATGATATTTCTATTAGTTTTAATTAAGTAAATTCAGAAGTCTTGTTATCTCGATGTCTTTACCGTCACTCACAATCAGTCGCACAGTCAATTATCAATAATTCCGTAAACTGATAAAGCATGACTCTCTACATCGAACATGAATGTATAATGCCACCTTAACTCTCTGTCCTCTTCCTGATTCTCATCAGACCAACTTTACTCTTTGCTCATGCAACTTCTAATAAATCTTGTACTTACAATTGGCAAAGCTCTCACTCATAGCAAGCCCCACTCACATTATTGCTTACACTACTCGGTCATCATATACTACAAAACTCACCTCAAGTGTCAGAGTAGTCGCATGATTACAGGATATTGAAAATGAAAACCAAATCCCTTTGCTAGCACGCATGTTTATTTAAGGCTCGATTGGGCTCTCGGTTCCAGTTTTTCAACATACCGGAATCCAGCCGTGTCATTACAAGTATATTTAACGGATTTGGCTGACCAACAAATTGACTCCAATTCTGCGATATAGATCGGAAAACTGATAGCACAGAAACTAAGAATTCCAGCAACAGAATTGGGAGTAGAGCAATGGTCCTTGCATGAACTATGTAGTTCATTGGAAAGATTATCAGTTTCAATAAGGTTTCCTGACTAAATCCGTCGTTCCACATTTCTCGTTAAAGTTATCATAGCATTCATCAAGTAACCAGTAGCCAAACAGCGATGCATTGCATGCCGAAAACCAATGCATACCAAACAATGTGAGGAATGGCGTTATCAGAGTGGCAGGCAACACTTCATATACAAATAATATGTTGATTTTCTCAAAAGTGTTTAACTGGTGCTTTTTGTTTGAGTGTGAGTACTTGATCCCTAGACACTTTGTCATACGGAGATGACCATCAATGTACAGCTTGAGTTCCAAGGCGTGCATTATGAAGACGCTGCGAAAGGAAATGAAAGCGCCCAGCAAAACCACATACCAGCCCATGATTAGCTCGTCGAAAAGAGATGGACATTTGTCGGATTCGTTTTTACAATTGGACAGGTTCTTTTGATATCGTTGTATTATCAACACAGCGAGAAATGTGATTCCCAGATACTGTTGAGCTATTAATTTCCGCCTTGCCGACGTCAATTTGGTGACATTAGCTATCCTAATGGAACGTGGTGTTTTATCCCATTTGAGAATATTGTGAAGTGTTGGTTCCGCCAGACGAAATAGTACCGAAAAGTACAAAAATTTCTTCAAAAGAAGCATGCTGAAAATAGTGAAAGTTCCGAAATGAGTTTTTGAAGAGGGTGCATCTTCTACCAGGAAATTAGTGATTAAAATACCGCATACAAGTCACGCACTACATCATTTAGGGCCTTTGCACTAGCGCTTGTGTATTAGAAAATATTTCAAATTGTCCACACGTACACACCAAATATTTATCAAAACGTCAGTATTATGCTGCACTTGACGTCAGAAACGAAGCACGTCTACCATTTCCTCATATCATAACTGATGCAGAATTTAGTGGAAAATGTTGGAAACAGTTGCAAGGTGGTAATTATTTGTCACTGCATTTCCGTTTTAGTGACAAATGCATGCGCAAGGTGAAAAGCGTAGCATGAAGTGGACAACTGGGTATCTGTGCAGTGCCATTTGCTATTTTATATTTATACAGAGAATGTCAAACAAACACAAAATTCAATTCACCAATGTGTCAGCAATGACGTCAGTTGAAATGTGAAATTAGAAGCTCCAAATGTATGCATTTCCAACGATAAAAGCAGTTACATGATTTGATATAAATGTTCCCCAATGGTGATTGTATTCATTGGATTTCGTTAAGAGGTGGAGGACTTTGAAACATAGTAAATGGAATGATAACAGTTTTTATAAATTGCATCCGACCTCAGGTTGACAATGTTGATTAGATAACCGCACATAATATCAGGTCGACAGAATAATATGCCTTTGTATAGGAAACTACTAGATGTGGTACATATAATTATATATGTTTATCTATCCTATGAAACAACCTATTAACTAGTATTCATGTTAATTGAAGGGAAGTAGACCATTCGCTTGGTAAGCCCTCAAACCTAGAGCAGGCTTGGCTATTTTTTGCAGTTTTTTAACTATTGAAGATATATATAATATTTCAAAGAATATGAATCATATAGTTTCCATCAGACTTGTATATAGTTTCAAATCTCAACGGTAATGCAACAGAACAGAAAGAGTGCTTACCGTATATTATTTTTCTGTCAAACTTTATTAGGTGTTTGGCATATAGACTTTTCATATGCAGTTCTTTATTCATCGATGTGCACTGCTTATGTTTAAGAATAAAATCATTATATGCACCAGCGTATATAGGTTTTTAGGCTTCAGACGTGTCTTTCTATGCTACATGGCTAAACAACACCCACATAACGTGTCAGTCAGTAAATATGTCAGTAAATAATAAAGTGTGACAATATGGTAAGCCCTGTTTCTGGGTATACCTGACACCATGTAAGGCAAATGTATGTATATGTAAATACTCAATATTTTCTTGGTATTACGCAAACAAACTGATGTCCTTGTAATGGTGCTTCTTCATGTTACTATGCTAAAAATGTAATTTTTCGTTAGGAGCCTGGATTTCCCTAATTTCATTATCGCATTTCATGTGTACTTATATTCAATAGCAAACAAATCATTTGTATGAGGTTTAGATGAAAACGAACCCGCGTTTAGAAGAAATATGAACATGTTTTGCGTGCCTATGTTTAGAAAACAATATATTAAGCATGTGGGCTGCATGTATTATCAACAATTCAATGACATTTTATATCTGTGTAGCATTGAAAGTTCCTTTATTCCTTTATTAACAGCATTTAAATATAATACAAATAAAATTATTTAATTATTACGTAGTTATTACGTAGTTATGCTTTTAGTTTGTTTGTCTGTCCGTCTGTCTGTCCGTCTGTCTGTCCGTCTGTCTGTCTATCTGTTCGTGCTCTAACTTTGACATCCATTGACCGATTTTCTTGAAACTTGGCATGGAGGTTCCTCAGGGGATAGGGAAGTATGGTATTGACTTTGAGGTCAATCGGTCCACAGGGGGCGGGGTGAGGGTCACGGGAAGGTCACATGCATTTTAAATGGCAAAAATTTTTATCATTGATTCTGATAGAGAATCGAAAGGTGATCATTTTCTCTTGAAAGACTAGGGGTCAAATTGGGTCAAGACGGGGTCACATGCATTTTAAATGGCAAAAATTTTTATGATTGATTCTGATACAGAATCGAAAGGTGAATCGTCAGAGTAAGTAGTCAGAGTAAGTAGTCAGAGTAAGTAGCCAGAGTAAGTAGTACGATTGGCGATGCAGTTTACTACTTACGTTACTGCGAGCTTGTGTCTTGTATATCTATATTTTACTATAATTCACAATGTTTAGTAATCCTTCAGCTACGTATTTTCCATCGTGGTTTAACACGACTAGTTTATTTGAATCTACGCACGGATATCATGACATTCATCGATATTAGTTACCAATTTCAATGCATGTCAATTTGACTTATTTAGTTGGGCAGCCCATATAGCCGCACCATGGGCAACTACCTCCTCCGGCTCTATATCCTGCGTCAGTGTTTTCCCCCCGAAATGGTCTCTTAACATTTCCTGAACTCTAGGAATTTTGGCTCCTCCTCCAGCCAAAATGATGTCATCAACATCCTTCTTTGAAACTCGTGAAGCCTCCAATACTTTGTCCACAAGGTCCAATGTTTTCCTGAAATATCCCTCATTTAGCTCATTAAATTTCTGGCGCGTAATTAGAACAGTAGGATACCGATTTTGGAATAAACTTGTCAGATATATATTGGTATGGAATATTCCCTGATGGTCAAAACTACCCGCTTCGATAAGAGCGCTGTCACTGGTGCTCAGTAGTATCTTTGCCACCTCGGACGTCTGCTGGAGCTCCCGTATTTTTTGCCTGGACCGCTCCCTTATTACTGTCACGGTTGAGTCCTTTCGTGACATCAAGTCCATTCCGTATCGATTTTTTATTTCCTGGCAAGCAAATTGAACCAGTGCTTGATCAATGTCATCCCCTCCTAAATATTGATCAGTGTCCTGAGCCAATATATTAAATTTCCCTTCTTGGCATTCCAACAAGGTGATGCTAAGTGATCTTCCGCCGAGGTCAACGACCAGTATTTTCTTACCAATATCATACATTGGTCTAAACTTGTACGCTAGCGCCGTGGCTTCAGCTTCAGAAATGAAGCCCAGGATCTCGAGTCCGATTGGTTCCCCCGAGCGCCTCAGAACCTGTTTTTGTACATCATTGAAGTATCCGGGTACTGTCATAACGGCTTTGGTGACTGGACGTCCAATGACAGTTTCTGCGTAACCGCATAGTTCAGCAAGAATCAGTGACAAAATATCTTCAGGCAATAGCGACCAATCTGCTCCTTCGATTTTTACATTATTTGTCCCGTCGTCCTTCAGTGTAAATGCCCACTCCCACATGCGCCTGTCTAGTTTGAGCGTGGCAAGGTCTTTACCGATAATTCGCTTCAAATCAAAAATAGTGCTTTGAGGTGAATCCGTGTACGCCCATTTCGCATCAACGCCAAATGCAGGCTTATCTTTGGTCTTGAGGGAGACGAAGGTTGGAGTAACAGTTTTTCCCTTGGGATTTCTCACAACGTGAACCTCACCCATTTTGTAGAATGTTATGCAGGAGTTTGTAGCTCCAAGGTCGATACCAACAGTTACTTCTTTCTCAGAATTCAGGTTCATTTCGTTTCTTTGTTTCAATACATCGAATATGGTATTTAATGCACGTACCAGATTCAGCTTCTGTGGCTCGGTGATTCTTGGAGTAACTTGCTTGAGGATGTCTTCAGATATCACGTTATGGTGATTTCGTAATTCGTTAGCGTCGCTTCCATTCTTGAAGTTGTAAGTCTTTTTCATGTCCGCTTCGTACGATTTTCTTGCATCTGAGAGAATTTGGGGAAACCGTCCGGCTACAGGTAGTTTCTGTAAATATGATATAAATTCAACAAAGTATTACAGACATATCTTATCCAGGACAACATAATAAGTCTGATCCTAATATGTGTAAAAATATCGACTAAAAATGTAGGGCAATGGGATCAATAATAATATTAATGTCAGCAGTAACAATATGAATGTAATAACTACCACGGTAAACATTTTACGTGCAGTTTTACATTTTGGTATTGTTGACAGCTCGACTCGCAGTAAATTTGGGAATCATTCATAACCTGCAAATTCTTTCTATATACTTTTGGTTAGCAAAGGAAACTAACTTGAGCTTTCTTTGAAGACATGGCATCAATCTCTAGTGCCGCAAAGCCATGGTTAATAATTACATCACTACATGTAGGTCTATTTTGGCAGTCGTTGTCAATCATTAACTGAATCATAATGACAGTTTCTTCGCCGCCTTCTTTTAATTTGCTTGCATCCAGCTCAAACAGTCCGTCCAAAATGTTCGCTTCACAGCGTGCAGGAATCCCAAACGGATGTACTCCATCAGTAAGCGTGAAGTAGTATATGCATCCAAGAGAAAACATGTCGGCAGAGAAAGACTGGAAAAAAGCAAATAAACTTTTATTGAAATCTACCCAAATTCTGCTTACGTTTACAATGCAAATATATGAACTTTATATTTTACCAGTCGGCTATCACATTCTCCATCGTTTTTACTACTTCCGGGCCTAGACCCAAAATATTTTATCACTTCAGGCGCCATCCATCCCTGAGTTCCAAATACGGCAGAAATGGCAGTGTAACTGAGACGGTCTTCCTGGATTATCTTTGACATTCCAAAATCGGACAATTTCGTCGTCACCACTCCGCCAGAATTAATCATCAGAAGGATATTGGTGGGTTTTAAATCTCGGTGCACTATATTGTTCTGGTGCAAGTAGTGTAGTCCAGCTGTTGCTTGTTTCAATATCTCCAGCCTGGCTATTGGATACAGTTTGTTTTTAATGCATTCTTGCAGGGACGATGAGCAGAGTTGTAGGGCAATGCACACAGAGTCCTCCGATACCTCAACATGACAAAACTGGACGATGTTGTCATTTAACTGCAATGCTTTTAAGATGTTGACTTCATGGATGGCATCCTCCGCATCAACATCGTCACAGTCAATGACTTTCACAGCGACGCTTTTGCCACACCATGTCCCTCTGAACACTTTTGTCCCGCGGCATCCTCGGCCGATTAACTTGTTTCTGTCGTAAGCAATGGATCCGTTGTGCTTCATTAAACATTGGTCGTGACCTCGTTGAAGTATGACGAGCGATCCAGTTTGTTTGGTCTTCTCAAGACATTCCTTCAGGACGTCATATCCATTGATTCGAGATTGAAGAATTCTGTATAGCTCTTTTGATCTGTTTATATTTCCGCCGGGTGTTGCCTCCTGAATACAATATATTTACAAAATGAAAATACACGTGCTAATGAATATTCATTTATTGTTAAAGTTTGACTGTGCTTACGACTGCCTCAAAATCTTCCTGGCAAATTATTTCCATGGAAAGCAGGGTCGTTAGGAGGAGTGTATTACAGGTTGTATTTTGAATTAAATCAGGCAAGTTTTTGATTATATGCTTCTTTTGCCATTCTTCCATCTTGTCTTGGTGAATTTATATAATCAAAGTGAACACGTCAATAAGATTAATAAGAGTTTGTTCCAGATTTCTGGTGGATGAAGTCGGTGTGAGATGTATAAAAATGGCGGTTGGGAGGAATGAACAATGAAGTACAAAGTGATCTTTTGTTCAGCTGAGTGTTTTTCATGTGAGTTTTGCTAAAACCAACGTATGCTTGAACGTATTCGACTGACGATAATTTTATTTCAGAATTGAGCAGCAGCCGCAACGAGAACCAGTAATACCATCCTTTTATCAGTATTGCGCCTTGTATTGGAACAAATCTCGGTATTTCCACTTATCATCCCGCATGATTATTTACATACTAAACAACACCGCTTCTTATCTCTTGTTGCATATTACCGTACCTGCCGTGTCACTAATGCAGTATGTGACTCGCAATCAAATCACCAAAAGTATTAATGATATTTTTAAATAATGTGGTTCATATCTACCAACGACCCAACTGACAATTCATTGACCTTCCGCGGTCTCTACAACATTAGCTATCACAATCATAACACGTTAACGATGAGCATCATTCTCCTGATACAGATAGTAATGGTGTGCAGATTACTACGTAGCATGAGTTGACATTGGAAGCTAGATTATGTCATCATTCATATTGTCACTGTTGGAAAATCAAATGAACAATTCAAAATAGCCATACAGTCATTTATTGACCCCAAGAGGGATGGGTAATTATAAACAAAATCGGAGGGACAAGTTTTTTGGGGGCAAATGAATTTTAAAACTGCTGATGAATAAAATATATGAAAAATATGAAGTGAACTACAATTAATAACCTGACCATTATATGCATAATTTAATGCACCACATTCACATCGAGTAAAATTGCGGTAGATTATTTACTCATTCTCCATTTGTGTAAATATCTGCTATTCCAAGATTGTGAGATGCAGATATATCGTCCAGTAATTACATCAAAAACTGAATGGCCAGTTTCCAAGTAATAAGGAGTGCTTCGTACAACTTGTTTTTGTTACTTGTGGTCAATTTCCTTCATCCTGCTTTCCAGCTATTCCATAATAAACTGAAGAATGTTTACACTATCAATATAATGAGGAACATTAGTAAGTACAAATGTGGTTTTGCTAGGAATGAGTGCTTTGCACTCTGAAGATTTTGGAGTTTTTCTAGGAAAGGCTCAACATTTGAGCAAGATAAACTACAGTATATTTCCAGCTAGTTGCAAACAGAAAGAGTAAGAACAACGTTGGTTCCTTGAATGTAAACCTACCACACATTTTAGTCGCTTCGTCATAACAATCATATCAGAATGAAGTACAGCAAAGTTACTGTGCTTGAGACGCTGTTGAAACATGTATTGCTGGCGTACGTCATTCCTACTTACATGTGCTCCGAGTTTAAACAAAATCATTTCGCAGTCCAATTTTCCCCATACGTAAAGCTTCCTGACGAATCTGGTAATACGCCAAGTTTGTACTCATACACGAAAGAAAATGTGAAAACGGCGTTGAAAGTGGTGGCTGGAAGATTCGCAAAGGTCGTCACAACTGAAATTGGAGCATCCACTGGTTTGTAGCTGATTATCAAAGTAAATATTTTAAACTGCATTTAGTGATATAATGGTATTTGTATTGGATTCATAACAGACGTATACGTTAAGGAATTTACATACAACCATGCCAGCTTTGGAAATGCTTTCACTGCCGAAGCAGCCGCAATGATAAATCTTGAGAGAAATGAGACATTTGTTAGAGTTGTTATTGGACTTTACCCGCGAGCGACACTGAAAGAAATGCAAATAGAGGTGGCCACTGCATTAGAAGCTGTTGGTATGGCAAATGCAATTTTTCCAGGAACGGTAGAGGGTCTCTTATTTTTTGGTGATCCTGCAAATGCGACCGTGTTCAATCAAACACTTGGGTTTCTCAAAGAACTACGCCGCGACGATTCCCTGGCAGATATCAAGCTGGGAGCGAGGATACAATGCAGTGGATTTTCAGCCCAAGACAACAATACACTACATCAGACTTCTCATGCAATTATTAATGCTTCTGAATTTGTCATTTGTGACAGCGCACCTGCTCAAGATTTACCTCAGGAAGATGCAGCAAAGAAATTTCTACAACTTGGCTATGGCTTTCTGAAGTGGATAGATGAAGTAAGACGGTTTAAACCCAGTGTGGATGTCTGGATGAGAACACAGTGGCCAGACTCACAAGCCGAGACTGCTCACACAATCGAAAGACGCAGACAGTACTGGGATTCCGCCAATGAGTGGTCTGCAAGACAAAATGTAACCGTGTTAATGATAGAAGCCCTTGATAATCCGTTTAGATCATCCTTGAGCCCCGGTGCAAATTTGGCTGGCTGGTGGAGGCTAACGAATAATTCGTTAATTAACTCGTTAGATGGCTACGTGGAAAAAGTTGCAGGTATGTTGCTAATAAATTCTTATTGGCTGAGATTACGCACGTAATCAACGTATATATATATATAATTATGTATTTAGGATTAACGCAATCTGTGAAGACGAAGCGACTGAAAATGTTACGCCAACCGTGGACGCTACCACAAGCACAGCGCGTAAGGATATTGCATAAATGATTCAACTAATTTATCAGCAAGGCCAAATAAATGAACTAAATCTTATGTGCAGGTTTACAACTTTCAACGTTAACAGTAACTGGCATTGTAATTGGCAGTATTACCATGCTTGCATTGATCATTGTTACTACAACGATTGTGTTGAGATACAGGAAACACTGCCGTACGCCTGTTAGCAGCAAACAAGCCGTTTATAGTTCTAACCAAATGGCAAATGGAGAAAGAAGCCACAGACGCCGTGAACATGCAACAAATTTGGAAACTGCTCTTAATCGTCCCTATGATTCTAGATACGAAATACCAAAGGATAAACTTATAATTGGTGAGTTGATGCTTTATCATGCCACTTGAATATTCTCTTCTGCATACAATTCAATGAAACATTGCATTAAATTTGACCATATTTGTGCATTGTCAGAAAATGACAAACTTCTGGGATCGGGGCAATGTGGACGAGTATTTCAAGCAACTATACAGGATAGTCATGAAAATATCACCGTAGCTATCAAGATGACCAGGAATGACGTTTCAACGAGCGACGTCAATAACTTGCTTTCGGAGATAAAAATTCTGGCATATTTGGGGAAGCACGATAACGTTGTTGCAATGGTGGGCGCATATACGGCGGAGCTTGAGACTGGAGTGTTGTATCTTGTAACGGAGCTGTGTAGCTTGGGATCATTGGAGTCGTACCTCAGAACCGAATTAGTCCACAGTGGTTACATGGATGGCTACGCCCCTTTTGCAAGCATATGTGAGGGCGGAAATTTGGATAATGACTACCTGGACATGATACGTTGGTCTCATGAAATTGCTTGCGGCATGGAATTCATTGGAACAAGACATGTGGTTCATGCAGATCTCGCAACCCGAAATATTTTACTTGCCTCAAACAAAACCGCTAAAATTACCGATTTTGGGCTCTCACGGAAGTTGTATGTATATGAGCAGTACATAAAGACTAAACAAGAACCACTTCCTTGGAGGTGGATGGCCGTTGAGTCACTCAGAAGGGCGGAATTTTCGGCACAAAGCGATGTATGGAGTTACGGCGTTACACTTTGGGAGATTTTTACAAAAGGTAAATACACTGGCTTCAATACTATGTATAATAAATGTGCCCTAATTAATGAATAATTTTGGAAAGGTAATTATCTTTTGAATTTTATTAAGGCGACATTCCATATCCTGGTTTGTCATGGAACTTAAACTTTGTGAATTTGTTGGTTGGTGGGCTTATATTGGAACATCCCCCGTTTGCATCAGAGAATATGTAAGCACCACGCATCATTTATGACCTTACAATTAGTGGCGTTCCGTCATATGAATGTGTTATGTTGAACAACTTAACTTTAGATATATACTGATGAAGCAGTGCTGGCATATCCATCCTCAAGAAAGGTTGACATTCGGTGGACTAAAAGAAAGAATGGCTGTCATCTGGGAAAATGTCGTAGAAATTCGCCGGAGAAATGAGCCATCATTTAACTCCAAATAAGACTACAACGTCGATTATGTTTCCTATGATAAATAGCCACTCGTGTCTAGAATAGCAGTGATCGGAAAATAATTCACCTGTGTAAATTATTCACATAATTTTGCATATTTGCATTACCGAACCACCATTATCACTGAATGATCAATTACAGAAGTTTTACATTTCTACAAGCAATAAATTTGTAATTTCAGAATCGTATTTTGAATACTAATCAATCTCGCTGCCACTTTGTTTTTGAAATTACGAGAGATTTTATTTTGCGTTTTTCAATAACAATTCACAAATTTAGAAATTTCACACCTTATGACAACGAAACTACGTCACTCTACACTTGACTGACTAGGCGTAGAGAGTGGAAAGCTTTACTTCCTCTTGTAGCTGCTGCTGCTCCCGCCGTAGCTTGGGGATGAGGACGATCCACCGTAGGATGGAGATGATGATCCCCCATAGGACTGCTGAGATGATCCCCCGTAGGAAGGTGCGGATGAGCCATAAGACTGTTGAGCGGGCTGGGCGACGGGCACGGAACTAGGATTGGAATAGGTGATGGATGGCTGGGAGTAATGGATCTTGGGAGGATGGAATGTGATGGACGGGGCTACAAGAGAAAACGAGTTGCATATTTTACCAAGTTGTTCATTCCTTCAATTCACGCAAACATGGTAATTAGAGTTATGCCCAATATTAAGGAACCAGTTTAATTATGGTCAAATTTACATACCCATGTATTGGACGGGCTGGCTGGAGTACTGCTGATTAGGACCGGAATAGCTTTGAGATGTAGCGGGTTGAGACTGCTGCTGGTAAGACGAGCCACCGCCTCCGTAGGACATCGGGGCCGCTGACTGACCACCTCCGTATCCCTGGGGAACGGCGACAATGGCAGTGACCAACAAGGAGAGAAGAATGATCTGGAAACAAAATCAAGTAAAAATTGGGCCATATTAATTTCTGCGCTCTGGAATTTTTATATTTAATTAAAATGTTGTAAGGAATATGGTAAATTTCTGAAAATTACTTACAGGCTTCATGATGACTTCCTACAAATCTGTTACTAGTCTCAATGTTCCCCAATCGAATTCCCAAAATATGTGTGATCCTTCTGGAGTGGATGATGCGACTGTTAATTTCGCTGGAGAAATGGAATGGTTTTTATATACAAAAGTTGCTGTTGTAACTTGTTTCTACCAGCGATTAATGACAGATCTACGATGACGATCACCGATTTCTAAGCAATAATTTATTATTAGGCTACGTTTGTTTTTATGTGGTGCATTCATGTTTCTTGGTCTGTCTCGTTGATACAAGGACAATTATTTTAGAATAAAAATACACACGAGCCATGGCCAGGATATATTTATAGCTGTGAATGCTATCAGCACATTATGTTCATTTCACGTATTTGTTAGAATCGACAGTGACGATGATTATAATGTGAATGGAAATGGAAAGTGAGAGATGGAATGTGATAAGCAGCAACATCAAGTTTGTTCAGGATCAAGGGTTGAGAAGGTACAATGTCAAAACCATAATGGTACAAGATACGTATATACAGCCCAGTGTTGTCCTTTCTCCTACTAACCCATTTACCATTTTCATTGAATGGAACGGGAACGTAGCATTGGCCTTGCTTTCAATGTTGCTATCCCAGAATAGAACTCAATGCTGAGCAGTAGAGTTCTAGGGTAACTGGACAGCAGTATCAAATCTGTGCTGCTAGGCTCCTTTCACTATCGTGTACGGCGTGATCTGGTTTTGAAGGTGATGGAAATTGTTAAGTTCCCTTTTAAAAAGGAAGCATACTTGCTTAAATGAATGTTTTCCGGCTAAAAATGTCACCTTGTACTTCAGCCATGAAGTTGGCGAGACAAATAAGTTTCAGGTGACATTGTGTCTGGTCTCAGGGGTTGGTTTCCTTGTTGACGTGAAAATAGTATTGGTCTTTGGCATTGGATGATGAAAATTCCATGAGATGTTTTCAACATTTTAGCAGTTTTTTTACGAAAAATATCACGTGACGAATATCCTGAGGCACTCATGGAATGATACTGAACTTTATTCCAAATTAGCTTTGATAAAGCCTTAGGCCGCATGCATCTGATTTTCTAGTTTTATAAATAGTACGGCGTAAAATCACTTCAGCATCACAGCTCATACTCAGCTTCAAGCGACTACAACCAATTTGCTAAAGTCATTCCTCAACACTTTTCGTAAACAGTCAACATGAAAACCGTAAGTTTCCGGAATAATATAATCCCCATTTACCGAAACTTGTTTGACTCATTTTCTTTGACTTCGTTAAAATTTTAATGTTCTCTTGAATTTTTTGTTACAGTTTATCGTAATCTGTACCGTGATTGCTGCCTGCTCAGCTCGTCCCAATGGAGGATACGGCGGAGCTGACTCGAGCTATGGCGGTGGATCCATGTCGTACGGCAGCGGTGGTGGCTCCAGCTATGGAGGCGGTGGCTCTGGATATGGAGGCCAAACCATCATGATGACACCCTCCGGATCTCCCCCAGTTTACAACGTTCCCAACACGGCGTACGGAGGAAACAGCGTGACATACACTGCACCAGGAGCTTCGTATCAAGCTGCCCCAATCACCTACTCCGCCCCGGAATTGAGCTTCAGACCAGCCAATATTAACTACAACGGACAATCTGTCACTTGTAAGATTTTACATTATTTTGAATGCCCTAAAATAAGTTCCCGTTTATTTTTATATGGGTCGTATTTTAAAACGTTATTTGTTGTAATATTTCAGATGCCACGTCATCCGGACAAGGGTACGGAAATGGAGGTGGTGGATACAATATGGGAGGTGGCGGCGGTGGTTACTCCATGGGATCCTCGGGAGGATACTAAATTAGTCAACTAAATAATTAGTACCCTTTTCTGCTCAAACCAGAGAGGAAGAACGCGTTATTTCATTCTCCGTGTAAGAAATATTTTTTTAGAAATTTGCTACAGAGTTTATTTTTATACAAAAATATGGCAAGATAATTTAAGTACTACCAAGTCAATCCCAACATGTTGTGTTGATCAAGTCAATTTCGATTGGAAGTAAATATTCGATGCGCCAAGAAATTACTCATCTCTCTTAACCAGCATAACAGTTTATTGTCTCATTCCGGTACGCCAGCCCCTACTATCATAGATTCATGTTCATAATATTGTCGGGTTGTGACAGTTTCCAATATTTCACTTTCCTCTACTGCGGTTAAAATGAGAAAGAATGATGCAATAATGATGAATGCTATTGGAAGCATTTACAATTTTACTTCATTTCATAGGTTTTATTTTTAATTCTCTGAAATAATATTTTTATGAGCTCAGAATGCAACATTTTAACTTTAAATAATGAAACGGGATAATTGATGACACGCATGTCTTTGCACTTGAGCAAATATTTTGAAGATCATTTTAAAGATACATTTCGTCATAAATCATAATGACTCTTCGTTATAAATCTGAATGCTCCAACTCCAGAAGGTAGGCAATTTATCGAAGCTAGTACTACTAGTACTAATCTAAATAAATCTAATAATAACATTCCCTAGAGCTCAGGGCGTTTCAATGTGCATTTGTATATATTGAATGATTGTTAACACCATTATTGAATGTTGGAATAATGTAATAAGAAAACGGCAAAAGTAATTAAAGCGTTAATATTGAGGTTCATTAACCCATGCACCATTTCTGTACGTATAAGCAAAATGGTTTTTTGCGTACTAGTGTGGCTTGACCTCCTGCTCCAAAGAACCTGAAGCATTTCCCATCAGATTTCCAGTAAAATTTTTTATATCACCAAACGTGGACCTATCCCTTGGATCGAGACTCCAGCATCGTGTCATAATATCATAGCTGGTACATAATTATAATGGAATAATAATAACGAGTAGTGGCAAACCGTAGCTTCCATCGGAAATATTAAATGAGTTTTATCTTACATTTCCTGTGACGCAAATTGTGGGCAGTCCAACCTCAAACCATTCACAACGCTATTAGTAAAATCGACAGTCCATGACAAGCCGGGATACGGGATGTCGCCTATCAATAAGAAAATGCGAGCAATTTTTTAACCAAGTAATAATTATTTTTCTTTGCTAATATATTCAACATTTACCCATTGTGAAAATCTCCCATAAGGTAACTCCATAGCTCCAAACATCACTTTGAGCAGAAAACTCGCATCTCTTCAACGACTCGATGGCCATCCATCGCCAAGGCAAAGGTTCCTGATGAGTTTTCACATAATTCTGGTAATCGTAAATGCGACGTGATAGCCCAAAGTCAGTGATCTTTGCGGTTTTCTCTGACGTGAGCAGTACGTTCCTCGTCGCCAGGTCTGCATGGACTATATGCTTCGTTCCAATATATTCCATCCCACAAGCGATTTCATGAGACCACCTTACCATATCCTGGAAAGCCACATTCTCTTTCGCATTATGGCTCGCTGTTTCGTCCTGCAATTTTTCCATTGAGGTTGTTTCTCTATGGTTATTCCGCGTGTCCAAAAATGACTGCTTTCCTCGTAGATAATGTTCCAGTGATCCCAAGCCACAAAGTTCCGTTGCAACGTATACAATTCCATTTCTCAGTTCTGCTGTGTATGCACCACGAAGCATGACAATATTTGGATGGGTTCCCAAATATGTTAGAACCTTAATTTCCGAAAGTATGCCCTTGATTGCAATCTTTGGAGCGTCGTTCCTTGTCGTCTTTAATGCCACTTCAAGTCTTCCGTCTTTGTCTTTGATTACGGCTTTATAAACGCATCCGAATTGTCCACTTCCCAGCACCTGATGTTCCGCTGACAACGCAAACAAATGTTACAATTTAAACTTTCATTGCAAATCAGCGCTTTTACTCACCTATTTCCAAGTTTATTCTAGCAATCTCGAACGACTTGTCATATGGAACTGTGAGAGCGTTATATGTAATGTATTCGTTGCCCTTTTCGGTTGAATCCTTTCGTTCGCTTCGCCCGTCGAAAAATTCTCTAAGCTCATTCTGATCTAGTTTCCTCTGAAGCTTTCGAATCCTGAGAAACCCAAAAAGGGTGGACCCGGCCAAAAGAATTAAAAGGAATGCTCCAATTGCCCCAACCCAAATAAGTATACTCTTGTCATCATTTCGGGTATCCGAGTCACCATGCCTACTGATGGGTTTGCCGTGCTCAGTTTGAGCGTCAACCGGTGGCTTAAGTACTACAGTTTTCTGAGTGGTGGAAGTAGTTTCTTCAATATTGATATCAATTGTTATATTGTTTGTTGAGTTGTTACCTAAGGACTTTCCCATTCTTGATCTAAGCCGGAAGCTGAAATTTTCTTTTGTCGATTCCTCGGTCAAGTTAATTTCTAAAAGCCATAAATATGCTTATATAATGTATTTGTCTGAAATTGAAATATCTAGGTTAATTAAATGATGCAATTTATGCACACCTTACTTTTGCAAACAAGTACTTGGTAGCTTTCCATTTTCAATTCCTTTCCACAAAACGACGCCGTTGCTACGGATCCATTGATATGTCGCATTACCATTCCAATAACATCAATACCTGTACTGTTGAAAATCCCGGGCCACCAAACATTGCTACAATTACTATCAGGAACAGTGCCAAATGCAATATATCCGTTACCATAACCTGACCCGTCTGCTCGACCCTCTCGTCCAGCCACAACAGCAGTTTCAAACAAAGCAGTCTGTTCGTCTTGTGACATGCTTACGTTAGCACTTACTAGGGTGTAATGGCTATCATTTGTAATCAGCCCACCGGGTATTGTGAACACCTCAAACTGTTCGCAAAGGACGTATTCATTTCCGTCATGTCCAAGAAAGCATGTTCCGGAACGCAGTTTAAACTTGCCAACAATGATTTGATTTTTAAAATACGCTCGACACGGATACAGATTTTGCCCGTCCAAATCCTGGAAACCGAAGTTGTAAAGATTGACAAAGTCGGATTGCCTTATTGCGTTTATCGGTATCCATCTATGACGATAGCATCCCTGGCAATTGTACATGGTGTTAATCACATCGGCGTCTAATGTGCTAAGACCTGAGGTTATCTCGTAGCCACAGTGCACTTTAACTGTAGGGCAATCGGTATGCATTTGACTTAGGACATCATATACTCTGTCAGCAGTACCTTCCTGACGTCGTCTACAGCCTGAGCTTATGGTTTTATCACTGTGATCCCGGCTGGTCACATGAGATAAGCAAATCGTGTGCCCCAGCTCATGAACCATTGTGTTCTTACGGCGGCAATTCTTACCAAACCTGGCAAACTGGTAGCCCAAACCCATACAATATTGGGCTAGACCACAAACGTTGTCATCAGTTTCGATACTCACAAAATTCGGATCGCCATCTTCAAACGGTGCAAACCGGATACAAGTTTTGGTTTGAAATTCTTCAATTGCTCCAAATACGTGTTGTTTGTCTGCATCGGTGAGGCTGGCGTTGAGTTTGTACTTTACCAAAGCGCCTGGCCATTTTCGAATTGAGGCTGTATCATTGGACCCGGACGTGGCGTTTGTATAATATTTTGATATACCGTTAAATATTAGCCAGCTGTCCGGAACTGAACAAACGTAACAATGAATTAAGTGATAGGTCGTCTGATACATTAGTAAAATGATGATGACGATACGAATGTAAAACTTCATTTCTGTTCCGGTTGTGTACAACGACATTTGCAATGTATAACACCAATAAAAGCTTTGACGTTGAGATGGCTTTTAAAAATCAGCTCATCCATCCGAGAACATTTCCATTTTATCCATTTTATCAAGAATTATTGTGGCATGTAATACGACGCGGTTACGTTTTCTTCTCTTCAGAGAATCCAGCATAATTACAAAGTTAAACCGATTGTGGTTCTTTATTTCCCTTGTAATGAGCAGAACAGTGGTTGTGACGATAAATAATATGTCTTACCTAGTAACATGAGGTTTGTTGATTCCATCCACGTTAATCAGACCAACGTACATAATGGATAATATGATCAAACCATACTGCTTTGGAAAGTGATATGGGAGCGGAATTCAATGGGAACCTCAACTATAACCGTTGTACCGCTTCGCAGCCTGTGTTGTTAGTTTAGACGTTACCATCAAGTCATCATGAAACCAATTGTATCTTAAATCAACACACTAGCATATGTATGTATGTCATAAGCAATTTCTGGGACATGATGTGAAATGTATTTTACTACCGTTAATTCAAAATATACTCTCTCCAACTTAAAATCCGATAACTAATTAGGAAATCAAATTGTTATGTGCTGACCATATCAATGAGGGCCAAAAAATATGTACTATGCAACATCATGCCATTTCTCGGAATTTGCTATAATTTGTGATTATACACTGTGTAATTCATTAAGATGCTACACTTGTGATGAGCATGCTAAATTTAGTTCACGTGAACACTAATGCCTCTAACAACAACAACAACAACAACAAGTCTCTTGTTAACATTTTAATTCAAAGCTATTCTTTGCATTTTTCTATTTGCAGATTTTAACCTGAACGTTCAATAATTGAATCTGCTGTCAAATGTAAAATCTGTCATTTTGTTGAGAAATTATTCGATAAATGAGGAGACATCCGCGTCAACAAAAGTTAATAGTGATCTCTACTGCATATTAATGATATACACATATGGCGAATTCCACGAAAATTCATTAGGGACTCTGTCAACATTCACTCTCACATTGTGCCCAGAATCTATAAAAACACAAATAATATTTAGCATTTGACACCATTTTCTGTTGTGAACCAAATATCTGGGATAACGGTATGAACACTAGGCATGATATATGAAATGGTGAACAATTCCGACGCAGGTCACCTAATGGGTGCATGTTTTACATTTGAATGGTGACACGGCTAGATGCTATCAACGCATATGATTAACAATTAATGGACATAATCCCAACAACCGAGGCAAAATCGAGTAGTATATAAGCGCGTCGAAATAACCAGATAATCATTCAGACATTTTGCATTTTACTGCAAACAGTATTCAGAACATAGACACTACATTCAGCAGATATTTTTTACATAATGCGGTTCCAGAGTCTCTCAAAACTTGCTGTGGTTTCTGTCATACTTGTCATATTTTCAGCTCCGATCCACGGGCAGCAACGATGTGGTGAGGTGTTGACCAGGAAGACGTCCGGAATTACCTACAAGAAATTTGATAACATCGCACCCAACGAACGATGTGTCTGGGTAATTGGTGTACCGTCAGCAGTAACCTACCACATTAACATCATCTATCTCGGCTTCTCAAATCTAAACGGCGGAGAAGGTCTTTTCCTCACCGGAGTTAGTGCTGAATCAGGATCACCCAGAATGACAACATATCACCCGTAAATCATACTATTGAAAAATTGGAATTATTTTAAATTAGATTAGTTTGGTAAATGAAATGTTACATGGCTTCCATTAACAGCACATCAAATGGACCTATACGTGTGGATGCCAACTTAATTCTCGTTTCGTTCTACTCGGCCGCGTTCAGAAATCATGACAACAGCACAGGGTTCGTTCTGCAGTACACCAGCACAAACTCGGGTAGCTTGACTGCAACGTCTCCACACTCTACCCACCACATATTAGCTCCCAACACTGTCGACTTCATGTACCCTCCGTCCGGATCAAGCTATGCAAATAACGAGCTGGCTGCCTTCGTATTCCCACCTAGAAATAACATGCGTGATTGGTGCACCAACCGTGTTGAACTGAACGTACGCGAGATTGAAGGATTTTGTTTTGATACCATTTTTCTATATGATTTCCTAGTTGATAATTCCAATCCATGGGTTCTGTCCACCAGGTACGAAAACGTTCAATTTTGATAAATTCATGTATTGATTGTTGTTATGTTAATTCAATGGACAAAATTCTTGCTTTTTACAGTTTATGCGCTAACAATGCTACGTCCGCATATACTCACTTCTACGGCGACACAGCATTAGCTTTGTTTCAGTCAGATGGTTCTGTTGTTCGATCTGGATTTGGGTATTCCGTCACAGGATGTTAATATGGAGATGGTCCGACACGTTAATGCTGAGCATCATATTTCTGCTTTAATGCAGGAAAGTTTCCATACTAAAATTGGTAATCTACTATCTGGCAACAATTACTGGGAGATATAAATAAAGACCTACTTATTTTATTTGTGTAATTTTAAACTACGACATTAAACTAAATCTTTGTATATCATACGCTCTAATTGGACTTGACTTAGTCATGAGTTTTGTCATCGTGTTTTGTAAGTAATCAGCTATTGTCATAATATAAAACCAACACAATGAAACAATCCGACCAAAGTTATATTTTTCAGCTGAAAAGCGTACGACAGAGACAGTTGTTTTGATCACAAAATGGTAGCAACTAAGATCATAGTAACATCCATAACTATCATCACTAGTTTATCACAGTGTATTACTATTTACAACATAATTTATGTAAAATTATTTACTCACGATATAATATTTACTTTCAAATTGCTCATTTACAGATTAGACGTTATATACCAAATGTATCACTAAAATGATTAACGCGCTTACTGTATAAATTGTTACTCAATTCATATTTATGATTGAACTAGCATGGTTAAGTTCTCTGATGAAAGGACTAATTGTACGTGATAAAATATTCGAGCAGAATGGAATGATTCATTTGTATTACATCCATATACATTTGTAGATCATTCTTGTGCGAACTAGAACTGCTCGCCATTAAGGGGGCAGTAGAAACGCTTATATCTGTGAACGTTCGCCTACCGCTTGGCTTCCGTTTTGAACATCGTTTCATAATATCGTTGCTTCGGACAACACTGCTAATAGTAATGGGTGCCTCTACAACAGCACTTCAACTATAAATAATGAAAGTAAATACAATATTATCGAGCACTATTTCAGATGGAAATGTTGCTTCAATATCTTTGGTTTCCACCGATTATATTTCCGAACCAAACATATACGAGTTCAAGTATCCACCTTCATGAGGAAACTATGCGATTACTAATAAGCTAGCAGTTTTTGTATCCGCCCGGAAATAACATTTGGGATGGGAGCACAAAGCAAATATTATTCATGACTCAGAATCAGTTCTAAAGCAACTATAAACTTTTTTCTATAGTCAACATAGTTATTTAATGTTGAAGTGTTAATACTTAATCTAGACATTAGTTTATTATTGGCGAATTTATTGCTTCTACGCATCATGTAGCCAATTCAGTGAGATTTGTCCCTATATCCTCATCATCATATTCCATTGACTCCATCGAAGCTGGCGCAACAATCCTTCTCGCAAAATCGCCGCAGGTCTAGAATGCACGTAAAAAATGTAACCGATAGTACCAAGTTCTCCGACTCCTGTCCCCAGAAATATATGCTTAAAATAGTAATCAAGTTACCAAGGCCTTCTCGACGCAATCGTAGAAACCGCCCCATTCGTCACACTTCCTGCTATCAAGCAGCAGGTTATACACTACGTCATCACAACACGTAAATTTAGTATATCATCATAAAACCCCATTTGTATCAATTTGGAATCGATAATGTTACTGTACTTACAGTATCTCCCACACCTCATTTCGACGTGACTCTTTAAGTCCCTTTGCAATTGGTAGTCATACGATAATACTTCACAAAGATCCTTTTGGTCTTTATACAAGCACTGCTCTCTAATCGGCTCCAACTGTTCATCATCCTCCTCGAGCTGACCTTTAAACATCCTGATGGCACGGTCTTCTCCTACTAGCCCAATTATATTGAGCTGATGTAGAATGCAAGCTTTTGGACACCGTTGTATGGTTGGGAGCTGCACTTAGAAAAAGAATGTCGATTAAGCTGTACAGTTCGTGATATTCACAGCCACGATAAGGTTGAATTTAAATAATGGAGATGGCTTTACTTACAAATATTTGGCTTTCACATTTTCGATTTATATAAGCCAGAGGAGCTTTGTTGTATACATCATAGCATGTCAAGTCCGGCCAAACTGCTGACTGTTTCGTATCAAGTATTGCAAGTGATGGGCACTAAAAGAAAATACACGTATCTGATATCTACACATTTAACTTCATCATTGCTAACTTAATTAATGGTCTAGTTACAACAGCATCATCTATGCACTGGAATATAGGCCCCCATTCGTCGCAGAGTTTGCGTTCTTCGTTGATGATTCGATTCACTGAAATTTGTCACCATTTATAATGGTTCATAACGATAAATTGTGATGATAAAAGGTGATAAGCTTACTCATGTCGCCGCATTGCTTAAATATTTCTCTGGCTGGTTTCAATGCTTGGTTATTGTCATAAAATAATGCCCTGAAATTTCCCCATCTGCCACTTGTTTGCAATTCATCAGCCGTGAGTATGCTGTAGCCGGACCCAACGATTTCGGCGGAATTCTCTTGGGATGGTTGCGGTGGTCTTATGAACCCAAAGTATTCTATTAGACATGCTCTCAAACATGGTCTATTGAATGGGTTCTATAGTTAAAGTAACAGTCATTTCAAATCCAAAAGTCAAATGAAAATGGAAATATTGAATATTAAAATGGAGAGTGCTTACTTTGATACGATATATGCACTTGTTATAAGCTCTCACTCTGGCGTTCCGTTTCAATTCCCTTGGGCCATAGCAACCTTGCAAATTTGGGAAATACTTTCCTGCTTGGCACTGTAATAAACGGTGTTAAAATAATTTACTGGTTTTACTAATTTTTTGATGTGAAACATATTTATGCAACTTACACACTCTAGGAAAGCCACTACGATAGCAAAACAAAGCTTGATTTCCATTCTAAACTTCTTGATGACTAGTACAGTAGCTGACTACACTTAAACTATATCCTAATGAGTCTTGTTACAGAAAAAGTTTTTGTGAATGAACATGACGTATTCATTAATTTAATTAGTATGACGTTGTACATCCTTCTTCCGCTCTGCATGTAACCACTTCTGTTTATCATTTATGCGTCCTGTCGATCCGGGGTAAATACATTCTCCATCCATAAAATATTCAAAATCGCTAGGAAAAATTTGCTTGTGCGTGTAAACTAGCGGTCACTTCTTTTTTCAAATTTATATTGTCAGAAAACTTGCGGAGTTGTAAGTTTAAGCAAGCATCATATTCAAGTTCATTCACTCACCAGCGCCACTTTTGTACAACTTTCGCACATATAAATTCATGCAGGTTAGAAGACCAATTGTTTAACAAACACGTTACGGTCGTTAAAAAGTCTATGTCAATGCGTGTGTATCCGAGTTGAGTAAATAATCCGCAGAAAATATAATACACAGTCCAATAAATTTTGAGCTTGAGCTTCTTGATTTAACAAGTCAGGGATCAGTTACAAGTGGCATTGCTATGCAGCGTAGAATAATTGGTCACATAAACTTTACAACTGTTAACGTGAACTAAATACAAATATGACCAAATCCCTTCAGTAAACATCGGTGCCGCTTACGTTGGACACGAGCCATGTACCAAAATCTGAAAATCAGTTCTCGCTCAACAAAATATGTACGACAAGAGACGCTGCTTGTCTACTATTCTGATAAGTTGCAAAAAATATCAGCACCGAAAACAAACACATACCTAAATTTCCACTAAGAAGCTGAACGTAGTCAAAACCAGACATGTAGGTAGACTGTCTGTCTGGGCTTCGTAACGTTGCTTGCGTCATCACCAGTCATCCGTCATCACCGCGCGTTCCCATTGTTCTCGCCATGACGTTGAGATATACATATGATTCACTGCATTTGATACTAACATGCATTGATACGGCACTACTAAATGAAGTAGGAGGGCATTTGTAGGTGTCATTGTAATTCGTTATGACCAAATTGAAACATTGTTGCGCTTTCCACCATGGCAGGAATGCACCGACAGGGTACTCGCATCCAACAAGTGTTGCATAATACACGACATTTAATTACCACATTAATTCTAGTTATAAATTTATGTTACCGGTAGGCTAGGTAGCAACCGAATTGTGAGAAACGATTTATTCGCGGTAACTGGATCTCGTCAAACATTATAGACTTATGATGATGTAATTATCCCGCAAAATTTGTTATGTAATAAATGCGTAATCGCCACTTAATTACTACCAAATACATAATTTTATTAGACTTCTGTCGTGTATTTTACCGACAACTGCAATTACTGAGATACGTATGCATATATAAAAATATACAGAACATAATTAGAGACGCTTGTACAGGGATTTTATCCCTTATGACGGCTAAACTATAATAGGCCATGTGAACTTGCCCGTTAGTAACAACTGGTTAGTGGATCCTCAACGTATTGTGGCATAGCACGTTCTTGACTGATTTCTACTAGAGCAATTTCGTTTAATTGGATGCACGCAGTGAGATAAGTTAAACCCTATTGATTAAATGGATGAGCCACTTTATTAAATCAGTCGGTGATCCGTCTCTCCGTCTTTCGGTCTGTCCGTCTGTGCACGCGGCATCTCGACAACAGTTACACCCTTTCAAATTGTGTTTCCTGTAAACGACTGCTCATCATTCGACATCGTCCAGACATGTGTTCTGAAAATCCTATGTCAACGGGAACCGTTACAAACCGTTGCACTTTCGAAAATTTCAAATGACAACACATGCACATGACGCATGATTTATATCCCGCTTTCGACGAGAAGCAGGACACCAGTGTTATTTTTATGTGTTCCTCTGCCACTTACATTCATCTTTGTTTGACGGGTTTATTACTTGATGCATTTGCTGTGCATCGGCATTTCCATTTCAATATACATAAGCTGTAACTTGTCAAAACCAATCACGTTCATCCCCAAGTTTTATGGTAGATTTTTAATGCATTTATTACTGCAGGTTTAAATATAGAATGGTTTGGTGAAGAACATGACTGTAATGTATTAATATACGTCGCGTCTAATTTGATAATGTCACTGGACTTTTAGATAGTTTACGGGATTATGTCTCATTGACGTATGTTTGTAATTATAAAATTGCAGTATCATGTTCTACACGGTCCTATTTTAATATACCCAACTGAAAAGGAAACTATATTCCTGTCGCTTACATTTCACGTTCAATTAGAGCATACTCAAATGTAAGCAATTCCAAACTGTAATGACGGATGGTCCCATAAAATGGATAATTTAATAAACTAAATGCAAAATAAATGTAGATAACAACTTATGCCGTCCGAGTTTGAGAAGCCGAACCGGACACGGAGAAGTGCTGATGTATAACATGTAGTTTTCTCAAAATCATTAACGCGTATAAAATGCGCTGCAATGTTTAACGTTTCTTCACACACAGTTTGAACTCTAAAGGAGCAGAATCAATTTCTCTTTAAAAGTACAATATTTCAGCCGAAAATGTTGTCCCGTAAACCATGTTTACTTCCTGTCATCTTGGCAGTTCTAATTCAAGGTGTCACACCGTTTGAGCTGATGAACAAGGCAGCAACTGTAACAACCTTGAAGGAACTAACAGCACTTGAGAGTCCACCTCATTCTCCAAGCATCAACGAGCCACCTCCACGATGTAGCGAGGCTTTCAACGCTAACAACACTGGAGGAATCTTCTACAAGCCCTTTGAGCGCATTGAAAATAACGAGAGATGTGCATGGACCATTGGCGTTCCTGGTGCGGTCGGTTACGACATCAACATTTATCTCATGGTTCCTCCTACAAATCAGCCAGGCAGTAGCCAGAAACTTGTAATCACTGGAATTAGGCACGGTGGCGTTGGTGGCCTGGATCCTCCCGTATTTAAATCATATATGCCGTGAGTGCAACATTTTAAAATCATATCCATTTTGGAAGAAAAATATTAATAAAATTCATACTTTCTTTTTGCAGAACTAGCTACGGTCATTTTAAAGTGACCGATTCCAACATTCTTGTGGTGACCTTCTATTCAGAAACGCTGAATGCAGCGCCAGGAACCGGGTTCATTCTTCAATACGAGGCAATCTATTCCGGAAACGTTACCCAAACGGCACTAGAGTCGATCCATCGTATCTCGGCAGCCACAGCTGTCCTCCAGGCGCATCCCCCCGTCGGTTATTATTACTTTGATATGGAGCTGTCATCCTTTTTGATTGTTCCAAACGATAATACTTACACTGGGAAATTGATCAACATTTTGTACCAGCTGGTACAAATGCAGCCAGGCTGCCTTGATTCCCTGTTTGTATACACATTCAATATGCAATCATCAAAGGACGTCGGAGTATGGCAACTGAACAGAAGGTAACTCGTTGCTGAGCATTGTGGAAAATTTGTCCCATTTAGTATGCGTTAGTGTGAAGGCAATAGCAACTTTAAGAGATTTATTCAAACTTTTTGTTTGTTTTAGGATTTGCTCCAACGTGACGTTTGACTACATTCCAAGCAATGACATGGTTTTAATGTTATTCCAATCCGATCAAAGGCTCCGGTACTCTGGATTCCGATTCTCCAGTTTTTCGTGCTAACATTCTATACACACATATTAAACTATATGCAAAATGAAACAAAATAAAGCAGTATTGTATGAGTACATCATTTTATGCTCCATGAATAAAATGCGTCATTTGGAAATCCAATGGCATCAGGAACATTAAAAATGAACATTCGTTTGGAAGATGAACTATCAGGTAATCACAGGGTGTTATGCATTCATGATACTAGACCTGATATTGTTATGTCGAATTTGAAGTTGTGATTGGATATTGCGCCTCACAATTCATGAATGATAACGCTAAATAATAGATTGGAATGTCTGACAGCAATTGTTGGAAATACCGACACACAATAGGACTGAATTTTGTCGGGTGTCTTTTCCAAAATTATTGTCTGAAGAGAAAGGAAAACAATACGTCATAGCTGTCTAATTAATTCGTAATATGGCTCGTAGCAAACACGAGCACAATTCGGTGGAGTGAGCAGGCCATTACCATCCACTCGACCAGTTTACACCAGAGCATGTTATTCAGAAAGAAAGAAAGAAAGAAATAATAACTTAACCTTAACGTGATCTTGTAAGTCAAGCAATACGCCGGTACAATGCCATTTAATACTATTCACTTGGGAAAAAACAATTACGTTTATGTCGTATTTCAGACGCTTATACGTAATATAAACTAAATGCTCACTCTCGCCTCAACAATTGTTTTCTTGTATTGAAACCATATTTATACGGATATAAAGTCTAGACGGTAATGCGGATTGGCCAAGTAAATGAACCCACAAAAATGCAGACACGTTGCAATTAATTTTGGACGCAGTTTCAAAAATGCCGTCGGCACGTGTGGATAAGACAAAAACAACTTATGTGCGCCGCACTAGACTCCGGCACAAGTATAAAAGATGCCCCAGCGTTTTTGTTCACCAACACACTCATTAATATCAGAAGAACTTTTGGTTATTAGCTTTTATCATCAACATGTTATCCTTTAAATTGTATATTATTGCTGCTATCCTGACATTTGTCACTCAAAATGTCAGCTCGTTTGAGGCAATGAACAAGGCCGCTACTGTTCGGACACTGACAGAACCACAAGCCTTTCCCAGTCCACCGAGCACGAATAGTCCTCCCCTCGCAAGAAGGGCACGGCGCTGTAGCGAAGCTTTCAACGGTAATAACACGGGCGGAATTTTCTACAAGGTGTTCGAAAGAGTTGCTGAAAATGAGCGATGTGCTTGGATAGTTGGAGTACCAGGCGCAGTGGGATACGATGTCAACATTCATATGCTTCCACCTCCAGCAATCCGGCAAGACCAGAAACTTGTCGTTACAGGAATTAGGCACGGCGGTATCACTGGACTCGAACCTCCCGTCTTCACATCATATTTGCCGTAAGTATGCCACTTCAAAATATATTCAAAATAGTACAATTAAATATTTAACTTACCCAAACCACACATTTTTCAGCACGAGTAATGGTCATTTTGCTGTGAAGGACGCAAATATTCTTGTCGTCACATTTTATACTGAATCGATTAGCGCACCATCTGGACCCGGCTTCATTCTCCAGTATGAACCAATCTATTCCGGAAATATTAACCAAACGGCAGTAGGGTCACGACACCGTATCATGGACTCCATAACTGTCAATGCAATGCATCCTCAGATGGCCCACACCCAATACTCTGAGTTAGAATTGTCGGCGTTTTTATTTCTTCCCAGCGATAACGTTTATTCTGGCCGGACTAATCATATTTTGTATCAGATGATGCAAATGCCTACGGGTTGTGTAGACTCTCTCTTTGTGTACACACTCAACCTTCAATCATCTAACGACACCGGAATATGGCAACAAACAAAAAGGTGTGTCTTAAACCCGACATGTGGCAATTAACAGACTTTAATACGTTTCAATGAGATTATCTTGAGTGTGAAATTTCTAGAGGTATAAAATGTGTTTATCTAATCTGTTGTTTCAGGATTTGCGCTAATGTGACATCCGAATATATTCCGAGCGACGACATGGTTTTAATCCTCCTCCAGTCCGACCGGATCAATAGGTGGAGAGGTGGCGGGTTCCGTTTATCGAGTTTCTCATGTTAAAACCAGTATATGTACATATCTGTACTCAAAACTTGGCGTAAAATATAAAAAGCTGAACATTTTGTGGCATTCTATTGGCTGAAAATGGTACTAGTTCTGCGGAGTTTTCAGTAAATATTTTTCGGCGTTTATCAGTACCATTAAGACCCTGTCATACATGTACTTTCTAAGTAAACATATTACGATTGCTTTCATACATTCTCCGCATATGGTATCGCCGAGAACAACTTTCTATCGGTGTGGCAAGGTCATGGACGAACACAATGAAATTTCAGTATTTTTATTTCTCGGATAAGTTTATCAATGTATACATAGTTGTTTCTATAGTAGACACAGATATACAAACTTGAAGGCATGATCGACAGACAGACGATGATGTTCTTTTTTTCTAGACTAGAAATCACTGTATGATTACAATTCACTGTATGATAGAGATAAAAGCAGGAAATAGTTAGATAAATACTTTGAGACATTCCAACGCCATAAACATCCAATGACTTTCCAGGGCACCCATTCCACATTTAAACTGAAATGATTTCTGATGTATCGTAACAATATCATGAATAATGATTTATTTTAGTTTCATTTAGTGACTTGATGCATAAGCTCTCATACAGAAAGTCACACATACAAGTAGTGTGGGCAACACTAAAATTTACGTATGCAGATGGAATGATATGTGAATTATAACGTTAGTCATATTATGACAATGACGCATACATGTCCGAGATAGTAAGCTTCACAATATGTATTCAATTTGTAGACTAGACATTTTAGAGACGCTGTTTTTATTTCATTCGTACACATTTCAAGTATTATCGAAATGGCGTATCGGTGTCATAAATATAAATATGTACATTTAAGTGATATACATGTATATTGCTGGCATATGGCGGCTTTAGAAATCTGTACATCCAAGTATTTCAAACTCACAAGGGAGCCGCAAGCATCGACGTTCGCCAAATGCGATAAGATTTTGTCAGGTAACTAATTTTTGGGTGCTGAATTCAATTCCGGTGTCCAACGTCCCGTATGGGCATGTGTACTGCATACACAATAGGGTACGGCCTTGCTTTATACATCGTATGGGTCGCCCAGTGCTCAAAAATTTTCGTTACATAAAACGATGGGGGAATATTTTTTGATCATTTTTTGTCATTATATCATGCCACAAATACGTCTCCTTGTTCCGTAGTGGGTCTTAGAAGGGTAACCTTTCGAAAAATACTAAAGATTTTATGACGAATTATGAATGCGTTTTGCCACATGTATTTGGGGTATACCACTACTGTGTATAAGGGATATATTAAATTGGTACAAACGTATCTACCCTACTTTATATGCTGTAGACATGCCCATACGGGACTTTTGACACCGGAATTGAATTTAGCACCCAAAAATTAGTTACCTGACAAAATCTTATCGCATTTGGCGAACGTCGATGCTTGCGGCTCCCTTGTCAGTTACAATAAGCTCCCTACCATTAAACGGAATCAATGCTTGGGACAGATTGTTTTCATAAACCTTACCCAGAGCTACTTCCGCTGCACCACTTCTAAATATGGTCGCCCTGGCAGCATATATCATAATTCCCGAATCAGTAGTACCGACAGGAGTAAAGTTCTTTTTATTATATTGAGCCGCAGGTGTACTTCTGTTTACAATGTACCAAATACGAAAATCCCTTATTATCTCATCTTCTGAAAGCGGAATTGTAAAAATCTGAATACCAGTTCTGGCGCCGTATTCTGTACCGTTATACCCCACGTAACACACATTGTAATCCAGCCGATACTTCCCTGGAGTCATTTCACCTCCAACATAAGCCCTGCATAGGAACACGGAACGATTATCGATTGACCCACCGTACACCGGCATACTTTGGATATCTGAGTCTGTGAAATCCTCTCTGCGGACCCACCGGTGACGGTAGCACCCCTTGCAGTTATAGAACTCATTAAATTTGTCTGCGTCCATTACACTCAATCCTTGGGTTACGTCCATCCCGCATCGAGTCACGCCAGACATTTTGGGCCATCCGCCAGAACAGGAACCACAATTGGAATGCATCTGGCTTCTGTAATCGTAAAAGTGACCTAGTAGATCATAGTCATCACCATATTTTTCTGGCGGTGAGCAGTTGTTAAAGTGGACAAAGTCATCTCGGTCTGGTCGCGACTCCTCATGGCCAAAACATAGGGTATGTCCTAACTCATGAACCATTACGCTGGAATGAGCGCATGACCCACCAAATCTGGCAGTCTGAAGGCCGCCAGTCCGACAGACGTCGGCCGCTCCGCATATGCTGTCATCTCTTTGGATTCGTACGTAAGCTTCCTCATTCGTTGACCGTGGCTGGAACCGAACACATGTTCTGGAGTGATACTCATCAAATGCCTTTCGAACCTCAACTACGTCCCTGGCAGTGAGACTGTCATGAAGCTCGTATGTAACCAATGCTTTAGGCCAACGCATCCATGGTGGGATACCTCGGGCTGCAGTTATGTAGTTTATTAGAAATTAATCATGGATTCTCTATGATTCAAATACATATTTATGTTTAATTACTTTTGTACCTTTCAAAGAGTTGTCTGGCGTTTGGCAACTAAATTCGGTTGCCGATGTGTACCTAATGACGGATATAAAGAATACACCGTAATGTATTATATTCATTGTAGGAACGATTGTTGAGCACCACTGCCGCGAAAGATATTGAAGTTTGTATATTGATGATGGAGATGCGAAGCTTGAATGATGTAAATATCAATTCACGACGACTTTTATACGGTGTGATAACTACAAGTTTATTAGGTCCATTATTTCCGTGTCCTTATTAAGATATATAACATAATCTATATCGTAAAATACAATAAAGCATATCATAATTTGCTAGGTACATGTTATTAATTAATTTCAGATTTACTTATCAATTTGGGGTGCATTCTTCACACGAAAATCCTGGCAATACACTAAAATGATCAATCAGAATGATAACAACTATTTCCTTAATTATCAGGTTACTTAATTCCACTACATGATGAACGACATGTAATCCATATTTGGCCCGGAACATTTTAATTATATTTTGTTTTAAGAACCAAGGTTATTTCGAGTCCAACAATTTTCCTATTTGTTCGCCTTCGTATTTAACACAGTCGACAACAACGGCGTGACAGCAATTTATGAAAATAAGATATCGGAATGAAGACCATCAATCATAATTGTTTTTGACATTTTTAGTGTCCGATATAACACGGTCATTTACATAATTCAAAACAGCCTCATGCACAATATGTTTGTTCTCCTCAAGGATTTATCAATAATATATCCCACGCGCAACGAAAGCATCCTTGAAAAAATGGTCACTTTGATGCATTCAAATGTTTATGCAATTACAATCCAAATTATTAACTCATCCATCATTCTTCACATTAATCATTTAGTGCAACCACAAGTCGCATACGCTCACAAAAACATATTATGTTGTAAGTATATTTAACAATGTATACTTCCTACACCCTTCCTACACCCTCTCGGAAGTGTTATACGATAAAACAAAGTTCGTTATAGAATATAACTTATAGCCGATGAAACGGTAAATTTGACATTTCGTGACAAGTGAAATTGTTATATGAAATCACGTTTTAAGTTATAGGTCATGATACTGTTTATATTAGCGTGAAGTAACTTTGAAGCCGGTCATTCCAAAACAATATTTACCTGACCCATCCGTCACTAAAACAGTGTTTGAAGTCGTAAAAACCATTTGTCTTGCTTGCGCCCATCACACTCAATCGGGTGCGTTACGTCGATAGCAGATCGAGTGACCCATAATCGGAGCTCCTACTATTGAATGATATATCGTGTTTAATGGCTGATAACAGCGCATTATGAAGGATTAATCATGAAAAAGTGTCTGAAGCGCACTAATAAAGTAAATGATGAACTTAAATCCTTTGACTCAAATATCTTTAGTCCATTTAAGTGAAATGACTTCCTTACACACCATTTAGGACACCTAATTACACAACCTTCCTAAAGCTTGGCAGCGCATGAAAATCAGCATTTCTTTGTCACATTGTTTTTAAATACATAATTGATCTATTATTGTAGTGCCGCATCCAATTATTCGGTGTTGGTAAGCATATAACACACAATAGTACTTCATACGCTAGTAATTAAAGTTTCATAATTCCGAGACCTTTTAGCAATATGCATACCGGGTGCGTTTTGTTTAATCTACATATAGTTGGGACATGTTCATGTTTTCAAATAACAAAAGTGTGATAAATTAGGTACTTTATTTTAGAGCCGACTCAATGTCAAGGTCATTAATGCATCGACTACATTGGATCAAATAAACTGCTGTGGTCAGTGCATTTCATCTCATTCGAAATGGGTCACGTAAACACTGCATTATTTATTATGCAAATTTGTGGCTTTAACGTATATTAATCTGTGAATAATCTCCACTATTTTATCTTCACAAAAGTGTTTGACCTTGATCTGGGAATTGTCTGCGTTTTTCTAGATCAAACTTGTATCATCACAGATGCATGCTGATTGAACCAAATTCACGATATGCGGCAGATAGCTCGCAACACGACCGCCTCAGTGCATGCATTTCGTGTGAAGCATTTATGTTTTTGAACAGTTCATATGCTATGATATGTACATTTAAGTAAATAACTGTGATGTGCATTTTACGATGGCAATTATATGTTTTGATGAGTGCTCCGTTCAAAAGGTGATTTTATATTTTATGATCCTTATAACTTATTATATTTTTAAAGCCACTGTCAAACCGCTGGCACTTACGGGGGACTGGTGGTGAACAAAAAAATAAGTATACTCCTGTGGCGACATCAAAGTCAAGCTCATGTTATTTGATGCATATCATATATCCCGTCATAAATGTTTTACCCTCCGCGGCACCAATATAGGTATTTATTTCATTGTCAGAATGTATATAGAGTAGTGAAAAGAGTGATGTCTTAAGAGCCGTATGATTGGTCCAAAGATGTTTACATCTATCCATTATACCACAGGTACTAAGCTCGCCTTTCTGGGAATGGGGTAAATGTAACAACACAGAACTAAAAGGCAAGGATGAATGTTAAATCTTTAAGCACATACAAGCAACTTTGATGATGGAAACGATTGTCAGATCATTTTTCCAAGTAATGAGCACGCAACATGGTAATCAATCGGTAATTGACAATTAAACCCATCTATATTTACTAATTAGTAAATCCACACGCAGCAGCTAATGCTTTCCAAGTAACAACGACATGGTTTTATTCGAAAAACTGCGCAGTTGACATGAATTTTAATTTATTTATAATTTTTGAATGGCAGCGTGAACGTGTTATATTCCATAATGCCTCACTTGTTATTGTAATTTACACCTTGGCATATAACGTGATAAGAGTTATGAAACACATTTTGCTAAGTAAGGCGCTGCATAAATGTGTCAAGGTGATGTCGGTAAGGAAGATCACTAGGTTCCAACTTATAAATAAAATCGATTAATTCCACTTCTTACCATGTAAAGACATTACTTTTACCAGGTAACATGCAAACTAATTACAAAATTATTTGACGCATTATTTGAAAACATCTGGCCGGATAATATTTGCAAAAAATCAATAAGCACAACTTGACGGAAATACTATTCATATATATTATGGCGTGTGCTTAGAGATTAATCAGATTCATATCATTAGCAATATTTTAGGAAATACTTTATAACAATGCATCATTACAAAAATGAAGGAATATGTGAATATTAAGTTGACAAAATAATTCTAAATCTTATGAAATTTGATGTCTGATAAAAGAAATGAATTAATTAGTGCTCAGGTTGAATGACTCTCTGTTTGTTTACAAATTTAATATTACAAGTGCTTTCTCGGATGAAGTGTGGGCTGCCGACGGACAGTAAGAACTAATTAATAATTAATATTTTTTATTGTGTTGTTATCGGGCTGAATTTATATTTAGTATGTTTCATTAATCTAAACAGAATTTGTGGCGGTGTTGGATCACGATACATCACCCATGATGACATCACACTCATTGTTTTCCAATCCAATAGTGGTTCGGTGCAGGGAGCCGGATTTTGGTTCACTCATGCAGGCTGTTGAACGTGTTAACTTGGTGGTGCCAAATGCAGCTAATTAATTTATTGGCATGAAGCTGAAGTGAGTTAGCACCTTCTATGTAAATTAGTTATTAATATTATATATTTGGTGATTAAATGTTTTCTAAGACAATTATGTCGCTCCCATCAATTTGATGTTGCTCATATATATGATTTGTAAATGAATTGACGTTGACATTTGTAATTCACGGGGTTCTTCCTGAAATCTGTTTGTAATGATCATAAATGTGCACAGAATTGATTCTTGGAGGAATTGAAGTTACCTACGTTATATAATTGATTTAATTTTGAATACATTTCCGCTCTGTCTTGATTTTGCGATATTATTTAATTTAAAGGACATTCATGTATTCCACCCGTTATGGCAAAGTGAAATGTCAGGTTTTACCTTCAGCACAAAAAGAGTTTTCAAAGGACCTCCAACAAAACCGATTATAATTACATGCGCACATATATTCGTCAATTATACACTCTTCAAATAAAGGTGCACGGTGTAATGAAAATATTTTTGATCGTGTGCCTCTGTATATTCTGTACGTCATCATTATATAATTCTGTATTGAATTTATTAATAAAAATATTTCCCCAAAACCGTGTCCATCGATAATTGACTCATCCATGTTAATGTACACTTATGTTACGCTGAACTGAAATCGTTTCAGGTCTTAAACAAATTCTGAGGAAATAAGTCACTAGTTTACAAGAAATCTGAGAAATGTGTAACAACGTTGCAAGAACGAATAAAAACAAGGGTTCATAAACGAACGCGTAAATGTGAATGTATGAATAATTGGGCAATTCAAACGCTTTATTTCCTGATAACTTGCATCACGACTATCTTATTTGTCGGTAAATGGAAAATACAATTTGCGATGTCCAAATCCATGTCAGTGTGACGTGGAGTGTATCCAGAAGCTGTGGGATTATCAACAGCAAATTTCCGCAAACGACGGAATGCAAACACATCCAGACGACAATATGTGAAAATAGTGTGAATCGCCTATCATAATTCATTTATAAACCCTTGGATTAATAAACATCACATTCCATTGTGTGTTATGGTCAAGACTCTTATCAGCTTGCAGCCACACATATTATCAAATCATTTGACGTAATGATTACACAAATCTGACACCGTTTATTTACAAATAAAATGCCCAAAAGCACAACTTCATGGAAATTATGCTTCAGTTATAACATTGGTGATTTGTAATTGTTTTGGATTATTCACTTCCTGACTGTAACATCGCTTACGTAATATAAAACTGTATTGAATCAGTTCATTAAAACTAACTGAAATTAGTAAGAAATTTATCATTATGTTAATTCCGTAAAAGTATTTCGTCACAAGCATAAATATAATTAATACATATTAGTAAATTCCGTTCGCACCAGCATGAGTGACCCGGAACTGGAACTGTTGTGAAAAATGACATTTATTTGTCCGAATACGAGTTTTCTTTCTGGTACATAAACTCGAATTACACTCCTTCCTCATTCATACATTATCTGCATTCAGAATAGCCAACAAGTTTCCTGTGCCACAAAGTTTACCAGACATTAAAATGTTCTGTTTTATCACGCTTTTAACTTTAGTTCCCTTTGCCGTTTTCGGCCAAAGTGGAAACTCATTTCTGCCAATGCAGAATGCTGCCGCGGTGCTAGCACTGCAGGAGCCACTACCTCTACCCGTTTCAGCTCTGTCACCGCAACGAGTCAACGGATCACCGCGTTGTGGTGAAGCCTTCAACGCCAATAATACAGGTGGTATTTTCTACAAGTCGTTCGTCCGAGTGGAAGACCATGAACGATGTGCGTGGATAATTGGCGTTCCTGGCGCGGTAGGATACAACATCAATATCCATCTCCTCGTTGCTCCAACAAATCAAAACAACAGTGGACAAAAACTTGTTGTTACTGGAATTAGACATGGAGGTCCAACGGGTCTTGAAGCCCCGGTCTTCACATCCTACCTTCCGTATGTATACCTGCGCCATATGCATTTATACAGATTACACACTAACTTAAATGATGATATATGTCATAAATTTATTTTAATTACAGCACTAGCTACGGCCATTTTGCAGTTCCTGATGCCAACATTGTCATCGTGACATTTTACACCGAGATGCTGCATGACGTTCCAGGTACAGGATTCATTCTCCAGTATGAGCCAATTTATTCCGGAAGTATTGCGCAAACGTCAACAGGGTCACGACATCAGATTCTCCAATCTCCAACAATTTTGGCGAGGCATCCACCAGTCAATCAATACTTTGACTTGGAATTGTCGGCCTTTGTGTTTCCACCAAACGACAACATGTTCGCCGGAAGAACAAATAACATATTGTACCAACTAGAATCAATGCAGCCAAACTGTGTTGATTCAGTCTTTGTGTACACTCTAAACTTGAACTCGGATACTGATACTGGGATATGGCAGCAAACTCAAAGGTATGGCTTTCTTTATATGTTTTCATATTCATGTACATATACATATTTTCTACCAGATATTTTTGTTTACAATAATATATTATTTTTGTCTATGCAGAATCTGTGCTAATGTTACATCCCAATATATCCCGAGTGACGACATGGTCTTGATGCTATTTCAATCAGATCAGAGATCAAGATACAACGGATTCCGATTATCCAGTTTTTCATGCTAGAAATATATTATATGTAATCATGTATTCCTATGATAATATATTGTACTAGAATAAATCTCATGACTCATGTAAGTCTATGGTACTTCTCTTTGCTATACATTTTTTATTTACATGGAAAATCAATAAATTGCTAGAAACGTTACTTCTACGTTGTCTCAACATACCTCAAAAGGAAGGGTGGATGGTTATAAGATTCAATTTACGTCTTCTGTCAGCAAAGATCACGTTTTGTGGATTTCGAAGTGAAAATTTACAGCACCAGAATCAATTACAGATTATTTAACCAAATTTGTTGTTACGTGTGAGAAAATGAATGCTGCAGAAGTCGCCTTGCGTGCCTCATTTTATACATTCATACTGAGCATGACTTGCGGCCTTATAAGTGAGATAATGATTCGGTATTGTGACGGCAAACGACAAGGGAAACATCCTCAGTTGTGATCTTGTACCTGAATAATCATAATTGAGTCCCCAGCCCCACACCTACAAGCTACATAGGTATAAATGCTATTCAACCTTAATTTGTAGTTATTTTATTTTTAGGTTGCCACAGCCATTACCTAGTATCATTTCCAGCATGAACTCTGACAGACTACTTATTTGTGTATTCCGCATTCCTGACCGTCTCAAACCAGAATTCTATCTCATCATAAATAAACTACTACGATACAAATTAATTTACAAGCACTACGGCTTTCCGGCGACACACGTAGTCCTCCCTCCGCAGATATTTTCTACAAATCATTTGAACCCGTTCCGAGCAAGAGCGTTAAGGTCATCGGAATGTCCGAAACTTTTGGTTACGGGATCAATATTCAATATTTAATACCTTCCTTCGTGGAAGCTCTCATGCGTTGGTTATAAATGGAATGTGATATGAAGAGAGTGAGTTCCAGTAATTATACCATATTCACACTAAAAGATTAACCACATAGATATTGCTCCTATTGACTATCACTGACATTTTTCCTTGTATAATATATATGTTGTCAGGGCTACCGTTGAAGAGATCATTGGACTGAACTGACATTTGCAATTTTGTATGACACCGCTCTTTGCAAAGGTCCGATTCTGAAATTTAGTCATTCCATTATATTATTTATGCAGGGCGCATATCCTCAGGGAAAAAATCAACAACCCTTTAATACCGGACCAAGGAATCCACCATAACGCATTTCTTCTTTTGTATACAACTTTGTCATAATTCTAAGTTTCAATTACATTCTGTTGAAGGTTTTTACCAAAATTTATGATCATGATTGTTTGTTTATCGTACATAGTTGACCCTGATGAAGCATATAGGTTCCCTCTAAAACGTGCTCTACTTTTAATGAATATAATTATTCTACTTTACAATCCCGTGTTTTACCGTTTATTTTTAACTACCGGAAGCATGAAATGATGTCTGTCTGTCTGTCTGTCCGTCAACACTCTAACTCCCCTCCACGTTGACCGATTTGGCTCAAATTTGGGATAGAGATACCTTGGCACAAGGCCACGTTCCCTATTGATTTTCAGCCACCTGCCTCATCATTGACCGGAAGTAGGGGCGTCGACGTCATTGAGGTGGTGGGGGTAAAAAAATCGTCAAAAAGTTTATTGTAGAAATGAATACAGGAGTTCACGACGATCAATTTTTGCCAAATCACAATGGGTCAAATAACCCCTGTCGTCAGGGTGGAGCCTGAACGGATTCAAAAAAAATATTGTGTAAATCCAATGTGAAGTTCAATTTGAGCTTGCAAAACATATTGAAATTGGTCAAATGCGTATGTTGATTGTTAGTTGGGCATACATCGCACTTCCGGTACTTATGTATTAAAGGTTTACACCTTACTAGTTCAAAACTCACCAATGACTTTTAGTTTATCCGATAATTTCTCGTCGTTACATAAGTCGGAGGTACAAAAGCACAAAAAGAAATTCGGTGATTCCGGGGCGGAGAGGCATCCATCTGCATGTTGTTCACCTCCTGGAATATGGCAGCCACGAGACATCACTGCATTGTCATTTATGATCTGTCCACAGTTAATGACACCAGCTTCAGACTCTTCCTCTTCCTTCGTTTTCTCGCAAACATCCTCCATGCACATGGTTCGCTAACATTTCACTACATTCCAACGAAACGTTTATATCATAATTGCGAAGTTGATAGTAAAAGTCAATTCAAGATTAATTAAGATTTGATTACGTGATTTTGCCAGATCCAATCCGGTGGAAAGGACCAAAAGGATTACTATTGCTGACGTAGGTTTGAAAACCATATTTCACCGAAAAGATGACAAAATTATATTTGTAGAATCTTAATAGTTTTAAAGCAGAATATAAATGATGAGTAAATAACCCCGTCAGAGAATTGGGGTCAAATTGCAGTGCAGCTGTAGTCGCAGTGATTAACATGACTGGGAGGGACGGTAAAAAAATTTATCATAACGAAACAGATGTATTGTTTTTGTTCGCGCGTAATGCGAAGGAAGAACATACCGGCAAATTCACGTAGGATACAGATTACATTACGAACTCACTTATCTAAACTATTAATCTCGTAATATAAGTGGGATACTTGAAGAGGTATGCGTCTCGTTTAACTCATTGTAATGGAAACAGTTGATCGTCTTGTCGAGTTCAAAGTTACATCTAATGGGTTAGTAAATTTGCTATTTTGTACGTACAACAAATAATAGTGATATAAACAAATGCGAGAACCAAGAAAGTCTGCTTGATCAATATATAATTGGGAATTATATTGATGATTATCTAGGCTGCTGATGAATGTGGTATTGACGGCTGCAGAGAACATATACACCGTCCTTGCCCCTGCGGCGTTAGTGTACCGGAATTACGATTTATATCGTGTATCTCCGACATAAAAATTTAACAATCCGTATTAAAAGTAATATCTGGTTTCCCAGTGACTTTGCTGTCGGGATAATGGTTACCAAGGATGTAATTAAAGTTCCTGAACCACTAGTTAATCAATGCATGTAAGTAAAATATAACAATTGCATAAAAGCATCATGAAGTTGTCAAGTAACGTCTACGAATTTAATTACCCACGTTTATCGATGATGTAATACTTGCTTTCCTTCGAACCAAAACAATGGTTAAACGATAGGTTATGTATTCTTGTGCGACTATCATATTTAGCCAGTACATGTATTTCTTTCTTGAAAAGTAACACGTTTATGCAAGGACTACAACTGTTATTCGATCTGATTTTCGCAACTAATTAGGCCTGTAAGAAAATGATTGCAGTTTTTATACCCAGCCATCGCTTGGTTCATTTTGCTTACGGCAGCAAGCCAAATGATGACGAACTCATTGAGTTCCACAAATCGATTAAAATTATTCTAACAATAATTTTTATTGTTATGAAGTCACGGCAAAGTATACATTATTATTTAATTGTCTATTCTTTTATAAATCTACTTGTACTTGCCTACATAGCATTCTCATATTAACAATAATAATAATATAATCTGACCCATTTTTTTAGACGGCCGTTGCGAATTATTATCCACTACATCATGAAATTATGCTACACCCGCATCCGTTTGCAAAAGTCTACCCTCGATGTTTCGTCCAACAGCTGTTTCATAGTAGGTGGTTTTGGTGTTCCTATGAAATGTAAACACACTCCCACATTTCAGTGAAATCAATCTTGTTTCACTCAACATACTCCCGACTGTTAGTATCCGTAAATGTGTTTACAGAAACGACATAGATTTGAAGGTTTTGCGGATTGTTACGAACCGGTAGGAGTATAACATTTCATGCTGGACGTATGGAAAATGTGAGCTTACATCAGCCAAATAATAGCCTGCTATGCTCTAGCTATATTGATTTTTGTTGATGACCATGAATCTTTGAAAAATTAACAGGTACAAACACAAGGAAAATTTCAGTTAATCGGGTTGTCATCGTACCTATTTTCCTGGTGGTTAATAAACATGTATTCCAAATAGTTTGACCAAAAGTTTAAAAGTGTTTTTGTAATACTTCGTCTATTTCGCTGCTTGAACAAAATCCAAACCCATATTAAAACATAAGTAATGTTTTGGAAAAACGTTTGACCTCATCGTATCAAAGCACACGTCATTGCAGTAATTACATACTCAACGACAGTGTAGCTTTGTTTTCGTGAAAATTATGTGTCTATAAAGCCATAATATTCCAAATCGAGTTCATAGAGATATGCGGTAAGGATAATAGTGAATATTACAGTTGATTGCAAATCGCTTTGCCGGATATGTTGTTAAAAAATGTCAAAGATAATTCAGCAGCTAAGCATAACTGTCTCTAAGTACAGTCCACTTTTATTAACAAAAGGCTACGTGTTTCAATCTTTTTAAAATTCTTGTAGTATCCTTACTTTGGATAAAATTTCGGAAATCATTCTGTAATTCCGTATTTGCTGCAACCAACATAAACGTAACGCACCACACTTTGAAACGCTCACATAAATTTTAAAATAGATTTTGCCCGTTTCGAAATGACAGCATCATTTGCGGTATCCCTTACACGCTTTATCGGAATGCTTTCTCTATTTTCCGACGCAACCATTGGTCACCCTTGGAGAAAAGTGTTTCTTAACCTGAGTCACCAATTACAAGTTTTCAGAAACTGTACCATCCACATTGCGCAGGCAGTCATCGCTGATTCCGTAAGAATATATTAATATATTACAGAATTGCAATATGCAACATTTTGGACTAAATGACAACATCTTTTAAAACATCCAATATTCTCTAGCAATTTACATACAACCCTCATCCCACAACTTTCCAGTTGTTTATTCGGAATACCAATTTGAGAAGGAAGGCTCTAAGGGCTTGGTCTGCAATAATGATATATTTAACTTGAGGATTTCGAGGGAATCCTATGCCAATTTACTCAAGTGTGCGCGAGGTGTTTGTGTATATAACTCCACGGATTGTGATTCGTGGAAAATGTACAGCACAACTGGAGCGGGCTCATCAAAACTTTAATTACTGCCAGCAGCAGACAGAAAGCTATTCATACATGTTCAAATTCTAAACGATTACAATCATGACAAAACGCTAGCACCCATAATATTTAGATCCGGTAGATATGTTGTTACAGGAGGAATATTTTCCACACTGAACCAACTGTTCGAACATAATATTCACTACATGATCGATAGATGGTACGTCCAAACCAATGCATTATTTCCTACCAAATTGTTCGTCCAGTTTAAATTTTCGATACAAGTGTGTGCATTTAATCGGATTTACTCAGAGGCAAAGACTGTATCCGTGTATGTCGTTGGTCCAGTTTAGTCAACTGTCCAGATACAAAATATTGACCAGCTGAACATTAAGACGACGCTTGACATGATCAGTTTTATTCCAATTAGGGTTTCCATATCAATAGCTTATCAATAGCTTTCCAATATTGGAAATTATCAATAGCTTATCAATATTGGAAATTATCAATATCTTATCAATATATTGATAAGAGAAATATTTTTTACCATTTGTTTTGACCTCAATTACATAACTATTTTTTCCTATCACTGCCCTCCTTTGAGAATCATCTTTATCCGGATACGTAAATTTAATGTCCAACAATCTTTCACTAAATCTCGGGTTTTCTGTCAATTAACATTAACTTTATTAGAATTTGAATCAAGATTAGCTGCCGGTCAAACTAATACATTGCCAGAGGAACTTCAGCTGCGAGGACAAATTCCAATTGGTCTTGTATCCGTATTTTCTGAGTTTCCAGTTCAAAAAGTAGGCAGACGTCAGCATCGTAGCACTAGGGAATATAAGCCAAAATGGGGCAAGGGGAAGAAGACGGGTTGAGTCATTGTAGGTAACTACTAATGATACATTTTACAGTAGAATTTATGGCTTTCTCCACAATTTGTAAAAATTCCGAATTACCTATTTGATATAAAGGACACAAAATACGAACGACTCCCTAATAAAGCAATAAAGCTTAATAGTGTTTAAAGATACGTAATGCCAATAAACTGGGAAAACGATGTATAAAACCTTTGTAGTAGTGTCGAATAATGGTTAGAAATATGCAACGACTTGAAAAAATGTTTCACTGTCAGTAAAATCGTGGCATTTGAGCTAGGAAATAATTTTAGCGTTAAGGTGATTTTTTGGTTGCTATGAAAATAAGAGTTATTGCATTCCTATTTTAAATTCAAACATAAATGTTACGCATTATAATATGCACTGAACGAGAATTGCCGATGAAATTTAATGAATGTCCAAGATTGATTGAAATTATATTGCGACACGTCATTCGCTTCATGTGGTTTTCTATTAGTTGGAAACGCATTCATTAGTAAACCGTATACCATTTTTTCATGCTAACTATATTACATAGTGCTAGCTGTATATATATTGCTTAATAATCATGTTGTACTACCACTCAACCCCCACTTATGCATCGCTGGTTACCTGAGCAGTAATTAATATTCAAAATCAACAAAACCTTGATTACGTGGCAACTGCAAACACTCGCAACTACGACAGCCATACGAACTCTAATAACAAAGGTGGGATTGTTGAATATGCCAAGAAATGAAAAGTGACTAACTTTTAATTGGTACATAATGCGATAGTAAATGTAGCTCCAACGTCTCCTGCAGATGATTTGCAGCCACGTGGGTACTTGCCGCATGATAGACCATTGTGGGTCATTATTACGTTGCATGCATGGAACGTCGAGATCAATTAGGCATAAATATTTGTTAAGTGTATTTAAACAAATTGCTTTCGCGTTTATATGTAGCTATTGTACAACTTGTAGTATATGTAATACTTGTGTTTGCTTTTGGTGCTACGTGATTATGGTTTGATAATTCTACATAGGTACCAAGGGCCACAATTAGTCAACAAATATGCCAAAATATTCGCGACGACAATTAGTCTAGATGTGCAATGCGACGTGGAGTTTCAGTTAGCGGCGTTAATGTAAGAAAATATTTAATTAAGTGCAAAAAGCCAAGCCAAAGCCAATACTTAAAATATCCTTGAAAGAATAATTGTGCTTGTATTATCCTATGTCGTAATCAGCCGTGACACACATTTTGTACACGACTAGGTTGTGCAGCAACGAAGTATTTTGTGGACGACTGGGTGTAATGCAGAAACGAAATGGAATTGCTTCTCGCTAGTTAGTAGTCTGTGAAAATATCCGTAAATGATCCAAACTATCCAGGTGAACGATTACGTTTTACTGCTTTATCTAAATGCGATTTATTTACAATCATGTACAAAACGACTCGAATGAACAGAATGTGGTTTTCTTTGGTAGTTCCTCTGTTATTTGGACAATTTACCGTGTCCCTGACCATCCATCTATACGACTTTCTGCGTAGTTTAAATGACTACAGTCTGCAAATATTTACATACAGACACAAATACACGGGAACATTTACCCATTTAAAAGAGCCGGTTTTCGATGCGCTAAACGGAAACCTCTTTGTAAACTCTTCCAGTATTAAATTTTCGCTCCATTCGTTGTCAGCGCACAAGCAGCCCCATCGTTGTAATGCATCTACGGGCAAAGCAATCCACTCAAAATTCGGAAGCACAAAATCAGTGCATCTGCTTTTGGGACTCGAAATCCTGGCCAAGGGTAGGTCCAAGAATAGAACACCAAAGATTCATCATATCGGCCTAATTAATCTAATGACATTTGTGCAGTGCCAAGTTGGAGCACCAGAATCTACCATTTTCCTCATTGAACGAAAATTCAATGCGGAAATCGGAATGCAACTGGATTTTCAGAGTCCTAGCTTCAACAGACGGACAGTCGAAAGATTCGCCGCTGCCCTGCCACCATCTAGGATACTGTTGACTTCACACAGCGTAAACTTGCAACTATACCTGTTGTGTATGATGCGGCCAAACCAAGATACTGGTTCTAGCGCAATAGTTCCACTGTCCGGCGACTATGATTCTGACAGTTTTCGCTTGGACCGGTTGTGGGAAGGCCTCAACACTGATTTTCATCAATATACAACTAACGTCACAGAAAGAGGATATATTAGACTTCAGGAGTGTCAAGATTTCCGTCCTCTTGTGACAACGGAATTCTACTCGGCTTCTTGGGAACGCCACTGCATGTCACTTATGCTTCGCGAGAAGTTCAATCAAACATTGACAATTGACGACTTCCTAGGTTTGTTCAAAGTTAATCTCAACGACATTGAGTTAAGATATAAACAGGCATTACACTTTCAACTATTTGGTGATGGCCTAAATCACAAAGGCTTTAGTTATAAAATCTTGCTACGAACTGACGCATTCCTTGTCCCAGTGGCTTCAAAGGCCATGCTTAATACACTGGATGCAATATCATGGCTTCTACTAATTGCTGCATATTTCCTTCTCTTTTCCATCTTTTGGCTCAGCGAAGTTAAAAATGGCTGGTTATATCTTTTCGCCGAAATGATGGAAAGAGGCATTCCACTTTCTGCGTCGTATAGAAAATTTTCAATTACGGTGATATTCTGGAGTTTGAGCAACTTTGTACTACGGCAAATGTATACATCTGACATGGTTTCAAATTTGACAAAAGCACCTGTTCCAAATATTCCAAAATCACTAGTGGAGCTGCTAAATGCCAGTAATCTAATATATACTACAACTTATGCTAATTACAAGTTCTTCCTATCCTCCGACAACGGAACAAGTTTCAATTCACACCTAACGGCGAAACTTAGAACGGACGTTTACGGATTACTTCGGCCTGACGAGCTAATAGATTTAATTGCTGCGGGAGTGCCCATCTCAAATGTAAGTCATCATGGCCGAATAGTTCCTGATAAATGGATACCATCGACCGATCTTGCACTTTTCTTCTATGCTGAAGATCTGGCCGTAATTGACACACTAATACACCTAAACGTGTCAGCTGGGGAAAACGAACGCAAAGTTCAGATTCTTTCCAACAATCATCCACCCTTATTGACAACAGCCAGATACTGGATAATTCCTAAACATTCCTTGCATTATGCAGTCGGCAAGGCAATATCTCATATAGTTGAGGCGGGGATTTATGCCAAATTGGAAACCACACGTGAATGGAATAGGATAGTGAGTCGGTACTTTATTAACCGGAATGGTATTCGCAGTGGCAAGATCCCTCAGCACCTACTTGAAAATATGAAGCAGGGTCCGCGTTGGGTCTCCTTCTTTTCAACGCGATCAGCTTTGTCCAATGTTTTGCAACCCGTCTTTTATACATTCAGTGTCAAATCATTAAAACTGGTTTGGTATCTTTATTTTATAACCGGTGGATTATGCGTGGCCTGCATGTTTGTGGAGAAGTTTACATTGGTAACCTCTTGTCGTATCCGTGGCAATTCCCATCAAATGGCAAATATATTCAAGTAGATCATTCGGATGTTAGTTTGGATTGCGCACTATACCGTTTCCCAAAAAGTCACAAGTTTTGCGGGTTGCAATTAGCATTATTCCGAGTAAATATATATTTTGCCTCTTAACACGAAACTTGTAATATTTGCGACTGCTTTTCTATTTTGTACGCACCTGTGATAATGGGAGGAAGTGGTATTAAGGCACACAGTTGTGTAGTGAACGTTGGCCGTCCGGTCGATAGTTTCGTGGCGCAGTTTCGCCATCCAGATAAGGAAAATGAGCAGCATATATTTCATTATGTTTGTTGTATCAATGCAGTTTCTAAATTCTTTCTACAGGTCCAACACTCTATTTTCGCAGGTCTCCACACTTCCAAATAATGCAAACAGTATGTGGTTTAATGCAATATTTTACTATTCTGATACGCCAGCTTTCGTTGGAATATAATCCCATTTTCCGTATGTGTTGCAGTCGTTTATAAATTTGGAATGACATGATCGCCAATGTATGTGGCACATGACATTTCCGTTGCCATAGGAATGGGAAAAACTAATTTTGCAGCCTTTGAGTAATTCAAATGAATTTGATGGGTAACTGTAATGATCAAACATGTGAGATGATTCCGAAATGTAGAAATAGAGATGTAATATTTCTAATATATATGCCATCATTAAATATGTTTTAGAAATTAAGCTGTACTTTTAGTCAAACTAGCAATTCGTGACCCAACGAAACAACCCCAATAACCAGACTTATGCTTTAGTTGGCGCTTGCATGGTGCGATATGGTACTTCTGGGCCAATCTTAACAACATATTAGTACTGTCTAAATTTGTGCTTATACAGTGTATGTGGCACGAATACTTAAGTACTAATAAGGTACCACAAGAGTATCCTGGCACCGCATAGGTACCAACTTAGCAAATACTGATATTGTACTAACGTGATACCCATATTATGCTCTTAGAAGGCACTAATGCAGTACTTTAAAACTCGAATGCATTGATTATGGAAAATAATTATCACTTATAATCTTCGTTATAATTACAATTTATTTAATAAACATAAGAAAGTAGATATTAGCAATAATCATGGCATGTTACAGATAATAGCATTTAGGAAGAATGATTATCATCATTTTCCTCCCTGGAACACCCGCCACGATCCTTGTCAAGCCGTTTTGCCGAAGTAACAAGTCTGCTGGGAGCCTTCTTTATCCAATATTCTGTAGCTTGTTCCACTTCCTTATCCGTAACAACAGAGCCCTTTCGTGTAGTCCTTACCGCTTCTGTGAAACATTCATTTCATGCATTAAGTACCTTTTAGTTTTCAACTTATAAATTATAATAAAATATGATTGGTATAGGTAAGACACGTACGACAAACTACTTGCATAAAAATTGATTTTTGAAATCCCCGTTTTCCTTGCTTTTGACCTGCCATTGTAAACGTTGACATTAGCTCATCAGTCATAAGAGCACCGAGAATCCGGTATGTTATTTGATTAGGATTACTACCGCCTTTCATGGACAGCATCCAAATCTGAAAAAGAAAAAAATCACATTTACGTCAAAATTTACCGTAAAATATTATCATAAATAAAAAGAATAAAAAATATATATAAAAGATTATACATATTACGATTACCAATGATGATTTAGTTTGGTCTTCAGAGATCAATTTTCGTTCCATTCGGTCAAACTCTTCCAATGAACAGATAGGTAACTTCAAAGATGACTCCCGCTGCTGGCGGACAGGGCCCTGATCGGATTTCATTACTGTACGAAGCATGTCCAGCACCAAGTCCAATTTGGCCGATATTAAGGTCTGCTTCTTTTGAAGATTTGAGACGCTGGTGGCTAGACCTAATAGATTTGGGGAAATTAATTACGCTATCTGACAGTATACATGGGATCATAGAGTAATAAACTATGGCTTCAAGGATACCTACTTCTCAAATTTGTTGACCCTTGAGACGACGATGGAGTGCCACTTGCATTTCCGAGTCCCATTCCACAGTTACGGGATACCGGTGTTGTTGCAGGACGCTGACCTTCATTTAAAGATAAATCATAGTAAGTCGGCTGCTGTTCATCGGGATTGTAAAATTCTGGGGCTCCGGTGTCAAATGTAGCATTGGCGAATGACACGTGTTCACTCAAATAATTGACTAAAAGTTAAAATCAAAACGGATTATCGGCTACTGTAAATGTTACAACAACCAGGCATATTATATACACACTTACAATTATCGTTTACAGCTCCAGGTTGTAAAAATGTTGACCCTTGGCAAACATCCTGTTGAAAATACTGCCCATTATTACAAAGAATTTAACATCAAGTATGAATTGTAGGCTTTCAATTAAAATATAAACTTTGTACAGCATTTTGGCCAGGTGACCGCAAGGAATATTCCACGGCAACCAATGTCGGACCTTTTGAAGTTGAAGCCGATGTATGCTTATGCGATGGAGCGGGCGGCGGTGTCGGAAGCGTTGGAAAATTCTTTCCCCTCTTCCTGGTCTTTGGAATGTCACTTTCGCTGTCACTGGTATCGTCCTTGGCGTTCCTGATTGCACACGAACGTTTTCGTTGTCCGACCATTTCATCAGCAGAAAAGTCTGATGCCAACTCAGCCACAGGAAGCTTTTCTCGTGCTTGATCAAAAGTTTCTATTTTATGATGGGAGATAATTATCATTAATAGTTGGATATTATAATTGCGTTGTCATTGTACTACTTAAACTATGTTTTAACTTGACTTACCAAAAAAACGATTGTCAACAATCCTTGCATCGTACAACGCCCACTTCGTCGGATCTGGAGTCAACCCGTCCTTAAGAGACTGGCTTAGTTTCATCGGACTTTTCCAAAAGTCAGGCCAATAGCATTTCTCACCGTAAAGCTAACGCCGATGAGCAACAGCAATTTCGCTTTTCCCATCTCCCAGTTTGAATTCGACAATGCAAAAACTCATTCTGCAGTATGTAGAATTGGAAATACCACGTACGTGTCCCCAACTGGAAAAAGAAGCGCTTTAGCAGCTACAAAGTTTATTGAAATCTGTTTCGCTACTGATTTATGACTGAACTTTTTAATGTTGACGACACTAGAATCACAGGGAAATGTATAAAAATTATGCTCTTCCTCCTGAAATTGTCCAACGAAGATCAATTCACTTTCTTCACTGTTATATATGTCGTTAATGATAAAAACTTGCCCCGAGTGTAGAATACAGCAGTTGTTGCCTATTTTGCTAGTTAAATTAAAGACGCATTCTCGCCTGTTCTGAGCGGGATTGTGTGTTTGCACTGTCTGCCTTTCATATATTCTGTTGTACGCTTGCTCAAGTGGTCGATTTCCAGAACGCAGAAGGCCCTTGATTGTGCCTAGATAATTCTCAAACTTAAAAGTGCTGAACTCGTCCAAGGTACCAAACATTTTAGTCATCTGCTATGTGTATTAGATTGTGCACGTTGTAAGAAATATTTTCCCTACCGTAAAGTGTTTCAAACGCGGTTACAAAATATTTTAAAAGGTCCTTGGCGTAATCTATGTGTGTTTTTACAAACTGTTTAGAACACAAAATTGTAACTGCGACATGCAGGCACAAAAAATGTTTGTAGTATGGCTCCTGTACAACTTCCTGCAAGACAACAGGACCAGTGTAAAGCAAAAATGTTCTGAGCTCTGTAGCTTTCCAAAGTCGCAGCTGACTTAAACTTCGTGGCTTCCTAGCAAACTCCTTCGAACAATGAGGTTTCAAATTAATGAGCTTCTGTGAGAGTACATGTATACTGCGAGCTGGTAATCGGCAAGATTTTACTTTTCCCTTTGTCCACAGGAATAAGAGCTTTCGCACAACACCCAAGCAGATTAAGTGCTGGTAATCTAACGGGACTTGCTGGATAATATCAATTGGAAGACGGAGTAGCTCAGATACTTCTGATAAATGATGATCTTCGTTTGTTTGTTGCCGAAAGGTCTCATTAGTTCGTTGCTAAATATTTATGTCAGGAAAGCACATACGTCGATCTAAATATTCACCCTCTACGTTACATTTAGTACAGCAAAAGTAGCCTGTGTGAACTTTGATGTTCAGTAGAAATGCACGTGCGGGGGCGTCGCACACAATGGAATGAAAGTGAACACGTACACATATAGCATTAACTACAATCCCAGTTTGCAAAATATCTAATAAATCATCAATTGACTGTCGTAAGAAATTGTTCGAAGAACTTGGTTTGTCTTCCCCGTAATAAAGTCCTAACACAAAGGGTTTGGAACCTTCAATTTCTTTAATGAGACCCAAGATCGGCCAAAACTGTTTTGTTGAACTTTTTGATATGGGCAGACCGTCAACATTCAATTGTATGCTTATTTCTTTTAATTGAAGGGAAGCTTGTGACAATAGATTTTCCAGTAACGTTTTAACAGGGAAGTGACAGTAACTACCCGGGTGGAGACTACGAAAAATGCAGGCCCTTGGCGTGCTTAACAGAGTTCTGGAATCACGAGGGAGATCACTAAAACAGCTGTGGGATCTGAGAACTTGCAACAATGAAGAAACTGCTGTGTTTTTTACGTTATTTTTTACAGCCCATGTGGCCAACTGTTCATTAATGGATGCAGGGCGGCTGCTATAATTCAGTGACGAGGAATGTACAGCTGAGCTTGTGGTTGGTATTTCCTCGTTGACTGTCCTACTATTGTCGATTGTTGAATATTCTACAGCGTTATCCTTTTCAACTGCGTCACAGATATTGACACCGGTATCACACTTACATACACTGCCATGATGGATTGAACAGGAAGTTTTAGTTACCGTTTTTAAATTGTTAGTAACAGTCGGAATTAAAGATAAATTTGTTAAAGCCGATCTACTTTTTATCTTTACACTTATTTTTCTTTTCCCTGTACGAGATATGTTGGCGCCTCCGATCGACGGCATGTTGCTGATGAGAATTATTTAAGTTATTTCTGGACTTTGTAGAGCGCACAAAATGTAGGCGGGCATACTAAACATAAGTCTCGCATAAGTACTGCATAAGTGCTGGATGAGACAGTGTGAAATAAAAGCCACGGTGTGAAATCATTGGCCATGAAATGCTAACCATAGCTGCTCCTTTCGGAGCCATTTGGTTTAGGCCGCATTCAGTGTCATTTAGTACTAATAATTTGAGCACTTTGTGGGCACTATTGGTGCCGAGTTAGTGCCAACTAAAGCAGATCTGTGTGATTAGGGAAGTAATCAATTTAGCAACGAGTATTTGCTAAATGCATGAATCACTCTGTGTAAATAAGCCTAAACTCTCTGGTTAATTATTTGGTAGCATAATGTATGCACATACATTCAGTTTGACTATGCAACCGTGCGTTCTCGTTTGCTGATTTTTTCATGCTAATGGTGCGACCGTGAGACAATCACCCTTGCGCATCGGCGATAATTGCTACAGTCAAAAACAAACGGTTTTTTGCATTTCATTTGTCAGTTATATTTATTGTAAATTTCGCTCATGTAGTAATATTATGTGTAATGTAGGAGTAGCGTATATGCAACAGGAAATAAAACATAGTTTAAGCACATGAGTCGTATGATATTTCTTGTAATCATCATGTAAATTGTGTGACGAAGTCACGAATCACGAATTGTGTAATTGAGCCACAGAAACGTACTATAACGGTCAAATATGTATTCACATTTACTATTATTGCATTAATCACTCTTCCGGTGGTTATGTATAAAGGTTACACCTTACTAGTTTTATTGTAACCCGTAGCCTGAATCTGGCACCATTCAACAGTACGGAAAAGGATAAGCTACTCTTTCACATTTCGACAGTGGTAGCTGCATTGCTGAAATATTTGAAAAATAAGTGGCACATTTTATCAACGTTGGTAAATTTAGAGAAAAAGCCGCTGTCCATTTCTTCCACCATTATTTGTGGTATCTTGTTTCCTTAATTACTGAGCAAGGACACCATCCATTCAACTCTATTTAAAATCTTAGAAATTTGCTTTACGGTAAGGGAAACGTACTAGACTCAGATATTTAAAATGAGCATTTGTGATTAATGCAGTCCATTGTTTTTCATAGAGGACTTCATCAACGCATTGTAGAAATTCTGGGACCCTGTAGGAATACCAGAATTACATGCAATAGTTTCATCTCATGCAGTAAAATGATGTAAATACGTAAAACCATTAGAATGTGATGCCATAACATTGTGCGGAAATGGTAATGGTAGGTTTTGCAAAACCTTTTCAAAAGGTGTGGAAAATATAACGCAGGAGACGTTCCACAAGCCAATACAGTGCTGGTCAGCAACTTAATATCAATGAGTTCTAATTCAATGCGAATTCAAATTTATGCACAGAATCGTGAGGCTAAAGCTCACAAGATATCCTTTTAAATAATTCTAACATTTAGTTTTGTACTAACGCATATTTATTAAAATTTGTTCAGTCATGCAGATATTCACTGGACGTACTTTCGAAGACTGACGCCATCATAGTCACTGTAGCTGTAAAACATTTCGACAATCATCAGATTTTGTAAACATGTAATCAATACTGAGAAAGCGTCACCGAGATAGCCATTTCTATTAATTACAGTATTGGAGTATCCAATACATCCTTATGCAAACACGAAGAAGATGGTATATGGTTGGGCCTGTCTTCGTTTTCTGACGTGGAGATGTGCAACTATTATAAATTACATTTCTTGTTATCATTTCTATCTTTTATTTTGTAAAACAACATTTCATGCAAAAAGGGTTCGCTGCTTTCTTTTTTAATTATGCATGTGATGAAAATGATAAAAAGTTGTGTATGCATGCAGGAAAAAATCAACATCTTCATGTGGACAGTCAACAGGAAATGCTAATTTAGGTTTTTGTTGCGTGCGCCTTCCGTACCAAGTACGTACTCAACGCAATATATGCGTTTTTGATACTCGTAAACTGCACATACGTATTTGTTATTGAATCCTGAGTGACCCATGGAGCTTCTCTCCGAGGCGAGCTTACATTTGTACGCATAGAATAGTTTTTGGTGCGTAAACAGGTACGGTTTTCCAAGTTAATTAATGAACTGAGTTTTTGTCCAGTACCGTTTCATTTTAATTCCCCCCTCACATAAAATACTATTGTATTGTAAGGGATGGAAACCTGTCGACTGCCACAAAATGATATCACTGTTCCATTGTAAGAATTTTTCCGACAATGATATTACATATTTTCCAGAAAATATATATCATGAAGTCAAAATATTAATTACTAGGGTCGGAATTATGTTCTTAAATGTAAGCGAAATGCTTCCCACGTAAAATCAACGTGTTGATGGGAATTGGTGACATAAATGAACCGCCAACCAGCCATCATGTATTTAATTGAAATGTGGATCCGCAACAATAAACCAAAACATCCCTGATAATATAATTTCAATATTGTCAGAAAACATAATCCAACCGTACATGACTGGACAAAGTAATTTGATACGTATAATTTTGCTGAGTAAGTGAACAAGTAATTCAAGAAAAGAAAATGAAACTCCTTTGTCAAGACTTTTTCATTTCCTTCACATAACAACTGCTAAGCAAAAAGTTGACATTCATTTCTGAAAGTTTTATAGGAACGTTGACCGACACACCAACAGCGTTTACTTGTTTTTCAACAACCAATAACGAGATGTAACGGGATCGAATACAAGTCATTTCCAGAAATGACTGAAATCGAGCGTAACATCGTTTGATAATTGCTACGTTATCCATGATTTATTCAGTTATGGGTTATTGGTAAACATAGTACTTGTACATAATTGTAAGTTTACATTTGAATATGATTGTTCCAGTTAAATTAGAAAAACCTGCAAAAATGTAAATTCGTTTCATCAAAAAGTCAAAATGATAAATAAAACCTTCCCTGTCTGTATACTGTTGATGATAGGTGAGATTGCTGAGAAAATCGAATTCGGCAATGAATGAATATATCTAATTTATAATATAATTTGAGAAAACTCTATAATCATTATAAATATCTAGTATATTATGATTTATCTTGACGTAATTTTATTAACTTTGGCCACACAATTGATAAGACGATCAATAGAATTGAAGTGTAGCCAGTTTGAAATAATCGATGATGCCTCCTAATAAGGAGCCAAAGCAAAAAGTTCCCATCTTGATAAGGGGACGCAGCAAAATTGTCCGGTCGTGAGAGCCACAGCAAAAAAACTCCGTCTTGAAGGGAATACAGCTGCTTTGGCGCATCATGACTTTTGTTTGCAGTGAGTTGCGCATGGAATTCTACACATTTTGGTACCTAATGGTTGTATGATACTTCACAGTATATCATGGAATAAATATTTTTGTGGGAAGTAACAATAACACATGCCTTACAAAAATTGGCGTTTCTTCATAGTTAATGCAAATTCATTGAAACTTTTATTATTTTTGATGCCAGATATCTGCCAATATCGACACACAATGATGTTTTTTGACACTTATGACACAATTGCAGAAATACATTTTTGTCGTGGTGTCATTGGAGTACTTTATGTTTCCAGCCAGTTATTTCATAACACTCATTCTTGCCATGTCCGATTATCAAGACGCATATTTTTTGCTGTGGCTCTTTATCAAGACCGGACAATATAGATGTGTTCCTTATCTTGACGGTAAGATTTTGCTTTGGTCCCATAATTATGAGACATCAACGTTCTGTATAATTGCCTCGTATCATATGCGCGAAGCGTAGTATGATAGGATTGACCGTGATGTTCTTGTTTACAGAACATCACCGTATGACCGAACATCACTGTCATGAAATCAAAAGTAGGCACATGAATATTCTGATCAACATAGCACTTCAAAATGTGATCTATGAGTTTACCATCGTGTACTGGCTTGAGCGTGGAGATACGCCGGGAAGCCTTAAGAAGTAGTACTTTCGTGATTGTTGGCGGACTGCAGTGTTTCATGAAAGAACATGATTAACATGAGAACGAAAATATTTTTTTTCAAATTGTAAAAATAGGGACATCCTGATAATATTTTTGACGTATTGGATGACGTCTAAATAAAATATCGTTTGAATGATGTTCAATTAGTTTGTCTACTGAGCGTATCCAGCAACATCAGAGGTAGTCTATCGGTAGTAAATGGATATATTCATATGCACCGATTCATATATGTATGTATGCATGAACAAGACATGACGGAGTTTCCATTTTTATTAGCATAGCGGAATGGGTTGGCATCTTGTAGTTTCATGTTGGAATAATTGAATTATTAGCATTGCTGTCGAAGATGCTAAACATTTTTGAAAAAACAAATATGAAACCAATGAAACCAAAGATTGATTCCTGATAAAAGTTTTATTATAGTTCAAAAGTATCAAAGAAAAACTCACCACTTCTTAATTACTACTCCTCAAACATATTTTACGAGTTAGTCATTACTATTGTGTCAACAATATTTCCGATAACATGACATCATTTATTTGGCTCATATGATCAATGTCTGACATACATAATTATCGTTGAAAGCATCCCTGAGCAGAAAATAAATTTTGTTAACATGAAATTCAACGGTTTCATGGTTAAAACAATTTAGGTATATTAGGCCAGTCGCAGGCGAAGTTTGCATACGTGTCCATGTGTACTTACATAATGGTGAAAATGACCGACCGCGCGTCATGGGAATATCAAAAACAAAACACTTCATACCATTCCAATATCCCTATAATAAAAGTTCCTAAAGTACCTAGTCAAACTGTATTATATTTTATATTATTTGTATTGCAAGACAAAATCAACAACCATATCCTGCTGATTATATCATGTGTTAGATAATAAGTTTAGTATGAAAAGCAATACATTACATGTTTGTTACGCAAGTTGACTGCCACTAAGTAAATAAAATATTCGATTTATGCTGTGCTGACGTCTGGACGTTACGACAGGGCATCAATCACATCTTGAAATTACATGCTGATTGTTGCTAATGACGTACAAGAAGACTTCATAATTCATAAATGAATTGCACTGAAGCAATCAGGGAAAACCAATAATATACTATTTACTTATGTTACTGATGTCGTAACTGAACATATCACAAGAGGCTGAAATTGCATATCGTCTGAAACTTATCAAACCAATTTACGATGCCTTTTGGAATGATTAGTACTTCCTTTCCCAAAGTGGTTAAATAAGTTGTTTACGCTTATTGCATCACCACTTAAAAAAATTATGCAGAACCAGTTAATCTTGTGTACCTTGAAGTTGAATGTAGTAGTCGACACACTTATCTTATTAAAGCACCCTATTTTGATGTCTGGTGTTTAGGTATGTACTCATCGTGTGAATCAAATGCCACAGAGTATGTCCCACTTGACAAATCAACAGGTAATTAACAATGACGTTGATATCTTAAATGTCAGATTGACTATATTTGAGTAACCTATTACGAGTAGATGACACATTAAAAAATATATTTTTGGCAATTAATGTTGTTTATACTGAATGGTTCCAGAAGAATTTAGATTACGCGGATCCAATCACGGATGATGTCAAATAATCACTTGATATGACAGTAACTAATGACCGTCAAAATTGATTATATGGTAAATAGCATGGTACGTTGTTGACTGCAATTAAAAATTATAATCTTTTCTTGCATGAGCCTTTAACTTTGTATTGATCTTTTGTTCATTACATGCCGTACTTGACCGAATAAATTAGTTCTCAACAAAAGCACAATGTTTTGTCACTTATTCCTTCCCGTGAAATTCTGGTTGAGTATGTAAAAATTTGATCTTGTTCTGGCTATTTCAAAATTATAAATGAAATGATGGATGTGAGCGAAAGGAATATTGCGCGTGTTGGAGCATTTGCTTCAAAAATGCTTCATGTACTTTTTCGTTTACTAAAGTAGTTCATTTCCTTCATATTAGCTTCATAAAAATATCATGTACATGAAATATTAAAAAAATATTCCAGAAGTGTCAACCGCACTGGTCGGAAAGTTGTAATTGGTTCTCATGACCTGGCAATTTGATTCACCCAATGACTTGACTTGATCCGACAACAAGTCGGAACGGTTATTTAATAAATACCACAAAATTTACCTTTGGTAACTTCATCGTGAATAACAGACGGTTGACCTTCAACGCGTATACAAATTCTTGTGCCAAAAGTAGTGTGTAGGAAACATTTCTGAGAACCAAAATTGCAGTAATACAATTGTAACTATTACAAAAAATGAGACATGTATTAGTGGCACGGAACTCATAAGCTGTAAACTTTTATAAAGATAGCTATATGTTTCTCTTATGCATTTGTAACCTAAACTACTACCAACGCCGCAGCATTTACCTACATACTACGTAATCAAACACCTTTTTATCGAACAGATAACACATATTGGTATACGTCAGAATGATAACTGGCCGATGTGGTTGTTCCACATATCGCCCTGTTCAGTTAAGCATGAGAGTACATAGTTGTCATACATCTGCTGAGTTCATTATAATTTCTAAAAGTTACCACTCAATCCGTTTTGAATACGTTCACACTTAATTATCATGTATTCTTATAAGAAATTGCTGTATTTTCTATTCTTGGTCACGTCAACTCCACATGCCGTATCATCCAAAAACTCACAACAAATTGCAGGTGAAATACAGCCACAAAATGATGAACCTTACTCAAGGTCATTGCCGCGCTGCGGTGAAACTCATAGTACTAGTGAGGGAGCAATTTTCTACAATCCTTTTGAACCTGTTCTGCAACACGAGCGGTGTGCATGGATTATCGGAGTGCCGGAAGCAGTTGGCTATACAATCAATCTTCAATACCTTGGCCGACCAACAAATGAAGAGGGGAGTGGTAAAGAGTTAATTCTGACTGGAGTCCGCTACAATGAGCAAGGCTCACCTATAATGACCACGTATTTTCCGTAAGTTAAACTTTATTACATTGTTCCCATGTTACCCATAATGTTTCAGTTACCAAATGATTCTTTTTTGTGTTACAATAGGACTGACATCGGTACCTTTGTTGTTTCGAATGCTAACCTTGTCATCATCACATTTCATTCTACTTTTCAAAATGATGTACCAAGCACCACCGGCTTCTACCTCCAGTACGACAGCATAATGACAGGGGACATTTCTAGTACATCTGCCTTATCAACTCACCATCTCCTTGGTGCTCCCACGTTCAAGTTCAAGTATCCACCGACGGGTAACAACTATTCGGATACGGAACTAGCTGCGTTTTTGTTTCCGGCGGGTTCAAACTTTTACTCTGGCCTGCAAAATAACATTTGGTACAAGAATAGCGGCCTGCAGCCAGGATGCGCGGATTCATTATTTGTGTATCACTTCGTTTTTAGTACGAATGCGGAAGTGGGTAAATGGCAAGAAGTGGGAAGGTACACATACTACTCCAGCTAATATCTATACAACGTCTTTTAAAGTTACAATTCCAAAAAATATATCATGCTATTTTCATTATAAACAGAATTTGCGATAACACAACATCCCAAACAATTACCCATGATGACTTGGTGCTGATACTATTTCAGTCTGACGCTGATATTCAGAACAATGGATTCTGGTTTTGGTTTATGGGCTGCTAGTATAATTGATTATTACATTCATCCATCATGTATAATAATAAAGTGACACTTAATAAAATTTAAAACTGAACTGCAAGGTAACGGTCCCTTAAAGCCCTTAAAGGTCCCGGTCCCATAGATGTAAGGAATTAATTAGTTAGTATATAATTAATTATTTTGTCACCATTCGGAAATCAGTATTGTACTGTAATGGCTAAACGAATAAAAGTTCAAATTCAAAATTCTAAAGCATTTATGAACTTAACGCTGATCATTAAATCGATCCACCAATCCATTCGAAGCACACTAGTCGTTTTGGCTTATTTGTTAATATTCACACGATTACGCATCGCATGACTCACAAAAGTGATTAGGAATTAGCCTCGACAGGGACGCTGACGTGGTTGTCATTGGAAATGTCAAATGACAAACAATTAAATTGAAAATGACTGTTTCACAGTTGACGTCTTACAACACATCCTGCGGCTTACGTGAGCGACTTCACACCTGTTGGCGTTGTTTTTGTAAAAATATCTCCAAATGACGCATAAGTGAAGCTGAAAGGTCAAATCATGATGCGAAATTGTTTTGCAATAAGCCGAGACAGCCTGCAAAAGTTGACCGTTTAGCCAAATCCGATCATAAACGCATCGCGGCGTCAAAATGTGGTGGAGCATACATGACCGATAACGGGGGATTTTCGCACAAGCCATTTGAAAAGGTGTTGGACAACGAGAGATGCACGTGGCTAATTGGAGTACCGGGAGCTATTGGCTACACTCTCGATATACAGTTTTTTGGAAGTCCCACAAATGAGCCGGGTAGTGGTCAGAAACTGGTTGTTACAGGTGTTCGTCAAAACAGAAATGCACACCTACCTCCCTTCATGACCAGCTATATACCGCAGGGATGCATTTTCTGTCATTAAGGTTAAATTTCCCAGTATCCTGAGGAAGATTTCCCCACCATTTTATCAAATTTTCCCATATGTTTGTATTAATGTATGCATATATAGAAAATATTTTTGTCGTTCCTTCAATTCATAATGAACGATTATGAAATTTTGACTGAATCATGTTATATACTCATGTATGTATATTATACTAGTATAGTTAAGAGATAAGTTTATTGTTAAGTTCATTTTGAATTTTCAATCCTTTTAAAATGACAACTACAAATACATAGCGACAGGTCCTAGTTAACAACGCTACTACTGACATCTATTTTTGACCAAATTTTGATACTTCAACGGTTTTTAACAATATTATGTTTAAGAAGTGGGTTTTAGACGATTTTGGAAGAAAATATTATTTTGTTGTAATGTCAAGCTTTCGACTACTACTGCAGTCTTCTTCAGGACAAGCTATATTCAACAACATAAATGAAATAATTTGACAGTAACATTATTTGGTATAATGTAGAATATACGTGAAAATCAAATTTTAAGACTATCTATGAAATTACGGTTAAGACAATATAAATAATTTCAAAACAGTTTCTTCAATTTGCTTATCTGTAGGATTGTGAATTTGTGGGATATTTATTTCGAAAAAACGACTAAAAAATAGTAAAATAGTCTGTCATAAAATTTCAGCTAATTTTCTCCTTCCTTCACTTATTTTTCTATAGAGATTGATTTTGAAATAATTGGATAGTGTTGAGCACCAGAAATTGTCAGTTTTTTTGCCGTTGTTTGTGTTCATTTTCTCTCCTTCTAAATAATGTATGTATATTCCTTCCTTCAGTTATCGCCAATATTTCTTTGGATCTCGTTCTATTAAAATGCAAAATGCATGTGTCAATATCAAAACTGTGGTTATGGTCTATCATATGTGATGCAACTGCAGACTTTTCTGGATGATTCAGTCTCCTATTATCTTCATGCTCATGGATCCGTTCCGTCCAATCTCGTCCCGTTTCACCAATGTAAATGAACTTGCATTCATTGTAATTGTCCCCTTTGCATAATACTGCATATATCCCACATGGAATGCTAGGTGGCTTTTCTTTTAAATTGCATAGTAAAGATCCAAGTTTTATTCCAGGATAGTATTTCAACTGCTAACGTTTTCATGAGGTACCTTCAAGTATCTTGCTATGCGTTTAGTAACCTTTCCAGTCCATGGGAGTAATATTATGTTTAACTGTTTGTAAAGTTATTCTTGTGAATAATGGCAGCGCAAACAGTTTGACGTACATTCCGCTAATAGTTGGTACGGAGATACATTTCTATGTGTAGAATCACGATGTGTCATTGATATCTATTTTCAATGATCGTTGGGCTCGAAAGATAAAATGGCGGGAAATCATTTTCATAATAGAATTAACTGATTAAACAGTTTGTTGGTACAATTCAGCACACTGATTTGCTGGCTTGTAATTTGGTTCGCGCTGGCTCCCATGGAATCAGTAGGACGCGTTGAAATATCACATGAATGGAACCAACCCCAACCATAGCTTAATCCTGAAACTCCAAGCCGTTGAATCAAATTATATTGAAGTGGTCCGGCATCCGGACTTCCCACTGAGCAGTTCATTGATTAAAGTTTTAATCACCATTTCCCGTAAAGCACCGGCGATTTTGTAAGAAACACCGTTCCGTATAATTGAATGCTGACGTTCATTCACAATCAGTGGATACATATAATCTGATAGAATATTCGCTTTAACGTATCTGAGGAGGAATATTGAGGTTGACTTGTTGAGTGGTAATCAGTGGCTTTTTATTTCGTCGCACCATTTTAAGAATTGATTCAATTTTGCATAATCGCTGTATTGTAGTACTTTTATGCAAATGAAATAAACAACTCCGATGTGTGAGGAAATAAGTCAATGAATGTTCTTTACATTATTCAAAAAGCGATTGATAAATTGGATGCCATAGATGACTTATATAAGCTTTTGGAAAATTTTTATTTATTCATATTTCCATTTCAAACAAATTAGAAACTGCATGTTATTTCCTAAATCTGACATATTTGAAAAATGTATTCTGCGAATAATAATCTACGTAAAAATATTTACTTAACAGAAATGTGATAAACCTAGGCTTATTTTTCTCATTCGTCTACACGTATGTGTTTCATTCATGCATACTGCAAATCCCGGAACTACCATTGTTTATGAACAAATGAGCATGTCAACCGCGCATTATTAGTTACAGATCCTTTTTTGATTCAGATCTTTAAGGTGAGTGCAATAAGTCTAGTGGAAGTGTAATTTTGTTCCAACGAATGGCATATATGACCACAATGTGACAACCATAATATGTCTTGGCTACCCAGTTCCCCAATACTGAAGCTTTTCCAGAATGCGCAACCTGATTTTACTGTGCAACATTTAATAATGTCCAATATTTTCTGAATGCGCAACATTTCGCCATTTATCCATTTCCACAGATTTCCCATTTCCAAACATTTCCCCATTCCCAAACATTTCCCCATTCCCAAACATTTCCCCATTCCCAAACATTTCCCCATTTCCAAACATTTCCCCATTTCCCCATTTTCAAACATTTCCCCATTTCCCAATTTCCAAACATTTCCCAATTTCCAAACATTTCCCAATTTCCAAACATTTCCCAATTTCCAAACATTTCCCCATTTCCCAATTTCCAAACATTTTCCCACTCTCAGTAAATTTCCCTACGCAGTGCCCAACACATTCCCGAAAGCGTTACTGTTGGCGTCTTTTTCTTCCGTTTTATGTTACATATGCTTGTTATTTATTTTTAAATTATATTTGTTTTCAGAGTAAATTTATCGTTACCTAGATAAAACTCCCCTAAAATTCCCCGGTATCCTGGAAACCAGGATACCGCAGAAAATGCATCCCTGATATACCGTAAGTAAATCAGTATTGTCAAAGATGAGTTGATTAATTGCGTATTAAGTTATAATATTTTTAAATTTAACTACTCCTACGGACAACAACTGGATCACTTATCATATCTGATGCCCACATGGTTGTAGTAACATTTTCGTCAAAGACACTGAATGACAGGCCAAGCACAGGCTTTGCGCTGAGATACGATGGTATTCAAGTTGGGAATATAACGAAAACGTCGAATCAATCAACACATCATTCCTTTGAATTCCCCACGTTTGAGTTTAAGTATCCCCATACAGCACAGTTTACGGCGATTTAGAGTTGGCCGCATTTAGCTTTCCTACTGTCGGTAATATTTACTCCGGAAGGACCAAGCACATTTTGTACGAGGTCACCAAGATGGAGTCAAATCTTCTGGATACCATATTTGTGTATAACTTCACCGTCGACCGGTCACCAGAGACAGGAAAATGGGAACAACGAGATCAGTAAGTGTTACAGAATATCACTACTACTATTACTGTTCTGAATAACATGTTATGGTGTGCGATGATTATGAGATTATTTGTTTTCTGTCACAGAATCCTTTATAACACTACGAGCCTGGACATATCTTATGACTACTCGGTGCTCATGTTATTTCAAAGTGATAACCGATATGGTTATACTGGGTTTAATTTTTCTTTTATGGGATGTTGACATCAGGAATTTCGTACTAGTACGTTTTTCCTGCAATAAATAAATACAATAAATAAAAAAGTTTTCTATATTGTAGTCGTCGAGTTAACAAATTTCAGCTTCATTTACAAAACCGGGATCTTGCAAGCAACTTATTGATCCTCCTCATTGTGTGACAATTTTATTGTTGCACTGGTTTTATGTAATTGAGCATATTGTCGGCATTGGGTTTTAGGTTTATCTACAACTAATGAAACATCTAGATTTATCTTCATATAGTCGTACAATTTATTCCGATAAAGTTGTGTATACTTTAGCGTTTCCTGAATAGTGAAAACTAAATTTTGTTAAATTCCGTGCGGCATTTAGAAAGAATGTACATGGATACTTTGGTATAATTGTCCCTTTCAATTTTGAGTATGCATAAATACAATGTGTGCTTCATTTGAAAGAAGTAGTTTCAGAATTGTAACGTGTATTGTTTTCAATTCTAATTGATGAGAATTAATACATCCACTTCAGTAACGCCATTTCATTGCCACGTTGCGTGTTACATAGTAGTTTCTATGACGACATCATGTTAACCCGGATTGCAACGTAACAAATACCGTACGCGGAATCTCGGTTACGAATGTAGCCTATTGAGTTTAGTGATTCTGTTGTAATAATCATAACTGCTGACTAATGTTATCTCAAATAAACCATAACACCCACTGAGCTTCTAGTTGGTAATTTTGGAAATTCACGCCATTTTATTTGCCGCAACTCTAAATATGTGTTTTCGTTTATGGCTTTACTTAATATATAGTTTTTTGACAATAACAAAGTTTTATTTCCCATCCTTGTTTCGTCGTCGGTGGCTCTTCTTCTTCTTTGGAGACATCATCCGCCCACCTTTTTTCCTGTTTTGCCGATTTTTATGCCTCGGTTCTTCCTCAGTGCTGCTACTGCTACTACTCCCACTACTACTACTGCTTGCGCTGCTTGTGTCAGCCAGGGATACCTTGAAGGATAAATATTACTTCAATTAATGTTTTAAAATGCTACCGATCGTCTCCTCAGACTTTGTTGGGATGCTTACCGCGAATGGCTTGGCTTCAAAATTATATAGTGTGCACAAAACGTAGAACACAATTCCCGTCAAAACTTCCAAATGTCGCATTTTAATATCTGCCAAAGTGATGCTGTACGACTAAACACAGTCAATTTTTATTTTATTTTAAGGAGTTGACTTTTGATATTGCCTTCAAAACACAGTGGAACGTGATAAACATACAAAATGAATGTGCATAATAAAGTTGCCAGATATGTAATTGATCTCTTGCTGCATGCATTGGTTGGTATTGTAGTAACTTTATGACGTACATTAAAAGGAAATGGCTCATAAAATTTTCGTTGCCAACATGATTGATCATAATGGACTATTTTGGCAATGACGCGGAATGCAAGAAGCCAGCTATAACAATTATTGTAGATCTCACAAGCATGCTCTGATTAACATAAACTTGTTACTGGAATTACTTTCTTTATTGGATGTAACGCCAATATTTAATATTATGTTTCACTGGCAAAAAAATCATTCAACCATGTACACTGGTACTTTCATGTAAACTTTTGAATGCTTTGTAATAATACATTATACCTAATTGAAGCAACTATCGTTTAAGGAACCGAATAGTTTGTACAGAAATGGTTACCCTTTTTTCTACTCCGTCAGCAGGTCCTTCATGGTCATAGACATCAACGACTGCAAGACTTCAGTTTCCCTTTCATCCACAAAGCTGGTAAGCCCTGAGGTCCCACAATGCGTGTCATCCCAAAACCTAGGAATGCACCAACAAAATCCAATCTTGCCTTCAAATCCTTTACATTTTATGCACGCATGGGTCATGAAAGGCATCCCCCAATCCGGTACCCAAAAACAGGAACCCGCGCACTGCTCATTGCTGAAACAGTCGATCCTCTAGAACCATGAATAGGAAACATGTGAATATATAGTTCCCAAAATTAAAAATATAGGAGCAATGGATATCGACAAACAGTTATATTATATTACAGTGCTTTGGGATACAACCGGTGAGGGCAAAACCGTCAAGCTAATCCCGACGCTCGCAATCAAAATTGCTGCGGATAACTTTTCCATTTTTAAGAAACGGAGGCGTGGATGTTTTTTTGGTATTCTTCACTGGCCGTGTCTTACAATCAACGGGGACGTGAGATGTTTGTTTGATATCGAATGAAATTTTGTGTCTGCTATTTATACACCAACGAATATCACTATACTTCACCAATTTGCACATTCACATTGCTATTTTTGAGGGCATGCAATTCAAAATGTAATACGTTACAAACAGCGTATGAGGTCAAGGAAGCTGGGCTGGTAAATATACTATAACTGCCTGCCTGACACAACAATATTTTGTTTGTTCGAGTTAGTCTTATAAAATATGTGCTTAAAAAGCTGATTCACAAATATTGCACAAATCCAACGGTATTTGTATATGTTTCAAGATACGCAAGGGAATGGAGCGAATTATTAAACTTGCGAAATATTTTGCTTGCTTTCTAATTGTTTGATGACAGGGAACAAACAAATTAAAAATCATGTCCCGATTCGTATCAGGATATTACAAGAAATAAATAGTGCTATTGAAAGCCTAAATCAAAGTCGCACGAGCGGAACGGCTATAAATCATATCATTACTAATGATTTTGGAACACGAAGCATGTAGTATTTTTCATATACTAAATATGAGAGTACATACACAATCATCAGGAAACTGCAAATTACTAATGAGGCTGCATTTGTAGCAAGTTTCATGGCTTATATCTATACCTATGCAATTTACTTTTGTGCTCATTAAATGATCCAGATAGTGTAACAACGTAAGGAAGTATAATGAGATGACAACTAGAGTTTATGTACTACATTCTCAAAAGTACAAATTTATTTATAAATCGTTGGGTACGAACACTAAATATTCCAACTGTTTTAATCGTTTGACGAATAACTAGTTCTCAATTTATTATTTCAGATACATGTTAGTCCAATCGTGGAGCCTCTTGGTATGATTGGCAAACATTTTTTTGTCCGTTAATGTCTTCTTTTGCCAGAATGAGACCGTCTATGGTCGCCGCGCCTATGGTGCTTGGGCTCATTTCGACGATCGTCTTGATACCTCTTTTCCTTTCTGGGCGGAATAGGAGGATCTCTACGCCGTGAGGTAGCCTTGTCGCGGGAACTTTGTTTTCGTTTTCGTGCCTCAGTCTCAACCGGTGCAGAGGTAGCCCTTTCGAATTTTTTGTCTGGGTTTTTGGCATTCCAGTCCTCAATAAGCCGCTCCATACGTTCATGCTCAGTTTCGTGGTTTGTATCGTTTGAGGAAGCAGAGGATCCTTTCTTGTCCGCCGGAACATTTTCCTCGCTGTCGTTTGTTTGCTCCTGTGTCGAGCTTTGGTTTTCGTCAGTGGCTTGATCCTCAGATTGAATATTCTTAGATTTTTCGGTGTATTTTGGTGGCGGTGGAGTTGGATCCGTCTGCTCCTTCTGGCGTTGGCTTTTATCTTTCCCCGAATTGCGATTTTTGGCTTTCCTTCGGCGCTTATCCATTTTGCCTTTCACGTAATGTCGTGGGTTGTCGTCATCATATTCTGAGTCTTCCTCAGTCTCAAATGAGATTTCCTCCTTCTGCTTCTTCTTTTTTCCGCGGCTTCCCTTTGTTTGGCCCTGAACATTGTCATCATTTCCTGGTCGTGATCGTTCACCATCACTTTGACGTCCCTTGAAACCAAATTGTTGTCCTAGTTGATTCGACAGTTGAGCCTTTCTATTGCCAGCCCTTGTGTAGACCTCTTGCTTAAAATAAAAATAAAATGGTTTAAATAATAATTACGCGATAGCCTTGATGAACTTGGGTAGAAATGAATTAGCGTTTAAAAATTTGCGTATACCTTCTTCTGATCGAATATTGCACCATCTCTGCGACCTTCAATTTGTGCCAAGTAACACGACGACACAATAGTCAGCACAACAAAAACTAGTGGCAGGAATGACGGCATTATAGCTGCTACAATAGTTTACGTGACTTCCATCATGCGCCTATGTCTACTTCGTTATATCAAACAAAAACAATACGTCTACTGATAGCAGCATGACAAAGAAAATTGTCGGCTGATTGATCCGTGCGCATTTGCCCATATTTACGATGCCACCGAATATATGAATACATGCTTGCCTAACAATCTTTGTCAATAACACGAAAGGAAGTTATAAAAACTCTGCCAGGGAAATAAATATGCATATGAATAAAATGACAATTTATTTTTTTCATTTGAAATTTAAACAAGTCCATGATTTATTTTTGATAAATGAGACTTCCAAAATGTTTTCAGCTACTTAGTAATTATCGTCGACCTTTGCGATGCTTTCCGCGAACTCCACGACCGTCTTTGCTCTTTTTAGGCTCTCCATTCGCTTCGAGGGAGTCCGAGTCACTTGAGTCAGCCTCTCGTTTTTGGATCCTATACTTGCCCACTTCCTCGCTACTGGAGCCACTGCTGGAGTCGCTGGAGGAGCTGCTTGAACTGCTGCTGAAACTGTTGGGGTCTTTGTCCGCCTTCTTCTGCTTCCTTTGAATGGCAACCTTCAGACTGTTTCCTCTAGACTCTGGTTCCACTGCGAGTATTCTTTCCATTTCTCGCTCCCATAACTCCTTAAAAACATAAACATAATATTAGTTGAATATCCCTGAAAACAATACCCAATCAAATTTCGATTTCAAACGTTTGAGAGTTATGAAAGACGCGTACGTTATCATCCGCACTCGATCGGGATGCACAGAGACAAGCCGAAATCACCATCGCCAACACCGCCGCGAGAAGACACACCTTCATTGCTGCCACCTTAAATACTATCCGTGTGTCACCGTAACTACTGGTCAATTTCCTGTCAACTCCAGAGATTCTCTTCTAATTCTAATTGCCGCCGACGCCTTTCAAATGACTTAATAGCTTGGACCGCTTGCGCGACAACAACTCAGCACCTTTGAGTTAGTTAGAAAGCACAGCAGTTATGTGTTCAGTAATTAATTTGATTAGAGTATGCAATAAATTATACATCACTATAATTAAAGATTGGATCTTAACGACTTATTATGTTGTTTGCTGTGTCTGACGAAAACAATTTATTCACTACGCACAAAGGAAATTTCAACAAGGTACAATGCGAATGATGAAAATTATTTTGTCGCGAATATGAAGGCCCATTCATTAAAATCGTCGTGAATGCTGCGACGTCACAATTGCAGTCTCGTATCATTTGTTAGGTACCGAATCTAAGAGCTGTACAATAATTTTCGGTTGAATTGTAGCGTTCATGTGTGTGACCAGGCAGGCGCCCAACATATTTTCTGAACGGTCCCAATCAACACAACGCAAACGCCCAATTAACGTCATTATATTACCTATTCTACTTGCTGAATTACTTACGTGGATGTGACTCCATTTACTACTCAGCATTCCGTCTACTCGACGCCATTCCGTCCCTGCCATTGCATGTTCAAGACAACGCATCTATAATAACCAGAGAGATAATTTCATTGACAAAAAGAGTTTCAAGTGAACCAAATCAAGATGTCGAAAGCAGCGCCATGTTTTGTGGTCACGGTAGCCGTTTGGGCTATGATTGCCCTTTTGAAGCCCACTCCTGCAGACTGTCAGGTATTTTGAAAATTTAATTAAGACATAGTTGAGTTATTTAAATAACTTTTAATATTTTAAAATAATTTGACTGCTTTGTATTTTCTAGATCGCTCCAAAGGGTATCCCCGATGTGCCAGGTGCTGGAGTTAAAAGCGATGATCTCATGAACGGTATCGCAGGGGACAATCCATTTGCGCAGCTTGGGAAATCGTTCTTCGGAGGTGGCGCCGACAAAGATAAACCCAAGACCGAAAAGCCCAAGAAAAAGGGAAAGAAGGGCAGCGACAGTGACGAGGAGGAAAAGGGGGATGGCGATTCCAACGACTCAGATGACGACGATTAGGCAGCTTAATTGACCATTTCATCGCATCGGAAGATGAGATTGATCATCAACGTCCGATTACACTTATTAAATATAATTTCCTAAAACCTTCTGGAACACCTTTGTAAATTTTGATATTGAAACGTTTTCTTTCAAAGGTTGAAATAAAAAAGTTTGTTTTAATATTTTGTTTGTAGAATTTACATGAATTACAAATCCAATTGGGTTTACCATAATCACATCATGTCCACCTCTAAATCGGGTGGCGCATCAAAACGGATCCGCATGAGCTGACGTTTGACCTTGCTAACCTACAATTAATTTGTAATAGTATTTGCGGTTATGTAGTATATTCAATTCTAATTGTAAGGTCAAATTCAAATTACAAGTTTTATTTTGTTCATTATATTGTGAACTATTACATATTACAGACTCTAAATTATTTGTTGACACGGCGATGTGGAAGGGCAAATAACGACTGTACCACGACGATTCTGCTGCTATCCTTAAATTGCATATGGACAAAGGGCATGTATTTATCATATAATGGGCATGTAATCATTTGGTCCAGGTAGAATTGATGCAAGCTCTTCGAATGAGGGACGGTCATCTTGGTCCAAACTCCAACAACGTTTCATAATCGTATACATTTGTCGCTCGTTGTATTTTGGTCTCGGAAGCCTGAGACCGCCTTCCAACATTTGGGGGAAATTCACATCCCATGATAACCCTGGATACGGCTCATCGGCCAGTGAAAATATTTCCCACAGGGTTACGCCAAAAGCCCATACATCCGTTTTTTCATTAAACACTTGACGTCTTAGGGATTCTGGTGACATCCACCGCCATGGGAGTGGTCCGGCTTCAGACTTGATGTACTCGGAGTAGTCGTATAGTCTTCTGGACAGACTAAAGTCAGCAATTTTGGCACACTTCTCAGAATTTAGAAGTATGTTTCTTGTCGCCAAGTCGGCATGAACCATCTAATTACAAACCAAGCTTTACAAGTACTACACATTACGGCAAGTTAGTTTGACCTTGAAAGTACATTAATTTGAATTTACCTTCCTGGAAGATAGAAATTGCATTCCCAGTGTAATTTCTCGGCTCCATCTATGCAGATCTTGGGAAATTTCAAAAGGCAGTCCATTGCCGGAAGTTTTTACTGTTTTGAGTTCTATGCCGTCATAATCATTCGGACTTGCAGGTCTATGCTGCAATCTCCTCGGAACTTGCGTGTTTCTTAAAAATGTAAACAATGATCCCAGTTCGCATAGCTCCAGAAATACGAATAGTTTACCACTTTTAATCTTTTTGGTATGTGCTCCCATCAATTTGACAATATGCTGGTGAGCACCCACATAAGATAAAATCTTGACTTCCGAAACTAGCCCTTTCAGCGCCAAAAAGTCACCGTGGGTTTGGTCGCCTCCTCGCCTCCTAAACATTTTAATGGCAACATGGGTCTCCAAACCGCCTCGATTTATCGTACCACGGAATACATCACCGAAGGTTCCGTGTCCTAATTTCCTCGTGTAATCTGAATTAAATGTTTTTTTACTCAAACATTACTTCAGCCATCTCTTTTTATAATGTGATTAGCAATTGTTATACGCATTTACGTATTTTGAAATTGTTCCAAGAAATCTCGTAGTCCTTTCTGCGGTACGACTGTGCATGAGCAGGATTGGAAACCTCCAGTCCGCTAACATCGTGTTCATTGACCTTAGTACCGCGACCCTTGAAAAAGATTTCCGCCTTCGTAAAACTAGCCATGTGCTTACGACGGTAACGGACTATAAAATATATTGATGTCGCAACTATCAGTAAAACCAATGCAGCAGCAGGAATTAGAATCTTCAAGATGATATCAGTCTGGTCTACTGCATCAGTTTCAGTTGGTTTAGGAACGACTTTGGGATGATGGATTTTCTCAAACATTTCCAAGGCAACTGCCAAAAAAGAAATAACATAATTAACTTGTAGGAGACACCAAAATAAATTTAGGTGAGGTCGCCTACCAGATTTTCGATCCTGAAGATTGGTAACATGAATTTCGTTTGATCTCGCTTTCGCCTCAGGCAATGCTCTCCACCAACCACAGTCGCACCGTTCCAGTGCCCGTATTGCGTCACTAAATGTGCAATTTTGAGTATCCTCTGATATTTCAGTTAGAGTATTTTCAACCGCCGAACTTATAAAAATGGTAGTATTTATGGACAGTGCCCATTGGCTCATCAGTTCCCAAAATCTGGCGACGTCCTTTAGTTCATTAAGGCTTGGTGACGCAGCATCGCATCCGTACACAACAACATTAAACGAAAAATCTAGTTCTAAATTCACTGTTAGCGCGTACATTTCCAGCAAAGCTTTGCACCGATACAAATTCGGAATCACTTCCGTGGAAGCTTTCAACGCCCCTTCATCAATTATTGTTTGCTTGTGAACATATATTCTGAAAATAAAGCTTTTCAAGGATTCAAGACCGGAACGTTTCTGTTTGAAGCCGTAATCCAGAACTTGCCGATAAAATATGAAACAAAATTGGTGGTCCAGAATAATGCCAATTTTTGGTCTCCTTGTGAACTATGAAAAATGTATAATTAACCTCATACATTTGTCGTTAGCTAAGCATCATATTTTCAATTATATTTCAAATGCACTGCGTACCTGGGCGTCCTCAATAAGTGAATTCTGCACTTGCAGAACTTTTACCAGCAACAGCGCATTCAACTTTAGATGTTGGTTCAACACTTTCAAATGAGCATTTATATAACAATATTTTGATACGCCGTAGCACGAATGCCACTCGAGTAATATTGTTATCCTGGCATTTGTTTCCTCATCGTCTACCGCCTTGGCAATCTGCGTTAAATTTGATAGTAGGGAAATATTTACATTTTCGAAGTGAAGAATGTCAGCGTCTTTAATCCTGTGACCGCCAAGATATAAATGGACAGTAGATCCATCGGGTTTCCGATCTCGCTCAGACTTCACATTTTCGACAACTAAATTCACGACCTCTTGGAAATTATCTAAGCTCGACTGCTCCAGCTGACGCCTCTGAACTATAATTTTGTGGAAAGTGGTCCCAATCAGAGGTATCACGGCGTCAGCTGAAAACTGATCATAATCCGTGTGTAAGATAATTCCGGTGTACTCCGAACTAAATCTGGGTTCACTTCTAAGCCATTGTTCAGTTTTCTGAATGGTTTTCATCACAGGGTCAACAGAAATTTCTGGTTTCAGTCCCACGACTTTAACGTCAAGCACTGGAATTAACTTTAATGGATTAGGGGTGACGTAGAAGGTAGTATCAAATGTACCCCTGTCGTATGAAATGGTCAGATTCTTTAAACTGAACTGGACCGGATTCGGTAGCCTAACACCAACATTTGGTGGCTGCATTTTTAATGTCCTGGAACTTGTAAAAGCTCTAAGGAAACATGGTGAGGCTATAGCGGCGTCAATATATCGGCTTTCGTCAATTTCAGCATCGGTCTTTGTCATGAACAGTACGGTGTCAATGGCATGAATTTTTAACAAGTCACGAAAATATTCATCAGAACCGTAGCAATTCCTTCCGTCTAAAATGAGACCGAATAGAACATTTGGGGCACTTTGTATAATTGGTTTGGTGACTCTTATGTCTTGTTTCACTAACGGCAGCGTTTGCAAACCCAGCCGAAGTGACCGGTAATTGAGAATGAAAGCGGCGACCGTTCCATTGAATTCTTGGTTTGTCGTTTGGATGACGGACGTGACCATTTCTATCTGCTTGGTGACATCCCCTTGAGGCACGACCGAAATCCACAGCTCAATATTACTACTATTATTGCTGTTCTGTTTCATGTTGTATTGAGCGGTTCCGTGACATATTCGTAAAAGTTCAAGGTAGGAAGGATCTACAAATAAAGGATGATAGTGTCCTATTTAATCTGATTAAGGTGTATAATGATAATAAATTATCCTTTGGCTTACCCGATTCATTTCTGAAGTCAAAGTTAAGAACAAATCGACTAAATGCTTGCAGAAATTTCTGCGATTTATACTGTGAATTCCCGTCCACGTCAACTGTCCACACAGGGTTTTCGGAGAATAATATTTTCTCAAAGTATTTAGCCGGTATTGATATGGCTAGATTGTCAGCTGGCTTATATGTCAACATCTACACCGGAAAATAAGTACAGTTTGAATTCACGCTTTATTTGATTCAATAGCAAGTATATCAATTATTCTTTACCTGTCCTTGACAATAATGTTTCATCAAAGAAAACTCCAGAAGTACGACGTACGTCAAGTGAACACAATGCAACCACATTTTGTATTAACAATGTACCAACTGGACGGTATTAATGATTATGTCTTCAGTGTCAAGTTCAGTACGCTTTTATAAAAACGCATTTGCTATCTTAACCTTGAATTCTGGCTGACCGATTTGTACGTGATCAATTTTTGGAATGAGAAGGAAATGTTGTTTCAAAAAGTCATTTGAAGGGAACAGCAAAAATCATAACAACACTTTTGTCTGGAAGGTATTTCTTGTTGTGGCAAATACATTTCCTGTTTGGTTTGGGTTTTTTTCCTGGCAAACTGAAGGATACGATAGGGAAGACAGCTTATTTAATATATCATGTTGGTTCTTACATGAATGTAAAGCAAATGAACATGAATTCATGTTTTTGTTCTTGCATCCTTGTCCAACTCCATTAATGCATTAGTTTACTTGTGTCTGGTTTTGATGACACTATGCACACATATTTCCATTTTACGGAAGAGATCCACAATTGTCCATAGCAAAATATAACCTCTGTGAAATGATATTAATTTTCGGCTAATCATTGATCGTTGCGTGAAGAAAATAATTCACGTTGACCTTGACAAATTTGACATTGAAATTGGGGAGTATCGTCATCTCATGTGGCTCATTTGTCGTTGAAATGCTCAAACCTAGTAAGCCGAAGGAGGTAATGTGATAACTTGTCTAGACACACCGGAAACAACAGCGGAGGGAACGGTTTCATGGTTTCACTTTTAGCCGTCACAAGGAAAATCCAATTGAGCAATTACGTCACACTTTACAGTTTGTAACGAATAAGATTTATTATACAATAAAACAAGCATTACGTAGAGCATTTTTAAATATTAAATCACATTTTAGTTCATACTACACACATTTTAAACAAGGGAGAAGGTTATAGTTATTTTAGCGAGTTTATATGAAACGGAAAAAAATGCCATTGTAAAATATAAGCTAAATAATTCGCCATGCACACTATCATTCCAATTGGCTTTAAAGCTAGCCCTATTGGAACACATAGTAGCAAAATATGAAGTGTAATGCGCAGAGGAAGCACATGCCATCATGAATTTACTGAATGTTTCGTGCCAAATATGTGACGTTGTTAATTTCGTCTGGAACATAATGCCAACATCCAGTAATGTCATACATTACTCTCCACTTGTTCAACACTATAACATAGTGTGGAACGTCACTTGACCTCGGTCAACCCATTTCACACTGGAGTACAAGATATTCATTCATTATAACTGTTTGAGTAGATGGAATTATAAAACCAGTGCCAAGATAAAGACATAATGATTTTATAAACACAGGCTATCTCTTGTGATGAATCAAAATGTGTTTCATCATCATCATCATCTTCAGAATGCGACACCACAAGGAGCTCATGCCATGTACCTACAAATGAATCGAATGTAGTTTATTAAAAATACTACTTGTTTATTCTTATGCCCAGCCAAATATAATTGGCTCAGCTGATTCGCTAATCACTTGCTTCCTAACTGCGCAGTTGGTGCTTTTCATCTGATCCCGACAACAATTGATTCCGCTTATTGTACCAGTAAAAGTATTTTTGATTCTTTAAAATAGACAGAGTAAGCAGTAGAGTGTATTTTCCTAACTGAAAACTAATCAAAACAATTTTCATTTCTAGATACAGGCGTTGCAATTGAAAGGGAATCCTAAAAATGGCATTGCCGATATACGACTCCAAGGGTTTAATGAAATTGAGCGACACAGACAAACTTTTGAGAATTTTCCCTGAGGAGGTAAAATACAAAACTCTTTGAAAATAACACTGCTTGCGGGTTTATCTCCAACAACAACTTTTGTTTGCTCCAACAGATTTGGCAGTTTATTCTGAACTGCGACATTGAAACAAGTGACATTGAGAACCTCGCAAATGCATCGCTATTCTTCTAAAACCGCCTACTTGAGAGACGCACAACATTTTTGTTTCCTCACGTCTGGAAAATCATGGAACGTATATACCGCCAAGAGTGCAAACAACACTTTGAAAGAAACCATGTGGATATTTGGACCGCTCAGCGGGAAAGTGGAAACAATCTTTGCTCAACATGCAAAAGAACACGAGACATTAGTTGGTATTCACCAATTCTGCTTCTCCGCCTTGTATGCAAAGCTTGGAACACTGGGGTTGACAATGTTTTTCAAAATCTTCAAAATTCTGGCGAGTTTTTCTGGACCACGGAGGAATTTGGAGACGCCCGTGATAGTAATTTGGAGATTTTTTTGCAACATTTTAAGGACTCCCATGGAACAGGCGAGTGCAAACGGAGTCCCTTTCTGACTAGGGCAGGTACGCTGCTTTGTAAGGAGCGCGTTTCCCGTTCTTGAGAACGTGAAGAGGCTTATTGGGCCCACGTGACGAAAGAATACGAAATGCAATTTTTGCGTCTCTTGGAAATGTACGGTGAGCATATTCGAATCTGATAATTTGCACAAGAATTCAATTGTATGACGTACTAAGGGACTGGCTGCTGCTTATGCCAAATTTGAAGGTTTTAAGTATATGTCATCAAGAAAACGGCCTTCCGATGACCGGAATTTTACAGTAAGTGCTGGGGGACCAGAAGGCTCCATTTCACAAACTCGGTAAACTTACGCAGTTCAGGTTCCAGGGACTGCCAATGTCAATTTGCAATGCAATCACTCGTAGCAGTAATCACTTAAGTGAAACGAAAGTGCAAATGAGTTTGACAAACAAGTCAAAGAATTTTTCAAATTGATCAAATTCACAATTGGAGCAGTATAATGGATCAGTCGGTTGTCTAATGGAATGGGAAAGGCTACATAAGTTTTGTACCGGCTCCGGAGAGAAAATGACATTTTTGTTAGGTGGTCACAGATATTTTCATTTCTGGCGCGCAAGTGCGGTAGCACTGTTAAAGATCTGACCCTGCACTTTCCCAAAACAAACTATGCGACAGATGAAGTTAGAATAATCCAGAATGGTCCGTCGTACCAAATGAAACTGTCTGTCCTTAGACGTCTGGAAATAAAAATATTTAATATGACATATATGGATTTTCTTTTGCCCACGAGGAACAGTTTGGAGGAGCTGGAAATTCGTTTGAACTATAACGACCAAATTTGCTTCCGCTTGCACGAATGGATTCAAATAATTAAGACGAGACAGAGAGTACAGTTTCAAGGATATTATGACAAATTGTTGGATTCCAACATCTGGACATTGTTTTCCAACTTGAAGGTTTTAAAAGTATGCTTAAATATGGCCACACGAACTGCTAGGAGCGGAGCGGATTTGTCGGAGTTTAACTCGTGGTCATGGAGTCATACACGAGACGACTTCCAAGCGCATATACGAAGCCACCAATAGTTTGCATCGAACTATTCTGAAGCACTCGAATTGCGAAAATGTATTAAAAAATTTAAGTGCAAGTGGGTATGCAGTACTTAAATAATTAACAACACATTGCTTGAATAAATATCGGTAAGTTAGTGATTTTCAAAATGAATTGGAAATTGTTATATACTTCAACCAGAATTGACAGGATTTGTTTATTATAATTTACTGCATTGCATTTCTTTATTATAATTATTACAAATATTAGTTTTGTTCAAGTAATTAATTAAGAAATATACAATAGTTACTTGGTGTATTAATTTACAAAATAAAATCACTAAAAATGTGAAAAACGAATCATACGCCGCTATTAGCAGTAATACTCTCCCCGAGCAACCAACGTTGCTGGTCCTTGCATCACCAACTGACCAGTGCTTTCGTCATGTTTCAGAATTAGACTTCCGTGTTTGAAAACCACTTCCGCTGGTGATCCAATTTTGTCAAGTTTCAAACCGGCGGCAAAACTCGCACAAGCGGCACTGCCACAAGCCAATGTAAGACCCGCTCCTCGTTCCCAAACCATTAGGTGGATCTTGGTGTCCTTGACATCCGCAAAACTGACGTTTACGCCATCCGGGAATAGTTCACTATTCTGAAACATTTCACCCAATTTCATTTTGTCGTTCAGAGCCAATTTATCAAAAATGACCAAGTGGGGATTTCCAACGTCAACACAAACAGTTTCCTTGATTTTAATATCGTATCGCCCTGCAAATTCCTGAATATTGTCAGCACCACGCATCCACTCCTTTTCGAAACAGACAGCTTCTACATTCACATTTATATTGTCGTCATTCTCAACTTTGCATATTAGCTTTCTATTTCCACTTGTAATAATAATGTCATGTTCCCCCGATTTCAGGTGCACTAGTTTGGCTAAACACCTGGTAGCATTACCACACATTTTTGCACTGGATCCGTCAATATTGTAAATGATCATGTCATAGCAATCTCCGACCTTCTCATAAATGATGAACTGATCACATCCAATACCTAGACGACGATCTGAAATGCTTTTTGCAAATTTCGATAAATCACCTTGATCCTTGGTCACCAAGTTTTGTTTATTGATTACCACAAAATCATTGCCAAGACCGTGCATTTTCACAAAACTAACCCGGTTTGGTTGTTTATTCGCCATTCTGAAAATGCGGTGAGGTATTGATTGATATCCCACAAAAAAATGGTTTGTTTTATAAAGAACTTTAATTACTAAACTGCAGGTATGAGTAGGTACACTTGTTTATGGCACATCAGTTTGAGTTTGCAACAGCTAACGAAGAAATATCAGTCATCTGTATTCTATTTGAGCTTATAACGGGCTGGTAACATTTTGCCTGGCAACAAAAAAACTAGATTGGTATCAGCAACAATATTGATTTCAAGAATGATATGATTATTTACACAAAATATGCTTATGTGTGTTTACTACTACCCTACAACTTTTCTGCCAACTGATCTGCATTCAGTCGTACCAACTATGCTCATTATTCTGTAATGTAAAAATGGACATGTCTTATTATTAAAACAGGTTTTCGTTGCGGGTTGGTAGTGAATATAATCTGCTCGCTTGACAAAGCTCAAACGCTTACATTGTCGGTCAGCTCATATTGGATTTTGCTGTTATAGGTAACGTTCATGATCATGAAAGAAGATGCAGCATTATGAATGCAAATAAAACATTGCCAATAAAATAGAGTTCCGTGTTTCTTAATACTAACTATTATGTTATGCGCAAAAAGATCTGACAATCATCCAAAGAAATAAACTATTTCATTGTTCGTAAAATACGTCTTACATATTGTACGTTTTATAAGCAAGTAATTGCTATCTTTATTCACAATACAAACAAAATTTACATACACACATACTTTAAATACAAACAATGTCCTATTGCCTCAGTATTTCAAATAACTTACTCCAATTCAAACTGCTGTTAATAAAGTGAACAACAAATTGACGCTTTCATCAACAAATTCTGCAAACGTGCTTTTACCTACATTGAAGAAGGGGTAAGCAAGGATGAGGCGCAATGGTCTGCAACTGGTAGCAAACTTATAGAAATGGGAGCGCTTTACACATTTGTTCCTAATGGATTTAATAATTGCATCCGACGCCTCGGACACAGCTCCCGAGCAAATGGAATCTTCGTATTCACAAATAAGAATAACAACTAGTCCGCCTACAAATATTAGCAAGGACATAAAACCACCCTGTGCCAGCTTATCTGGAGCACGAATAAGAAGAAAGGAAGCGACAACAAATATTATCAACATGAAGCCATGCAAGGAGGTAATTAGTGATGATTCAGTCAGAAAATTATTATTCCAGTTGAGAACCTGTTCCCTTCTAAAGTATTTTATAAAATTCTTCTCTGTAAGTCGACCATATCCACTCGTTTGAATTCCGTATTCGATTTGACCTTCAACGTTGACTCTAGTGGGAAGTATCTCTTTTGGACAGAAACCTTTGAGATGATACAGTAATGGGAATACATATGCAATAAACATGGCAACCGCAATGAACATGGCCGTGGCAGTACAGTTGGAAACCCATGCTACAAAAATCAGGAACGGCGCACATCTCCAATCAATTTTCAGGTCCACTTCCAGGTAATCGTAAATTAAGTTGTGAATCTCGTCCACATCAAGGCATATCACCGCAGTGTCCGAAAATGGTATAAGTATGCACATTACGGATAGAATGACGATTACTTTCTCTGACATTTTTATTAGTGACTTTTCCTTCGAATGTTCTCTGGTGGGTATAGGAAAGTCGGCGTCGTATTTCAGAAGTTGGTTAAAGAAGTAAATGCTGTGCATCGAGTAGCGTCTTAGCCATATCTCAATCCCGACAATCATGCTAATCAACATTAGCTCAGCCCATCCTAGCATGTATGATATAAATAGTGATGCGTTCTCTTGGTTAGATAATTCGTCAGATTGGTTGACCCCCTTGGTGATCAGATGAGTTGCTAGAAGAAGTGTGAGCCCGATTCCGCCCTTGAGTAGCATGTTGGAGTTCCAACGCCGATAGTTATTTGATGTCTTAAATTGGTTGGTATGCTCGTTCCATTCCATGTCCGAAACTCCAAAAATGTATTTGGCGAGGATGAAGCGGAACTTCATGTTGGAGAGGACAAATTTTGTGATCATGTTTGAGCTAAAATCACGTGGTTTTAGGTCACAAAGACACAAGTGTCGCTGCTGCCAGTAAGTGGTGTTAGTTTGATTGGTGAGATTTTTTGGTGAGTTCTTACGATTACACTTTTTCAGCTAAACTTCTTAGGTAACTTCTGTAGTCGCAATGAAAATATGTCAGTATTTCCGGGCTTATGTATACCTATAATGTAGACATTGAGTGAGGCACGTCTGACCCAGGTAAACCTTGTAGGTATTTATATCCTCAATGTAATTTCGGTCAACATGTAAATCAATTAAAGAATAAACTATTTTTTAAACTAGTTGTGAACTTCCATCTAGGTTTGCCATAATTGATGTTGTTTTCTAATAAGTTTGGCCAACAGATTACAATTATTTCATAAATTTGATTGCATTGGGAAAACGGATTAGTTCAACAGAATAGTGATCTTATATTTAGTCAGCAATTGCTACTCGTTGGAGTAAAAATAGGCACAGTTGTTTTATATGCGAACACGTGTTGAAGCAATAACATTACGTAAAAATTATGATACAATCGAGAAAATCAAGGCTAATAGAGTCGTAACATAGCCATTGTATAACTCAGTCATTACCCACAAGCTGATTGGAAGAATATTAAATATAAATTATAAATATCTAGTCATCTCGAAACCAGTTAACTCAACATTCCTTTGCAATGACCAATTTAATTAGTAGCCACCGTTGTAAATGATACATTTATATGGAAATCATTATCAGCACAATCAAATAGGTAATTATGCTCTGATAGATTTCAAATACAGCTTAAGGGCAACCCAACACAGGTTACCTAGGTAAACATTCATTAGTATTAATAAGACTTAAATAGATTTATAAATTATATCAATACAGAATTTATTAATTTAATGATGCAGGAGGTTTTCAATTACTCAACTACTTTCATATGCTTTGCTTTGTTCCGGCTGGAAAAATATAAATATAAATTAACTAATTTTACTTTTTGGTATTTGGAAAGGCGTAGTATATATCACGCCACTTTGGTAATTCTTCATTATTTACGACAATGCTTGTATATATAGGGACGAATATTTCAGTTAATCAAATATTTACGTAATACTTTCCATCACATTAGTGATATTGGATCACTCCCTTCTCGTCATTAATTCTACAAAATACATTTTATTTTCGTTAAATAAAGAGGATGTGATCGACTCTTTCGGCACATTCGAAAATATATATGCAACATATAGATAACGTACTTCAGGAGATTTAGGTAATGGCAAATACAATTGGCTTGAAACGAAATGAAACCAGCAAATCTGCATGGCGTTAGGTAAGCCTTAGCTTGTTGCATCTCACGCCATCCTCCAAGTAATATCTCGCTGTAGCATCAATTAAATCACGTGCTTGTTTTGATGCAAAACAAATAAATGCATAAGTATCTTATCATCATTGCCGGAAGTAAATAATGCGCGAAAAAATTTATTCCTTAGTTTAGATTTACAATAAAATATTATGGTAAAAAGGAAATTGGGTTTCATATTGCAATTATCAATTCCAACTTTAGTCAAATAATGAAAACTTTCAGGAAGTTATTGCGACTATTGCAATATGTGTAGTAACTCATGAAAAATGTTACAGAGTTTAAACAGCTAATAGAGAGAAAAGTAAATTAACACATTCATCAATAAATTCCAGTAATGTATTTTTATCACAGGAATAGAAGGGATAGGCAACGTTCAAACTAAGAGCCCGACAGCTCCTAGCAAACTTGTAAAAATAGGAACGCCTCAAGCTCTTGTCCGTTACCGATTTTATGACGGCCTTAGAAGAGTCGGCAACCCTCCCCGCACCCAGCGACATATTAAACTGAGCAAGAAGAACTGCAATAATCCCTCCAGCAAATATCAAAAGAGCCAAAATCCCTCCTTCTGCCAGTTTGTCTGATGCGCGTATCAGCAGAAAGGAACATACTACGAATATTGTTAGCATATAGATTTGCAATGAACTAATGTACATATTTTCACAACCATAGTTGAAGACCTTGTTGAGAACCTGCTCCCTTCTGAAATATTTTACAAACTCGTTTTCACTAAGTACCCCATAACCACTAGTTACTATCCCGTATTTAATTTGCCCATTTAAATTTATCCCTGCTGGGCGAACTTGTTTTGGATTTAAACCATGGAAGTGATAAACTAATGGGAACATGTATGCTACCGATACGCAAACCGAAATGAAGATGGGAGAGAATGCGGAATTGGAAATCCGGGTGACGTAAATAAGAAATGGTGCACATTTCCAATTCATTTTCAAGTCTACTTCGAGGTAAGTAAGTATCAGGTTATGAATCTCGTCCACGTCAAGGCTGATCACGGCCGCGTTTGGAATCGGAATGAGTATTGCCATTATTGAGGCAGCGAGAATGACCTGGTCTTGAATTATCAGTAGAGAGTTACTTCTGGCGTGTTCACCGGTGGCAGGAGGGAAGTCGGCGTCGTATACTAGAAGCTGGTTGAAATAGTATGTATAATGGGCCGCGTATTTTCTTTGCCATTTCCCCAGAACGACCATCATACTAATCAACGTGATCTCGGTCCATCCCAGTATATATGATATAAACAGTAGTGAGTTCCCTTGATTGAATAATTCGTCATATTGAGTCAGCGCTTTTGTAAACAGATGAAGTCCAAGAATAACTATGAACCCGACTCCGGCTTGGATATTGAGCTTGTTGTTCCATCGCATGTAGTTATTGGCCGGCTTAAACTGTGCTATTTTTTCATCCCAGTCCAATTCAGACACCCAAAGGATATACTTGGATAAGTAAAAGCGAAATTGCATGCAGGAAATGATGAATTTGGAAATCATTTTGCTACGGAGACACGGGCTGTTTTTATGAGTTGATTCTGGTCAACATATAATATGGGAATAGATTCACTACGGCTTCAGCAAGTAAGTAAATTGTGTGAAGCGGCTATTCCAGTGCTGACGGAATTGAGGTGGATGGCTTCAGTAGTAGGATTACAAACATTCTCGTGCTTCTGGCGTCATTTATATACATATGTGGTTACATAAGTAAGTAAATGGTGACGTACTACTCAAATGCCCGAGGCACGCAGAGTAGATATTTCTGGCCCAAATATAACTTTTTACAACCTATTACCGATAACTCAATTAGGAAATAATTAAATGAGCACAAGAAATAGTTTAGTTGTTCCCATATATTGTTTTTGTTTTGAAAGGTTACAACCGTGGTTCAATTCCACTTTTTGCAAATTTAAATTGAGCATGCAAAGTTTGACTTAATCGGTAAAAACGTAATGGTCATGTTGATGACGCATTGAAGAAAGAGTAAGAAATTATTTTTTATATGTACGAAAATAGGCACTGTTATTTAGGTAACCCAATATTTAGGCAACAACCTTCACCTTCCTGTTGATCCTATTATATATAGCACTGAATCGGTGACCATTACATACACACAAATGTAATTTGTGAACTCCTGTTATGAACAGATCAATTATTAGGTATTACGTGGACATGCCGTAAAGAGTTTTATAGACGTAGAATTTGCGTCAACGCAAAACAAATCAAATCATACTTTCCTTGTTGTGCTTCATGGCCGGCATGCGCTGCGCGTTTAAGTGGATAATCCATTATAGTATCGTAACAAATATGATGTATCTTTTTAGGAATTTAAACACTTCTTACGAAACGGCTGACCTAACGTTACATCAGTTATGGTGACTACATAATCGCTCTGTTTGATGGTATTTGAGTATTTTTGGCAGTGGTTATGTAGGAACGCTTCTCAGGAAATTATGTAAAAGTTGCCGGCCCGAGGACGCTAGTTCCAATTCGTTACTTCCACTGACATTTACCTACAATTCAAAATGTTCAAAATGGTTTTACCTCAAAGCAATCTTAGTTCAAACCGGACTTTTGTATCATCATATTTTTGCTCCATTATTTTTGTTTGAAATAATCTTTGGGATACTATAGTTTCTTGAATATAATCATCCACAAAGAATTGTCGATATTGCACAATAATTTGTTTGCAATATCACCGATGGAATGTACGTAAAAATATATCACTTCTGCTTCCATGAAGGTCTTCAGTGGAGCTTTTCCATTACTCATATAGTTACATATATATAACAAACATGACACACGCTATCGGTAGGGCTACTCATACAACAACGTTCCTTTGGAATGCGGACGAAATACTGTAACTTCCAAAACAAATAGCTCTTCCCTACCTAGTATGCGCATCAAAAGTGTCCCCACTTTTGAAGTGGCTACTGTGTAAGCCATAATGGCTAAAAATAGGTAAGCGACATAGCATTCGAAAGAGTAAGATTTATGCTACTTATGGTAAACCAGCCGATCTAGATGGTCTCGAATCAGATAGGATAACCGAGGCGGTTATCAGGCGTGCTGCCATCTTACTACGTCATTGCAGTGGAAAGCGAGATAAAGAGATATTCAAAATCCTCAAAAACTCAGGAATTGGAAGGCAGTCAATTTACCGCACCGTCAAACGGCACCATGATACCGGAGGTGTTGCAAAACGTTAATAGTCAGGTCGTCCTCGCTCTGTGCGAACTCCTGTAACGTTAAATGCATTGAGAGAACGAATTCGCCGAAATTCCTGTCGATCACATAAAAATTTGGCCAAACAAATGGAGACGTGCAAAGACTGAATCCGAAAAGCCTTGAAAGATGACCTGGGATTGAAAGCTTTCAAAAAAACTACTTGTCACTAACTGACCATTCCGCAAAACGCCAGAGGACTCGAAAGATGCAAAGCTCTGTTACGTCGGCACGGAACTAAAAGAGTGTAAAGCATTTTTTAACCGATGAGAAATTTTTTAAGGTTGAAGCATCTTTCAACAAGCAAAACGGCAGGATTTACGCTCGCCTAGTTTCGTACGTTCCCCCTGCAACACGCTGAGTCTATAGGACTCATCACTATGCTGATGTCATGGTCTGAGTTGGGGTAAGTTGGGCTGACACGACGAATATCCATTTTGTTAAAGTGGGGTTAAGATCAGCCCCAAGAATTGTCTCAGTGACATCCTGAAACCCATTTTCCAACCGCTGAGATTCAGACCATTCAACGGAAATGATTGGACCTTCCCGCAAGACTCAGAACTTGCACATAAAGCAAAAATTGTCCAGAAGTGGTTAATGGAGACCGTTCCTGACTTTATTTCCACCAGCTTGTTCGCCAAATCTCAATCCGCTGGATTATTCTGTTTGGCCTATGTTGTAATCTGAAGTCTGCTCTACTCCTCACACAAGTTCCGAGAAATTAAAAAAGCTCCTTGTGAAGAAATGGAGTTCTTTTCCACTGGAAACCATCCGTGCCGCTGTTGCACACTGGCGACCTAGATCGAAGTCGTGTGTGAAAGCTAGGGGCGGCCATTTTGAGATTTATTGTGTTTTCCTAAAACGTTATAAACTACTTAATTTATATGCAAAGTTAGAGGAATCAGAAAGAAAAGATTAGCCAATAAATGCAATTTGAGTTGGGGACACTTTTTATGCGCAGACTAGGTATATTTTTGTATATATTTATGTTGGAATATATCCATACTTTAGTTGAGAGTTCATGCTAAAAGCCTATTCTAAAGATAAAAGTGCTTTCCCATATTCGGATTGAAATTTAAAGGTTGAAATGCAGGCTATCTGTGCAAACTCCCGGGTTGAAGTAGAGTATAGGTTGAAGTATATAGTCTTTTTGAGGTAGCAAAGTTGAAGTAGAACCCGGGTGAGGTAAATGTTTTTCAGGTACCGTCCGTACACCAAAGTGGCCTACATAAACATTGAACTACTTTTGTAATACCTATTTCAAAAGCAAATGTTATTAGCTTCTAATAATTAATTCAATTATATAAGCAAGAAGATTTCAATAACTTGTGTCCTTCTTCCAACATATTATTGTATTCCAATTACAAATTCAATCAAATATAAATTAAGTTAAATTAAATTAAGAGTTAAATTATTGGGGATGTCTATGGCCTCTTTTGACAACGTGGCGCCGTGGCAAATTTTGGTGGTCACGTAACGTGCGAATAAAAATAGGCACTATTATTTTTACTTCTCTAGCATGCATATATAATTAGTTACTAATTGCATATTGTACGGCGGAAAGAAATTACTTTTTGCATAACAGTTATTATGAGCAAAAAGTATGGTTATCGTGTAATGAGAAATTTACTCAGGTAATAGCAGATTGAAAATCATCCCCATGTCTGGAAGAATATTAAATATACTATTAAGAATATTATTCTAAAATAGCATTCCAATATCCAAATTAACTTTTACACAAATATACAGAAGGTAGGTCTTGTTCATAAACGTATAGATCAAAATTAAAAGTAATGAGACAAACAGCACGACCATCTCCATGCAGCGTAACAAAAGCTACATGAGCGGATAGTCTTAATAACTCAAAGATGGTTAGCGCAAGTTTTGCAGACATCGAGTCCCAAAATAACATCACTATATGTTTGGTCATCTCGAGTGATGGATCGTTAGTTTCATACTTGGAATCAGGCGCATTTAGAGTACCGTTTAAAATTGCACACCAAAGATTAGTACTCATTCAATGAAATCAAAAGACACTCATAGACAAAATTGTTTACGGTGGAAATACCGGCCAGAGAGAAGCTCCAAGCCACCAAATACAGGGATCACCTCACATGTCTTACTCCCCGAATGAAACGCATCGTTTTATTCTCTCCATGAAATACATGAACGGTAGTAAATTCCGCTGGAGCCGTATGCAGGATTTGTACTACAATATGTTGCCTAACATCAGTGTGAGCCAAACAAAACTTGTAACAGAGTATGTAGTGGCTGTCGTACTAGGATGGATATTGCTTGACTGCTACGAAAATCATGACCCAAATTTTGGACAGAGTAGCAACATATGCATCAGGGAAAGTCAGGATGGAAATACAGACATTCTGTATCTAAAAGATTATCGACTGTGTAACTGCAATTTGGAACAAGTGAAAAACATGTCAGTGTCAATATGGCACAAGTGCAAATCATGTAAATCTCAATATGAATCAAGTGAATTTTGGGGCATATTGAGATTTCCAAACTATCAGATGGAGAATACAATTCCCTTCAAGATGATGCTCCACACACCCAATTGGAAGTTCGTTTAACAATAAAAAATATCTTTTCATTGCTTCATGACGTCACGAAATTTAATTGAATTTCATGATTAATTAGCAAATACGTGAACAAATAGTTCAATATTCTCACTGATAATGATAACTGTGTTAATAATGTACATAATTTGCATAATTTGGTCGATTTTTGCATGGGTTTAGGAATATTAGGTGAATAATTAACACATAATTAGAAATCGAGTATTTTACAAAAACACAGTTTACCAAAAGTATGCATTTTGCAAGTGATTCATATTGAGATTTACATGTTTTTCACTTGTGCCATATTGAGCCTGACATGTTTTTCACTTGATTCATATTGCAGTTACACAGTCGTTATTCCTTTCCAAAGTACGTTAAACAATTTCTTACAATATATTTTGGAAATGCGTCCATTTATGTGGAATTGCAACACTCGGCGAATAGGATGGATTATAACGACTTTCTTAACAACATATTTAGGTCCGCAAATTTTCTTGTTCCCTCTGTATTTTTTCAGTATCAGCCTGCAAACCTGTTGTCACTGTATCCGCAAAACTTTCGCCTGAGAGCCGAAATTTTCCCGAGATCAAATGCGTCTGAATCACCTGTATCCGAACTAGCAATTTCAGGTGGACTTTTTGAACCGACAGCAATCTAAGGATAATACGAACGTGAATCTCACCGTTTTCTTGGATATCAGGAAATGCTGTAGAACATCTTGGCCAACAATTTGCCATCGTTGTCGTATTTAAGAAGCTGATTGAAAAAGCAGACGTTATGTGAGGAATACTGCCGAATCCAGGGTCCCTTAATTACGACAAACCTGATCAGCATATTTACGTGGACCATCCCAGCATGTAGGTAGTCCAAAGCCAGCTGTTTTCTGCAGGGCAATATAATTCTGCTTGTAAAACCTGCAAACTTTGCATTGTTGTTCTGCACACCATACATTACAATTTGGTATCCTGGGTAACTTAGAATAAATAGAATTTTATTACTGCATATATAGTTTTATTAAGAACGCGGATTAAAAATAGCATAAACTGTAGCACGGGTTAACAGTATGTATCCAGCTAATCGGAGAATAAAATAATTCATTACACGTTCATTAATGATGGATCCAATCATATTAAAAGGTGACCAACTTACTGGTTCCACAATTATTATAAATTTTAGTATTTATGCATTCGTTCTTGTGAATCATGTGACAAATAAAATCATTAATTACTTGAGACCACTTTGCATTTATTTTTCATTTCCAGTTTACAATTCATACAACCTGATAACAAGATTGGAATGTCGTTGTGGCATCCAATTATTTCAGGTCTACATACGTGGAAACTGTAATTATAAGGACAACAATTAAATAGTATTTCATCGAACATATGAAACACCTACTCTATTTCAAACGGATAATAAAGTAAATAACAAGTTAACACTTTCATCAAAAAATTGAAGAAACGTGTTTCTATCAACGGCAAAGAAGGGATAAGCAAGGCTCAAGCGAACTGGTCGACAACTCGCTGCAAACTTGTAGAAATGGGATCGCCTAACACACCTGTTCCTAATAGATTTAATAATAGCCTCTGACGACTCAGCCAGTGTTCCCAGACATACCGACTCTTCATATTGACAAATAAGAATCACAACTATTCCTCCTACAAATATCAATAGAGACATAAAACCGCCCTGTGCCAATTTATCTGGAGCAAGAATAAGAAGAAAGGAAGCGACAACAAATATTATTAACATAAAACCATGCAGTGAAGTAATTAGTAATGTCTCGGCCAGAAAATTATATACCTTGCTGAGAACCTGTTCCCTTCTAAAGTACTTTATAAAATCCTTCTCGGTAACTCGACCATATCCACTCGTTTCAACTCCGTATTCAATATGTCCCGCAGGAGATATTCCAGTGAAAAGAACTCTTTTTGGGTGCATGCCTTTCAGATGATAAAGTAAAGGGAATACAAATGCAACGGTTATGGATATTGTAATGAACATGGGCGTGGCAGCACAATTGGAAACCCACGCAACGTACATAAGGAACGGTGCACAACTCCAGTCAATTTTCAGGTCCACTTCCAGGTAATCGTAAATCAAATTATGAATCTCGTCCACGTCAAGGCATATCACTGCAGTGTCCGATAAGGGTATAAGTATGCACATTACGGATAGAATGACGACAATTTTGTCTGACATTTTTATTAGCGAGTTGTTCTTAGCATGCTCATTGGTGGGTGTGGGAAAGTCGGCGTCGTACTTCAGAAGCTGGTTGAACATGTAAATGCAATGTGTCGAGTAACGTCTTAGCCATATCTCAATTACGACCATCATGCTAATCAACATAAGTTCGGCCCATCCCAATATGTACGATATGAAATGGGATGCGTTTTCTTTGTCAGTGAGCTCATCAGATTGATTAGCCCCTTTTGAAATCAGGTGAGTTGCTAGAAGAAAGATTAGCCCAATTCCTCCCTTGAGTAGTATCTTGGAATTCCAACGTAGGTAGTTATTTGATGTTATAAATTGGTTCGTATGCTCGTCCCAATCCATGTCGGAAGCTCCCAAAATGTATTTTGCGAGAAAGAAGCGGAACTTCATATTAGAGAGTAGAAACTTGGTAATCATTTTTACACGCGAAATATGTGTATTTTTCAACACCAATATACCGTTTATATGATACTGCTGGCAACTGCGAAAGCGTTTCCTAAGAAAACTACCGCTGATAAATGATTTCAAACGGCAAGACGTTCCAAGTTTTACTTGCTTAGGAAACTTCTGTAACAATAATGAAAATGTACCCGTCTTTTTGTCCTGCTTCATAACTAATGTGGTGAGTGGTGACGCACACGTGGCCGAGGCAAACCTTGTGTATATTTATACAACCGGAACGTAATTTTGGTCTGCTTCAAGCTAGGTGTAATTGGAATATAGGTATTATGTCACCGCATCTCAACTCACTCAGTGTTATATAATTTTCTGACCCATATGGAATGACAACAGAAAAGTATAAATTTCTTCATCGCGAAACCAATCAACTCATGATTTCGTTGCAATGTTCTATGTTATAGGAAATCAGGATTTTTAATTATTCGTTACATGGCAGGTTACATCAGAAGTAACAAATGAACATTACCTGCTCATAGTCGTATAACACACTGGAGGCGTGCCCGGTACAGGTTACCTAAGTAAACATCAAGTTGTATTAATAGGACCCTAATAACTTTAGACTGGACATCATTGTGTAATTGTTAATTTTGTTATGTAAGAAGTTTCCAAGTACTCATTTATTTTAATGATACATACTACCTTGTTCTGGCTCAACGAATATAAATTTAAATTGTCTCATTTTAGTTTGTGATAATCGGAAATGGGGTTTTCTATAGTGCGGCGCCTCGGAAAGGCTTTGGTAGTTACGGAAATGACTTTAAATATAGGAATCTCTATTTCAGTTCCATTATTTTTCGCAAACCATACGTTATTTATTTTATATTGTACTTAATTCTGTATTTTGAAGTGAGAGTATAATCAGATACCAGGTTGGAATTTGTGTTTGATTTTAATTTAAATTTATGGTCAACTAATGGATTACGTCAGGAAATTTGTCCAGTTACGTCCATATATGTACGCCGACCCATCTTGGGTCACACTTGAAAGACGTTATTATATTTAAGCAGCTAATAATGTGAAAAGCAAATTTACACCCTCATCAACAAATTCCAGAAATGTGTTTTTATCGACGGAAAAGCAAGGATAAGTAACGTTGCTGGTAGAATTTCTTAGGGTGCAGACATTTGAAATGATTAGCTAAAGGAAACATGTATGCTGCTAATACGCAAACTGATATAAATACCGGAGAAGACGCAGTGTGGGAAATCCAGGGAATATATGCCAAAAATGAAGCACATTTGCAATTCATTTTCAGATCCACTTCACGGGAAGAGAGTCTCAAATTGTGAATCTCGTCCACGTCAAGGCAAAGCACAGCAGCGTTTGGAATCGGGATAAGTATTGACATAACGGATGCAGCGACCATTACCGGGACTCCGATCTTTAGTAGCGAGTTGTTTTCGGAGTGCTGGGTGTAGGGTAATCGTTGTCGTATATTAGAAGCTGGTTGAAAAAGTATGTGCAATGAGCCGCGAATCTTTATCTTTTACAGAGGACAGACAGATAAACATCAAATGGGTGAAAACATGAAGCTGTGGAAATGTTTTTCTGCATACTCGCATGCTTTCACGAAACTTAATTTTTTTTATAGAAGCAACAAAGGCAACAATTCATTTTCACATACAAGAATTAAGAAACAATTTATTTTTACCCATTCCATTCCCAATTCACAATTCCATTTACAGTGGCAACAGATTATTATAACACCAAATTGCGCATATAGACAAATTCAAATTGTTAATAGAGTGAATAGTAAATTAACACTTTCATCTACAAATTGCAAAAATGTGTTCCTATCAACCGAGAAGAATGGGTAAGCAAGGTGCAAACGAATCGCTCTGCAACTTCTTGCAAACATATAGAAATGGGAACGCTTTAAGCAATTATCCTGAATTGATTTAATAATGGCTTCTGAGGAGTCTGCCACTTTTCCTGAATACACGGACTCTTGATACTGGATAAGCAGAATTACAAACACGCCGCTAACAAAAATTAGTAGCGAAGAAACGCCGCCTTGCGCTAATTTGTCGGGAGCACGAATTAAAAGAAATGAAGCGACCACGAATATGATCAACATGTACGCATGCAGAGAACTAATTAGTATAGATTCACACCCAAAATTGTAAACCTTGTTGAGAACCTGTTCCCTTCGAAAATATTTAATAAAATCCATTTCTGTTAGCACGCCATAACCACTTGTATGAACTCGGTACTCAACATTTCCACTTGAATCTATAGCCACTGACACAAGTGCTTCAGGATACATGCCAATGAAATGATAAATCAACGGAAACATGTAAGCTATTGAAATTGACATTGAAATGAAGACCGAACTAGCCGATCCGTTGGATATCCAAGCGATAAATGTCAGAAAGGGTGCGAATTTCCGTTCCATCTTGAAATCAATTTCCAGCCAAGAATATAGCAGATTGTGAATCTCGTCGACATCCAGACAAATCACTGCCGTGTCCGAGAAGGGAATCAGAATGGTCATGACGGAAAGAAGGACGATGAATTGGTCCGCTCCTTTTAAAAGCGAGTCGTTATTAGCATCCCAGTCTTATCCAGAATCCCATAACTACCAACATTCCGATCAGCATTTTCTCGGCCCATCCTAAAATGTAGGTAGTAAATAGGCCGCTGTTGTCTGCGTTGAATAGTTCGTCGAACTGATCCATTCCCTTTGCAATAAGATGGTATGCTAGCAGGGCATTGAACAAGATTTATCCGTACAACAGAAACTTACAGTTCCACTGTAAGTATTTATTAGCAAGTTTGAAATTACATTTTCGGCTGTCCCATTCCATTTCTGCCATTCCCAAAATATATTTGGAGATGTCGAATCGGAACTTTATATTTAAGAGAACAAAGTTGGTAATCATTATAACATGTGGCACCAGTCGCCTAGAGCCTTGTCGTTAGAGATGAAAACTGATTCCTGTGTGCCGACAATAATAAAAAGTAGGTATGTTGAGTCGGATGCGTACCATTTATATTTCCTAACGATTACGCAAAATCGGTCTAATCAAATAATAGAAAGATATTTTATATAGTAAACCTGACTTAATTTGACAAAACTCATTATGAGGTTCTGATGACTCAATTAAATGTGGAAGCTATGACATTTGGAAAAATTGAAGGAATTTTATTTTATTCTAGTGAATTGAAAAACATAACAAATTGTTCGTTTAAGATGTAACGAATTTGACATTGCAAATTTAAACCTATTCACTAAATTACATGAAGTTGAAACAACAAGTTCAATGCATTGTGTAAGCACCGAAATAAAAATAGTTTTCTATTTTTATGCATACGAATGGGTATTGCTTTTGGTTACTCGTTTATTGGAAGAACGTACTTTCACCGTTCATCCCTAATTACTTACGAGGTACCCATGATTCATTTAATTAAAACGGAAAGGTAATAATCCGAAACAGTGGCCTTTTAATGTGAAACGTGAAATTGTAAAACCCATTTGAAAAAACAACAGATTATCAGTCGAATTCTCAGAAAGCTATTCAGTACTACATTTGTGAAGAATGTTCCAAATTAGCCAAATACCGTAATGGCGTGCATATTTTCAATATGCATTGTTACAACAAAAACAACTTTATTTATAATTACAATCACGTAGTCATTTCTCTAATATTGTTCGTTTATTAACATCACCGCAGATTACATGTTGCACAATAGTGACGTTATACAAATTTTAAAAAATGTAATTAAATGGATCGTAGGAATCAGCATCCCAGAAAAGAAAATGAAAATGAACTGAAAACGTAGTCGTTATCCGACATTAACAATATCAGTATCATATCGCTTTCCGATATTTGTTGCGTCTTAACATCACCACATATCCTGCAATTAAAGAAATAAAGCAATTTATCATTGGCATCAATACAAAAAACACCACCGTTTTGTATACATATGAATTGTGTCACTTACGATCCAACTTCCTGCCATCTACTAGTGTCAAGTGGGGAGGTCAGGTTAAACCTGTACATAACCAATGGATCACGACATCCTTCTTCTACCGCACCGCCCCGTTTATACCAAATGTACTCATCGTTCCCATCAAAGATATTATGACTTGGGGGAAACACAAATGCTGCTAGCTCGCGATTTCCGTACCGACCTCCGGTGGGAGGATACTGAAAGTCGAATGTAGGTGTCTCGAATAAATGATGAGTAGAGTTGACATTAATTCTGGAAATATTTCCTGTGAAAATGGCTTGGTATTGCAAAACAAATCCTGTGCTTGAGCTGTCCACAAGATCGGTAGTATGAAAGGTTACGATGACAATATTAGAATCCTGAACAGTAATTAGTCCCGTGCTGGTTCTATTAAAGTAAAAAAAATATTTGTAGTTGCGGATCACGTATATATATATTAATTACAAATATTAATAATGATCCATATCATTACGGCAAGTAGGTAGTCAAAGTAGGTAAGTCTGGATAATCCTCACGACGCGCACCGGTAAGAGATAGTTCCTGACCACTGCCAGGAACATTGGTGGTGTCAGCAAGATACTGAATATCAATTGTATACCCCATTGCATCTGGTACACCAATTATCCAAACACATCGCTCGTTCTGGTCAACTGACTCAAACGGCTTGTGGAATATTCCACCGGATTCAACTCGATGGGTCTCGCCACATCTTGGAAGCTTCCGCTCTGGGATTTTTGACGGCTCTCCTTTCACTGGCGTTTCAAGTATCTGGTACGACGCTGAATGATCGGAGGATTGGAATGCTGTACTCACACTAATGACGACTAATATGCTTAGTACAATAAGAAACGGTTGAAGATATTTTAAGGACAACATTGTGTATTAGAATATTAACCAATTTCTGTGCCTGTTACGATAACATTCCAAAATATACACTGTGATGAGTGTGTATGGTTTACTGAAGTTGGAAAATTTGTGAATCATTTTTGACCAATTGAATGATAAAATGAGGCTAGCTGATAAGCTGATGAAGCTGACGTTCAATGAGTTACGTTAATGTACAATACACCAGGGACAATTTGGTCAATGTGATGATAATCAGCGAAAATAGAGTCAAGTTGTTTTCGTCATGTACCATTTTATCTTCGGTGTACTTTTTGTTTTTCTTCAACTTGATGTCATTCATATCGTGTCATATTTTTTGGAAATGGTAACATTACCCGATCAAGCGAAAGCGATAAAGGTCCAGGTGCAAACCGTACCAGTGAAATATGGAATTTATGACTGAGGTCAGCTGCGCATTAAATGCAAGAACAATGGAATGACAGTGGAATAAAGATTACTTAAAACGCAATATATTATATTCCATGGCTAATGATTCGATTTACATCGTTTGTCCCATACGTACTTTAGCACTGACACGTTGCCGAGTATAAGAAGAATCCTTGATCGTTGTAGCTCGCATCAGATTGGAATATGATAAGTGCCAAGTCGTCGTATTCTAAATGTTTTACGGTGTCGAACATACAAATCCTGATCAAAATAAAAATATTATATTAGAAAATCTCCTAATGAATTGTTTCCCATGTGTTCTACTAATTATGATTGCGTTAATTTTTCTAACAACATACCTCTCCTCAAACCGCCACCTTCCCAACTCCTCCGACGAATCGGTCGCATTAAATTTGTACACGTACAATCCATCCTTACAGTCAGATTGAAGATAGATTTGCTTGTACCAAATATGATTTCCCTTTCCGCAGTACAGATTATTGGTGGGAGAAAATACAAATGCAGCTACCTCCATGTCGGCATATTTATTCTTCCCATCGGTGGGATACCTCCATTCGAAAAAGCTGGTGTCAAATATGTGATGAGTTGATGCATTGGCTGATGCGGATATGTTTCCTGTTAGGATGCCTTCGTAGCGTAACGAAAATCCAGTCCCTGATTTTGTGGGACTTGGCTCATCAGAGGAAAGTGAGTGGAAGGTTATGAGTACAATGTTGGCGTCCGTTACAGTAAAGAATCCAGTACTGGTCCTGTGAGAAAAAATACGTTCTGTAGTAAAAAATTATAATGCATTTTATAGTTCATGTTTTGTATGATCCACTTACGGCTGATACTCTGTAAAAATTGGAGGAAGACCAGTGCTGGCGTTTACGCCGCCATTACTAATGCCGGTGATGATGAGCTCCTGACCACTACCCTGTTCATTAGTTGGTTCACCCAAATACTGAATATTCACTGTGTAGCCAACAGCGAAGGGGACAGCGATTATCCAGGTGCAGCGTTCGTTCTCCAGTATTTCTTCAAATGGCTTATAGAAAACACTTCCAGTTCCGGTGTTGTAATTGTCACCGCAACGTGAGGCACTTGGGGTGGCTGATGTATGCATGGAAGGGGATTCAATCGGTTGACCTGATTTCTTAATTTTTATGGATGCCGCCTGACCTCCATCTGCATGCACAGTTGTAGTCACACCGATAATAGTTAACGCTAGTCCAATGACTAAAAGTTTAACGGAATGCATTTTGGCTAAATGGTAAATTGCAGGAACATGTACAGTGAAATGTTGGCGCATGGACAATTTATATCATAATGCTGCTAGACCAACATATATGAAGTACCTGAGCTTATGACGTGTAATTACACACTGTTATAAAAAGCATATACATGTTGAGTTTATATGCCCCTATATGAACGTTTATAACCTTACCCATGTATAATTTATATTGAATGTTGATAATGAAACTGTATATTATTTTTATTAATGTGCTTATCAGAACATCAATGTCACTCTTGTGATTGATGTGACACACCTCATTTATATATAAGTATGGACGGCATAGCTTGAAGTAGCTTCAAAATAAGCGATATCCTCACAATTTGCATGTTTTTGTTATACTCGGCGTTGACCATTGCCAGTACTATGACAACGTTCTAGTCAAATTCATAATTACGTAAAACATTTTTATGGCAGCATTGGTCCTACACTCGCAATTAACAATATACATCATTATCCTATAACACCTACATAAAACCAGATTAGACTATCATATTTCATTTGCGACATTGTATAGTCATTTGCGAATAAAACTGTAGTGCTCAAATGGTCGGTAATCTGTATTCAAGCCAAACTATTTGCTCGTCTACTGTTTTAAATATTGACAACAGTAGGAGGTCTCGGCTGGATATTTTAATGATTTTACGTGGCAGACGTATAGTGCATACATGGTTATTCCTGGGTTCAATAATATGTATGTAGACACAAATGCATGGGATTGATAAATTAAGCAAGTATAAATGAATGCTATCCAACAAGTAGTTGCATTCGCCGGAAGCCCGTGAACATATGTATGAAATGTTTGTTTTTTGGAGAACATAGGCAGTACAAATTGCGGTCTGTAGCCGTAAACTGACGCCTGCTTGTTATCTGAAAATCCAAACGGGTTGCTGGCACCTGCCACTTTATAATAAACAGTATTAAGTATCAATGTAAAACTAAATTCCATATTACTATGAACGTTGGTATTCTTTACAGTATAAACGAAGGTCGTTCCGTATTTTGTCAATTTCATTTCACATCAAATTCATTTACACAAACAATTCATGGTTAGCTGCCAATAACTTTTTGATTTATACTAAAAACATGACGACTGACTGAATATTAGTTATATGCTAATAAAGAATCTTATTTACAAAGCGAAAAAGAGCTTTGCATTATGTGTTCATAATTAATGGGCACTACAAATAACCCAACTCCTGATGAATAGGTTATTTAAGAAATATTGAAAATGAAGCTAACTATTAAGTATTTTATCCGTGAGGGCATCGCTGTAGTTTTCCTGGAATTAATAGTGGTCATGACCTTACCTGCCGCTGATCAAGCTGTAAGTTTAATATTTATAGTTTTCTTTAAAGCGATATGGCATAAGTTAAGTTATCAAAGTCGAAGCATTTTTTTCTCTGCTAAGGTTGTTATGAGACAAATTAATAACGACAGTACCAACAGGACATCACGTAAAAATCCCTGTCCACCGGGTGTGTATCCCGTCGGAGAAATATTGTGAAAGAACGTTGCTCGGAAATGTGGCAGATTACTAAAGCTACCGTGTGAAGAAGTATGCTAGTGTAAAACATTTAATGATTCAAAAGCACATTCAAAATATTGAAAATATGAATTTTGCTGTACTTCTATCTGATATAAAATGAATCTCATATTTTTATAATACCATTACACTGAGAACCGTGACACTGACTGCACTGTTGAAACTGAGGAAGACAAGCAGAAAATGGATAAATGCTGTGCAAAACACGGATATGAAACGGATTGACACGGAAACACCGTGTCAATGCGATCGTATTATATCACTGCCAAGTGCATCCACTAATATCCTCATGAATGTCCACTGGAATTTTTAACTAAAAAATCACCCACCACTCATTATCCCTAATTTAACAGTGGATTTTAATTATATGCATTTTATGTTCTGTCTTTATTATTTTACTATGTAAATATGTACACAGGAGGTATCTTTGAGCTAAAACATTTCCAGTTTTATATTTTATGCATTTTTATCGGTGCTTCTTTAATGATATGCCTTGATTAGTAAGCCGTTTGTTAGAAATATGTTTGCGTGTTGGCAATAAATGTGCCTTACCGACGAACAATAATTTATCTATTTATCTACATTATTAATACACAACTTGGAATTCGTTTGTCCAGCTAAAAACGTTTTCATTTCACAACGGATATTGGCGCTCAGGGTGTCATTCGATTCCACATGAAGTGGCGGAGTGCATTGAGGTGTTTATATTGTATAATACATAGCCGTTAAGTTAATATTTGAGGTCAAAGGTCAATAACTGGCAAATTTAGGTTTCTGGATTAAATATTACAAATTGAAAAATGATCACTGCACTATCCATCTGAGAGTAAATGTCGAAGGTGACAATGCTTGAAATATGTATGACATTTGAGGTCAAAGGTCAAATTTAAAAATTTAGTGAAAACGGAGAATATGATTACATTACTGTGTGACGCTAACTAAATGTAGTTTAAGAATGAATATTAGTATTGAACGAAAAGCAACTGAAATGGTAATAAGGGAAAGCTCAATGACGAAGCAATAGGGAATGACACACCATCGTACGTTGTAAACTTGGTTGAGAAGAGTCTTCTCCCTTATCGCGATTGGCTAATATTGACCAATGAGCATAAGGAGGAAGAAAGGTTCAAATGTAAAGTGCGGGAGCAAAACCTGTCTCGTGAAGCAACAGACAATCTGCACACTGAGCTTATCATTTTCCAAATAGCCCTAAAGCCACATAAAATTAATGATAAGCTCAAAAAATTAAATATCATATGTATGCTACATGAATTTATTATTGTAATGATAATTAGATGTTATTGGGGGTTAAAATTAGTCGATTTGGAAATATAAAATTAATCCAAAGAAGAAATCATATGTTCAATGTTGTTGTTGGTGCTCCACCAACATTGTCATGTGCTTACAGAGTGGGCGTGGCAAAATGCACTCACAATCTCAACGTAGGCTGATGTGTCATTACCTTGGTTGGTCGTTGGGGAAAGGTTATGACCTGGACCTATTACTACATATCCACAAAGCTATTTCACGAACTTTTCATTTCATTCAACCCGAAAAAATAGACCGTTGCGTTGGCTACTGATAATTTATTGAAATATTTGCATTTTGAATTCTGTGATAATAAAGGTTATTGTTATTAACTCACAACGTCCTTATTAAGGACGGGGTTACTAGTAATAATTAATATCAAATTGTGCTGTCAGTTGAATATTTGTCTTGTTCTCTATCCAGGAGAACAAACTTGAACATTGCTCTTGTACTTTGCGACATTCAAATTTCACATATGTTGCTGAATAATTGTATGGTCGGCGAAACTTGTCAGTGCAATTACATAATATGTGAACTCATGGTATGGTCTATTGATAGCTGTATCTTTGAATTGATGTAGAACAAACGGTTGGACATTTTGTTGCACCAATAATCATTGTTGGGAGGTTCCAAAACAATATCAGAAATCACTTTAAGCACTAAATAACTCGAGAATGTAACCAGCAGCAAAATGATAGTTATTCGCGTTTGTAATATCTACACTCGAATTAAACCGTTTTAATCGTCTATTATGTACTACTTGAAGCAGGTATCGATTAACCAAATATTATCGGAGCTGTTAGAAAAATAATGTGTCTTCAACATTTATGTAAGACATTTTAAAACTCCAGAGTTGTAGATTTTCTGTTCAAATACGACAACTTTGTTTGCATTATCAAGAACAAGGATACATTTGCGACATTTTCAAAGGTACAATTTAATCAAAGTGGCAAGGAGATTACTCATGTTTTGACAGAATAAGCATGAGAGAGTAGTCGCTGGGAGCACAACGGTGGTGGGGCTATTCAATGGTTTTGCAGCGCAATAACCAAATCAATTTGTTTTTTGTTTTGATTCATCAATTTATAAAATGGTTAAGGAATATGACGGCTCGCACATCGGAATGTCTGTCTATTTTGAATTGCAGCATGTGGAGAACGGATAAACAGCAAAGCCTAATAGGACGATAGGGTTCCGCATCATGAGATGGCGTTTCCCACAAAGTATGTCTGCTTGGTCCTTGAAAGATTGCACAGCATAGCATCATCAACTCCACAAAAAATGCCATATGAATAAATTGAAGTATTTGCTGGAATACCAACGTTACATGTTTTGGTGTTGTCTCCCGCGGATCGACAATTGACTGCTTGACCATCGTGTCTTTTGTAAAATGCGCGATCCTGTACGGAAATTTCAGTATTTCTTGTGTAATCGGTTCAACGTCATCAAGGAAAAACAAACAGTGATAATTGAAGCGCTTAGCAACCTATCAATTTTAGCAAACACTATGCGATATGTAGTGGAATGATTTCATTTTACAATCCTAAGAAGCATGTCATATCTTTCTATTTGTCGTTATGCGCGGTATAAGACATCACAATCAATCGTTAAAATGATTAGGTATTTGTAGACAAAATAATCGCTTTGCATGTGTAAAATGCTGGCGCACTCTGCAGATCGTTGCAGTGGCAACCCATAACACGACAAGTAGACTAACATCAGCATTATTGTGAAATTGAAACGTCAATGGATATGTATTCCAAGTATATTTTGGCTACTTTAATTCTGTTAGCAAGCACTGGAATGGCCTTGTCGGGTATGTTATAAATAAATAAATGGCGTTGTAATGCTACCGCTAATTATTTATGTATTTATTTTAGTTTAATTATAACAATAAATTATCTAAGTCAGGTGCTACAAAACCTCTTGTGCTGACGATTTCTGCCGCAGCTTGAACCATGAAATCGTGGAATGCGAATCAAAAACACAATGTATTCAAACTGGAAATGAGAAAGAGATCAGTCGTCGCTATTGCCCAAAAGGTGATCCACATAAGGAGGAATGTGTACGAATGAGTGGTCCAATGGATGCCCCGCATTATTTCTGCTTTTGCACCGGAGATTTGTGTAACGAGCAGAACCTAGTGAACAGCTTACCTCACAGAATAGATGACGAGGAGTAAAAAGAGATGTCCGGTTTTAACAAAGATGTATATTGATGCTGAACAATAACAACTTAAATTACAATCATTTGGTGTATTCCATGTTGAGCATTTCTTATTCATTTGCATTCTAACTATAGTGCATATTTTACCTGTCATTTACATTCGAAATTTGCTATAATCTTGCCTCACAATGCCCTCATTACACATTACTATTTCTCAAGACGAGACTAAATATAACATTTGGACGGTCAAGACTCGAAATAGTTCATAGTCTCATGAGTGGCGAAATCCTGCCAGAACTTGACCCTTGAAAAATATATGTCAAGCTGTGGGCACGATCATCGATTGAAGCATCATTATACTGCGGTAAACCATATTCGGTTTGTTAAATCAGTCTTTTAGTTCGAATATTCAACGAAAGAAACGCAATGTTCTTATGTTATTAAAAAAAGTTTATGGTTGTAAAATTCAGTGGACATCCATTACAGATGCATGCCAATTATTTGTTTTGATTATATTTTTGTTGCATCACCGTTTGGAATATAAATCAAGCATTTAAAAAAATATGCAATGATAACACGAATTAATTATTAGTGAAATGCAATAAAATGCGTTGAAGTGGCGAAGATTATGATGACGGTCATGGGGACCTGTTGAGTGCAAATCCACTACACAGTGCATTCAAAATACTCGAAACGGTGAATTCGTGTATGAGAACTGCTCATCAGGGGATACAGACAAGGAAGTTTGTGTATTATTGACTGGTCGAAGGGACAGAACGAGAGCATTTGTTTGTATCTTCACCAGAAATATGTAAAATGATAAGAATGTGTTGAGTACCTTACCTAATGCAGAAGATGGTTACCGAGCGAAGCGTGAAGGCACTATCGGTTCACTGGTCTGAAATCTTCAGGTTTTTGTTGACCCAATAAATTTACATCAGTTCATGATTTGAGAACAATGTTGTTGTTAGTTGCCTTGTATCCTGCATATATCAAGTAAATCTATATCCAGCCTATATAATTGCATGGACGACACCATGCTTCAATTCATACCCAATCCTGTTGACTTGAGTGGCCGCAGTCGCGCCAATGTTGTACAATTAGAAATATGATCATCAAGGGGTATCTTGGCTGAACTTGGTACCGAAACGTGAGGACAGCATATGTACTTACCTTGACTCTGTACACCTGGCGCTCTCTAGATTAGTCCATCTAATAAACACGCCATATTTTAATGAATAAAAGCTAATTGGACCGCTCTAGCTATTGACGACAATAAATTTACATGTAGAATATGGTTACCTACAACAGAAAGTTGACCATTGCATCGATCTTTCATGTATGCTACAAATTTGATAGACGTCGGATTTTCTTTTTCTCCTTACAAACGAATACCGTATGCCATAAATCCAGTAGTGAAGCCAAACACAATCATTTTGATTTATGCAATCACTGCATTTTAGCAATTTATGGTATGCCGTATCAGCCTGTATGTCCAGAAATGACATTATTGTGCACTTGAAACCTCCCATTTCTATATTATTAACGTCAAGCTATATTCTGATTTCGAGTTTACTTGTGGAAACGAAGAATGCTCAGCACTTATTAAAATGTGATGAAAATATGCAAATATGTACATGCATTTTGATTACACAATTCAATGCTCGCACGATGGCTCTGCGCGATACAAAACTATGGGTAGGCATATTGATAGTAATTGTCGGGAAATGGTGAGCGAGGTCAGGTAATTGATGCGTTGGGGAAGCCGTATGCCCCGGTGCCACCTAACTAACGCCCTTTTCCACTTACTAACTACATCTCAGATGAGGTTCGGATCACAGGACCAACGACAATGACATAAAAACAATGACCTGACACACACAAGACAAGACAGTTAAATAAAATACTCCATTTTATTTACACTTTCTAATTACAATTAAGGCCCACGGGCCAAAGACAATTATACTTTTACTGCTGCCGCAGCAGCCAGTAGCTTACACTTGTGCTCACGGCATAACTTGGGAAGAGAGTGTTTGGTTTGGTGGTGGCAGAGCTCACAACTACATGGAATTTGGTGTGCTGGACCGCATGTCCAGCACACGTTCACATGTTAAACATGTATGTTCCGCATGGTGCGCCCATGCCGTGCCAAATTCCAGCGCCTGGAAGATGGGGAACTGTGAGACTCGCCAACCTCACCAAAACCGTTACTTATTTTCGCGACAGTAATGAAGCAATAACTTATGTACACATCTCAGTTATTTCATACAACATGCAAATTTGTATGCTTCAAATAATAAACTTACACCATCATAGCAGTATATTCAGAAATTAATTTGTTTAATAGTCCGATGAAATAATCGATCTCCGTTTTATTTATCACTGGCGATAGCCAGTACGATGTATCGACAGCACTTTAGCTACGTTGGTATTATCATAAGTAGTGACACAAATTTAACTTGGTATTGCATGGCAACGATTTGAAACGGATTTGTGTCTTTCTGTTGTTTGTATTCATATACAGTTGAATCTGGGACCCGGCCGATCTCATTGGCCTGATGAAATAATTGCAAAATAATTGTACGCGCGCACTGGGATTTTTGAAATGTTCTAATGTGGTAGCTGAAAAATATACGAAGATCCTTTGTGATACTGGCCATGACGTCCATTTAAAATTTTGAATATTATTATATGAATGTTATGTTGCATGAAAATATTGCAGATCCATATTTTTTATTTTTATGCTTTACACCGGCGATTCACCTCCGAGTCGCCGTCAACCCTAAAAGCCTAGCTCTACAAGTGGCGGTGAAAATACTGGGTTGCAGAACAGTCCATAGTTGATACTATCAGCTGTATCTACTGATATCAACTTAGAATGCCCTTCAGCAATACATCATTCGAATGATTCAATCCGCCTCCATCCGCCGCTATGCAAGTCTGAATAATTAGAAAAAACATACCTTAATATTTACTTTCATTGCCTAATGCGGGCAACAGAGGAACAGTGTCATAAATACAAAAGTGATGCGGCGCCACGTCATACAGGTCATTAAGTAAACAAAATGAATTAATCTATGTTTCAATTTAAATTTAATTTTTTAAACTTTATATTTGTAGTGTCAACCACCGTAACCCTTAGCCTATAGTGAAGGATGTTAAGGAACTTATTGTGACGTTCGGAGTTGCTGAGCTGAAGCCAGAAAGACCCGATATTCCGAATATATTCAAGCAATTCAATGAATTCATATTGGTTATCCAAAGATCTGGTGGGTTGTGCCGACCCACCAGGCTCTAACACGTTAGGGCATTGAAACAAAATTATGATAATATCTAAAGTATGACGATACGTTAAATTACCCATTCACAAGTTTCCATCCAAGTTTATTAAATGAAAGGTAAATGTAAAGTGACATCATATTATTTAAATCTCATATTTCCAGGGGTATCGCTTGTACTGGATTGCTTGTCAGCAGTTACGCCTACAAAGTACGACATTTTGGATGTCAGTATAGTGGTAAATATACCACTGGCGGATCTTGATACTATTTGTAAAAGCAAAGTAAAATCTGGACAGCCGAGTAGGGAAATTAGGTCCTTCCGGAAGCGTTTCAGCAACGTTGGGCTTACTGCAACATACTTTCGCGAAGTCACTAGAGCAACACTTGATTACCGATTAATATTTCTTAACATTATTCAATCCAATACATCTAAAGTGATTGAAGCGTATAATTCTGAGTTATTTCCAGTATTCGATATAGTTGATTCGCCCAATTATATTCAGTTCACCAAACTCAATGGCAACGGATACCATTTTCGCACATGTGCCGGCATATCTAAGGTTGACGCCGTATCCTTTTACGGATTCGTATCGGCATTTGACTACAAAGTGTGGGTTCTCCTACTTACATCTAGTGCGTTGAAAACAATAGTGTTTGTTCGGTTCAAGGTCACCAGAAACCGGACTGATCTTATATTCTTTACATTTGATACTTTGCTGGAAACTACTACATACTTAACACTGACATGTAAAATCATTTACTTCATCCTTCAGGCTTGCGAAAATTTTACTACTGAAAAAACACCAATCACAAAGTTAAAATCTTGGAATGTGCCCTTGCATTGTCCAAAACAAAAGGACAACTTAATTTTCCTATCCTGTCTTACAACTGTCGAGACCGGATGGCCTTTCATCTCCAGCAGGCTACCATTTTCTTTTATTTTGTAGTTTACGTACAAGTCTAGCACGTAGAACGGTTTTCGATACAATTTCGGTTCAAAGCTTTTGACAATGTATTGACCTTTTAGTAAATAGCTAAAGTGCCTAATTCTTAGTTTAGCATCCTTGCTGTACGTAAACTCTCCCAGTTTGAAGGACAGCTCGTAGGAGCCATCGCCCTCAGTCGGAATCCAATAGGAAATACAGGCGGATTTATTACTTGTCACGTCCCTGTTTCCCCACATTAGTGGATTATACAAAGAATCATCTCCTTTGGGCACCTCGTGCATCGCGGTTTTGAAGGATTTTTTCGTCCATATATTTTTAGGTATTTCTGCTTCACTTGCGGGAACTTTTTTATGGTTCTGAAACATGATTCCATGGATGTTGTTGTGATCTGGTGCCTCGAAGTTAATCGCTAGCATAGTCTTGTTTATATTGCAATTCCCACTGGAATCATGATTGTAACACAGGACACCGGCAATGGCATACAGAACATGTTTTCCGCCCCGTCGGCGTTCATCTGGATTGAACAGTTTGGAGGTGCAATCTACACATAATGTAAGCATTCATGTTCTCATTAAATTGTGTAACGTTTATCTACAAAAAGACTGCATGTATATTTTGAATATTGTTTACTTCTGCGTTTTCCGACACATTGTTCTGTAGCGGTATTATATTCACACTCTAGACTGGCTTTGCAGAAACACGAATCCTTATGTATATAACATATATCCGGAATACTGTAAAATGAAAGTCAAATTGGTCAATGTGGCATGAACTTGCAAAAATGCGTTGATGATTTAAAGGTACTAGTTACCTGGAGACGGGGTAAATTCTTGGTTGTGGGCCATCTGTCCATTTCACTATAAAGTGCATATATTACATATTGCATATTACATCTGACTCAGAAAATGTGATAATTGTATTAACTCAGGTGCTTCAACATTTCCAAGACATCATCCTTACTTGCATAAAAGTGCCAGTCCGTGCACTTTGCATTTCCGAACTGACGCTCTCCCTTGTCGTTCAAGTACGTAATAGTACAATTTGAGCCCTCTTCTTTATTGAATAGTTGATCATCTACTACCCAATACGTGTCCTTGTAATCATAATCATAGATTTCGTCAGGAATGCCAACCTTCGGTTTTCTTAGCCATGCCATATTTTTGTTTGCTCAAATCATCCGATAGTTTAATGGGCAATAGGCAAGGCCAAACGTTTGCTGGGGGAAAAAACAAACGACGCTTTGCTCATTTTTTAAATACCCCAGCGCATATTCATTCATTTGAAATGTGCATTACTTTGTAACGGCTCCTTAGTATATAATTATTGCCTCGATAACCGAAATCGGATGTTAATGCAGAATCAGTCAACGCGGTACTGAGATTGTTGATAAAGTTAGGGTACCATCGTATTGACCCTGGAAACACACATTTTGCTTTACATGAATACAATAGGAGTAGTTGATACTGTCACTTCATTTGGTATGTACTCACGTGATTTGTAATCGAAATGTTGACAAAGTGTAGCATGTCTATTTTTACAATTGGCCGGAACGTATCTGATGAATCTCCAGTAACACAATGGGTTGGAGTGATTGGCGCATGGCATTTGAGAACGAAACTCATACACCAATGAGAGCGAAACACAGTAGACCGTGTCGCGTTTGAATGATTTTGCCTCCGGTTGGAACTCACTCGAGAAACTCTTTAGTATCAAACTTGAAGGACATTCCCGTCCTGTATTGACTTCCCGTGATAGCTGAATAGAAAAAATAAAGTTTGTTTCGGGCTTCACTTATGTTATTCCTATAGACTCTAAATTATTAAATACACACTTACATCTTGATACCATTTTTATGTTTGGGATAAGATATTTTTCGGATTGTCCGGGAAGCATTAAGTTCAGTCCTAAACTTTTGCAGTATTCCTTACTCTCCTGGAACGTTCTCTGCTACAAATGTGTAATATATGGGATATTATAAAGGACATTATTAGATTACATCCGTGAGGTTTACAAAAACATATGATTCATTCACCGGTTTCCAATTTAAAATGTACTTTCTCTCGCCAAAAATAAAATACCCGTCATCAAAGTAGCTCGTTTTATCTGTTTGGTGTTTAAAATAATATTTTCAAAATGCTTCACATAGTATTAGTATACTAACGAAGATATGAGTTATAAGTTAAACATTTACTGGAGGCATTTTCTAAATATAAAATCCGCCCGGGTTTCTGTGAGTGACCATGAAAATGGAAAACAACGGGAGTGGAGACTACCTGATTATTTATGGATGTATGACCTTTCTTCCTTAAACACAAATTTTGATATTGTGTAATGATATGTCCACCCATTTCTATGCGCGTTGGATGTTCCGGCAGGACCATTCTTTACCATGGTATTTTGCAGCCTGCCATTACGATTTGATAAAACTTTCAAAGAAACTAATTTACAACCTGGCCGTCTTAGATAAAATGCAGTCCGAGTCCCATATAATAATCTCCGATAACTCAAAATCTCATCGTCGTGAAGTAGATACAAGTAACTCTCAATTAACATCTCCAGCATATCAATTCAATAGTTTATGTTAAGGACTTTCGTTGTCGGCATGATATTCTGTATGACTAATACGCTAACAGAGGCAGAAAATGTTTGTGTAATAATCTTAAAGCATAAATCCCTAAGCGACGACCTACGCTGAATTTTTATATTTCGATACTAACCTATTGTACACATGTTGCGCAATAGGTCTGGTACCCTAAGTATACGTTGTGAAGCTCCGACGCCCATTTTGCAGTTTCTAAATTACTGTGCCGGACAATGTACTAATCCATAAATTATTTCTTATTATGCCAAATGCCTGGAAGATTGAACAGTTCCTACATGATCTTATGAAAATTGCTGATGTGTCTGCATAAGTTAAAGATAGCATGAAACAATTAACATTGATAAGAAGAAGCATATTTGATCAAAGTTTTTATGGAAATGGAGATGAGATGGAGTGCGTTGCATAGAACCAACAACAGACACCTTCGCGGTTTTAATAAAAAATCGTTAGTACATGAGCACATACCTTCTGTGAGGAGGAAAGGAGAATTTTCGGCACCGTCACAGCTTGTGTCCGTACTCTCGCAAAGAGAGTGCCGTGCCTATACAAACAGTATTTCAAACGTTTTCCCACAATACATGATTTCAGAAATATTGTAGAATTTGTTGGCGCCACTCTTACCTGCTTGCTATTACAGTGCCGTTCATCATATGTACTTTGGTGGCCACTGCAAATTAAAAGGAGTGGTGGTCATCATGAAGCAGATAAGTACATAATATATATTTACTATGACACATTTTGTATCAAACTCCTTGTTACTAGATTGTTTTGAGAATGCGTTTGTCTCCTAATCCCGGCCATGGTAGCGATATTGTCAGGCACTGCTGCAAATTTCTGTGGGGTTGGTATACTCCGTTATATTTCACGTGATATCCGGTCCCCGTTGGCCTTTATTACAAAGCAACATTAGTTTAGAACAACATTTGAATGAATTGGAACATGCACACCAATACCTTGTGTTTTTAATTTACCTGGGATCCCGATATAGAAACAGGTTAAATCGAGCCTCCTCTTTTAGGTTTGCATCAAACACATACACGCCTTTCCGACTATCATAACTTGCATCAAGCCAGTCTGTTGGAAATTTAAATACATTTGTATAGCCAGATGCTCTACTCACTCAATTGTATCCTAGAGGTTCACCAACTTACAGAACGTATATTTTAGGCGGTTCTCTGAAACAACCTTTTCCAGCAACCTCGCAAGAATCGAAAACATTGTCATGTCGTTTATTTTTGCAAGACTAAATCCATGTCGCAGACACTCTTCACGTGCCTCGGATTGATCCACGAACCCTCCCCTTGTGACATTTTGGATGACGTAAAAGCGTGTCGTTCCTAATCGTATAACATCACCCCTTGCTTCGGGGCAAACTGCGCCGACTGCTCCTGAAACAAATGATGCAAAACAACATTAGTTGAATGCACAATATTGTTCTTTTGCTTACATAGACGAACATGAGCATGAAACATATATTACTTACCAAAAATCCTGAATGCCACTGCACTTGATAACCACGCGTGCATTACAAAACAATATGTTTTAATCGCCTCAGGTGAAAACGAAATCCTTCTGCTTGATGTATTTTCTTGCAATTGTAACTTCAAACTATGCAACGGAAATTACACTTTTCTAACCTAGTCGTGGCGTAATAATTCTTCCAAATGTCACTTCATGTCCTCTGAAACGATTAGCCTCAACGATGCTTGCGTTTGGCAGTTGTGAGCGTATTTTGCGTTTAATTAGTGCGTCAGAATGCACAAGTAATACCATTAGTTTTATTACCTATTGGTAAGCAATTCATGCGGATGTCTCATTACCGCAAACTATACTGTAATAAACATAACGTCATTAAAACGCTCGGTATAAATCAAGCACATCCACGTCCATATTTTTTGTACCGAACTGTTGGGTTTCACTTACAAGGGAGGTATTAGAATGACCATATCGATATGGATTTGTGAGATATGCCATATTTATCAATTTTCCGCGATAATTTTGATGGGCATATCAGTTTTAAAAAATGGATCCGTATATTTGCTCCACAGTGAATTATTGCTTTTCGCGGGAAATTTTCGCGCCTACTAGATATAATTTAACTTGGGCAAAATTATTTGAGGGAAGACTGTATGCAACTTTTCAAGCAATTTCACTTTTGAAAAATTTCAACCAAATCGATGTACATGGTTTGTAAAATATGCATTTGGGTAATAAATTTTATTTTTATCAATATTCATGGAATTTGAAAATTTGAAACATTTTACCTCGCATAATATTTTCCATGTTAACTGATATCTGGAAAGCGGGAAAATTCCGTAATATAAGGCTCCATTTGGGAACACGGATATTCCCATCAAAATTATCGCAAAAAAATGATAAATATGACATTTCTCACAAGGCATATCGATATGGTCACCCTAATACTTCACTTGTTAGAAAATCTGTCTGTTTGTTGGAAAATGATGCTCGTAGAAAATTAAAGCACTTCATTTTGTTTGACAATTTCTTTTCGTGGTTTTCAGAGCTGCCAAAGTCAAACCATGGAAAATGACCTAGCAATTGTTTCAGCGGATCGCTGAAGGATGCTTATCATTTTACATTTGCTAACAATCATCCCTCAATTAAATATTCTAGAATATGAATTTCCTCCATTGTGAATCTCCGGCTTTCTCAGTGACGGTTATAACGCCCCTCCCATAATGCAGTGAATGAGGTGCAAAGCTATAAAGTTAAACAGTAGTACGCTATATATCAGCAACCATGATGCCCATCGCTTCGGGTAACAATATTTCATTCAAAAGTTATCACTGCATAATCACATTGGCAGGACTAATTGAAAGTAAATACCATTTAAATCTTTTTGTCACTGGTAAATAGACTATATCATTCCCTCCGTTGTACTCCTCAATATTATATGCGCCAGAGTTGATCCGATTTGTGATGATGATGTGGTTGTTTGTGCGGCGTCTAGCGAAGGTCTTTCAATTCAAATTAACTTCCCACATGTCAAGCTTTGGCCGTTACTATAACTGACCATATCTGCAAGCTTCTGTGCACTTTAAAAACGATTTTACATGTTACCAAATGCAACGAGACAATTTCAATTTGCTCTCCTAACTAATTGGTTTATTGTGTTCGTTTTATAAATTCCTTGAGTCATGAGCCTTGACGTTTTACTTTATTGCTTTAGGGGTAACAAATTCTCATTAGCGGAATATAAATAAGTTTTGAAGGCACTGACAAATGTTTATACCAAAATATTGTAATTCGCATTTTCGGTGCTATTTTCGAACGCTTGTTATATATCAGATATATGTATATCCATTCTTTAAGATTACCTTTTTTATGAATCTGCTGTCTTGAAAGAAGGAATAGCATCATCATGATGCCAACATGAATGACTGCTTGAGGGATTATAAAGTGGTTCATCTCAGGGAAGTTTTTTTCACAATTATGGCATATAACAAGAATTGGTTTATATTTTCTTAACTTATTCCAAGTCAACTAATGTTAATGCAAATTATTTTCTAATAATTCCCATGCAATGTTTCACAGATGTGGTTATAAATGTGTGCATTACATTTGAATCAGATATCAGTATTAAATCAATACTAGATGTTGTACATTCCTACGTCAAGATACTGTCCTAATCTGCAGAGTATATGGAAGATTTCATTGCATCACTCCAACCTGGAATCGGTTATATTGTAAAACGACGGATATCTGTTCCGATTGCACTCAACAAACCATGGGATCTTAGCAATAGATTCCGCCTCAAGTTTTTGCTGCTTCTTAAAATGAGACAATGGAATGGTTCTTGACTGGATATTGGGAGGAAAGTAATTCATCATTCTTATCGCTTCATCTGTTCGATTATTGAAAAACTGTGATCCAATCTTAATAACAGTCTGAATACTAGCCAGCTTGACTTCGGACGATATCAGGTATTTTATCATTTGAAACGGGAAATACGCGTAATTTGAGAGATGAATCCCTCCCAACATGAAGGCTGAACTCGTTCCTCTTTTTCTACTTGGACATTTTCCCGTCGCTTTATAATATCTTAATGCTTTTCCCAACGACCAAAATGCAGGATCTCCAAGTGTATATTTGTGACCTCTAACTGGAAAGTCCGACGCGAAAGCAGTGTCTAGTCCGGACACTGGGAACCAAATTCCAATGTCAACTGGGTCACTTGGCAGAGGACAATACTTGAGGTTGAATACGTTATTTCGATACGTGATTTCATCGGCATCCCCAAAACCTGTGTAATTTAATATGGTTACTTATTATTTTTTTAACTCGATTTTTTAGTAGTTTTTATACCTAGCAAATCCTGATCTTTAAAATATTTGGTTGCGTTGTTCCATTGAAGAAACTTCTCCCATCTAGACTTTTCTTCAAGCTGTTCCCTGGACCACTTATTCTTGGAATCGGTATTTGATAGTGGAGCGTCATCCAAAATAAAATGCACAATTTTATGGGAGTACCGGACAAATCTTTCATCCTCCTTTAGTTCGTCCCAAAGCAATGGTTTAGTGTTGAGGTATTTACTGTGGGCCTCAATTGACTCAATAATAAAGAATCTGTCCACAACCAAATCTAGTTCACTTAGATGTATCTCCAGTATGTCGACATCAAACCCAAATTTCATAAGCATTCCTATTTTTCTTGGTGTTAGCAGAGGTGCTTTGCACTTTGGTGTTGGAAGAGGTGGCGGCTCACAGGATTTGTTGCGTTCAATCAGTGGAGCCATTCTCACAAAAGGCACCAGCTGCCATAACAGTAATGTCGAGTATCGTTGAACTTCCGAGAAATTGTTTGCACCTACCGAAGCGTTGTAAATGGTCCATGGGAAAGATCTCATTGAATGTTGAAATGTAATTGCGTCAGATGAGCCCTTCATGATTTTATCTTCTGAAATATAATTGGCTGAAAGTCGGGAAGAAAGTACGATTAGGAAATTACTTGAGAACTTTAGCTTCTCGTTTAGTGTACAATATGTCGCTTACTTTCTCTTGACCGTATCTTGTTGATGGAACTAAATATACGAATCGGGTTCCTCATCTGATATATGTAGTCCCTGTTTTCAAAAAGTGTTACGAGTAAAACTAGAATACAAATTATTGTTCGAATCCATACGGAGTATATAGCATCGGAGAACATTATGCCACGTTTTTCAATATTTTTTTCGTACACATAAATTCCGGTGTCGATGTATCAAAAAATTATTTCTCTGTGGCTCATGCGATATTCAAAACATTGCATCACTGTGGTTAAAACAATGCAAGGTTAAAGTTAGGCATCACACAATTAATTGCATTGTTACAATAAGACAACCAAATAAACAAACAATAATATTGCAGCAAACATTTATGAAAAGTAGTTCATACTTGTAGATAATCAAAATGATTTCAGAGCCTTCTGTTCTTCGGTTTCTCAAGTATATGTATGATTCGCATTACAATAAGTTACTTTCGACGGAAAACGTCGATGTTTGTAACGTAAGTTTTCCATGTACGTCATATCATAATTTTTGTTAAGTGTACCAATCCAAATAACTAATACAATACTACTGACTAGGTACACTTTTGAAGTGTAAGTCGAGTTCAGTAAAACAAAGTATCGATTGTTAGCAAAATTTATACGGGGAATCCGAATATGTACTTTATTTTCTGTAAAAGTGATGTATGAAAGTAGCGCTTGAATATAAGTGGTACAAAAAATATGATTCTAATTAAATTATATAGTCGAAAATATCATATGCTAGGCGTAGATTTCAAATATGAAATCCGATTTTGCATAGTGTAAACTTTAAAAGTTAGCTGCTATAACTTTTAAGGCGTTCACGTTGGGCAAACATTATCATCCTTTTTGGATTCTATGCGCCCGATTTACTTAAACGTGATATATATTTCAAAAACACATGTTTTGATATCTAATGCACAGACAGACAGACATGCCGCCTTGTGTCAAAAGTAAGTTTTACACCAAATAGATATCATATTCGGATTCTACGTCCAAAGTTGTCCTAAATTTCATATTTTGTTTTTGTCAACTCGACTTATACTTCAAAAGTGCATCTAGTGACAGACGCCTGTGTTTTATTGACATGATATATGAAGGTATCTGGTAAATGTTCTTGTAACATAGCCAATTACTGAACATCGTAAACCCTGCATGGTAAGTATGATATCCGAAACACTTTCTCATCAAATGGAAAATTGCAGGATTGTCCATATCGTGACTGTCATTAGTAATTACTTGTACACGTCAGTTTTCCCGGACATAATTATGGACTACAAGGTTAATTTTTTGTGCAAACAAGTGTGCTCAATCTTTGACTCTAATCCATTTTGAATGAGCGTCAGCGATTATGACGTTCCTTTTCTCTTTGTGGGCAGTGTCCATCCTGCGTGTTGATGTTACCATGATTTCTCAGGAACTTACCAGAGTTGACCGGGAGTGGATGCAAGGTTGGTCGTGTTGTCTATGCAAAGGTTACAGGATCAGTATGCATCTACAAATTGGGCGTTTATTTTTGAGCACCATACATGATGAATCATCATTGATGATTTGATGACCTAATGATTCCTGAGCTAATTTGTCATATTGACATTATATAAATACGACGGACCAATTTTAAATAACTCTATGGTTTAAATGCAGTGGCAAAATTATTGACGACATAACATTACAAATTATTATGTTGAAACAGTTATTGTGGCGGTAGCAAAAATATCGATTTAAAGATATATATTAAATACGGTGATGAATTAAATATATGCATGTGAGCAAGCTTAAACTCAAATAGTTGAATTATATATGAATCGCTCCAGTAGCAGAGAATTTATTTAAAACTGGGGATCGTAGAAAAACAAATCTGTCCAGATTTGATGTAACATTGAGAAAAAAAGTTCCGCTTAGAATTGTAGCATTTACAAGACAATATGTTTCCACAGATATCAAGAATATCGACATTCCACAAAGTCTCCTTGCAATTATTTGCAGTAGCAATATATTTTCACTTTTCTGTCAGATATACACCTACTCTGTTTATAATATGTGTTAAGGCGAATAACATCCGCAAAGTCTCCAGGTAAATGCCAGCTAATATTTTTTAACTGCAAAACCGTAGCTTCGAACCGTGCGTCGCCAGGGTTGGTCCGCAATTGAATCTGAAATGCTGGCATGTTTGAACCCATATGCTTCTCGCAATTTTCATCCTCATTGCTGCTGCTTCCGTATAACATTTTCAGCAAATTACCACTTGGCGCAGCATCACCTTTTGGATTACTTAGACGTCTCTCCGCACATTTTTCACGTATTACATCTTGCGAGTTAAAAACACGTACATCCTCTATGGCAATTAGCGAGAGTTGAGCACAAACCGGATATGGTTTCAATAAGATATTTATCTTATCCACAACAAAACGTGCCGCATGCCTCATCGTATCGGAGACCTTAGTCTTATTTACCTTTGATGTTCTATAACAGGTACACCAATGCAAAGGAATACCCGCTTCGAAACAAGAACGATCAGATGACATTTCCCTGAATAAACTCATTCCAGGTACGTGTCCAATATCAATCGTCTCACCATTCAACAACTGCACAGTATTCCCATCTTGTCCAAAGCTGTCATTGAATTTGAGTTGGTCCAGATTCATAACATCATACAACGTTTTGTACATGTCGTAGTGAGACGTTAGTCCTTCCGCGTTCCTGATGAGATTTTCATACGCTTTGGGATAGGAGTTTTGAAACCATTTCGGCAGAACGATGTACATTAAAGGCATCATGTATTCAATTCTTCCCTGCTCGGTCTTCCGAATAACCTCGTTTCCAACTCCATGGTCACCCATGACAATCAAGGCAGTGTTGTTAAGCGCTTTAGACGATTTCAAAAATTCTAGGACTCTCAGTAATGGTTTATCGCCCCATTTTAATTTGTTAATGAAATCGTGAGTTAAAAACTGTGAGAACGCCAACTGAAAATAACGTTGATTATTATCGTTATTTCCAAACACCTCCGCCATGGTTCTAATATAGTCCAAGACCTTCTCAATGGACACAGCGGAACCTACACATTCGTCAAATTGAACTGAAGCTCTCATAAAAATTCCCAGTGGTCGCCAGTAGTAGTCCACAGGTGGCTTTCTGAAAGCATCCGGGAAGTAATGGTTCTCGATTGTTGTCGAATCATCCTCAATAATGCTTGTTCGGTACCCATTTTGAGCAAATACTTTCCAAATGAAGGGGCATGTTTCTAGCGAAACCCCCGGGCCCATGGAACCGTTTGTGCAATTGGCTTTAAAGTCTTTAAAGCTGAGCCCAGTCAACCATGGAATCATGTTAGGAATCGTGTTGTCCCCCACCTTTGTGTATCCCTTTAGTAAAATGGCTGACAATTCATGCGTAAGGAAATGGTTGGATTGGGGCATCTGTCGAATAAAGTTCATTTGGGAAGTGGATTCGATTCCAAATATTAGAACGTTCAAACTTTTGGTATATGGCGGCGGAAACGTTGCCTCAAAATTTGCAATGCGTTCTTCAGTTGACTTCTTCTTTTGCACAAGGGCCAACCCATCTGAAAATTTATTCCCATTCTCATGGCAGTTAATTTCAATAAACTCAATGGGCTCCGGAATGTTTATTACGGTGTCATTAATTTCCACGCAGTATCTTCCCTTTCTATAAAGTATACAAAAATGCTGTCATTTCAACTCACTATTAGGCAATTGTAATTGATCGGAGCAGATTGTAGAAAAACACGTACTTAATAGCATTATCCCCGTTAAAGTAAATCGGCTTGTAGCAGCATCCGGCAACTTGACTGTCGTTCAATTGTGTGTTCCTGACAAGAAGTCTGCCGGAAGAAATTTTAAACGGTATTAGGTTACCAAATTTATGCCTTTGTCGCCTGAGACAGTTTGGTTTAGCAATAGGGAAAACCAATTGTTTCATCTCCGGTCCGATTGGTTGGAGTTTAGGTGTAACACATCGTCGTCCTGCCGGCGATCTCACATTCTTCTGATGATGGCCTACTTGTCTTTTAATGGTTAAAAAGCAAAAAGTAAGTCACCTTTGTGATACAAATGGCATCGCATATATAGAAGTTAAAATAAGTTTCCAATATTCCTTACGTACTGTAGCCAGTTTCCTGCATGAAATAAGTAGCAATACAATAACACCATCGCAATCAGGAATGTTCGAAACCCAAACTGTTTTCTTGATAAAAATTTGGAATACGTCATTTTAGAAACCTTCCAGTACAAGAAACAAAATAATACGGTGATATTAAAAGTGCACGCTTTGCTTTGACAAATAAAATCGCAGATAATCAAAATATTGGGGATATTAATGTATAATGTTGCCAGCTACAAAGTCGCTTGACTCGTACGAAGTGAAAGCTGCGACCTTCAGGAATATTTTGTAGCATTGAATTATTAACAAAGTACAATCAGTTGCCGGGAAAGAACAATTGACGAGAAGGAACAATTGATGAGAACAGACAATTGATGACGAAGTATAATGGAAATGTCAATAGAGGTTGCCTGTGGCTGTCACAGTCAACAAAAAAAATTTACTCTAGCAATGCCGACAAATTAATCACATAAACTATCTTTCAAACATGTCTTGATTTGGCTTCTAATAAATTATTTTGTATGAAATACCAGACAAAACAAATGTCCACCGGCATATCACGCCACCCGATAATTCATTAAAACCTGCATTGGTTTCATGCTTATGTCGCTTGCATTGAATGCTATGGCTTTAATTTTGCAATGAGCATCTGTAAATTAATTGACTCCCCCACCCCATCTAAAATGTTTATTTCTCCGATTCTGCATAAATTTTAATATATCATAGTACCACATGAAACTGCAAAATGTGGAGTTTCAGCCGCCGAGTCCTAAAATATTGTTCGCCAGCAACACATGTCTGTATCGTCCCCATGCAATATTTTACCCATAGCTAACTTTTGGAAGTAAATGCCGATTTAAAATGTAGGACGATATTCGGAATCACTGCCGATAAATTCGCCAACATGGACAACAACCGCGCTGCGACTGCATGTTGTTTGTTTGGGGTGGGAATTCCTCATCTTTCTCTTCCACCTTGAGCAAAGAGAACAACCAGCTTTTGTTCGCACAAACGGATACAAGGATGTGCTTCACCTATCTGCATCACATTGGGACCGTCTCTACCATCTTTTTCAACATTTAGTGAAAAATGACACCCCGCATTGCATCGTAGTAAGATGGTGTGGGAAGTACGCCGGAGGCACAATAACGGCATACCACAATTTCACCCAATTACCCAAGAAGAAACAACATCAGTGTATTCTACCCAAAGTGGAGTTTTTGACTAGGATGACTGTATGTACACTAGCAAGGGCCACGATTACGTAGGCAATATATAAACCCTTCTACGCCAAGTTTAAGAAAATAGTTATGCACCGTTATACTACCAGTAATCACTTAGTATGCAGTCAACTGCAACCCCTTCAGCACCCAAGTTAATAAAATCCCTTCAGCATGTAAACAAATGCAATGTCATCGGTACAGTTATTTTGCATCTCACTTATTGTGGTGGGAAAAAGTGAGATTTTTGTCACATCATGTGACTTTCATTAATGTAAAAAATCGTAAATGCCTTATGAATGAAATTCACATCGTTGACATTGAAATTGACCACAATCTGTCGTTTTCCCGCAACAATAGGTTGGGATCAAAATAACGGTATGGTAGTAATTAGAAGCAACACATGACTAAAACTATGACTAGTGTAAATCCTAACTAAAAAACTACCGGAAACGGGTTGTGTGTGAAATCGAGGCATTTGATGCTCACTTAATACACTTTTGAAGTTTAAGTCGAGTTAACGGTTCTCATTGGTCGATTGTGGACCAGTTTTTTCTCCTGATTCTGAATATGTTTACATTTTGGTGTGTAACTTAAGTTCTCTACCCCAAATGAACAGCCTATCCGCCGGAGGAGTGTCATGTTTACACTCTGTTGTGAGCTTGATAGAGTACATCAGCTTGCTTGATAGTGTACGTCCGCTTGAACATGTTATCTGTTCATCATTTGATAGAAAAAAATAATACCAAGACAATATTAGTATCATAATTGGAACTTGAAGTGGTTTTCTCTCAATGATGAATCAATGCATTCATAATATCACACAATTATTGGATAATCCACAGTTACTATGTTGAAGGGACTGGAGTAGAATTGTTAAAGCGCAACTAAAAATGACTTCAATTTAAGTTGTTGGTCAATACCATTTTCGCTAAATGTACCGCTCACAATAACTGATAAACTTACAGATAGTCAGATTCAATTACGAAGAAATCAAAAAAATATGCTGGACGAACAAACGGTTGGCATAAGAGACGGCTCTGCAACCATACTCCAAGGACCACAAACAAACGTTATCTTTTGACAATGAAAACGAACAGTCAATACGAAAAAGCGCACTCACACTGCCAAGCCAGCTGATTAGCTTCATCAAATAAACAACAGAATGTAATCATAATGGTACTCCTCCGGCCGAGACGCTGTTCATCTGGGGTGAAAAACTTAAATTGACACCAAAATGTATACATATTCGGAATAAGGAGAAAAAAGCGATCCAACATTGACCAATGAAAGTATGGGGGCCTTACCCTCCACCATTCCCCTGAGAGGGTAGGGCCTGGAATCCCAAAATCAATAGCGAGCTTTCTTTAGACCTAAGGTACCTCCATGCAAAATTGGAACCATACAGGTCCACGTGGAGAGTAGTTGTGTTAACAGACACACAGACAAACAACTTAATCGCATTAACTACCTTTCCAACATTACGGCAGTTAATACCTATTACGACGAGCATGTAACTAACATAATTATGCCTTATTTAACTACGTAGTACCCCTCCAGCATGCAACCAACATCATTTTAATTAACCAGGTGTAGCGGTTTACCGAAATTTATTTATGTACATTCATTATTTTAACCTCAAATGACAATGGTTTTGGTTCATTTAGCTTAATGATCAAAGGGCTAGCATGAGTTGATGTATCAAATTTCTTTGACTGAACTAAAAAATGATTGATTGGGTACTGGACTAAACATGCAAATAATTGAGTAAGAATATTTATTTGAGGGTGCAACAAACTACTTCAACGTAGTAGACCGCGTGAGTTAGAATGTATGCCGCAGGGTTACTGTGAAGTTAAATACAGTTTAAGTAGATGTTGGTTACATGCCGGAGTTGTACTGGTTGTTTTAATCCTGTGTGGCTTCTAATCCATTGCTTGCTGACGGAATTGCATATGTTTACATGCTGAAGGGGTTTCATTAACTTAGGGGCTGAAGGGATTGCGGTTGACTGCATACTGATTGAATGCTGGTAATATAACGATGAATAACTAGTTTCTTAAATTTGGCGCTGAAGGGTTTATATGTTGGCTACTTGGACGTAACCGGTACTTGTGTATAGACATTCTTCCTCGTCAAAAACTCCGCTATGGGTAGCATACACTGATAGTGTTTCTACTTCGTTAGGTGGATAAAATTGTGACATGTCGTTTTTGTGCCTCCGGCGTACCTTCACACCTCATTTTTACTAGGTTTGTATCCGGGTTTTATTTTTCACTAAATGTTGAAAACGACGGTAAAGACGGCCCAATGTCACGCAGAATCTCTACTTTTCACAGCCATCAATTTTTTTCGAATCCCGGGTTTTTCTTCTCGTTATGGAGGGTATAGTTTTCGGGAAGCATAATTTTGTCTGAATAGACGTACATGAAGAATTGTGTTTATATTTGAAGACACGGTATATCTCATCCTCAGCCGCATAATTTGTAATTATTTGAGAATTTCGAACTTGATGTCTTGAGGAGTTATATGCGTATTACATTTAAGAAGCGAAGAGTTTCTTCACCTTAATATAGAAAGTTTATTCAAATTGATATAACAATACATCAGTGGAACTAAGACTACATGACAAAATATTTTCAATACATATAATTATGCAGTTGGCCTGTAATTAATTCGAATAGATGTAGAGTGTTCACGTATTACATGTTATAATATATCTACACGCACGATACATGTCTGTGTGTAAATTATAATGTTCAGCAACAGGAAAGTTTATCCGGCTCAACATAATTTCATTTCAAATATGCATTGACCAAAATGGCTACTTCCAAACATTCCTTTTAGTTTACCGGCATATTTTTGTATTGATTAACTATAATTAAACAACCGTAAATCATGCACTTAAACAAATTATATAGTTTTCATTAAATTTGGATTATCTACCAGGCGCCGCGTGTAAAACTTCACTTAACGCAAATATGAGAAGTTATAATTGAACATACTGTTTTCAGTCACATTTTGAATACAACTTGTGGTACCAACTTCCAAATGTCAATATGAACGTATTTTCCCGTTAATTTCCAGTAAAACTTAAATTTCAATATACTAATACATTTTTCCATCGAAATATAAAAACTTGAGTATCTACGAGCAAAATTATAACATTGTTACATATAAGATTTATAATCCTTAACACCAGGAATTACCTCAAAAAATTGTGATGATAATAACTTGTTAGGACGTGATCATTATATTTGTTTGCTAGTATTTGTATGATATTAACGTGAATGGTGTACCATCCAGATACAAAATTGGTCAAATGATGTTATTCTCGTTCATATCGTCATAACCGACCATTTCAAATTTATATTTATCTACCAAGCGCATTATCCCATTTTGTAAAATGTCTAAATATTTACTCAACTAATTGCAAGTGTTGCCCAATGAGGTAGTTAATTTGTATACCGTTGAAAGCTACATCGATTTCAATGGCTCAATGCTATTTGTATAATTTTGTTTCCAAAATGGTCAAACAGTGCAGTAAATCTTCATTTCTCACATGCACTAATTCATTTCCAGACTACCAACATAATGAACTATTTCTTCTGTTCATGCATGCTTGAAAATCGTAACGAATGCTGGGCTTGTATATTATAGGATAAATTGTGAACATTGTCCGACCAATTTCAAACATTTCGGATTAAAATTACCCTTAATGCAAAGAACTGTAGAATTACGACAACAAATTGTCACAAATTGTGCAAACTTTGCTTCATAAAAAATAAATTGTGATTGTTATTGCTGATACCACCATCAATTATCTACAAGCAGCTAATTGTTAAACAGCAAACTCAGAGTGGCGGTTGGACAAATTAATAATTTCTTAAAGCTCTATATATTTACTTGCAGCCCTCCAATACCTAGGATTTTATAACTCTTAGAAATGTCTAAGATTGTTTGCCCTATGGCAATGACGCGTAGATGTAACAATTCTTTGCCGCTCATGTGAAGTGTATGATCATAAAAACAAAACATATATAAAAGGACGGTAGATATAAATTTTTAAAATACACAGGTTACCTCGTGGTAATTTCAAAAATTGTAGATTATATTGTAATTTGTATCTGTGGTTTTATAACGAAGAGTTGTTGATGCTCCCAGTAGATTGTTTCCAGTTCACTGGAGTGTTGTTTATTTTACTGAAGTGACAATGAGATGGTCGGTACACCCCTGCTGTAAATTAATATTACAGGTTATAGTTAGCTGTATCCTAATTTAATTTTATAATTATTTATGTACTTGGATCCCTGTCATAATTAATACCTTAAGCATCAGGAAAATGAATCACAGTATGCATTACTTAATATCAAGCTTGGATCCCGGGTAGTTGGTCATTATGACCCATGTCATCAGAGGATAGGTTGAATGAATACCTAAAGTATAAATATAATTCGCATTTTTTATAAGCGCATCTTATAATTTTAGCGTCAAATAAACTACAGCAACCTTGAGTGGAATATTACAAATTGAAAACTGATGACCCAAAGTTCACTGATGTGCGCTTACACAATGAAGTCGGATAGCTAAACAGATAGTTCGTCTTGCTTGGAAATTCGTTGAACCATGTACCTAAATAAACAAAACCCCTGCTGACGTGGCAACAGTGACATTCAAATATTATTTTACTAATTTATTAACATAGTTTTTTTCATTAATATATTTTCTCACCGCATTTTTGACGCCGATAGCTCATATGAGAACCTCGAATTGCACAACTTATTTTAAAGAGAGGGGAGGTCACCTCCATTATACAGATGAAGTCTCAAACTTGGTAGTATGTGCCTGCAATTTGAATATCTGAAATACATAAAAAATATCCGTAAAGTTTACACTTTTTCCACACTTAATAGAACTGAATTCCACAATTAAGTTAGCACTTGTGGCTGATTACATTTAATATAGCCTATCAGTATCAAAAACCTCATTAATAAAATCTAGAACAGAGCAGACGGTTGAGCACGTTCACGCACCATGACACGAACCAAAATCACAGACACAATGCAGTATTTTAAAGGAGTTTCAACAATATGAACTACCGATGAAACGAAACACGTTGCGCCAGACTTAAATTCATAGACAACTGGCTAAGCAAATTTATAAGCTCGTCAAAATCAATAGTTATAACCGTTCACCAAAATCAAATAATAAAAGTACCTCCAATCAATATCTAAAAATATACGCGCACCAAATGTCCCAAAATGGCGTCTTTTAATTAGTTAGAATACTCGTCAGTCATCACACCTGATCGTGGTGGTAATACATTTTACGTACTGTTGTGTGTACTCTTACAAACTGGTTGCTTACATGACCTGCTGCTCAGACCATTTCACAAGTAATGTGCTTCTGTTCATGCACACCGCTGCTCTACAACAGTAATAGTGTACATTTCTACTGAAGCGATATAAGAACACCTAGTTATGACTTTTGCGTGGCATTGGTATCTATTACGGTGCATTTATATTAATGTGTTTGCTGGCTTACTTAGTAAACTTCTGAATTGTTAATACAGTTCAATAAAACAAAGTATCGATTGTGAGCAAATTTTATATCCAAAAATCCGAATATGGTCTTCATTTGCTGCAACCCTGATGTGAGAATATACCGGTGAATAATAAGTAGTACTAACCATTATGATTCTACTTATAAATTATATATTCGAAAATAACATATTTAAGCGTAGATTTCAAATATATAATCCGACTTGACATGTAGTGTTACTTTAAAAGTTAGCAGCTCTAACTTTTAAAGTATTTAGTATGGACAAGAATGCTCCTCATTTTCGGATTCTACGCATCCGATTTACTTAAACCAGGTATACGTTGGTAAAAACACATGGTTTGAATTATGATGTACAGACGGACAGACATAACGGCATGTGTCAAAAGTGAGTTTTGCACCTAACTATTTGTAAATTCGGATTCTACGCCAGAGGTTCCCCAAATTCAATATTTTATTATTGTCAACTCGACTTACACATCAAAAGCGTACTTAGTTAGTCATGCATTTCGACTTCTGGCTAACGTGCCCAAGAATAATATATAACTAGTAAGGTGTAATCCTTTATATATAACTACCGGAAGTACGATGAATGCCCAATTAACAACCCAAATACACATTTGACCAATTTCAATATGTCTCGTAAGCTCAAATTGAACCTCCCATTGGATTTGCACAATAAAAAATTTTCAGGTCGGAGACCCATCCACCTTCCTGACCCCACCCAGGCGACAGGGGAGTGATTTGACCCATAGTGCTTTGACAAAAAATGATCCCCCTGAACTCCTCTATCGATTTGTACAATAACATTTTTTGACCATTTACTGACCCGCACCCACTATTACACGCCGACCGCCCTACTTCTGGTCATTGACGAGGTCCATGGCTGAAAATCAATAGGGTTCGTGGCCTTGGCCCAAGGTACCTCTATGCCAAATTTGAGCTAAATCGGTTAACGTAGAGGGAAGTTAGAGTGTTCACAGACAGACAGACAGACAGACGGACGGACAGACAGACAGACAAACAGATCAATCGCTATAACTACCTTTCAAGCATTTCATGCTTCCGGTAGTTAATAACAATACATCTTGATGTAAAATCTCGACCACGACACATAGTGGTAAGTAAGGTAAGTGGAGTTACCGTAAGCATGCGAATCCATCGTAGCAGACCTTTATATATGAACAGACCTAAGAGAATCATATATGTCGTTGGTCATGTCCTCAGCCCGCATGAATGGCATACTTCACATATGTTGAATGTGTTGCTTGCAAGGAGAGTAAATGCTACATAGTAATCTGACATGCCAATAATCTGGTAGTATAGAGCTTATACACATATGTGTTCATGCGGGAGTGTTCTTGTTAGTTTGTTGTTTAGTTTATAGTTTTTTTCCGAAATAGTGCTTGCATTGGATAGCGGCAGCACTGCCAAGGTCAATATAACAAACATCATAGTTACTTGTATTCAACCAGGCATAGCCTAAACCACTTCGTCCACCCTGCATGTTCCGAACCGATTATTTAAGATTATCCATGATTCAATCAGTCTGGCCGCTCATGCAGATCAAATTGCAATCATTCGTCCTTAAAATCAACTTTTGGTTTTGAAAGCAGCGTTTCTTTTTTTAAATCCATGCGCTCAACGTTTTCCGTGTCCTTATTCAAAACGATGGAACTTGAATTTTGGAGGTTAAAGTTCATGCATATAGATACGTTTGTTCCTAGAGTTAATGGATACACAAGTCTTTACTTTTCACCTCTTCAAAACAATGTCCGTGGACATCTTTGCAAAATTTAAAATCCATAAATGGTTTGTGTTCATATTAAAAAAACACGTAATATCTCTTTTTCAATAACAAGTGCACCAATTCGCTCTAACAGTCCATACTTTAAAACTGGTTACCAATTTTCCAGTAGGAAGATTTTCCAATTTTCGATGACTCAATGTGTGAAAATTATTTGTCGCTTTGTCTTTGCAAAATTCGAATCACGAGCCCAGCCGCTACCTTTGATTTAGTATAAATGCATGGTTTTTCGTCCTCGTATTCCATCTCATTTCTCTCCATACGTTAATATATTGCCAATACAGATTGGTATACACTGAATGGAGAGATACTATTTCCTCTCCTGTCAAATCGTATTATGATCAAAATATTATTTGTTGCATCCATTTCCCATGAGTTGAGTTATTGTTACATCACTGCTCGGCTCTGCAGAAGCAGATTCCTGAGTATAATACGAGGAGCTCAAAGTGAAAAATGGGAATCGCTATTTTTTCATAAACTGTGTGTATAGTCTTTTTTTTACCTTCATGTACATACTACGTCTAACACTTTATTGTTCCTACATCAATGAATAATACTACTTCCATTGTATAACCGCATTGATGTGGTAAGACAATACATCAATATATGTAACTATAGCATTCACATTAACCATCAAATGTATTTATTTGATGGGTGGCATGTAATGTCGCATGAAAAACATCTACCCACACATGACATGATATGTACTCTTGGAGAAAACGATGAAGAGTGCATGCTTGTACAAACTAATGATGACTTTTGCAATGAAACGTGTTTATTTGAGTCACCAAGTGTTACTTATTTAGTTCTGATAGTTATCTTTCGCTGTATTCAACGCAGCTAACGCAACCGTCAATTATTTTTTGCAATGGACCCATGTTTCCATATTTTAATTTTGAACATATTTCTAGTTCGGTAGCTTTCAAATATTGAGACATTTTGCTTCACAGCTGGCTTTCAATATTGTGTGGTAAGCTCAGTAAAATTATCGGGCACAGCAAAACGGTGGAAGGGTAGAAATCGCTAACAATTGCTACTGTGATTTTTTCGACTTGTATTAAAATCCAGGACTACACAATATGGAATTTCCTTGTACCTAAGGCATCAGTACGATCACTGGCTATTTTTCTGTAAGTATGTGGATTCCTGCTCCACTTCTTTGATGTTCAAATAAATGACGTATTTGTATATATATTTCTCAGAGAATCGTAGACTAAAATGCGATTTAATTTCAGAAAAACATAAAATTTATTATGTTCTGGTCTACCGAAAAAGAATAATGGGGCGACGCCGAGATGCATATTTTATATGTACTTACCTGTATACTTGTGAAGATAGTAATAATACCAACGTAATGATATATTGGATCCTATGAATTCAAAAGATTTATGAACGAACGGTAAAGCCTTGGCACGTTATTTCTCATACACTTCCCACTGATTCCCCCATTTAAATCGCTCTTCTAAATTGGGTCCGACCCATTTTATATCTGCTCTTGAACATTTGGTTCCACAAAATCTTCGTATCAAATGTTGTATTTCCAACTTGTTGCCTAGTGTGACCATAACATGTCCAGTGACAACGATGCACACCGTTTATTATACCTCCATATTTGATATTTTACTAACAATACCGCGGCTGCAATTGACTTTCAATAAATTTGTCGGATGCATGATTACAGGTACAATAAATCGCTTTAACTCCGGTCATTTTGCCATTTATATCAACAAGGATCTTATTGGAGAGATAAATATCTATGGTCAATGCCCCAGCGGATAGATGCAATAAAAATCCCTCGTTGTCCAAGTTACAAACGATATAAAGTATTTACTGCCAATCAGATTTTCACATGAACGGAGAAAATACTCATGCATATATTTTTGGTTTCTACAATGAATCCAATCCGTCCTTTTAACTATTTGACACCGCACCCCAACGAACAACATGATCTCTTGTAATTATCAATACGGAATCGTTGAGGTATCCTCCTTCATTCCACTACATCAGGTAGCTCATAAATTTTGTCTAGAATCATGTGACTATTAATTTCATCCATTGCAACAGCTAAAAACAACAATTTATTTATTTAGATTTTTACTGTGAAGTGTCCAGTTCTCCAGTTCATTATTGTGTAAAATAAAGTAAAAAATATACCTGTCAGCGTAACAACCCAGGATGGGGTGCATACATGTAACCAACTAATTAACTAACTAACTTGACGCCGTGTGGAAAAAACAAATTGAAAATAATTCCTCTTCCCATTTCCATGTGTCATTGCATTGCTCATCGTTCTCATGTTGTGGAGCAAAGCAGAATTTGGGTACATTATATAATGCAAAGATTAGTTTGATTTCGTTTTGCTCGACCTACCAGTACATGCTGCTGCTGCTGCAGACGTAGATAGTTCAAAAACATTAGTACATTGATGCGCTAATGAAGCTTCATTTGAAGATTCAAGATTCCCAATGCGCTTACGTCTTCGATATAAATATCGTATAATATCTGGAAATATTGTTTCTAGTTGAATGGTAAATTCTCGAATGTTTTCTCTTCGTCGCATGGAATTTCCTACGCAATAATTGTTCGGGGGTTGGTCAGCACTGATTCCGCATTTGGGAAAGTGTTACCAAAGCTGGCAGCAGAACAATTTACCTTCCATGTTTATTTTCTATAAAAATCATTTTTTTCATTTCTTGTATTTTTGCTTTTAAAAATTTCCTGAATAGCTCGCCATACATTTTCGTGCTCTGTGGAAATGGTTTACTGAATATGTTTACGACCGCAATGTATTGCACTATGCCAGCTTATAAAAATAATCAAATGCAAACATAAAGGTTTAATGTCCTCTGGGATATTATTGTGATAAGATAATACATTGTGTTTATTTTACATGCGTCTGCTGACATAAGATCACGCCGCAGCAGATAAGAATCATTGTCGTCAGAATAATACGAGTAGACGAGTAAAATTGTGCTTAACAATCCCCATTTGTTTTTCGCAAGCTGTCTTTCTTTGTGAGTGTCATGAAATGGTGCATTTATTTCACAAATAAAGACATCAATGTATACATTATTACTGCTTTTGTTGTTTATCCACTTCACTGCGGTAAGTCATGCCTTCATATTTGTTACCAACATTACTCAATCGTATAATAAAATATTACTTTCAGGCTCGTCTAGGAAACCGTGTTCGAGATATCTACCCATATTTAAAATGTCACCGAGGAGTAAAAGAGGAGCTAATGGACATTCCATTTATGCAGGAGAGAAATTTCTACTGTGCAGATAAAGAAGCCCGGGAAAGCGTAATTAAAACTTACTATTTATGCATGTATAATAACGTGTAAAGTTTAGTCCTGATTTCCCTTACATGTCTTGTGTTATTAGGAAAGGCAATTTCGGATCATGAAAAGCCAACGAGGCTGTCTCATGGCGCAGTACATACTTCATACATACATTGACAGCCACGACAGGGTCAACCATGAAAAGTACGAGCTTCGAGACGAGCTAATTGTCGGTACAATTATGTCGGCATTGTTCAGAGGAGCCACAACAAGAGTGTCATTTACAGATGAGGACAGAGCTGAGAAGAATATTGCAGTCAACACTGCCAAAAACATTTCAACAAATATAATCCATACATGTTCAGGAATACGTAAGTGTCAGATATTATATGTTTCCTAAATATACATACCTACATGTGTGTGTTATTCTTTAATATGATTACATGTTTAATGTAGTTACGCAGGTGCACAACAAACCCGAGGAGGAATGGGTGCCATTTTACGACTGCGTTGACAACATACTGGTAATCAATGTCAACATAATATAATAAATTTGGCAAATACGATGCAAAATACGCCGACTGAACTATGATTATTGTACTATTCGTTTCAGAAATGTAAATCCTGAATAGGCTTTATACTGGACTTTTGGAAATGTTGGCTCATGTTTTTATTCAAATGTAATCAATTACCAGTTTATTTTCATTTATTGATCACATCATAAATAGGAAAAATAAATGTTTCCGGCGTTTTGTTTTTGAATTACAATTCCAAATTAGGTCAAGCTTGGTGGCAATGTGCCAAGAGTTTTATTTTAAAATCTATTGAATGACATAGATTAATATTCAAACGACGCATTGTTAACTACACAGCAAAATATGCGGAATTTATTCAGTTGTTCAAATTTCATTCATTTTGAAACCAAGCAACCGGCACAGGAAGTGAATACAAATGGCATTCGAAAGTGGAACTCCAGCGCCCAAAATTATTAGGCGGGTTCTTCTTCTATGTTTTCTAGTAATACTTCTCCATTCCTGTCACAGGCGTAAATATTTCATGGATAGGAATGATATAACTGGAGCAGAGAAAGGTAAGTTACAAATACTTTATTCATTTCTTCGTATGAACTTCGGATACGAATATGCTTTCTGAAAATTCTAGAGGAGCCAAATCTACCGGAAGCAGAATTCTCAAGGGTAATGAAATCAATTCCGTGGGCAGCATTTCAAAACTCCGTCCTCAAAGTCGACTGGCAACAGATAAGAAATTATTCCAATCTACTCGCTTCTAAAATGTATCCCTTCATCGCGCTGGAGCCAACTATACCGCCCAATAATTCTTGCCGTCCGCCATCCCTCAAAACCCCCAACTGCACAACAAACCTTACAAAACCAAGGAAGGTGGCTGTGCTGCTAAAATTTGGATTTGACGTTGACGCTCTTGAAATTCATTTGAACGAGCTGGATGAACTAGCTGACGGATTTTTTCTAGTCGAGTCAGTGGTTCCCCACAGTGACCTTGTAACCGACAAACCCCTAATGTGGTAACTGGTTAAATTTCCGTCCCGATTTATTCGCTTCCTGCCAAAAATCGTTCACTTTATCGTGGATGACGCCGCCTTAGCATTATTCATCCAGGAGAAGCCACGTGGCAAGCAATTTCAAAGTAATTCTGTAAAAGTTAACTGGACTAGAGAAGAGCTTGCGACAAGGATAACGTGGGAAAAATTTATCCAGTGGAATAAATTTGCATCAGACTTTGGTCCTGATGATCTACTTGGGATGGGGGACGCAGACGAGATACCATGCAGGAATAGCATTTACCATTTAATGCATCGTGGGGACAGTTTGTTTCCGGTGAATATTGGGATATGGTTTCCGTTTCCATATATTGATACTGTTTTTCGCCCAGATCAGAGAATAAAGAACGAATATCCGTTTGCGTACGCAAGGCCAATTTACTGGACCCTTTCAGAAGCAACTAAATATTTCCAGCGCACAAATCGAATACCTGGAAAGTGGGATGGGCAAAGTCCTGATTTCGTTTTGAGTGGAATGCACTTTTCAAAATATCCTTATCCGCCGATCCAAATCATAAAACTGTTAACTTTTACTGAAAATACTGGGACCAAGAATGTTAGGAAGATGGTTGACGTGGGCTTACTCTATAAGGAAAACAAAGTTATTGAAGCAACGAGAAATCTAACCAAAATATTTTCAGATCCAATTAAACCGTCACGGTTTTTCCAGATGAGTGTAATGCGAAATCAAAGTAAACTTTGGAAGTTGTTTAGAATGGAGGAAATTGTAAAACTTCCTTGGTATTATGACTGTAATCGGAAGCGGTATTCTTCATTTGAAGGCATTTTTGATTCAAGGTTACAATAAAATGTTACCGTGATAAATAAATAAAAATGCTATGCAGTGCCCTAGTAAATTCCGTATTAACCGATGTGCTGCATGTAATCAAATTGCATTAGCATAGGCTGGGAGTAATTTATTGACACCATACGATTTCATACACTACTTGTCAATAGCTTGTCTAGCGACGTCTGTATTATATGTAAAAATTAACTGCAATAAAAGTAACTCTATTTTTCTTCATGATGCAGTTATCGACCGTTCCTGTCGGAACCTTGTCACTAATTTCATTTTAGGAGGCAATAATCTTGCACACTGACTAGTCGTTAATGTTTATGAGATACGGCGGCATTATTTACATAACTATATATTTATAGTGAATGATGTCGCTAAATAAACGAAGGATGTTCTCTATAGTTCATTGTTCAATTGTGTGCGTTACCAGCAATCTGCCACAGTACTTGGCCGAATATAAAATAGGATATTTGCATCAAGTTTTATGCGCATACTTTCTAGCCAGAGTAATGCAATCACCGCATCAGGTTGATTATTATAATCCTATTTCCGTATGTAACATACAAAATGTTGTCATTATCTTCGGTTGGAACCTGCACGTATCGCCCAAGTATGTACATGTCCATTATTTGAAGCGTATGAAATTTAAGAAATGCTTACGGCTGGTAAAGCTTAATTTATAAAATGCATGCTCAAATACTGAAATAAAATGTTTACTGAAATGAGGTTTGATGAAATGCGCTGCAATTTACCTGCTTCAATTGCGGTACTATTCATTTCAGTTTGCTGCGGGATGTATCCACGTAGGTCATGGTTTTTAAAGAGCACAGATTTCAAGACATTTGAAGACAATGAAATCGGTAGTATGACAAATTCAGATGGGACTAAGCGCTGAATTTCGGAATTGTTATCTTAACGTTTTCATAGGTATGCATGTGAAGTACATTACTGTTATACGAAAACTGCAAGAAACGCTGTCTCGGGCGACTGAATTTCATAATGCTGGAATAAGATATTAAATGAAACGTCCTGTTTGTAGCTGTATGGTTATGTCAAGTAATGAATATATTTAATATTTAATGTCATACAATTAGCAAACACATATAAATTAAAAGAAAGCAGCATTTCATCAGAGTGTAGAGCAACAATTCGCTCCCATTCACTGTATCCGATGTCGTCACTTGCGTCGTGCGGATGCCTCTGCAAAAATAAATATATAAAATTAATTTTAGTCATACCATAACATATTTCCAATTAAATGTATTGTAGTTATAAATTTAAATGTGTTTTTATTACTCGGGATATCGCCGATGCTGTTGTTGTTTTCATCATAGCCCATCAGTTTGCTAATCCACCAGTCCACGTTAATGTTCTCAAGGGCTTTCTCAATGTCATCCCCAGAAATCAAAGGTTTATATGCATGCATTACAGCGTTATGATCAATACGAGCCTTTGGTGCTGGAGGGTGGTGCTGTGGCTGAGGTTGTCCATTGTTACCATTATTGCGCCGCCGGTCTGGCTGCTCGTACTGACGTGGCTGGGCAACTTTTGGTGGGCCCTCTGTTAGGCTCACATGGGTTTTGTGTCTCTCTGACCAAATTTTTGCTGGAACCTTTGCCGCCTTCTCGAGTGGTACGATAACAGTACTGGGATAATCAAAATCTCTCGGAGTCTTTTGGATAATTTGGCCAAAATCAACCCCATGATGACCATTTTGTCCGTCACGCCCAGCCTGTCCATCATCACCTGCCCTTCCATCATCCCCTTTGTGAAAACTGCCGTTCATGGTAAACTTGTCCTCTCCCCTTTTCTTAATTTTGCAACCCTCTGCAGAACCTGGCTGGCCTCCTAGCCCCGGTTCTCCACCCTGCCCTCCTGCTCCTCCGGGGGAACCTCTGGTTCCAGTGGATCCCTGGAAAAGTATAAGCGCCTCTTGACTGAAGGCAAATTTGTTAAACATCACGGTAAACCTGATACCCTGTTTAGTGACTCCTTCCAGAAAGAAGCTTTTCAGTGTTGACAGTTTGGACAAGTTCAACTGTGCTTGTTGGGCATTACCTTCAACCAGATCCCCAGGCATGCACGTATTTGCAAACTCTCTCATCTCAGAGTTGAGATAGGCCGCGATCAATGTCAAATTCCAACCTTTCCCATTTCCAAGCTGTGGCAGACACGGGAAGCTTCCTGATTTCTTAAACTGTTGCCGAAATTGATTCACGTCAACGGATGCTCCGTGTTCCCCATCTTGCCCGTGAGACCCGTTCCCACCATTCTGGCCGTCTTGACCGCTCCCCCCGTTACTTTTGATTGTTAGGTAGTTCGCATGTTCAAGTTTGTATGCTACAAATAACACGTGTCCACCGCTTTCTCCATGCTCACCAGCACAGCCATCCTCGCCGTCTGGAAAGTTCTCACCTTGCCCATCATGTGCATTTGGTTGGTAACGTCTGTTACCCGATAGACCACTCAAGTCCCACGTCAATCCGGAACCTACTGGTCGGAACTCAATTTTCTTGGATATAGCCAGTACGCTAATGCCGTGCCATTTCTCATGCTCCAGGTTACTGTCAATGTATAATACTTCTTCAGCAACAAGGTGGACTTGATCAACATTCCCAACCAGGAATTTTTCAATGTCGGCAATGCAAGTGGAGAGAACAAGGGCGCCACTGGTGACGCGTAGTACGTTGTTGTTGTTCATGACCTCCAGCTTTATATTTACAGGTTTCAGCCAGTTTTTGCTCAGTCCTTGGAACAACGTATCAGCATATTCTTCAACCAGATCGGAAAATGGGTCACGTTGCTGCTTCTTGTTTTTTTCGTGGCGCTTTGGTCGACCTTTGACATCTTTACGGCGGTTTTTGGGGCGATAATCTTCATCACTGTCGTCGTCATCTTCTTCCTCCTCGCTTTCGGAGGATTGCCGGGAAGCCTTTTTCTTGGATGTGCCTTTCGTACGCCTTTCTTGTCCTCCTGCTTGAATGGAAGCGTAGCTTATTGCCCTTTTCTTTTCACGTTGAAGAATTTCACGTGCCCCATCTCGAATTTCTTCGGTTATATCGTCGGATGAGCAGAGAACAGGAGCTTTGTCTCTTACAAGGCCTTGAATTTGGTCGACAAGATTTTTTGGAATGGTATGATTCGCCAATTTGAGATGATCCTTCCATCCAGCTGAAAGTTCTGTAGGATTGCTAACGTTCTGCAACTCATCCAAACAGTTCTTTAGGTCGTTGAATGAGAACTTGGCCGTGTACGTGTCTACAAGTTCACGGATCCTCTCCGTCGTCAGCAAAGACTTGGGCATTTTGACGTTGTGTGCCGCTAAAAATCAATACGTCTGCTCCCGTATAAGGCTGAGAGAAATGTGATCGAAAAGTTGTTCATTTTCCCTGAAAACAGTTTTGATGGATCCGCAGTTCAAGTGGAGCATAAAATGTTTCATGTGCGGTGATAATAATTAGAGACGTGGCCTTGTGTTCAAGTGGATGTATTGCTTATTATACCCAGAGAGCAGCTTAGTCACTATAGCATGAGGTTACCTAACCTGGTGGAATGGAATGTGTGAAACATTTCATTTTGTATAAGTACTGGCAACTTTTTAATTGACTTCATGATGATTTATTGCGTGTAGATCAGAATATTAGAGATAATCCACCATATAATTATTTACATAACGGTACTTGAGGGAACCCAATTATCCAACTAAATAGGTCAAGCCAGGCCTCATTGTTTCAAGGAAAACATGCGCGTGTACGTAGATGGGATATGGCACAAATTGGTCGAGAGTCGAGATATAACGATAATACGGAGACATTTTATGACTCTAGTTTTGGGTGACTCAATAAAAAATATGTTAGGTAATACATGTGTTGTCATAACAAAATTGTCATTTCGGGGGCGAATATATAACGAAAGCCCTGTTACTAGTATACTCACAGCAACATTCATGAATATTTGAATACAGAACTTACTGCACCTATCGTGTCGTAATCTGTCATGAAGGAATTATTTAGCAATGGTACTCTCCTTTTGTTAGGTTCCACATTCATATTACTTTCTGTATTATGTCGCAGTTACTTTGAATATAATACTTGAATATGCATATGCACAAATCTAGTCATAGGATTATATCAAGGCTATACGCACATTTGTTTTTGAAATCAAATTTAAAGTTTTTAATTTTATGACGACGACAAAGATAATGTCAATGCATATATTTTGTATGTAAATACATGCCGTGAATACATATTTTACGCCATAGCATTGGATTTTTACTTGATGGTGATTTAATAAGGATTATTTACTGACTTTCCTTATTTATTCCTCCGCACTGTCCAGCACCCTCTCGATAAGTTCCCTGGCCCGTTTATAGGATTGGATCAATCCCTTCAGTTCTTTCTTTCGCTCCGCAGGATTCACCGCGTTGTTGTTGGTTGTTGCTGACGTGTTCCTTCCAAGGGCAGCCTGGTTCTGAAAAATAAAAGTGAGTTCGGCATCAGTGATGCCGAACTAGGGTTTCCATATCAATAGCTTATCAATAGCTTATCAATAGTAGAAATTATCAATATCTTATCAATATATTGATAACAGAAATATTTTTCCACCATAAGTTTTGAGCCCAATACATAAATATTTTCTCCTAACATTGTCCCCCATATAAAATCATGTTGGTTCGGAGATGTAAATCCGGTGCAAGCATTTTATGACCATAAATTTGGAACTTATTCTTGCGGAGTGTAAGCTTTTTCATGTCCATCCGTCTATATCATCACTATTTTCCTAAATCTCGCTTCTTACAAGGGAAGGTATCGATGTTAGGGCGCCCGGATGGGCTGCCAATTGTGTCACGTACGTAATCAGCCATGCTGAAAACATTGGAAAAGTCAGATTTTGCGGAATACCAAGGCGTAAGCTTCCACACGCGAATCAACGGAGAAAGGCGGTGTTCTCGGGATTGATTGGCATAATCCAAATGGCTTGACTTGATGCTAGTTTGAATTTTAACGCTAGCTATGAAATCCTAAAATAATCTATAGAATGTTGTTTTGTATTATCTTTTGAAACACTTTCCCAAAGTGGAACAAATTGTCACTTAAATGTGTTCAGCCAAGCTCCACAATGATTCAAAACGTATGAATATTGCTTTCAAGTTGTCCTACGCATTATCACTAAATATTTTATATTAAGCTAATTGTCAACAAAACACCATTTCAGGAAATAAACTTTAGTAGATCCAATGGACAATTCAGGGATGAATTTCGAAATAGAATACTTGGATTATGCCAATCCATCCCGAGAACACCGCCTTTCTCCGTTGATTTGCGTGTGGAAGCTTACGATTTGGTATTCCGCAAATTCTGACTTTTCCAACGTTTTCAGCATCGCTGATTACGTACGTGACACAATTGGCAGCCCATCCGGGCGCCCTAACATCGATATCTTCCCTTGTTAGGTTAATAACGTGTACTTTATTGCATCTGCATCAATAATAACAGCAATATGGTTTTACATATGAAAAGTGCCACATGTGCGAATGAAAATGAGTAGTATAAATAGTGTACGTTAATAAGTTGCGAGATGACATTAATCTGGCAAACAAAGTATTGAAACAAAAATTGCAAATTATAAATGAAGTAAATGTGACAAGTCTTAAAAGATACAAAAGACAAGTTACACTAGTTAGCACTTTGCAGCTCATCAATTAAATAATTATCAGCGCAAGCATTTATTTTTTCAATACAAATGAGCACGGTCACAAACTTCTTCCCGTCTATCGTGTGTGCGTGGCGCACTCCATCCCATAGAATACCAAAGGCAAACAAATAAATGCACGCGTGGTTTTAAAAAAATATGGGACAATAAGGAAGAACTTTTTTACATTGCGGACGCAGCATTACAATACAGCAGTCTTATCAATATATTGATAAGGTATTGATAAGGAATGCGAATGAAATATTGATAAGCTATCAATATCTGATATTGATATGGAAACCCTATGCCGAACTAATTAAATATGTTCATGGAACCGGATCTTACAGTTTCTTAACCATCAGTTAGCAGAAATGATATTGTATTTTACCATATGCGCCGACATTTGCTCCGAGACTTCATACACCAGATGAGTGGTGATCCCCTTGGCGACATGCTCTAAAATGGTGCCTTTGGCAATCTGAAAATATTTGTTGACCTCGTCTCTAATTTTCTTTCTGTTCATATACGAATTCGTGTAGCCGGTGTCAACGGCTGTTGTTTGTAAACCATTATCCGCCTTATCTTGTCGTTGCTCGTCATCTGTACTTCCATCCTGGCTCTCGTCGCTCCCCTTGCTTTTTTGCTTGTTTTTGCCTTTCTCAGCAGCAGCAAGTTCGTCGTAGTCAATGTATTCGCCATCGTAGTAGCTGAAGGTGTCCTTGATTTCGTCCACCCCGGATGGGTGTGTATCGTCTGCGTCATCGTCATCCACGTTATGGCGAAACTTTCCTTTGATTGTCCAAGCAAAGGAGGATTCTGCCTTGAGATAATGTTTAAGGTACGACAAACTTACGTCGAATCTATTGGCAATGAGGTCCCGAGCAGACTCTTCAATAAATGATGAAAATTCGGGATGCTCCCGCTTCATCTCTTCGGACAGGCATCTGTCTACGGCCAGATTCAATTGTTCATTCACTTTGGCTGCACATTTGGTAGCTGGATCCTCCAGTTTCTTTATGCACTGCTTCGCAAGTTGTTGAAACGCATCCTAAAGCAAATAAAACGGTACCGTAACCGGTTTGTTAGTAAATTACATGACACACATTTGGATTGATTATGCATTAATACAACAATCAATAAGGTCCCGGATATACAATTATGGCTTACGTCAGTCGAAAAATTTCGAGTATGCAAAGCCGACGAGTTGGCCATCAATCTATCAATGTCGTCATCCGGTATTGCATCAGCATCCAAGTTGTCCATTTCCTCGCCCAATATCTTGTCATATATATTCTTTATCACGACATGGACGCTCAATACATTCATCTCGACATTACGATGCTCACCATCAATCTGCGCCCTGTACCTGTCAACAAACCTTGCCACCATACCAATGAGCAGCAAGTTCTGTCGCTGACCCTCATTGCCCATATCATCCAGACGTTGCCGTTCCTCCTTGCACTCCTTTATGCGCTTGTCCACCGCCTTCTTCGTCTTGGGCAATGTTTCTAAAATGCTTTTCATGAGAAGATCACTAACCTTGTTTATCAGGAATGGGGTACCATTTTTTGAAGCCAGTCCGGGAAACTTTCTCTGAATGATCTTCCGTTCATTGTTCACGCAGTCTTGGAGTGGCATACCACGTCGTATTTGCATCAAGGAGCGGTTTATGACCCCAATCATGCCCAACTTTAATGGAATCTTTCGACCTTGAAGGATTTCAGAAACCTGAAACTCGTGACCGTCCTGCACCAAGTCCAGTTTTGTCAGTATTCCCAGTGTTCTGTCGCCCCTATTGTCAACCTCCCTGGCCATCCGAATTGACTTGGAGTTTGCAATGTCGTTGGTGGCTTCAGAAACTGCCAGGATGATTGAATGGGGATTCTCAATGTAATCCTTCACGAGGTCGTTTATCCTTTCTACCAAGTCATGTGGCTGTCCTTGAACTCTCGTCTAATTCAACGCATATGAAATGAATGTGTATGGTTATTTATTCCTGAAATGCAAATAATTTATTTTGGTTTTTTGAATTTCATACCTCTACTAATCCCGGTAGGTCCACCAGTGTAAGATTTGTCACATCCGGGGAGTGCAGTTTTAATGTGATGGGAACGGATGATACTACCTGGTTGGCAGCATCAATTTCCATATTCTTTTTCTCAATTTCCTTTTTTACGTCTTCCATGTTGAAAAACTTTTTCCCCTTCAAGTGAAGGAATTCGACCCATTTGGTTTTTTCTATCAAAATGTATAGCTACAAATTTACATATCATTTCATATATATACCGTGCTCTTTGTTACTATATTACCATCGGAATGCACAAGCTGCAAAACTATGGGACATCTTGTTTGAATATCAGCTCCTCTTGGAAGAAACTCCTCTCCAGTTATATTTTCAAGGACAGATGTTTTTCCAGCGCTCTACACCAACAAGTGACAATTTAACTTCTTGACCTTGAACTTAAAAAACTCTTTAGTATTCACGAATGGGTATGTTTTTTATTTATGAACCCTACCTGCGAACCACAGACGACAATTTGTGGTAGCGCCAGCTCATCATCGTTGATCTTGAGCTGATGAAAAGTATCATACAGCTTGTTCATTGTCCGCATAACGGCCTTCAGTTTCTTGTCAGCGCCTTCATCCCTTTTTGGCGGATCATGATTTTCCGCGTTGTCGGTTGTATCCCGGAAGTTTGTCTGAGGTGGCGGCTGTTGCCAATCACCATATGTTTGCTCCTGGTGTTGCTGCTGTTGCCAATCACCTTGGCCGTTGTACCCCTCCTGTTGGTCCTGCTGATAGTTGTCCCATTGATTTTGCCTTTCATCCTGATTCCATTGGTATTGTCCCTCATTGTAGGTCGCATTATTGTAGCCTTGATACTGATTTTGCTTGGATATAAAACAAATTGTAAAAATAACTGCATTAAGTTTATGACGACATAATTGGAATTAGTTAGTTCAACTTACGTCAAAGTACTGCTGGTCGTCAGCGCCATTTTGGTAGCCGTTTTGGTAGCCAGTATTGCCGTCCCAGTTATTTTTTTCTTGATCGTCTTCGGAAAACATGTTTTAAATTTTTAAGGAAATATGTTACGCTAAAAGCAGACAAATGTATTTGCTACAGGAACAATCATGAGCAAATGTGCATGCACGGATTAACCTGGGAATGGTGAGAACTAGAATAACACAAAACTGTGGATATATGTTTTGCTTCATAGCTTATCTTCTGACGATAAGCGCGTACCCACTGAATTGATACACTAGAAGCTGCACACATAGTTTATATGGTAAAAAAAAGTTTACCATACAGATTCAGTGACGGGCATGCATGGTCAAGGCAGGCGTCATGGATGCAAGTCTTGTTCATGTTAATAGGTCTTGCGCAATGCCATCAAGGTTTGAGTAACTACTTTTTGATGGCCCTGCATTCAATATTAAAGCATGTACATGTATTTACAGGTTGCATGTAAGAAACGCATGTGTGAACTTGATCAAATAAAGTGCCCTTAAGTGTGAACAAAAACACTGCCGGTATTTGAATCGTCTTCATTTTAAAGCAATTGGAATGAGAATTTTTTTGATGCATAATTAACCACAGAACCACAAACTACAAGCATTTTATGTAAATTGGTTAGGAATATACACCCCTACTGGAGTCACTATTAACCCCTACATGGAATAATGGATTCTGGGGATTCTAACCAAAATTGAAACATCTTCTAGATATATTGTGTTACGTCATTCATGTTGTAGCAGTGGCATAGGGATGTAATGTCTCAAGAGATAGAAATATTCTATGAAATTATAGCTAAATTTACGTACATGAAAACCGTGTTTTTAATTGTGACGACAACGCAGTGGTTCGTTTAACAAAAACTATGAACTGTCCGATTTTACAATATTTATCTATACGTATATATTATTGGATATGTTAGGTATGGATTTTGTGGCATTTCGTAGTTGCTCAAGGCTGGCATTGGAGAGTTGGATGTGCAATAAAACAGCGACACGTAAGACTATTTTAGTTTTCTTTGCCCGAATAAAATACTCAAGTGGCCCGATGACACAAAATGAATCGCAGCATTCATCCCTAAATATAAAAATAGATTCATCGTCGTGTATCGTCCAAATTCCAAGGTTAGTCTTCATATCATGCTTAAGACAACACTTTCAACGCTACGACACCGGATGTGAAGTGATTGCGAGCAACTTAGTTTGAATCCCATGTTGCATAAATGAATTCATTTGCTACTGCTTAACTATCCTGGCATATTTTTTGATACAATATCAAGCTTAAACAGACACGATTTTCATATTTATGACATAAAATAAGTCGCAATGTGTACCTGCAGCCATACAAAAGGATTTATTATTGTTTATGGTCCAAATTCCAAGCTTAGTCAGCATATGCGGATTATGGCAACACATTCTATCATCTGGCCGACACCGGAAGTGAAGTGATAGAGACTATCTAGATGGAAATCGCATGTTGCGTAACGAAATGTATTAACTAATGCTCTACTGCCCTGTCTATGATGCAACAGTTGTGGTAGTAAATAAACCCTGTCTCAAATCTCAGAAGGATTTTTGATATGACCAAGAGAATCACGCGACTTTTGGTGAAATTTGGTCCAACAACGCTATACTCAATAGTATTTCGCAATACTTCAGCTTCAGATTCCAGAGTCCGTGCTTAATAATTGTCTTAACGTTCTGACAGGCGACCTTGACATGCCAACAAAAAGCGATGGATTAAATTACGTAAGCGACCTCGATGCTTGTCATCCATTTATTATATAGTTAAAAATTTAATTATTCATATCCACTTGTCAAACAATGGAATGTGGTGGTTACGCAAAAGTAAAATGTGGGACATAGGTCGCTACAGTATACGTATTTTATTGTTCAATAAGTAAAGTTTTTACGACATAAATAGAAATATTTTATATTTCACTTCAGTTTTGAAGTATTTACATGCAGCTGCAAGCTTGCTGTAAGTATGAATTCTAATGGAATCTATAGTATTTGGCAATAGGGATGATAAATACCAAACAAACCACTCCATTAGTCTTTGGGTACGTGTAATAATGCCGTTGCCGATTATGCAATGTCCTACTTTCCAAAATTGGGTACATTGTGTACCCAAATATCATCATAGTGATTGATTTAATGGACACAGATTAATCAATCAATCACTCAACAAATATCCAATTATTTGTTTTGTATTGTCTGGGGTCCACTCTTATCGAAATATGTAATAATTCGTACCTAACTCTGTACAAAATTGGGTCATTACATGATCACCTCAGACTGTCAGTCTCCGGATGTAATTTGACAGTGACGTATTGCCATATAAATTTTTGTTATTCATTAAACTAATTGCGCAGTTATTTGCACTTCTAGTATTACATGCCGGCAATAATAAATTACTTGTGCAACGTTTTATTTCAAAACCATTCCAAACGCGTGATGTTCATGTTCAAGGTTGAAGGTTCAATCCATTGTTCCAGCTCTAATTGTAAATGATCGTCCGAGAAATATGGTTTATTGAAGAGTTTGTCTACTTGCTCAAATTAACTGGTAATGATGCAATATATTGTCATATGACCCTCAAGGGCTTTGTAACGTGATTGCCGGAGAAAAACAAAGTTTTGCACACCTCTCTTTAGAATCTCTTCACTCCGTCAGTTACTGTTTAAAGCTATTGAGCAACCTTTGGCATCGGAGTCCATGGGTTATTTCCCAACACTAATGCATGGGGCAGAAATCACGGCTGTAATTCCTTAATGCATATTGTATGCATAAAGAATGTCCACGTAATTTTTGCATATATGAGCGCCACATGGGCCATATATTTAATGAATTGTTTGTTAACATATATTATACTTAAGAGCATTATTTATTTCGATAGATGTCTTAAGACAGACTCCAGGCAAAGAAGTCTTCAAAGAATGTTCTTAGTAATGTTCTAAATACTGCGACGAGTAAACATATTCTCACCACACATCACCAATGTGGGCACTGCAATTCATATGAATTTCACAATTTCATTTATGTCTAACTGGAACACAACGATTCCATGAAGTACAAAATGTTAAAAATAAGTGGTTATGTAGCGTGTAGCAACGTGATTAGTTTAGAGTTTAATACTGTTGTGGCCTACATGTCATCTCCATTTCACTTTCAATTGTTACGTACGCACTGTTGTGATGACGGATAGAAGGACAGCAAATGAATCAATTTTTGATTGCGCAAGGATTTTAATGGACTTGTTATTGTTCAACATTAAATGAAATATGATGCAGCGTATTGATGTACATTTGCAAACACATTAATTACAACCCCACGTCAACATTCCATTGTCTATCATGATAATCAATCTGGAGCAGTGTATTCTCCTGTCAAACACCGGATGCGATTAAATGGCAATGTCATGTTACCTCATGCATGGAATTTTTGCGTCAATTAAGTAATGTTTTTCATAAATCGCCTTCTCGCCAACGCGTGACTTATGCGGTTACGAAATATTGTAATAAATTTTAGTAATGGCCGAAGATGTACTCTGCTGGATGCTCATTTCTAATCGTTATACATATTATAAACAGCTCAATTTATTTATTGACCTCTGTCTGGCCTTGGACCATTTCAACACCAGTCCACAAATTCTTAAATTAACAATTACATTTGGCACAATCAAAAGTCATGCCACCTCTTGTCCACTTTTTGCTCGATGTTCTCACTTTGAAACTGCTAGGCATATTTAACAAATATGTAATGCGATTTATATCATACATTAATATCTCTTTCATCAGTAAACAATTGCGCTGAATATTAGTCGACTATTGTAAACAATGAATTGTTTATTGTTTTAAATCCCATGAAAAATCTTTCGACTTCATCTCTGCCGTCTGACAGCGAAATAAATTCTCAATGGAGAAAAATACTTTATTTATGTATTTATTTAGCCAATTCTTCATATAAAAAATTAACAAAAAACAAATCTGTCGGCTAAGTGTTTGGAAGAATTCAAAGTAGCAAGTTCAAAGCTATGCATGAAATGATGCAAACGTATCCAGAATATGTTTTGTTACTTCCATGGTACCCGTAAACTTAGCTACGATTAGCAACAAAAATGCATTGTATTTTTGCAAATGTTATGAAACGTTATGGAAATTTATTTACATCATTTACCAGTATTTAGTAAATCTTGCCCACTTCAACGGTTTATAATTACTTATTGTACTTTTTCATGTCATTCACATATTTCACATTTCTCACGTTCCTGCGGCGTGGTATATTTATTAACGTTACTGACTGTAGAAGTACATATTTCAAGGTCAATCAGCGTCTGAAATAACCATATTATCCACTATTGCATAAAAATATTCGTGTACTTATTGCGTCTTACTAGTGAGGGAGGACACTCAAGTGAATCGAACTTTGTACTACTCAGAATATGACATGTTCCAACAACAATGTATTTACAAAACCTCGAGGCTGCCATTACGCAAAGAAATAAATTACGTAACTCCAAACCCTTGATATATGTTCACATTTCTAGTTACTCCTCGTTGAGATGAGATATATCGATTGGAAAACTGAAATTCGAATTCCCCAACCTGAAGTATAGTCATGACTATTCATGAAGTATAATGAATATTCAATGTCATTTTTGTTAAATTCAATTAATGTGCTTTTCCACGTGTACATAAAAATTATCACGTGATACTCTACAAATATCAATAACATTTTTGCACGGAGAAGCTAGGTGTCATAAAAATCCACATTTTAGTTGAAATTATATATAAACTTAAGATTCCAATTATCCTACTTCAGAAGGTACATTAACACATGGAAATTAAAATGCGCTAGAATTTAAGTATTAAACTTACGTAACTACATGCTCTTTAGATGTGTACATATTACAATAAACACTGAAAACATTGGCAATTTATTTTATTTTTCAAATTTAAACTGAACATTAGTGGTTAGATATAGGCTTGTGCGTGTTGATTAACGGCACAACTGTTTGGCTGATCAAGTGCATTGTCAAGTTCAATGGGAATATGGGAATTTTGTACGTGTTTGAACTTCAGAATGATTGACGGCTTGACAGAAACATCGATATTGATCAGAGTAAAAGTTGTAAACTCATTGGACATGATATTACACATGCTACCAATTAATAACTCTAGTAACAGGTTGTTCCAGAAAATGATAACTACTTGTAGTTAAATGTCCATTGTTTACCTACATATGAAAATTGGAACATGCCATCGATATTGGATGTGATTCCGCATGTAGGTATACATCAATATTTTTATTAAATTATTATTGAATTCGATATTTTGACCATGAGATAGTCCTTAGCCCGACGGCACATTACTGTTGTCATGAAATTATATATTTTTCGTGTAGTACAATTTGTGCGCATCATGAAATCATAGTTATAATTATAATGTTCAATGTCCAACATTAAAGACTAGGTATTTCAGATTATTGAAGAAAACTATAAATCCATCCCGCAACACACGTAGCTCGAAATTGTCAATTTATGTTATTCATGAATTCAATTAGTTGGAACAAGTTATCACATGGCCAAAGAAATTACATGATGAGTATAAGCTGATCCACTGACCATTCCTGACACAGTTCAGCGATTTTCAGTGAAATATTTCATGTTCCGGAGAATATAAACCACACCAATACACTAGTTTAGAGATCTTTTTAGTGTCTCCGTAATAATTGTTGATAAATTGACCATTGTGGACAACAGTGCATGTCATGAGGTTTTCATATTTGTCACATTTCAAATTTAGATTTTCATATAAATCTACGTTCAGGTCGAAAATAAGAAAATTATTCCATAGACTGGTTTATAATCGTATTAATCGTGTTATATATTCGTAATTTTAATAAACCATTAGAATATTCAACGACATGGTCATATTCATGATGGCTTTTCATGTTGACCGGTATGTGGATAGAAACCGGTATGACAGATAGTTGTACAAGCGCATCTGTACCATTGAGTCCGTCCAGTCTTCATCTTCTTTAAGTCAGCTGTAAAAGCACCTAATTCCTTACACCATTTTGCAAGAATCGTCTCTTGTACTTAAACCAATATCATTATGTAAAGAATCCAATGTCCACATTGCATATAGTAATCAGTGTAATCACGTTATCCACCGCCACTCAGCTTATCACATATGTAATGGCATGAATATAGGTTACCTGAGGTGAGATATTTACATCGGTATGTACTGTCAATCACGATAAGCTTTTATAATGCGCTGATGAATACCGCTAGCACATTAATTGACTTAACACCATCAATTCCGAAATTATCTTACAACAGAGCTAAAAATTTATACATTTAGACCAATTAAGTCAGTTTTGGTTACACACTTGGAATAAATGCCATATATGTGTTCCTACACAACATAGTTCACATTTCATTATAATTCTGCATTTATCTCCAATTACATCTCAGTTTCTGCCTGGCCAAGTTGGATGGGTACACACTTTGAGCACTTTGTTTCTTTTTTACATGCACTCAGTTGTTGGTTTATGATTATAATTTGCATTTTCTACTCATGGAACATATCTTACAGAGCGAAGTTCTTCCACCCCAAACCTAACTGAAATTGGTAAAGTTAGATTTTATTCAAGAAGAGAGTCAAACTTGGGACCGCTTTCAGTGCGACTAAGCAAATTGTCGCCCATTTTGGCCTGCCTGGATCTACCAGTCATTAAGAGCAATTTGTCCGTTGCATTTTTAGATAGTACTATCATCGCGGAGGTACCTGCTGGTGATCACCATCAAGGTATCTTCCATAAACATTTGCGTAATATTTGAACTTGGATGTAATAAGAATTAATATCTTTAACAATTTCAGATTACGTATCATCGGATGAACTAACATATGCAGTCTTGGATACAATTGAAACACCGGAAGATAATCTAGAATACTGGGATAGAGAAGGTGCCCATTCAAATGATAGGTGCTCATCTGAGAAATTAACAGAAGACACCTCTGATTCTGCAGCTGGTAAATGGAATCCCACACTAGAATTTTCACCGGTTAATGGTATGAAAAATATTAATATTCTAACTTTCATTGAAATGCATATTAAATTCCTTGAACAAACAATTCCCTTGAATGTCATAGCATACGGCTCATTTAGTATGCATTTTGTGATTGAGTTGCTTCACCAAAATGTACGAAAATATACTGTTAAAACATTTTATGAGGGTGCATTCGCTGCACAATTATATTTTTAGTAAATTGATTTGTATTTATTCTTGAAATGTTATTACAAATGTCGTATGGAATGCTAGTTATAGTAATTCGTCAACGAAGAAGTATACTGAATCTAGGTAAGTAGCCAATGAAAGGTCTCGAGAACTGCATGCCGCTCTGTCCATTCTTACTATGATGTTCCAGCGTTTACATATTATTTAGTTATTAGGTACCCTCCAGTTTACGTAATGACTATCGTGAACATTTCTCTAGTACTTTATGCAAAATCTGTTGAATTAAAACGTGTTGTTAGCAAGCTTCCTTTTTATCACCTAACATTTTGGCTGCCATACAGATTCGCGGACGAGGTAGGGCGTCATTTTCATTTTTATGGGATCTTATCTTCTGCGTTGTACCAATTTTTACAGGATACAGAATACATGTTCATAATAGTAATGTGATGAGCACTTCTCAATGTACCTTTTTCTGTTGTACGCTTACGGATTAGATAACAATTTAGAAGAAAACTATTTTACCCCTCTAAAATTGCTCTCCCTGGCATTAAAATTCGAAACCTTCGAGTTCATCTATATTATTAATACACAAATTGAAATTTGTTTGTCCAGCCAAAAACTTTTTTATTTCTCAACCCACACGGGTCATCAATATGTCATTCGACTCCAAATGGAATGGCGGAGTGCATTGAGTGGTTGACATTGTGAAATACACAAGATCGAAATAAATAATTGAGGTCAAAGGTCAACAACTTAATGTTTACTTTTTATGTTTCAAAGTTATAATTTTAAAGATGATTTCTATACTATTTTTATGCCAGCAAATATCGGGCATGTCAAACTTTGAAATATGTTTGATATTTGAGGTCAAAGGTCAAGTTTGAAAATTGTGTGAAAATCAAAGAATATGATGATATTGCATTGCACCATGATAACTAAACGCAGTTTAGAAGTTGAATACTAATATTAAATGCCTCTGACATGGTCATTGGGGTAAAGGTCACGCATTTCACCTATTACTACAAACGGACACAACCACTTAACAAACGTTTTGTTCCAATGTAACTGTAAAAAGTGTATGCTGCGGTGACTGACATTAATTTATTGAAATGATTTCCATATCGGGATTTTGATTTAAAAAATATTATAATTGTTGAGTTTCAGCGTCCTTATTAAGGACGGGATTTTCTAGTAGGTATTATAATAAAAATGGTGAAGAGTTTAGCACCTCGGCCATGACTCCAGTTTGTGAAAGCAACCAAAAATCAACCAACACTGAGAAAAAATTGCATCATATCATAATAGTTACGGTCCCACGGTATCATAGCACGATATCAATTAGATGGCTGTGTAACAATAACGGTAGGATGCTTTCCCATATGCGATAATGCCGATCATTTATTTGGAAATTTCATTGGCTTAATAAAATGTGCTTATGTACAGAAAAATGTACCATTTTTTTGGCCGTTGACAAGTTGTATGTTATATGCATGTGCCGAGCATAAAATTTTTCAACGGCCAAAATAGAAATGGTACATTTTTCTGTTCATAACTACATATATGTACAATTATTTGCCAGTCTCAGCAGTCAGTACCAATTGCACTGGCAGAAAGGGTTCCAGAATTTGGGCAAGTGGAAACTAGACAATATGTCAAAGGCCTCCATGGCCTACAAGTTGGACATGCTCCCATTCAAATGATTTATTTGACCATTGACCATTACATTGTTTATTATAAAATTTTACGTTATACAACATGTCATTTGACGCATTATTGCATTTAATATTTTATAAGAATTATAACATTTTTGGACTGATATATATTGCCTTCATGAAATATTTTAGGTGAGTGTCAGGGTCCCCAGTTTTTGTTCAATTCATCTGCTACTAAAGAAGATAAAGGTATTTCGGCGCCTAACACTGGTAGTGTGTCAATCGAACCACCTTCAAGTAAGTGGCGGACATATGACGTACAAGATCGCAACGACGACAACATAATAATTGTCACCAATCCAGTGGAGGTCACGTCAGAACAATCTGAAAGTTGTTCTGCAGTCCCGTCGCCGCCTGACTCCCGGACCGGAACTGAAATCCTCGAAAATAACCCCAGTCTCGTGGAAAGGCCAGAAGCCTTGGCCACTCACTCAGCCGGTACACAAGCTTCATTAATTGATATATTGGTCCTTACATTTTTCACTTTTTGATTTTAATTTGATTTGATTTTAACTTTTATTTTAGGCTTAAACCGGAAGGTAACACTTAAACAAAGCAGAAAGGAGCGACAGGAAAGACTGGTTGCCCAGCGGAAGGAAATGGCGGCGCCCCAGCCAGCTCCACGTACATATAATGTGCAAGGTGAAATCCAACGCAACTTACAAGGCCAGCAGAACGCCTTCTCTCAACAACAACCTCCTTTTCAATCCCGGCCGCCGAATGCGCGTCCCCCAAACGGCGCGTCACCCGGTCAAGGTGGAGGACCACAAATGCCAAGAGGTAACCCTAATATGCCACCGAATACGAATAATGGTCCCAGGATTATAGGGCAACCAAACAACGGTGGACAAATGAATCAACAAAACATGCCACCACAATCCCGACCGCCGAAAATGGATCGTCCAGGGCCCCTAAATCAGCAATATTCTAATGGTATGCGACCACAGTCTCTAGGTTTCCGTTCACAAGGCCAACCTAATATGTCCCAACGACCACCAGGTCCAAATGCAAGACCGCCAACTTCCCAGGGACCACGCCCATTAAATAATCCTAACACGGGACAAGGACAATCCCAAAGGCAGCAATTCAATCCGAATATGCAAAGAGGTCCTGCACCAATGAGAGGTCAGGGCCCCGGTCAATTTCCCCAGCAATCTGGCCAACGTGCGACAGGTCCACCAAACCGTTTCCCGAATAATCCGTCATCAGGTCCGTCCGTCAATAGCCAGCCCCTGCACCAAGTTTCAGGGATAGGACAAGGACCTGGTTCCAGTCTACCCGCCGCTAATACTGAATTGCAAAATCCAAGTAACACAAATATGGGTAATAAGCCAAAAAACGGTGTGTCGCCGTCTAACACTTCAGGAGGGGGCAGCAGGGCAAAACAGGACAAACTGAAAGAAATAATTGGCATAATGAACCGACTAACAGATATATTCTACCCAAACAAACTAGAAGGCTACAGCGATATTAAGCTTCCTCCAATAGTGGTATGCGGAGAACAGGTAAACTTATATTTTTTGAAGAGATAACAGAATTATTTGGCAACATATTTCCTTAACTTAATCTTAAATTTATATTGGGATAAAATGGGTTGCTTGTTTTGTAATAATAAAAATTGAAAATAATAGAATCATTTTTGTTACATGTAGGGCTCCGGAAAGACTTCGGTATTGGAAAGGATACTTTGCATAGAGCTGCAGGGAGCCGAAAATATCTCCAAGACGCTATGTCCGGTTGAGATACAATTTATACGCACTGACAGTAAGTAGTTCACTTCAATGCTCCTACAATATTAATGCATTCACTCATCGTATTTTTGGAACTCTTTCCTTGTATTAATTAAAATGTCAATGATTTCTTTGAATTGTTTAGAAAATAAGAGGTGGGCCGAGTTTTCCCACCTGCCAACGTCTACCCACAAGATTGAAGACATCAAAAATGTACTTCAAAATATCAGTAGAAAAATCCAAAATTCCAACAGTCACCTCTCAGCGGATCAAATTGGGATGAAAATATTTTCACCAGAGTTTGCACACTTGACGATAATAGATCTACCTGGACTAATTCAGGTACATACATTTTAACTTTATGTTAACCAATTATATATTTTTACAATCATCCCGTGATTCTAATTACGTTTACAGGAAGAAACTGAGGAAGACGAGGAAAACAATTTGAAGGAGCGCACCTATCAACTTATGAAAAAGTATGCGAGCAATCCCAACGCAATAATTCTATACGTTGCGTCAGCCACCTCCAATGCCTCGACCTCAAAATCCCTCCGCATGGCGTTAAAATACAACCCAAAAGGCGAGAGAATTTTGGGTGTGCTCACAAATATGGACCAGATGGCTAATGACAGAGAGACCTTGGCCGTGGACGTGTTGAGTGGCGCTACAGAGTTGGAGATAGAAATGATAGGGCTCGCGAACAATCCCCCTTTTCTATCTACTACCAAGTCACCCACGCCAAATAAGAAAAGCTTAAAATTTATCGAGGAAAATGAATCCAAATTTTTCCAACAACGATTTCCACTATTGGCTAGAAAATGCGGCCGAAACAGTCTGGTGAATAGCTTGAGCAGTCATCTCATGACGGGGATTCTCGACATGCTTCAAGGACAAAAGCAGGTGGTGGACAGGCAAATTGAGCAGTATTCCAAGTCCATCACCAATTTGGACCAGGTAAATATTTCTAACGAGAATAGGATGGGGATCATGGCTCAGCATTTGACCAAATTTGTTGGAGCTTACAAGGCACAGGTGGACGGGCAAAAGAGGAACCTGAATTTGGAGAAGAAGAGCGCGTCGGTAAACATGAAAGAAATTTTCGATAAAATGTTGGCTGGGGAGCTTAATAATTTGGTAGCTGCGGAGGAACTTACCGATGAGATGATTGACGTGGCTATATCGAATGTGCATGGAATGCATTCCAGGGTCATTATCGCTGACGTATGCCAACTTATATCACACAGATATGTATTCAGTATGCTAAACTCCAAACTCTTATGAATCATTCATAATCTTGTTTTATATTTTTCACAGGACGCATTTCAAGAATTGGCGAAAATCGAACTTGCCCGACTCAATCCCCTCGTATTCGACTGCATTGGAATGATCCATGAGGAGATGAAGAATGCAATCAAGGTGGCATGTGACAAAAATGTGGCGTCCGTCTATCCCCACCTGTACAACAAAATACAGCTGGTTGCCGCCAACCTCATTTCGGAATGCTATAATAGCTGCGTGACCTACATTAAGGATTATCTCAACGCCGAAGCTTGCATTGCGAGAAGAATCAAGGGCAGCTTTAGAAACAAGGCACAAAAGATCAGACGGAGACAGAGATCCAGCGACTCTGAAGACGACCAGGAAAGTGATGACGACACGGTACATGTACGGTCGGGACATGCGACTTCCGAAGAAGACGGCTCGGACAACGATGAGGAAGTCAAGGAAATGAAATCGTTTCAGTATGAAGGGAGATCGCATCACCGGAAAAAGGTGAGGGAGGAAGTGAGGGAGTACTTTGATGTCGCCAAGAGGGACATTTTGGAGCACGTTGCGAAGGGAATTACATATAAGCTAATTTATGGAGTATCCGATAAAATGGGAGAATATATGGTAAATCCCTTATACGGTTTTACTTTTAAGTTATGAAAATTGAATTTATATTTTGTGGGTATTCTTAAATGAGCACTTGCATGATTTCCTCTATGCAACAGGTCAGTCGGCTGCATGACAGAGAAAGTGCAAAAAGCTTAATGAAACCAACTGATAACACAATCGAGAATCAACGACATGCCGAGGCAATACTTGCAGCCTACCGTGATGCAAAGGAAGTGATCCAAGAAGTTATTGAAAATGCACAAGTGTAAACTGTAGTATCAAAATGTGTAAACTGTCTTCAATAATTTATATTACTGCATTGAACAGAGCGTGCATGAGTAAAGAAAAAACATGTTAAAATATCTCGAAAACAAAAAAATGTATGCATAGTATTCGCCATACTTTGGCATTTTTCATGGGCTGATGATTAAAACTACCAATTAATGGAGTAACCGATTGCGAAGAAAACATATAATTTATTGTCATACTCACATGATTCGCAATAATTTGAAGTTCACTTACTCACATGTGCATTTAAATGTGCTCATGAAATGCAAAGTTTCACTGAGAATGGAGTAGCGCACAACATAGTACGAAACTAATTTTAAGATAGTGCATACCTTGCATTTATTTTCATACTGACGGCACAGACTCTGTACAACATAGAACAAAGGCGTAGATCAGGAGTATCACAAATTGTTAATTATAATTAATTTTAAATTACTGCCAGCAGATGGAATGTAAAGTAAGTCGATTTATTAACGGGGCTGAAATGTTTGCAACATTAAAATAGCTTATCGTATCGTTGTGCTGTCAATCACAGTGTTTTAATAAGTAATGTTTATCAACCTTTACAATGCTGATAGCTGATAATTTGAAACATGTTTTTGTTGTGACGGCGAGAGTTGTTGACGTCAACAATTTCACAAATTAATTGGAAATATCAAAGCATAGTTATATGTACTACGTGTAGGTAAAACTCATGAGGATTCATTACATGGAAATTGGAATTTTTCATAATTATCTTAAATATGCGTGATCAGATATCATTCAGGGCGAAGTGCAATGCCAATACTCTGGTAATTTGCGTTTCACGTATTCAATCATTACGACTTCCAATTTAATTAGTGATAGTACATTCATACAACACGCTGTTTCCATGTTTGTAAATGGTGCATAAGCGTTTGCCCAACATCTTCAACCTTTACCCACCAGTCGTACTATGGACTTGCTTCCCAGTGATCAATAATTATTGACAGGTTACAAAAATACTTTTATTGGAGAGACATCAATTTAGCAAAACAACTAGTACTCTAGACATTCTATGGGTCCAAAACATCCCGATAAGCAGCAGATAGCGCACGTGTACGACAACACATTCCATTTTCATATGTATATGAAAGTTAATTGTCTGAGTAGCATACTGATTCTATTTCCATCACCGCACCAGCGCGACAAACCTGCTAAATATACGTTCCTTTATTTCTAATGCCGTGAAATTACTAATGCACTGCTTTGTTTCAATGAATTGAGTTGAACTAATCAATTGGCGTTGAATGATGACTATATCCATCAAAGCAGGCTGAATTTTTAAAGTGTATTCTGGTTATTGATTTTCAATTGCCTTCTTTAGTTATCATATTTAGCTTGTGATTTGATCTTGTCGAATGTGATTTAATTTAACGTTAACGATGATCGGTGTTATATCTTATCTTTAAACAGTAATACTGTCCAAACTGCGCAATTATAAGCATATTTGTATATATTGCGGTAGATGTCTCAGGCTGTTCTCCCGTAACAAATCGTTTGCCATATCTTGTGTGAATTCCGTAATTGTTAATTCCGTATTTGTTCTACTTGGCTAAAAATGTGACCTCCTGCAAATTTCCAAGCATTTAGTTTACGTCAATTCAGGTTATATCTTGACCGTCAATTCCGTACTGAGAAATTTTCCAAGCATTTCATATTAATTAATAATTAGTAAGTACCTAATTGCAATTATTATTGGACACTACCATGATTCAGTTTATAAATGATAAAACTTAAAATATTATACTCTGCTGATAACCTTAACTGTCGGGTCCCCGGATTTGTAAATGTTTGGTCATATGAATGGATCCCAGATAAGCATTCAAATATTATTGTAAATTTTGCTACCGGAAGAGCTGTATGCAGATTACAATTACAGGTATACAATACATCCTGAGTCATGTAATATACATGCTTGCTTTTTATGGGAAATCATATTATGTATAGTTTCCTACATGAATGCATTTCATTATAGTCATCTGTATAAACAGATGCTTGATTGACATTATCTACCACATTCCGGTGTACAATGTCATAATGCAGATGACTACGTGCAGCCAAAATAAACCTCACTCAATAGTACAGTCATAGTATCTTACTTACTACCTAACTAATTGAAGAGGGGAAAGTATTAGATTTTACATAATTACTGCGGCTCTTTAGAAACAATGGATTCTAGCCAAATTATAAGAAGCAACAATAAACCAACCTCATCACATCCCGCAATTCAAACTAACTCAGATGGCCACATGCCTCAGTTGATTTCCAAAATAAAAAATAAATTGAGCATTGTTGGGTCACCAAGGCAGGCAACTACAACCCCGCCGTCATCAACAATGGGAACACAGCAGTCTAGCCCAACATTGCCGGAACCACCTACACCGATACCGCGAAAGCGATCCAAGGAGGAGTTCATTCCTGACGGAAACACAACTGCATACGATATCTTAATCAGACAATGCGGCGCCGGAAGTGCTTCAAAATTGCAACAGTGCGCAACGATTCAGAGGCTACACCCAAAGTGTGAGGTTTATAGAGACATATTGGAATACGTTAATAACAGCAAAGAAGAGAAAAAGGTTTCAGTTCATGCAATCTATAAAGTGAATCGACTTGATGACCAAGTACGAAATATCACCGAGTCGTTTAGGATTTTACTGTGGCACGGAACAGACGGAGAGGCTGTACCCGGGATAATTGAAAGTGGTTTTAGAAAAGGGAAGGGAGGAATGTTTGGAGGGGCCGTTTACTTTGCAGATAGAATATCCAAAAGCTTGGTGTATACCACTAAAAGTAAGACTAATGGGTTATCATTTCTTGTGCTGGCGGAAGTGTTTCCCGGAAAAATGTACAAAGCGCATCACTTCCATACCAAGTACAGAAGTCCGCCAAAGGGATATGATTCTGTTAAAGGAAATGGAGGGAGGATACCAACTTGGAAGGATAACCGGGGTTATTTCGGCACAATAATTCCATGTGGGGAGACAATCACTAATCCAAGACATCCGTCGTATGACATGAAATATAATGAGTACGTTATTTACGATATGGATCGTGTTGCGATCAGATTCATTGTTGAGTGTACATTCTAAAAAATGTAGTATTGATGCAAATAAATTTCAATGATGCAAGGACTAAACTTTGCTGTTGATTTTTTTACAATGTTTTGAAGAAATCAGTCGCTTATGCAATTGGCGACACAATCTCATATACTCAAATTTTCTATAAATGTGATTCAGAAATAAGGCAAGTACCGAATGTAGTCTAGGTATGCGGAAACATTGTATTCGAATTTTTGTAACGACATATAACTAACTCATGCAAAAAATAAATGAAAAACTAGATTTTACATCGACTCAAGTTGAGTGAGATATGTCGGTGCTAATAAATGTTGGCATTAGTTCCGTCAGCTTCATCTAGTTAAATAATCACACAGTAGCCTCCTACCGTGATTTCTATCTTATTTTTCATTTTAAAATTCGGCATGTGATTCAGCATCTATGTGGGTTTAAATATGAATTTCATTCAACCGTCTGTCTGTATACATACATATATGCTTATTCTTTCAAAGCGTGAAATGACATTGTTTGAGTACCTGGGTATCTCACTTTTCAGTTATATCTGAGATGACCGTTCAAAAGTTATCGTGCACGAAGTCCATCCAGGTTCACTGTTTTACACATAACTTGGTGGATGCTGTAGCATTTTAAGATCATTGCAATGCTTTCACATGGTGTATAATTTGACTAGTAGAACTAGAGAAGGAGGAGTTTGCTACAGAATTACCGTGAGTTAATTATCTGATTCTATTATTCAGTCAGGGACATTAATAAAACACAGATATACATAATTTGCTGAAATGCATGTATATATGTACATATCTCCTGAAAATAAATTCCACTAAGATTCTGGGAAAAACTGTTTTAAGTACGACGTTTAGCGTTTGACATCATATTTATGTAGTTTCGAGTTGTTATCAGATTCTTCGATCACATAAATTACGACGCATATAGTTCCGTGAAACTTAGAGCATTAAACGTGTACACATTCTGACCTTTATATTGATGGCATGCAAAATATATGTAGTATTTTATATTTTTATTTGCAAACATTTACGGACCATTAACGGCAGTATGCACATACACTAATGTATTGTTATTATCGCATAGAGTGAATTAACATCTGATCTTTGTTAACTTCCTTCTGTCCACGTCAATGGTGATTTGTGTAAGTTTCGTTGGCATAATGCACTCATGATTTTACGGCATATAAGTAAATAGCCACTACTATTGAATGGGCTCATAGTCACTGTGTATTCGGATGCAAATCACTGTCACGACCGTCGCCAGTATCCAATGAATCTGTGTTTTATAGCAAATAAGTCAATACCAAATAAATCGACATCTTTTATGAAGAGCAATCAAATTATTAGTGATAAAGCATTGTCTATCAATTTATGTGATATGAAAGTTGATAAGAACACAACAATTAAGCATTTGGTACATTTAAATATCAGGTCAGATTTCGATAAATCCAATCACGAATATGTATGCACTTACGTTCTGACGGAATTTACAAAATGCATGGGATAAAAACCAACGTCCCCGCTCCCACCGATGAAGATTCACCGGATATGGTTTTCTCAACGGAATATTCTTACGATTTATTAAGTAATCCACGAAATATGAATACATCAAAGACTGGCTTGATATTTATGAATATAAAAATGTTTTTATTTAAGAAATGAATTGAAAAATATCATTACTCCTTAAACATAAATATATTTTAAGTGTAATTATCTATAAAGTTGGGTGGCCAGTGCCACATCCCTATTGTGCGCATCTCTGCCATGATCATTTTCCCCACTCACCGGAGTTTGTACAAATTCGACCTCAACCATAAACATAATTTTAATATTTTCCGTGCTGTATACTATGAACTCATTGAAATGCACCGTGTAGTCTTCGAATCTACGATTTTCAATCGTCTCTCCACAAGGAATTATGCTACCATTGAACTCACGTTTTTCATCCCAATCCGAGATATACCTACCGGTGCATTTGACACTATTGAATGACCTTGTAGTACCATTTGGCGCTTCAGTAAATTCCGTGTGAGGATTTCTGGCATTGTACACCTTACCCAGTAGAACGTCGCATAGCAACAAATACGCCCTAGTACCGGTCCGCATGTCCGTCTCACAATAATTAGCACTTTTGCTTATTCGATCAGCGAAATATATGCCAGGACCAAACATTTGTCCATTTTGTACCGGTAACCTAAATCCATTCTGCAATATTGAGACAATTGCACTTTTGCTAGTTCCATGCCATAACAGCAGCCGGAATTCTTCTGACTTGTCCTTTTGGTGCTGAAATTCAATGTCATTTTCTCGAACAAGGCGTAGTATTGTATGCACGTTTAATTTATAGCCATGCACCTGTCCGTTTTCAATGTAGGTCAAAATGTCGTCGTAGATTGCGTCGTTTGGCTGAAGAACACGAGCCAAGTATAATTTTTCCATGGCATCCTTATGAGTCATCCCAACTGCTTCAAGTACTCGTAGCGCCTCTGTAGTGACGCGATCGTTTACTTTTGTAATTTGTTGTGGCGGTCGAGCTAATGGCGGCTCTGGGGCACTGTTGGTTTTACTGCTCTTTATCTTGGGTTCGGTTTTACTGTCTGCATCCTTATTAGACCTTGTTTCTAAAACTGGACGACGACCCTACATGGTAAAATGGTAAAACATGTGCCATTAAATTTACAAATGAAACTAATTAATTCAAATAGCATTTGATTACCAGAATTTAAGTAGTTTGCTTACCCTACTGGACCCTGCTACCGGTGCATTAATTTCATCTGGCGGGCTGGTTATCTTCAACTTTTTCATTCCATCCTTGACTACATCTAAATCTTCCGGTTTATCGGACTTGAGGCCATCTTTGTCATCTTTATTCTTTTTCTTGTCCTTCTTCTTTTTCAGGAAGTTGGTAAACATTTTTGGTCAACAATAAAATATGATCACTAATAGTTAAATCGATTTTCAGATAAATATAGTTTCATGCGAAATGGTCAATGAAGTTTGATGTACGTGTTAATCCTTCTGAACCCATCAACATTTTACTGAATTCCTATGCTTATGTGATAACTACTGATAAGAGTTTACATTTATGTGATATACCAAATTTCGGCGAAGTAATGTGAATTTACTGGTGGTTTTATAACCAGCTGATAAACTCATGCGCTTACGTATTCATTTAAGTGGCAAACATCATTTATATTGAATTTGTTGTATTTCGTGGTAAATAAACTACTGTGGCTGATACATACGTCCCCAGTTTTGCAATGGGGGGAAAGTCTTCTAAATCCGGAAATGCCAGTAGGACAAAAGATACACAGGGTCGTAACGATGGTATGTGGTAATTACAACTTCTATATGTTATCCATTTTATTATATAATGTAATGCCACAATTTATTGTTGGTGCTGTTTAAGGCCCATCAAAGAAGATGAGAAAGAAGTCATATGGATTTTCTTTTCGTGGATCCAAGAAAAGCACAAAACGGAGTATTGTACACCGTGTCACTGACCATAGCATTAGCGACTCGATAGACATCAATATAAACGGAAGGGAAGAAGGTACATCACAAGATACATTAAACGATTTATGCTCAATTGTTCTTTTTTAATTACACGCAATCCATTTCAGGTACATCTCACCAAGTAGTTGTTGTCACCAATAGGCACGGGAGTGGTGACGACATACATCTATATGAAACCATTCCAGTTTCTAAGCGACATGACAATGTCCGTCCGGCACCTGACAGCGGTCATCTGTCGTTTCCATACATACGCAAAAATGTTGGGATACAAAGCGGGAGGAAGAAAAAGCGGCCCAAGGAACAACATCCTAATGTGCATGATATATTTCAAACTCCAACAGCCACCACTCAATTTAATCTTGTTGATATATCTCCTGATCTATTGAAAAGACTGCAGCGTAGTCCAGAGATAACTTCCGTTCCCTTCATTATATCTGCAAGAGCAAGATGCACTAGCTCCTCCTTTTCTGTTCATGATGTTCGACTACCATTTTCAATAGCATTTGATACCAGTAATCAACAGCAAAAGGATGACGTGAGTATGTGGCCAGTTATTAAGAGCGGTGTAGGGGCAGTAGAAAAATATTGTCAGAAAGGCCATGTAGCGGTAGACATTATTTTTAGCGTCGTTAGTTCCTATTGTCCCGACGCGCTAACGAAATCGAATTTTTTAATGCTTAAGCGTCCTGATATATCACAATTCTTACTTAATTCACTCCCACTAATTTCTGAAATGGCATTGAGACTACCATATCTCCTACAAGAACCAATTCCAACTCTTCAAGCTGGAAACTCTAAAACGATTTATTTAACTAGACAGTTATGCTGCAGCCTATTAGCCAATGCGTTTTTCTGCACATTTCCATCTCATCACTTACCCAATATGCCTGACTTCAACTTTTTCCGGTTATTTAATGACACCAGAACTGACCGGTGTGACGTAAAGATCGAGAAACTCAAGTGTACTCTTAACTATTTTAGTCAAATGCATGCAACAAAATCTAACTCAAAATTTCAAAATCAAATTATTTCGTTTGAGCGGCGCTGCATGAAAGGAAAGGTGAAATGGGAGAGACAAGAAAAGTTGCTATGCGATGTAAGAGTAGAACATAATAGAAACATTGAACGAGCTACTAATCATCTGCAGATAGACTTTGCCAATAAAGTGATTGGAGGTGGTGTTTTAAATGATGGCAGCGTTATGGAAGAAATTAGGTTTTGCGCAAGTCCTGAACTGATAGTTAGTCGACTGTTTACACAAACATTGGCGGATGATGAGGTCATGGTGATTACCGGAACAGAGATATTTAGCGAGTACACAGGTTACAGTACATCATTTCGGTATAAGGGACCCAGGATAATTGATTATGGGAATCAACCTATAGACAATTTTGGGAGGTCATATACGCAGATAGTGGCCATGGACGCATTGAGTTTTAAACGGTAATCTATACATGAGCTATTAAATTATTTAAAAGTAGTAATTTTTTTCATTTCAGTTTAACATTTTCCTTTCCAGGAATGAATCCTGGAAACAGTTTCAGAAGCGCCATATTGACCGAGAACTGAATAAGTGTAGAATAGCCTTCAAACTTGGGAGAGCTGCACCTACACCCATTGCAACAGGAAATTGGGGTTGCGGTGCATTCAACGGTGATCCTGAACTTAAATTCCTCATTCAATGGATGGCAGCATCGAGACAGAGCAGACCACTCATGCAGTATCACACAATGGGTAACCTTGAACAAGGACAAAAACTGACTGATATCTCCGCATTTATCATTGAGCGTAACATTAACATTGGACAGTTATATCAAGTGATAACGGAGTATTGCAACGACGAGAGATGTGCAAATTTTCCTGGTATTTTTAGTTATGTGAAATACAGATTTTCACGATCATGATTGTTTGTAAAATAAGGATACCTAAAACAAAAACTTACCGTTACCGTTAATTACCGTTAATACAAACGGCATTATGTATTGAAATTGCGCTTTTCTATTTAAATAGAAAAATATATATTTTTTGCAAATATGGATCAACAATTTTAAAATACTTTTTGCATTATTTGTTAATTTGAACTATGGCGTTCATGAAGATTAAGAACTATCTGTATTCTTTTTTGAGTCCCCCCGCGAGAGAGGTTTTCACGTAGTCAAACAGGCTCTTATTTTGATAACCCGGCTCACCAGAAAATCTGAGCATGATTTTATAAAGTTGCCCAACTGTCATCCCTTTAGCCTTGACCGCAGTAGTGATGTCTTGGATGGACTCAGCCTGTCTCTGATCACCGACAGTATGGTACACAATGGACGGTCTCTCTTGTTGTGAAGCGGCTAGCCATTGAATCAGAAATTTTAATTCAGGATTTCCATTAAAGGCTCCACATCCCCAATTTCCCGTTGCCACCGGTGAAATTATTGTTTTTCCGTGCATGAAGGCAACATTGGCTTTGTGGAGCTCTCTGTCCACGAAGTGCTTCTTAAATTGGGTTGCCGTCTCACTCCTAAAAATAAAATAAGATCATGACATTCAGATGACCTGACGTGTAAGTTTAGAGAAAACGAAATATCAACAAGTTACCTCTTAAAGCTGCTGGCGTCCATGGCAACAATTTGAGTAAATGTCCTTCCAAGGCCGTCCGTCTTTTGGTCGCACAACCTCATTTTTGATGCTCCCTTAAAACCAAAGCTGGTACTGAAACCAGTATACTCGCTGAATATTTCCGTACCAGTAACAACAAGTACTTCATCGTCATTTAGCACCTGTGTGAACAGTCTGCTCACAATGAGCTCTGGACTAATACAGAATCGAATCTCCTCCATGACGCTTCCGTCGTTAAGTACACCACCTCCAACCATTTTGTTGGCAAAATCTACCTGAAGCATGCCATGTGCTTGCTCTATTTTGTCATTCAGCTCAGTTTTTACGTCGCATAATTTGTGCGTGTCACTGACCCAGTCTACTGATTTCGTAACACATCTCCTTTCAAATGAAATTATTTGATTTTGAAAATCTTCATTTTCTTTAGAATGGCTCATTTGTTCAAAGTAATTGAGAAGACATTTGATTTTCTCCTTTTTCACCTCACAACGTTCAGACTGGGTGTCATTGAATAGTCGAAAAAAGTTAAAATCTGGCATTCCGTCAAAATTTGACTCGGGAAAGGTACAAAAGAATGCGTTGCCTAGGAGGCTACAGCATAAACGCCTAGTTAAATAAATCGTTTTACTCTGCCCTTTGGTCAACAAAGGAATAGACCGTTCAAGTAATCTAGGTAATTGAATTGCTTGGTCTACTATGAGTGGAATTGTTGCTCTTAACATTTTTGAAATATCTGAGCGGTCTAGCATTTTAAAATTGGACTTCTGGTCAGCGTCACGTCGGTAATCCTGCACTGTATCAGATAATAACTTTGGGAAGTTTGGTGACGCGTTACCTATACAGACCTGCTTAGCTTTCAAAAGATGATCTCTTATTTTGTCCCATGGACCATCATCCTCTTTACATTTCAAATTGATTGGAAGATTTATATATGTTTCTCTTGAGCCTTGGGATCGTGTAATGTCAGCATGAATGAAAAATGGAATGGAGCAATGCTGAGGATTTTTAGAAAGTTTATCCTTTAACTCTGCAGAAATGTGTACATATGCTGGTTCTATTTTACTGGGCCGTGAATCCACCACATTTTCATTGACATCTGTGGACATTCTCTTTGTGAATGTGTTCCGATTGACATTACTACTGCTATTTTCTGAAACATCCTTCTGTGTATTTGTAGGGTTACTGACAGGAGTAGCAGTTTTGACTTTCTTTTCATGTGATACCTATAATTAGACATTTTCAGAGTCATAGATAGATTCTCGCTGATGAGGATACTCTTTTGGATATGATGTATAAAAGCTAACCGTTTGTCCAAGTGGATTGCGTAGCAACGAGCTAGTGGATTCCACCTTTTGACTCTATCAAAATGAACGAACAATTTGATATTTCTATAATTTTTGTCCAGTGTATATATTAATAAATAGATAACACGACATTTACTTGTTACCTTAGAGGTCGTATTAACATCCGCGTTATTGCTGCTGGCTCTTGTTGGTAGTTCATCAGCATTTTTGGGGGTATATTTTAATGCTCTCACATTATTTTGTCCGTGTTCCCACAGTACTGAGGGTGAGCCATCCTCATATTCCATCGGGTTTTCCTTGATTTTTGTCAATTGAAGTTGTGTAGATATATCGACCTTGATTGCATCTAACGGGAAAAAAATGTAATATAAACGAAGTATTTTCAAATGTGTACACATTGTTGACTTTCTATAATGTATTTACCATTTTGTTTTGGTTTCCCTTGAAGCTTTTCCGCAACGGTGCGTAGTGAATGCTTCAGTTTATTCGCCATTTTTATTTGTCAACTTCCACTAGAACTGTTTATTAGAATTATTGGTACAAATTTTTTCCCGGAGAATAGCCAGTACATATTCCGTCGCATCGATGAAAACGCATTCCAGATAATGAATTATTCTTCTACGTGTTTATGTACCCATTAATAATTTGTAATTACCGATAGGCAAAACCACTTGGCCGTCTCCGCTCCGCTCATGCTACTAAAATTAACATCGAGATAAACTATCTTAGTTCAGCAGTGTACCTAAGTATTATATATGCATAAGGTGCATGTCATCAGCGTAGCCGTGACCACCAAATGATTTACGTACATATCAGCTTACTCGACTTCATCAGCTTGGACAAGTTAAGTAAAGAGTCGATAGTTAAATGAATAGCCAAAAATCATCATGAACTAGACACGGGGATTAATTTGTTAAGTTCTTCCAAGCTTTTTACTTGCATTTGTTGTTGTTCCTTATTACTGCCATAAATAGTACGTGGTAGTAGATGAAGTAATAATGAGTACATGTGTGAATGGAATTAGTAACATGTGGAAAAAGATTTTCAAAAGAAAGCGGACCGAAAGTTCTCCAGCGGAAGATGGGAGCGATGATGTTGAGAGAGAACTGGAATTAGGATTTGGAAATAATCTTGTAAGTAACTGAAAGGATTTCACATTTTCTATAAACAAAATAAAAATACACAATTTTATTTGAATTTGCTTTCATGATAGGAGAGCCGCCGGAATGCCGCTGGTATAGAATACGAACAAGACCCCACTGCATCCCCTGAAGTTGCAAGAAAAGATGGTGTCATCACACAATCCAGTCGGAAATCTTCCTCAAAAGTCTCGCCTAGAGCCAAATCAATTCTCAGTCAAGTGGGATTATCCAGTAATGACGCTGACCAAATATTTTACAGCGGCCGGGTGATTAACCAAAACGAAGACATATTCAACAATATCTGTGAATACATCAGAAATGGTCAAGAACACGGTTATGGGCTCAAGGTGCTAAATGTTGTACGTCTAGTGCGAAGCGGAGAATTTGAGTTTCAGCACATACCTGACTGCAAGGATAGATTTCGGATGATGTTGTGGCACGGCACGAAAACAGATTGCGTTGCGGAAATACTCATGGGGGGATTTCGCTTGCCAGGACCGCGAAGGCAAATGTTTGGGAAAGGAATCTACTTTGCTGACAGGGCTAGCAAAAGCTGTAACTACTGCTTTGACTCAAGAGGTGGTAAGATGCCGGCATATGGATCTAAAGCGTATCTAGTTTTATGTGATATTCTACTCGGGACCGTTTATAACTCCAAGAATGCCAAGGTGAAACTAGATAAGCCACCAGATGGATTTGATAGCGTTATGTGTACAGGCGAGAAGGTGCCGGATAGATGCCTTAATAAGTCATTTGAAGGTAGCATAATCCCCAGTGGTCCAACGGTTCAGAATACAAAATTCCCACATTATACCGTAGCTTATAATGAATATATAGTTTACAACACGGATCAGATCAGAATTCAATTTTTGGTGGAAGTAGAATTTTTGGAAAATCCAATTAGGGAGGAAAGTGTTACATTAAATAATAATAACGGCTAATCATAATTGTACCTATTTTTTATAGCTAAACATTTGTACTATTTGAAATGAATATTTAACAAATTTGAAATAAAAGATTATTTTTCATGATCATGTACATTATTACCTAAAGTTCAATAAAATTCATACCAACGACAATCATAATCATCAATCATTGAACTGTCAATTAAATGATATCAATTTGAACATGAGCTTGCTTTGCGACTATGTTAATAAACACGTAATTAAATTGAATGATACTGATCAAACATCAACGCACGTCATATTTCATGTTATCTGCGTTGACTAGTCATGTTATTATATTTGGCCAGTGGTTCGTATATGCGTGCACGATTCACATTCATATTTACTTCATGACTATCAATACTTATCATTAAACCAATATCAATGCTATGGTCGTATTTGTTCAGCATTCTTTCATTGTAATATGGGAGTATATCAATTACATTCAACAACGTTCGTAGAAATAAGATTGCATGTTTGAAGATATGAAGTGCTTATCTCTATTCCTCCAGCCCTATTCCAGTTCAATATCTCCAATTGGCAATAAAATACATTTATTAAATCTGTTGTCAATAAATTCTATGGGAAGAAACGTTGGGTCGGTTTATACTAGAAGAGATTACCGGTACTGGATACTAGCCTGATTCGAAATTTAATGTTATGGACCCCGTGACCATGGACACAACCACACCATACAAGATAGGAATATGCACATGTGGAAGTACACACAGTCCATGGTACGTATCGTCGCCAAAACCTGGGCTAAAACATGGTGAGTTACATATTCCAGTCATATGTAAAAATAAAATAGTACATGATCTAGTGAAGACGCATATTATATTATTATCCGCAACGGATGGCAATACATAAATTAATTATTATTGTAAGAATTAATCATAACGCATTTTATTGGGTGTTATTGGCAGAACTTCAAGGTACCTATTATGTCATGGACAGTGGAGCTTCCGGTGTAATGCTCTCGATTGATCCTACAGGCAGGGTATCTTATTCAAATGCTGACTATTACCAGGATGTGGGTAAGGGCAGCTATAAATACACATATTTACCATTATAATCGAACAAGTTTCTCAATTATGCCAACACTCTTTTTTCAATGTTGGATAATATTTTAGTACGCCCAGTACTTTCATCAGCTAACACGCGTAGGCCGGCAACGGGATCACGGGCGACTGTATTTACGCCCCACGCTCGTCGGCATCCTGAAGTGCCGCACCGGAAGAAAAAGTTTGCCCCAAAACCACCCATACGACGTCAAAGTCCAGCGCAAAATGCGACCTCATGTGTGAGCACAACTATGGAAACTGTGACGCCCACGACGTCAGAAATACCGACAGCACCACCCATGCCACCTCCGTCGACGAAAAGTACCATCCATTTTATTCGTCCTAAACCGCGAAAAAGAAATGCGAAAGAGAATGAAAAGAAAAAGAAAGTTGTACAAAGTTACAATGCTTTCCCAAGTGACCTGATATCCTCAATTCAAAACTTTAATAGGAGCACATTGAGAAGTGTGGCGTCAAATAGTGGAAAGGTAATTGATGCATCAACACAGCAAACCCTTTTATTCTCAATTAAATTATTGTTTCTATAATATTCTTATTCATAGGAAACGCCTACAGAGAAGAAGGTGGATCCCTTAATAGCCGAACTTACGAAACGAGCGGTGGCTATGGGGATTAATTCAAACGATAGTGATGATGATGACGAAGTTGAAAACCATCATAACGATTGGGAATAAAATTAGTTAAAGAATATACTTTAACAGATGCATAGTTCATCATCCCACTAATATGATTGGAGCAAATTGTACTTTTAAAATATTTTAAAATGTTTGTAGCCAAAGACACTGCTTTCCTGTCGTAATTTTTATAGGCCGCATTATTTGCAGAATGAATTTACATTTGTATGTATAACATATTTATTTACGTTAACCTGAAATTTTCGATAATTTCCGGTGACCATTTCCATTAAAATAAATCAAAATCGTTCGCAAAATTTGCATTGCTCTTCATTGAACTATTATTCTTGAGCGGCCAGCTCAATTTTCTTAAGTGGTCCTGTCATATCACACCTGATATTTGATATCATTCATTCATTTATTTTTCGGTCTCACGAAATTATACTGCAAATCAATTTACGTGGAAACTATTGATATGTATAATTTGATATTGCTCAAATTAACGTGATAGTGTGTAATCTCAATATGTATTCATGTGTTGATCTTGATTTTTCTCATTCCACCATACACCAAATGCTGATAATAAGGACTGCCGCATATCAGGTGTATTCACATTATGGGTACATATAAGATATTACGACGACCATCACTTTTCATGTTCATTGAGTATTTAATGTACTTTGACTGAAACATGATGTTGGACCATTCGTTGTCATAATTTCACATTCAACACACATGAAATGAGTTCAACTTCTATGAAATATAGCACATAAATTTCTTATCAGTATCACTTGCAGAAACAGATATCCCATCTAACTATCACACGTTTATTTGCAAACCCACAATGTCAGGAGCGAAATACAAAAATACTATTCACAAAGTTAAAGGAGATATTATTGCAGACTTTCATTCGCGTATTTTGGTCCTTGCTGATTAAATACTAAATATTACTGTAACGGCGCTTTGTCGTCAATAGTTAACTATGAATTCAAGTCAAAGGACATCTGTCCCCCAAACTTTCCCAGATCCCGCCGGTCACGTGTGTGAACATGGCATGTGGCATCCCTCCGTTAGAATAATGGAATTTGTCAAAATTACAAATGATTTGGCATCGCGTATTTCAAAACAGTCGATCCATGTGGCCATATTCCCACATAGTACTCAAAATGGACCTGAATCTGACGAAATGCCGTGCGCTCTCCTTCCGGTCACCATAAATCCCTCTCCACCCACAGGCAGTGATGGAGTAAACAGGCCGATAACCAAATGGGACAAGGTTGTGGGTGAACTCATTAAGCTAAAGTCGATATGCGAATCAGGTAGGAAGTATATTATAAAAGTGAACAATACAAATATAATGAATTATTATTTTCATTCTCTATTTTTCTGCTTATTAGGTGTGGCGGTCCCAAATATGGCTCAGTTACTACATGACACAATAGAAGTCTACTGTCCCAAAGCTAATCAATTCTCCAATTTTAATGTACTCGACAATCCAGAAATGCGCGACCTAGTCACTAAGGCCATCCCCCTCATCGTCATGCTGGCGGTCCAGCTTCCCATACTTCTCTCAAACCCAATACCAATCCTGAAATGCGGTGAAAGTCGCACAATATATGCGACGAGAAAGTTGCTCGCATCTATTTTAGCCAATGCGTTTTTCTGTACATTTCCGGAGCCCGAGCAGGACCAGGCGACACCCGAGTTCAACTTATTTACCCTTTTCCACACCAATCCAAAATATCCTGCATCAGCATCCGTCAAACGCGAAAAACTTAAATGCATTCTGAATTACTTTGATATGATCTACAAAGAAGTTAGCGGTCATCACCAAATTGTATCGTTTGAAAGAAGATGCGTTACCAAGAGAGTAGCTTGGGCCAAATGTGGAAAGCCACTAAATATCGTTCATGTGGACAGTCAAGGGAAAATAGAAAATTGTCAGGGCATGCTTCAGGTTGACTTTGCAAACAAGGTCATTGGAGGTGGTGTGTTCATGGAGAGCTGTGTCATGGAGGACATTCGTTTTTGTATAAGTCCTGAGCTGCTTGTTGCAAGATTGTTTACTCAAAATCTGGAGGACGATGAAGTGCTTGTCGTCACAGGCTCGGAAATATTTAGCGAGTACACCGGATATGGGAGTACCTTTACGTTTACTGGCTCTTCAAATTTAAACTTGAAGCAAACGACAGATTCAATGGGAAGGACTTACACTCAAATGGTTGCCATGGACGCACACTATTTCAAGGTGTAAGTCGAGTATTGCATTTCTTAAAAGCGTCACTTAAAATTGTTACTGAAAATGTTTCATTAAAATTTCATAGGGACAATAAACAGCAGCAGTACGAACAAGTTTACCTTGACCGTGAACTTCACAAATGCTATGTTGCATTCATACACGGCCCAAACTTTGTCAGCTCAGTGGCGTCAGGAAACTGGGGATGTGGAAAGTTCAACGGCGACAAGGAGTTCAAATTTTTAATTCAGTGGATGGCGGCCTCCATTCAGGACCGGCCCAAGTTACAATTCCACACGATTGGAGAAAAGTCATTTTCTAAGGATATTGAAGACATGACGGAATATGTTCGTCGGAAAAATATCAGCATAGCAGATTTATATACCGTTTTATGTCAATTTCAAGGAGATTTTAAAAAGCATGGAAAAGGTGGTGTATTTAAATATCTCAAAAATAAGTTGTAAATCTGTTCGGTACATATGACAACGTTATCTTATTGAAATGAATTTTTTATCCCATTTATTATTAAACATTTCTCTGGTTCACTCTCGAATAAAAGTAGCGTCAAAATGTTTATTTCAGGTTAAAACGTAATCATTAATATTTACAATAAATAAATGACCGTCAATTTTATTAACACGATATTAGGTAATTGATGTAGAATTTTTTAATACAAAGACAGTTTGGATTAGTTAAAAATTATGTGCTCCTCACACAACAACACAGCAGCCTTTATCAGGCTTTACCTTTAGAAAATTAAATAGCGACAGATTCGCTTGTCCCTTGGGCCTACCATTGAACGCCACCACCATTTTGTAAAGCTGACCAACTTGAACGTTGTTATCCTTGAGATAACCAGCAACGTCATGTATCTCCTTTGACTGCATGTGATCCTCCCACGCATGATACCGCATACTTGGCCTGTTACATTGTGAAGCAGCCATCCACTGGATCAGAAATTTAAGTTCAAGGTTACCGTTAAAGACGCCGCAGCCCCAGTTCCCTGTCGCTACGGATGCCGTGCCGTTTCCGTCGTCGCCAAATCCCACCATGCACTTGTGCAGCTCACGGTCAATGTAAATTTTCTCAAATTGCTTGTTTACTTCAGTACTGAAATTTAATAAACATTTATTTATCAATATTTGGTTAGCGCCGTTTAATGAATATTTATGGATAGTGTGTTACTTTCTGAAAGGTGTAGCGTCCATGGCAACAATTTGAGAATTGGTCCTCCCAAATTTATCCAATGGTCGGTGATCCATCAAAATGTCAAGCGGCCCAGTGAATTTGAAGCGTGTCATGTAGCCCGTATAACGGCTAAATATCTGACTTCCATTTATGATAACTGCCTCGTCGTCATTCATGGTTTCCGTGAAAAGTCGGGATACTATAAGTTCCGGACTAATGCAAAACCGTATTTCCTCCATCACAAGACCATCATTCAGCACGCCCCCTCCAATCCTCTTGTTAGCAAAGTCCACCTGAAGCATCCCATCAGCATCCTCAATTTTCCTTTCTACCTCCACGTCAACATTGCACAACGCATTTGTCGACTTGTCCCATTGGGTGTACTCCTGAAGGCATCTCCGCTCAAAACTTACAATTTCATGTTGGAACCTCTCGTCCATTTTACTCATCATTTGAAAATAATTAAGAAGGCATTTAATCTTTTCCTTCTTTCCCTCGCAGCGTTCGTTATTTGTGTCGTTGTAAAGGGGAAAAAAGTTGAGGTCGGGCATTTGAAGTTTCTTGTTGGGCTCGGGAAATGTGCAGAAAAAGGCGTTTGCTAGTAGACTGCAGCACAGCTTTCTGGTAAGGTATATGGTTTTGTTTTCTCCAATTTGTAAAATGGGTATGGGTTCGGCAAGTATATTTGGTAGGCTTAACGCGTACTCCACAATGACTGGCATTGTTCTGAGAAGGGCGGCTTGAAGGTCACCACGGGACAACATTTCGAAATTTGATTTTTGCTCAGCATCGTCCCAATAGGCGCTAATGGTTTCCTTAATTACTGCCCCCATGTCATCCTTCATATCTACAACATAAAAGTATGAAATTATTTTGATCGCAATCCATCAAGCACATTTTTAAATGTTGGCTTCACTTACCTTTCTTCTCGCACGTCACCTTGAGCTTTCTCAACTTATTCACAATAATATCCCACTTCTTCTTTCCAGCCTTGTTGCTTCCAGTTTGGTTTCTCCCCGAATTTCTACTCCCAGCAGCGTTTCGTCTCCCACTACCACCCAATTTACCTCCACCCTTTAGACTTTCATTCTGCTTACCTGACATAGTGTTCAAGGGACTGTGTGGAAGGCCCACGTATGTAAAGTTTGCCCACTTCCAGTACCGCTCGTCATCAAATTGTGGTATGACACGGGAAGATGACTCAATAACGAACGGAGCCGACATTTTTCTGAAGTTCTTTTTTGCTTTAGCTTGTAATTCCTCAAGGATTTTGATGCGCTCGGCGTCATCCCTTATCGCATATCGTACGTCAGTAGGAATTATAATTACTGGAGTGGCTGGTATTTCAGTAACATCCTCGACTGCTACGTCATCCATAATGGCAGAAGGGATGTCATCTTTTTCGTTTACAACAGTTACTTGCTCAGTTACAACGATGTCTTCTTTTTGAATGGAAACGTTTTCCTCTGGCTCCATGGGACTATCGTCCTTTGTAGCATCCGGGATGTTAATTTCTTCATCCTTGGGTGTGTTGTCCTGCCCTTCAATCGAAGCTTCTTTCCCGGAATCTGAGGAAGTCTTTCGAGTTACTTCATTTGATAATGGCTCGCTTGGACCTGCAGTTGTGTCCTCTTGCTGAGTATTTTCCACTGGCTCTGTCGGAACAGGGACCGGTACAGGCGTCTCGTCCATTTTATGGGACGCTCCGCTTTCTTTTCGGATTTCAACATTATTTACGCCATCAGAATCGACTTCCGGTGTAGACAATGGATCAGTGTTAGATATCTCTGGACTGTAAGGATCTGGTTCGGAATTTGCTGTTGGAGTAGTCTCAGTACTGGTTACAGGAATCGAATTATTTCCATCTTCAGAGACAGATAGCTGAGAGTGGTTCGGAATCTCCTCCGGCTGCTCCGTCGTATAGGCCACCTTGTCCTCAGGATCATCTACGTTCTCCGTCTTTAAGAAATATGATAAAAAATATAAGTATATGATTATTAGTAATTATGTGTGGGCCGGGGTTACCTAATTATATATAATACTGAACGAAAAATCTTTTGTTACCTGCTCATCAGAAAGTGAGATATTGTCTTCGTTGGAAAGAACTTCAGGTACGGTTTGTGGCTCAGCTTCAGTAGTATGGTTTTCCTCTTCCTGCATTGCGTTTTATAATGTTTGAATAAAATTGTATTATCCTGTATGAAAATCATCAGTCAAAAATACCTAGTATGTTTACCTCTGCATGGTTTGCGTTCTCATCAGTTCCCATATCCTTGGTATCCAGAATATTTTCCTGACCCGAGCTTGGATCGCTCAGCTTTTCTGAAGGCTGCTCCATGTCGGCCTTCGTTTCGGTATTCATTGTCGTAATATCCTCCTTCGGGTTTAATGTTTTCACAACTGAAATTTAAATTATAGAAACTTTGAACAGAAACATCTAATAAACAATGAACTACAATTAAGTAAAAGTAAAGTGAACGTAGGAATTTAATAGTACCGGTGGTGGTCGTCACCTGCCAATGTGTATTTATTGGGCTTTAAAATGGTCCAACTTGAAACACATTATACGAAATCGATTTCCGTATACGCTGGAGTACTATAATTGGTTGCATAATCACAACGATATACACTTGATTGGATATACCTATAAATATTGAGAAAGACCATCTGTCAATAATGCTTATAATCAGTGCACTTTTGGTCGCCAATATTTCTAGTTCAATGAAATTGGCTGGGCAGCATCACAACCTCATCAGAACTTTATTATTTCAAGCTTCCAGAACATTAGGTACGCTAAATAGCACACATACTCACGTATTCATTATGATAAGAAATAATGTATAGTCACTGTCCATTTAGTATCGTGAAAATCCGACGAATCATCAACACTGAAAATGGCATTGACGAAAATTAGTACCGTATGCTCTCAATACTGCTTTCGTCAAAACCATTTTGATATCAATGTTGAACAGAACTCTTATCTGAGACAATTCTTATCAGTGGGAATGTGACATTTACAATTGTGGTATGAAGTTTATTAAAAAATTATTCACTACTTTGGAATGAAATGTGCATGATATTCATTGACTTGCATTTAAACATTAGCTCAGTTAAATTGTACATTGTAATATTACGCCGTAATAATAAATGGAACTGAATCATTACCTTAATTTTCTTCTCAAATGACTAAACATGGATCGCATTTACATTTTTTCGACAGCGTTTCCATATTCGCATTTGCAATTCCATTTTTTGCATTGAACTTTCCATCCTCTCTTTTTCACTTTTTCCACACATGTGTGTTTATCGTTTATTTCGTGAAGACGCATTTTGTTCTATAAAAATCCACTCTAAAATACATAAATCGCTTAATTTCCTCATAATCCTTCACCGAATGTGTCGGTATTTTCTTCTGTATTATGTCTCTTTTCTACCTTATTAGCGCATTAATAATTATAAGCGGTGTTGGGATCATTGTTTGTATAAACTCAATTGGAACACTGAATATGGCATGTATCATCTTTAACATACAGTTCAGTGTATGTTTTCGTATGCGATTTTGGAAAGATAACATTTATTATGTTCCTATATGCCTATAGCACACTAAATCGCATGTATGTTCTTGCATGTATATCTTTATGATAAGCCTTCTCACTCGCATAATAATCTTCGGGCTCTGCATAATTTCTGCCAATTTATGTTTTGCATGCTACTGCAAAGTTCATTACTGCAATTCTTGCACTTGCATTCGTTGTGCCAATAACCCGATTTTATAACAACGAATATACTTTTCTGTAAAGACACGATTACGACAACATAAGTAAAGCATCCCAATCATTTTGCTACCACAAATGACTATTCTGACATTGTTTATAGCATTTTCGTTGCATTCCAAACACACGCCACTGCCTGTCAGGACATATCATCCAACGGTCTGCAAATGATACATACTTATGGTTCAATTTCAAGTAAATGAGCACAGTGAAAAAGTGAATAGTAGTAACGTGAAAATTGAATGCATATGTATAACAAAACATAACACACATACATGTCAATGAAACACCTAAAACGTTTATTATGACTATTATTATTTTAGCACAGATATGTATTTATTTACATGCATTAGACTAACTCTAATAAAAAATGTCATTTTACCCAAAAGTTCAATCATCATCACCCATAATACCTCTCAAATCACGTCACATATATCATGACCTCCAATATTCCGCTTCATAAAAGTAAACAGAGTCACCTCCGGGTTTCTAGTAAACACGAAATTATACAGTAAAAGGATTTCATACATCCGGCCGACGGTGATCTTCTTTTTCTGAAGATATTTCGTGATGACATGTATATCTCCAGTCAACTGCTTATCCCTCAGTGTATGGAACTGCATCCAAGGGCACTCCGTGTGTGACGCGGCCATCCACTGAATCAGAAACTTGAGCTCAATATTGCCATTATATGAACCGCATCCCCAATGTCCCGTCGCCACATGCGTAAAAATTTCCATATCATTAACAAATGCCACCTTGCATTTGTGTAGCTCGCGGTCAATAAAATGCTTCTCAAACTGCTTGTTCGCTTCATCTCTGCCCATAAAATTATAATTAATTTAGAGAATAATCATTAAAATTAACGTGGATGTAAAATTGTGGTTCTGCATACTTTTTAAATGCAATTGCATCCATGGCAACAATTTGGTTCAACGTCCTTCCAAACTCATCCAAATCCCTGTTACCCGGGTTAATCGGATGCGGCCCATCAAATTTAAAACTCATGTGGTATCCCTTGTATTTGCTAAATGCCTGACTCCCAATAATAATCACTACCTCATCGTCATCCAACTGTTCGGTTATCAATCTAGCCACGATAAGCTCAGGGCTTATAGAAAACCGCACCTCTTCCATAAATATGCAGTCGCCAAAAACGCCACTGCCAATCAATTTATGCGCAAAGTCCACCTGCAACATGCTGTCGGCATCTTCAAGCTTTATATTGGGCTCTATCCTCACCTTACATAACCGTTTATGTGAACTTTCCCAGTCCTCCTTATCCCGAATGCAGCGTCGTACAAAGCTTAAAATCTCGCTCTGAAATTCCTCACCCATTTTTTTCATGACTTGGAAGTAGTTTAGGATGCATTTCAGCTTTTCACCTTTGACCTCGCGCCGCTCGGGATTGGAGTGGTTGAACAGTCGGAAAAAGTTGAAGTCTGGGATCTGGAGGTCCTTGACTGTTGGGGGAAATGTGCAAAAGAATGCGTTGGCTAGGAGACTGCAGCATAGTTTCCGGGTTAGATGGACGGTTCGATTTTCTCCATTTCCTAATATGGGAATAGGCTCGGAGAGAAGATTTGGAAGTTTTAGGGCGTAGTTTACTATGGTGGGTATGGTTTCAAGGAGAACTTCTTGAAGGTCGGGACGGGCCAAGATGCCAAAGTCGGAAAGGTGGTGTGCTTCTGGGCAGTAGGAATTTACCATTGCGATAAATTCCCGGCCAATGTTTACCTTAACGTTTGGCATGGAAACTGGAACAAATTAAATTACAAAAATTAATATTACAAATTATGACTTGTTAACAAATTAATTATACATAATTGCTGTGCTTACTGTGATCTTCACAAAAGTTTCTAATCCGTTCCAACTGCATCACAATGGTATCCCAATTCCTCACCTCACCTCCACCACTTGCAGTGGACGGACCAATGTTTAATGGACTTATGGGAAGTCTGACATACGTGGGATCGTTCCACTTCCAATGGTGTGCATTGTTATCGTCAACAGAAATTTTCCGGGGTACACCTTCAATGCAAAAGGATGCTCTGTTTTTGGTTGGAAGTTTTGCTAGTTTATCCCTTAGCTCTTGGGTAATTTTTGCGTTTTCTGGAGGCTCCTGTCTCGAAATCTTTCGCTGGACTCCATTCCCATTTACATTATGTTTGCTTTGTACGCCATCGGATGTACCATTGGGAACGGATGCTATGTCTTCTGATGACTCCATTGTCTGAAAGGTCATTTTTACAAGATTTAAAATTTAAATAATGTTTGAAGGATATATTTAATTCAGCTTCTAATATCTACAATTAATTACCTCATCGTAAACTACTGCAAGTTTTGGTTCCATGGAGCACATATTTAATTTCCTTGTACGTCTCGTGCCCTCAGTCGTCTCAATACCGATCTATTAAAAAATTAGCAATATACATTTTACTTAGTGTTGTGTGTATTGGTACTCAATTATCCTCAGTACTCATTATTTCTATTAATTTAACTGTTATATTTGTATTCATTATTTTAGTACGCCGCAGGTTTCAATACATTTTGGATTACTTGTCCTGTCGCCATGTTGACAGTGCTAATTTGACGAAATCACATTTATATTTAGAGTCCCTGGGATTTTACCGAGCACACCCAACAGTCCAGCAGTAACTGAGTCAAACATTATTAATAATTAAAATTCTTTGACTCCTACCTTAATTTGTTTAATTCGTTCCGAAAATCCTGTTTGTGTGTAAAGCTTAGTCAGTCACTCCGAGGGCGATATTGCTTGCTATGTAGTAAATCATTTTTGATTGGCAGTAAAAAATCCGTCTTAATCCAATAATCCGAGCACAAATGTTCACTCCGCTTACAAATCTGATATAACTTTAAAATATGTGCAAATGACAAAAAATATAATACACTGTGGTGCACAAAGGGATATTAAATACAAAATTCAGCACACACTTTCGGATGTATTCTGAAAGCAGATGCTAGCACACTCCGTGCAGACGACATATTATTATCAATGGAATTGAATCTATCAGGCTTCATGACCTTTCAAGAGTACTTCTGACTTACTTTTTACACTTTGTCATGTTTTGATGGAGCACAAAGCAAGGTTAATTAATACGGTAATCCTATAATTATAATACATCCAATGGCGTGTAGAACGTTTTCTGTCATTTCACATTTATTGCTTTATAGATTGTATTATTGCCAATGGTAAAAGCTATCACAAGTTTCAGATACATTCAAAGTAGGCACAGAAATAAGTTCGGTTTGTGATTTCATGATATTTATGATATTCAATCATTCAATGTTTTATGCATTCTCGCTGTTATACCTTTCCAGATATACCTATGTATGTATGTAAATATAGCTATACTCTGTCTTTTATTTGAATTCATTAATAGTGACAAAAGTTATAATTTGGAGTAGTAATTGTGTGGCGAAAGTAAACATACTTCTCATTCAGGTAAAATAGTATGTTTACTGAATCGCATCAGGAGATGAGGCAACATATTTTTCTGTGTAACATAATGTAAAACATAATTGAATTACGATAATTCCTATTAAATGTTTATCCTGACTTGTTCGCCGTATCCCATTTTAAAATCCAAAAACACGATTGTCATCTCTTTAACAACGGAGCTTATGTTCGTAGGATTAATCAAGTCTGATTATGATTTGCGCTTATCTACACTACGATTTGAGATTCTTCTGTTGAAAGCAAGCAACGAAATCTGGATAGGTTTGGTTTATGAATAATGTCATTGTGTTTAATGAAACCTTTCACCTTGTTGGAACATGCTCACCAACTAAAAGCTTGTAGAGTGACGAAAATGTTTTATGGGGTTTACAACAAAGAAAATCAATTCAATAACAAACGCATATACCTATTGAGGACAATCGCAGGTGCGCTTATGTTATATTTTATTCATTCATTCATAACCAGTTCATCTCTACATAAAGTTTGTATATAAAATAGTGACACAATTTTATTTTTATGGAATAATACCCAGCACAAGAATGTAATCACCTACACCAGACAAAATTTAAAAATGCTCCAGTCGCAAAATCTGCTAACATCATTTAGAATAAGTTGCGTTATATTTTGGACAAAAAGTCCCAAAATCACAACAATTTAGCAGTATTTCAATAAACACGAGGCAATATTCTGATTGAATTTCAATAACAGACACATACCGATGTCATGTCAAATAATTGGAGATATAATAATAGGACAGAACCCCATTTTTGAAATGCAAATATCATTTATTAAGAACTAGCCATTTACTACGCATATTTCGTGGTTTGGAGGTCAAGAATATTCACACCAGCATATAAACAGTTTTTAATAAACTCACCAGCCAAAAATATATAATTAAACTGCTTTAATAAAAATAACTAACCATGACGCTAGGAATGACTTAAATGAATTTCATGACATGAAAATCAACAACTTTTTCGTTGGCGTAAAAAATGCATTTCATGTTGCTCGTGCTTTTTCGCTTAGCTGCTTGCTGTTTTCAAAGCCAAGCGACGAATATGCGTTAAGGGAACGTCCATAAATTACGTACCACATACAAGCGGAGAAAATGTTCTATTTTTCATACATGACGACTCTCTCGAGTGTTCTCTTAAAAGTGTTCCATCACATGGCCATGCATGGACCTGTTCACGGGGCGCAAGGTGGGGGTGAGTTGAAGAAATTTGCCGTCATTTTGAGTTGCGTAATTTATGGACGACCCCAAGAATGTGTTTGGCTCGGCGAAAAGAATGTACACAAGACCATCTGACTTTTTTTCTTCTTGTGCTGCATTCTCATTTCCATCTGTTCAACTCATCTTCAATTTTAATTGCTGTAAGTGTTCATTAATTACATTTGTCACCCGGTAAAAAAACCACTAACCACCTTCTCCTACGAATGGATTCCGACACGGCCGACACTTCGGGTATGTTTATTATCAATTAATTAATGAATTACCTCTAATAATCAATGTAATTTATTATCTTAAATTACTGCATTTCGTCTTTAACTGCATCTAATGATGATCAGAAAGTAAAAAGATTAGCAGTTATTTTAGAATGATTCCCTTTGTTTATTGGTGGTTAATTTGAAGTTGGTTAATTTTTTGTTAACAGTCGTGGATCGAGAACGACCTCCGGAACCGGAAGGCCAATACAGCTGTAACGACTGCGACGCCAAGTTCAAATGGAGTCATGGACTACGTCGCCACCGGAGAACGCAACATGACGACTATCAAGAAGGTCAACAAAAGCATGAGTGCCCCTTCGAAAACTGTGACGTTGAAATGGGAAGGAGGGACCATTTACGACGTCACATAATCCGGGTTCACAAAGCGGATCCTTCAGAGTTTCTGCCTCCACCTGACCTTACAAAGCGAAATTCTGTAAAAGGCACGGGATCTCATGCTAAGGACGAGGACAAAACGCGGTTCAAGTGCGTTGTTGAAGGCTGTAATACAGAGTTATCCAGGATGGATCATTTGAAACGACATGTGAGGCGAGTACACAAGCAGGATCCTGCGCAGGTGCCTGGGCTGGAGACGAGGAAGAGGGAAAGCGGTGGAGTCAGGAATTCAGGTGCTTCGAAGAGGAAGAAAAACGTTTCGAAAGGGAACGTGGAGGAGATGGCTGAGGAGTCCAAGATAACCGACGAAACTATGGATGATCTTGTAAGAAACTTAATTATATTCAATTACTTTAATAATTTTTAAAATTGTTTGAGTATTACTTGACTTGATTTAATTTTTTAAATTAAGGGTTATGGTGACCACCAAGAGGAGGATAACTATCCGTTCGAGGAAGAGGATGACACTGGAAATCTGGAGGTGATGGAGGAAACTCGAGCTGTAGTCAAGGAGGAGAACCTGGATCAGGTCATCTGCATCCTCTGCTGCTCCTTCTATTATCCATCATCGAAAACTGGAGAAACCGAAATCTTGAAGGAGTTGGTATACCAAGTGGCACGAAATCGAGGTGGTGGAGGCGGTTCAAAGAATGCAGAGGTGGAACACCTTTCGATCTGTCCAGACTGTCGTGACCTTGCTGGGTCGGTGACGGAAAAGAGACTGGAGGTGGATCTGATTGAGATGGAGGTGAGGCGACTTCAACTGCAAATCCTGAAGGAGATGAGGAATCTGGAAAGGAGACTGGCGGACTACTACACGGAGTGGAGGAAACTGGAGGGTGTAGTAAACGCGTCGGATGTTGCTTGCTTGGAGGAGTGGCTCAGGGGCAATGCGAGGGACGGGAGGACGGAGGATAATTCTTTAGTGCTGTTGTTGAGGGACGGGATTGTTTCAGGTAAAAAATATTAATTTCATTATTAAGTGGCGAAGCTACTTATTGATTTCACGATGTCCGTCTGTCCGTCTGTCTGTCTGTCCGTCTGTCTGTCTGTCCGTCTGTCTGTCTGTCCGTCTGTCTGTCTGTCCGTCTGTCCGTCCAGACGATATCTCGAAAACGGCTTCGAATTTTTAAATTCTGTTTTCGGCAATCGATTACTGGTCACCCAAGCTCACTTGCTAGTGATTTTGAAACCGATCGGTCAACGGTAACGGTTAGAAACCGTTACAGTTTCGAAAATTTATAATAACAGCCTATGCCGTGTAGGGTATCATTCGATTCGTCTCTTGGAGAAAATCAATGTGGCAGTTATAATTTGAAGTAATTTGTAACGGTTTTAACGGCAGGACGATTTTAAAATTTCGAATTTTGGCTAAAAATGTGAGTGGGGTGTCAAAATGCATCTAGTCTTCGAGCTAAAGACGAATATGATACTAGCGTTAAAATTCGAAATACTACGTCGCCGTTATAACGGCTTTTTACTTTCGGAGCTTTTCTTTAAGCTACTACATATGGTGTGGGTTATCAAAAAGGTAGTACTCGTTGAGCAAAATCCGAATACAATACTCTCAACAAAATTCGAAATACAACGTCGCCGTTATAACCGTTTTATGAGTTTCAAAACTTTTCTTTAAGCTACATATGATGTGGGGTATCAAAATGGTAGTACTCTTCGAGATAAATCTGAATATCATATTGCCCCCAAATTTCGAAACTCGAATTTACAGTAATAATGGGTTTTACATTTCGAATGCTAGTTATGCCGGATCACATGATCATCAGAGGTCACAAGTCGGTTTATTACTGAACAAACTTATTTATCAGTTCATAACTGTCAAAAGTAATCGCTTCGCCACTTTGCTATGTGCCAGCTTGCTCGGTTTATTATTTTTATATTTTTGATATTTTATATTAATTAATTTTCTTTCATTTTAAGTCGCTAAAACCCGTAATATGTCATTTTTAATTATTCACAGGTGAAAATCCGCTTGAAACCTTCCACAAAGATCTGGAATCCAAACTGTGCTACTCCCAAGGTGACATGAATGAAGAACGGAGTCGTCCGAATAGAAAATCTACAGCTCCAACCCGAAGAAGTCATCGAAAGGTCAAGGTCCCTCCACCTCCACAACCTCCAGCGGAGGAACACTCCAAACCCAAATACTCCAAAGCTACGGAACTGGGGCTAGTAGAGGATGATGATGATGTCGTCGACTACGATTCCAATCCAAGTCCTCTTGAAGCTCCAAATGAAGTTAGCGATAATGATGAAGGTACCACGAACCAGGATAACCGTCCACAGCAAATTGATTCTGACGAGGAAGATGACGGCCTTGTAGACGACGATCCCGATTTCAATGTTAGCCCCGACGAAATGTCAGAATCCGAGCAAGAGGAGGATTCCGAGTCAGATTCCGGGAGTGAAAATATAGAGGATGATGAGGTGGACAAGAATTCCAAGCGAAAGAGGAACTCAGAGGCGGAGGGGAAAACCGAAAGGTCCAAATCCAAACCTGCAATCGTAACCAAACAGAAAGCAGGGAATGTGGAAAAGAAAAAGAAGAATGGGATATTTAAAGGGTAAACATGTTAATTAATAATTAACCGATTCTATTACAATTGAATATCTATAAAAAATGATACATGCATTTCATTTTTACTCAAGGTTAAATATTTTCTGAATACTCTTTAGTGGGATTGATACATCCAACTGGACAGCATTCAAGCGGAAGCTACTCCGAAAATGTCAAAGCGAATCCCGAAAACGCCAAAAACTGGAAACCCAACACGGAACCCCGTCTGACCCATCCGCTATTCCGGATCCCCGTCTAAAATACTGCCTCGAGTACAATCCCACATTGGACCAGTTCCAGGTGGGCCCTATTCCAGTACTAATCCCGCCACCCGGGAATGAGGACAGCCTCGAGTGTTCCAAATGCGCCCTCCGCATTCTCCAGAGCTCCCTCCCATCCAAGCAAAAAGTGGGCAACGAAATGCAAAAGCATGTACAACGGGTCCACCTCTCCGTCTTCCAGTGCCCCCTGTGCCCCTCCAATCTCGGAAGCTTCAAGAGATACCAGGACCATCTCCATCGCCATCAGGGAAAGTATTACTGTTCCATCTGCAACAAGTCCTTATTTTCCCAGGAGATCCTCAGGGCTCACACCTGGAACTGGCACATGACACCTGAAGAAATCTCCGTTGCCCTTCAAAATGGTGAAAAGGACCCGCGCCGGAAAAAGAATCCCAATAAGCCACCTCCCGTCGCCTGCCACCAGTGCCCCACCTGCGGTAAAAGCTTCTCAAACGTCACCGTACTAAAATCTCACGAGGCCATTCACCGGGAAGATCGCGAACGGCTCCTGTGCCCCATTTGTGGAGGGATCTATACCGGAAAGGCGAACCTGGATTATCACCAGAAGTACTCCTGCTTCCCTCCGGGGAGCGAGCCCCCTAGGGTCAAATGTGACCAGTGCCCCTCCACGTTTAAAAGCAAGCCGTTGTTGAAAAGGCATATGAAGTATGTGCATGGCAGCGCGGCGCTGGAGAGGCCGTTTAAATGTGACGTGTGTGGCAAGGGATTCCCGAACAGGTCATTGCTGACGAGGCACCAGATCAGTCATTCGGATGACAGACCTTATCTTTGCAGGAATGGATGCGGGGCGACTTATAAAACGGGGAAGCATCGGTCGAGACATGAGAAGCTTTGTGGGGGAGTGAACACCGGGAGGAGCGTCGCGAGAGGGAGGAAAGTGGAAAAGGTTGAGGAGGAAGATGATGACGAGGATGGAGGTGATATGCACATGAGCTTGTACAGAGGTCATGTTACTGGGGTCTTTAACTAACCTAACAATTAAATTCTGGAAATCATGAAATCTCATTCCATCGTCAAACGTTCATGTACGCCATTTGATTGCAATTAAATAAATGCTGATTTTTAATAACAAAATGAGCGGTTGTCCTGTTTATTTTAATTTTCATTAGCCAATTTGATAGGTTCGCAGGGCAAAAGTTTCAGTGAAATAATGTAAACAATGTCAGCTGACTGCGGCTCTCACTTTCCGTCAACTCAGCTGGCTGCTTCACGGCTCAGAAAATATAAGCCCGTGAACATTTTAATTTTAATTATTCCCCGACGGTTTATTCATTTGATTAAAATCTTGTTAAGTCAATAGCATTTGGAATGAACAGGTCCGCTCATTAATTAATTAAAATGGGCTACCAGAAATATCACGGGGTAAAAAATGGTGACTAACCACGATCATAATATGGACTCAAACAATTCAGGTGGGTAACTGTACAGTTAAATTAATGTTACAACGATTACGACACACAATATTTTTAATAAAGAATACTGTATTTGTAAACCCGTTCTGGGTTAATACTGTTAACAGTTAGACAGTGATTGAAATTATCACTTGTCAATGAATGCGGGCTAACAATAGTTAACCATGATTTGAAAGTTTGATTTAATTAAGTTAATTAAAAGGTGTTGTGATAATAATTTACAGATTCGGAGCAGTTAGGTGTGGCTGTTGGTGAAATGAAGGGTTACAGTTGTGAGGACTGCAACGCCATATTTAATCGGAGGGATTGTTTAGTGCGTCACCGGAAAACGCAGCACGATGATTATCAGGATGGCCTGCAAAAGCATCAGTGCCCCTTTGAAGACTGTGGCGTTGAAATTGGAAGGAGGGACCATTTACGACGTCACATCGCCAACGTTCACAAAACGGATCCTTCGGAGTTTCTGCCTTCACCTGACCCTGGAAAGCGGAACTCTTCAAAAGGGACAGGATCTGATGACAAGGAAGAGGAGGGGAAGCGATTCAAGTGCGTTTTTGACGGCTGTAAAACGGTGTTATCCAGATTGGCTCATTTGAGGAGACACGTCAGGTGTGTTCACAAGCAGGATCCTGCGCAGGTACCCGGGTTGGAGAGGAGGAAGCGGCAAAGCCGAGTTAGGAATTCAGGTCCTTCGAAAAGGAAGAAACAAGGTTCAAATGGGAAGGAGGAGATGGCTGAGGAGTCCAAGATATCCGACGAAACTATGGATTATCTTGTAAGGCTTTACTCCAATTGAATTAATTGTCTCAAAATATCTCGAGTTAATTATTGACACCAATTAAATCGCTTGTAAATTTGAATTTCTTTAATTAATGATTAATGATTATGGTGACCATCAGGAAGAAGATACTGAGCGATTGGAGGAACACGATCGAACCGAAAATCCGGAGGTGGAAATGGAGGAAACCACTACTACAGTTAAGGAGGAGAACATGGATCAGGTGCTTTGTATCCTCTGCTGTTCGTTCTACTATCCATCCACGAAAACTGGAGGAACTGACGTCTTGAAGGAGTTAGTATGCCAAGTAACAGAAAATCGAGGTGGAGGAGACGTGGAACGGCTGCCGGTCTGTCCCGCCTGTCGCATACTTGCTGGTTCGGTGACGGAAAAGAGGCTGGAGGTGGATCTGATCCAGGTTAGTCGACTTCAACTGCAAGTCCTGAAGGAGATGAGGAAACTGCAGAAAAGGCTGGCGGATTATCGATTGGAGTGGAGGAAACTGGAGGGTGTGGTTAACGAGTCGGATGTTGCGTGCTTGGAGGAGTGGCTCATGGGGAATGCGAGGGTGGGGAAGACGGAGGATAATTCTTTAGTGCTCTTGCTAAGAGACGTGATAGTTTCTGGTACCCAAAAACTGACAACATAATTAATAATTTTGTTAGATGTCTATTTAAAATTAATTAATTACTTCTGACTTTAAACGATCAATAACCGCCGTCATTAATTTTTTAATTATTCGTAGGTGGAAATCCGCTGGAAACCTTCCACAAAGATCTAGAATCCAAACTGTGCTATTCTAAAGATGACCCACAGGGACGATAAGAATGTAAAAAGCTTGTGCAACGGAGGGCTATATGCTGACGGAAAATAAATCCCGCTCCACCCAAAAATCCCGCTCATTTTAATTAATTTGCAAAATACGGGATAAAATCTTTAAAAACATGACAATTTTAGCGCCAAATGCGCGAAAAACAACGAAATTCTCACATTGCCCCATGAAACTGCTTGCGAAAAGCTGGATTTATTGGCAAAATCCTAGAATTTTTAAGACCTCATTTACTTATTTATTGTCAGCCGCGTTCGTAATCATCCCCAGAAAAATCCCGCTCATGCAACCACGGTTGCAGAATACCTACATTCTTATCGTGCCTGGACCCGAATGAAGCCTGTGACCCAGACGAAAATACTAAACGGTGGTGTTCGAGACGAAAATCTGCCGCTCCAACGCGAAGAAGTCAACGGACGATCAAGGTCACTCCACCTCCACAATCTGTAGCAGAAAAATCCTCACCCTCCAAATATTCCAACAATCTTTATCTGGGGCAAGATGAGAATCATGACGGCTTCGATTCCAATCCAAGTCCTATTGAAGCTGTAAATGAAGTTGACGATGAAGGTCCCACCACTAACGATGATAACCTTTCTCAGCAAAATTATGCTGACGAGGACGATGCTGATGATGATCCCGATTTTAATGTTAGCCTCGACGAACTGTCAGAATCTGAGCAAGAGGATATTTCCGAGTCAGGCTCCGCCAGTGAAACGGAGGAGGAAAATGTGGAGGGAAAGCAGTCCAAACGAACGCGGAAGTTGAATGTGGAAGATAAAAGAGAAAGTTCCAAATCCAAACTGGCCACCGTAACCAAACAGAAAGGATATAAAGTGCAAAAGAAAAAGAAGGATCCCCAGGATGAGTTCGTTATACGGTAAATATGTTAATTAAAAATTTGCTCACCCTACTGGAATTAAATATGCAAAAACCCATTTTTAATCATGGTTAAATATTTTATAAATGCTCCAGTGGGATTGACACATCCAAGTGGACAGCATTCAAGCGCAAACTACTCCGAAAATGTGAAAGCGAAACCCGAAAACGACAAAAGCTCGAAACCAGAACCTCGTCCCACCCATCCCATATCCCGGATCCTCGTCTCAAATACTGCCTAGAATACAGTGCCACTTCCGACCAATTCCACGTCGGCCCCATTCCCGTGATACTCCCAACCGGAAACGAAGAATCCCTGGAGTGTTCTAAATGTTCCTTCCTTCTCCTCCAAATCTCCCTCACACGCAAACGACAAGTTGGCAACGAGATGCAGAAGCAATTCTCCGTCACCACCTCTCCGTCTTCCAATGCCCCCTGTGCCCCTCCAACCTCAGTAGTTTCCAACGCTACCAGCAGTATGTACGATGTCACCAGGGAACAATTTCCTGTTCGGAATGCAACAGATCCTTCGTTTCGCAAGACTCCCTCCGCACCCATAACTGGTATCGGCACATGACACCCGAAGAAATCTCACAGGCCCTGCAAAACGGCGAGAAGGACCCCCGCCGGAAAAAGAATCCTGATAAGCCACCTCCCATCGCCTGTCACCAGTGCCCCACCTGCGGCAAGAGTTTCTCAAACGCCACCGTCCTCAATGCACATGAAGCCATCCACAGGGAGGATCGGGAACGCCTCCTTTGTCCCATTTGTGGAGGTGTCTATACCGGAAAGGCGAACCTGTACTTTCACCAGAAGTACTCATGTTTCCCCCCGGGGAGGGAGCCCCCTCGCGTCAAATGTGACCAGTGTCCCTTGACGTTTAAAAGCAGGCCGTTGTTGAACAGGCATATCAAGTACGTACACAGCATCGCGGCAGTTGAGAAGCCGTTTAAATGCGACGTGTGCGGGAAGGGATTCGCTGACAGGCCCTTTTTGACCAGGCACCTGGAGAGCCATTCGGATGACAGGCCTTATCTGTGCAGGAATGGATGTGGGGCGACATACAAAGCGGCTAGGCATCGGTCGAGACATGAGAAGCTTTGTGGGGGAGTGAGCACCGGGAGCGTTGCGCGGGGGAGGAAAGTGCCGAAAGTTGAGGAGGAGGAGGATGATGAGGATGGAGTTGATATGCGCATGAACTTGTATAGAGGTCATGTTACTGGGGTGCTTAACTAACCGACCAATTAAAATTTGGACATCATCTGAATATGAAATCTCATCCTAATCATCTCAATTTAGACTGTGTACAATTAAATAAATATTCATTTTTATTAAACGAAATGAGCTGTGTTTTCCTATCGTTATTTAAATCCATTGCTAACCATGATCATTGCATAATTTCTTGAAAGTGTGTTAAAAATAGGGAATCAGTCTAAAAAGTAAGTAATATCAGCTGACAGCCGCTCTCGCTTTCCGTCATCTCAGCTGCTAGCTGCTTGCTTCACACGGCGCAGAAAATAGTAGCTCGTGAACATATTCATTTTAATTATTTCCCTACAACAGTTTATGTATTTAATTAAAATGACTTGTTTACTTTCTAGAATGCTAAGCAACGCGCATTCATTAGTCTGCCAAAAATTAACTGTCGCAAGGGATAAGAAATGGTAACTAATCAAGACGATCACAATGGATTCAAACAATTCTGGTGGGTAACTTTACAGTTTAATTAAGACACGTATTGTATTTAATTAAGAGCAGTTCATTTGTAAGTTGTGGGTTAACAGCGATTGATATAATCTATTTGTCAACGATTGGGGGTTAACACCAGTTAACAGTGATTTGAAAGCTTGGTGTAGTTAATTATAACATGTGGCGCTAATTATTTTCAGATGGGGAACAGTTTCCTGTGGCTGTTGGTGAAACGGAGGGTTACACTTGTGCGGACTGCGACGCCAAGTTCAAACGGAAGGACGGTTTAGTACGCCACCGGAGAACGCAGCACGATGACTTTCAGGATGGTCAGAAAAAGCATCAGTGTCCCTTTGAAGACTGTGGCGTTGAAATTGGGAGGAGGGATCATTTACGGCGTCATATAATTCAGGTTCATAAAGCGGACCCTGCGGAGGTTCTACCGCCACCAGACCTGAGGAGGCTACATTTTGCAAAAGGGAAGGGATCTGATGATAAGGATGGAGCGGTGGAAGAGAAGCGGTTCAAATGCGTTTTTAAAGGCTGTGATACTGAATTATCCAGAATGGATCATTTAAGGAGACACGTGAGGCGTGTTCACAAAGAGGATCCTGCGCAGGTACCCGGGTTGGAGAGGAGGATAAGGGGAAGCGGAGACAAGGATTCCGGATGCGCTTCAAAGAGAAAGAAAAAAGGTCCGAAAATGGAGGAGGAGGAAATGTCCAAGCCCGAACGTGAAAATGATGTTATGGATTCTCTCGTAAGTATTTAATTATTATGTTTAATTATTTTTCCAGGCAGCTTCATTAATTAATAATTGAGATTAATTAGCCGGTAATATGTGCACTAATTTACTTTGTTGATTAATTAAGGACTTTGGATACTCTCCGGAGAACCATGATGATGATCCATTGGAAGAACATGAGAAAACAGATAATCTGGAGCTGATGCAAGACACTTTTCTCGTGAAGGAGGAGAATCAGGATCCAGACCTCTGCATCCTCTGCTGTTCATCCTATTATCCATCGGTGGAAATTAGAGGAAGTGACATCTTTAACGAGTTTGTATCCCAAGTGATAGGAAACGGAGGTGGATCGGCGTCCAATTTTCAGAAGGTCGAGATGGAACGTCTTTCCGTTTGTGCCCAGTGTCGTGACCTCGCTGGTGTAGTGGTGGAAAAGAGGCTAGAGGTGGATCTGATTGAGATGGAGGTGAGACGCCTGCAGCTTGAGATTCTGAAGGAAATGAGAAAACTGCAAAGAAGATTGGCTGACTACTACACGGAGTGGAGGAAATTGGAGGGCGTGGTTAACGACTCGGATGCTGCGTCTTTGGAGGATTGTCTCGTGAAAAATGCGAGGGAGGGGAGGACGGAGGAGAATTCTTTGGTGCTGCTTTTGAGGGACGGACTCGTTTCCGGTAAAATAATATTAGCATAATTATTAATTTCTTGTTGTCTGTATTTTACGTTACCAGTCCTAATATGCCCCAATTTTGCCATTTTTAATTATTCGAAAGGTGGAAATCCACTGGATACCTATCACAGAGATCTGGAAACTAGACTATGCTACTCCCAAGATAACCTGAAACAGGAAGGCCTCGACACAGACGAAAATATTCACCGGAGCTGTTCGAAAGGAAAATATATTGTGGCCCGATCCAAAAGAAGCCGACGGAACGCCAAGGTAATTCCATCACCTCAGCCTACAGAGCCCTCCATGCAATCCAAAGCTCCTGACATGGGGCAAGATGAGAATTCGGATCACTACTCCAATCCAAGTCCTGTTGAAGCTGCTGATGAATTTAGCGATGGAGACGATGCTCCCCAGCAAAATGACCCTAGGGAGGACGATGAATGGGAAGGCGCATCTGATGAACCCGACCAGGATCCCGATTTTAATGTTAGTGGCGACGAAATGTCGGAATCTGAGGATGACGAGGAGTCGGATTCAGCTTCCGCAAGTGAAAATGAGGATGATGTCGATGATGAGAAGCATTCCAAGCACAGGAGGAACTCCGAACCGCTGGGTAGAGCTCAAGTACCTAAATCTGGAACCGAAAACAAGCAAACTGATGGAAAGAACGTACAAAAGAAACAGAAGGATACGCGCTTAAAAGGGTAAACATGTTCAACAACAAATTAAACCTACTTCAATTAAAATTATAAATAGCGACCATTTCCTTATTTACCATAGTTAAATAATGTTTTATAAATATGTAGTGGGATCGATACATCCAACTGGAGCCCATTCAAACGGAAGCTACTAGGGAAATGTCAAAAGGAGTCACGAAAACGACTCAAGATAGAGAGCTCCGACGCCGGAGCCACTATTCCGGATCCCCGTCTAAAATACTGCCTCGAGTACAATTCCTCATTGGACCAGTTCCAGGTGGGCCCTATACCAGTGATAATCCCGCCACCCGGAAATCAGGATATCCTAGAGTGTTCAAAATGCGGCCTCCGCATTCTCCAAAGCTCCCTCCCATCCAAGCAAAAGGTGGGCAATGAAATGCAAAAGCATGTTCAACGGCTCCACCTCTCCGTCTTCCAATGCCCCCTGTGCCCATCCAATCTCGGAAGCTTCAAGAGATACCAGGACCATCTGCATCGCCATCAGGGAAAGTATTATTGCCCCACCTGCAACAAGTCCTTCGTTTCCCTGGAGATCCTCAGGGCTCACAATTGGAACCGGCACATGACACCTGAAGAAATCACATTTGCCCTGAAAAACGGTGAAAAGGACCCCCGGAGAAAAAGGAATCCGAATAAGCCCCCACCCGTCAATCGCCATCAGTGCACCACCTGCGGAAAAAGTTTCCCTTGCGCCGCAATCTTGAAAACGCATGAAGCTATTCACCGGGAGGATCGGGAGCGGCTCCTTTGCCCCATCTGTGGAGGGACCTTTCTTGGAAAGGGAAGTTTGGACTACCACCAGAAGTACGCCTGTTTCCCCCCGGGGATGGAGCCCCCTAGGGTAAAGTGCGACCAGTGTTCGTCCACGTTTAAAAGCAAGCCGTTGTTGAAAAGGCATTTGAAATACGCGCATAGCAGCGCGGCGGTGGAGAAGCCGTTTAGGTGTGAGCAGTGCGGCAAGGGATTCGCTGACAAAATGTTTTTGTCGAGGCACCTGCGGACTCATTCGGATGACAGACCTTATATGTGCAGGAATGGTTGTGGGGCGACGTATAAGACGGGAAAGCATCGGTCGAGACATGAGAAGATTTGTGGGGGATTGAGCACCGGGAGGAGCGTTGCGAGAGGGAGGAAGGTCGAGAAGGTTGAAGAGGGGTTGGATGATGTTGGCGGTGATATGAACATGAACTTGTATAGAGGTCATTTTAGCGGAGCATTTAGCTGACAATTAGCAAGCAAGTACTGATATTATTAAATCTTATTAAGTATTCGTGTAAACCTGGAGTGCTTTCAATGAAGTATGCTGAAGGAGGTGGGAAAATGGTTCTGGAGGGTTCTTAGAACATGTTATCATGTTCACATGTTTGGTTATTTTTACCTCAGCGTATTCAATTTTAATGAACGTTAACTTTAAACTCAATAGAAAATTAAGTATTTTATTAGTATTGGAGTATAACATTGAGTACAATTGTCAGTATTTGGTGTAAACCTTAAAAATGTACAAAGTTATAAGTTATACTTTTTAAATTGAGTATTGTAAAAAACTCAGATCAGATAAGTACATGATAATCTCTTATATTTTATATTACAATTGGAAAGCAATTTACAATAAACCCATATGAGTATATGTCAATGTATGCTATTTTTATACATATTTTGGTCAAACAATCTCCTGTTTCATAATTACAAGTTGTAATTTCCAACACCTGCTTTGGGAGAGGTCAGTAATTTTTTAAATTAGCCTCCATTCCCATTTATACATTTATTACCTAAACTATACATTTATTTATTTATTATATTATCCGATTAAACTTATAAAGGAGAATCTCTACCAATTAAACCCACTTTTTAAAATTGTAAACGGTAAAGTAAAATCATTGAAATACAAAGGTTATAAATACTGAACAGTCATACACGAAATCATCACGGCAGCTTTAAATGCTCACATTTCTTAAGCATGCCTAATTTTCTTAGAAGGCTACATCTTCTAAAGCGATCGTTTCAAGAAACTAAATACGGAAGTCTTCTGGCGTCTCACCACCGGCACATCTTTAAATCTTAAAACGGCTTGATAAAGCTGGCCAATGTTAACCTTTTTTCTTTGGAGGTGGGCAGTAATGTCTTGTACGGCTCGGGTATGCTTACAATCTCCCCAGGCATGGTACTGCATCCGGGGTCGTGCAACTTGAGATGCGGCCATCCACTGAATCATAAATTTGAGCTCTACGTCACCATTAAATGCGCCGCAGCCCCAGCGTCCCGTAGCCACCGTTGTAGATACATCGGCATCATCAATGAAGCCCACTTTGCATTTGTGTAGCTCCCGATCAATGCAAGTTTTCTCAAATTGCTTCCTAGCGCAATTTCTAAAAATGAATACAAATTACATTAATTGAGTTGTTTAACTGCTTCTGATAGTTTTAAATGAGAATTTTAAATATGTTTAAACATACTTCGTAAGTTGAATTGCATCCATGGCAACAATTTCAGAAATGGTCCTTCCAAACTTATCCAGTTGCCGGTTACCAAAGTCAATTGGAAATGGTCCATCAAATTTGAAATTTATCCTGTATCCTTTGTGTTTGCTATACATTTGGCTTCCCGTGATAATCACCACCTCATTATCCCCCATTTTCTCCGTAAATAGCATGGACACGATTAGCTCAGGACTGATGCTGAAGCGGATTTCTTCCATGGCGACGCTTTTCCCCAGGACACCACCGCCAATCGACTTGTTGGCAAAGTCCACCTGAAGCATTCCATCAGCATCCTCGATATTTTTATCCGTGTTAATCACGACGTCACACAGTGGTCTTGTGGAAAGTTTCCAGTTTGTCTTTTCCCGAACACATCTCCGTTCAAAGCTCACAATCTCGTTTTGGAAATTGTCTGGCGTCTTGTCGAAGATTAGGAAGTAGTTCAAAATGCACTTTAGTTTTTCTCCCTTGACCTTACTGCGATCCTTGGGGTCGTCGTTGAAGAGTCGGTAAAAGTTGAAGTCTGGAAAGTTGCCTTTCTTGAAGGACGGAGGGAAAGTGCAAAAGAAGGCGTTGGCAAGCAGACTGCAACATATTTTCCGGGTCAAGTGAATGGTCATATTTTTCCCACTGGACAATTTCGGAATTGGTTCCGATAACAAGTTCGGAAGATTAATGGCGTGATTCACTAATGCAGGCAATGTCTCAAGAAGGACCTTTTGAAGGTCGGGGCGATCCAGAATGCGAAAGTCTGATATTTGGTTTATCTTGGGGCAGTACTCTTTAACCATTTCGTTAAGTACTCGACCGACATTGGTTTTAATTTCTGTAAATTAAAAAAAAATATGTGTATGTAATTTAGGACATCATGGATGTTCAAACTTGTATAAAATTAAAATTTTACTTAAGCTATTAATGCATTTTTTAAATGTGTATTGTGTACCATTTTTCTCCCAAGCGTTTCTCAGCATATCCAATTGAGTGACAATTGTATCCCAATTTTGCACCATATTCCAGCCTGGGCCGGATGAACGGCGTGTATTTTCTGGACTATGTGGTAGTATGACGTACGCCGGATTTTTCCATTTCCAGTGGTTATCATCATCATGACCGGGTATTTGTTTGTTGACGTCTTGGATGAGAAATGGGGCACTATTGGCGGTCGGTTGATTAGCCAGCTTATCCATTAAATCCTGAGTAACTTTGACATGCTTTGCACTAAAATGCGTTGGTCCCTTTGCATTCATTCCAGTATCCATGGCAGTTGAAGCAACAGGTCGCTTTGAAAACTCAGTTGTTTGGAACGACAGCGTTCTAAAATCAATTACAGCAACGAAATCTGAATAGCTACTTAAAGTAGGTACTAAAAGTACCACAATCAGTCACACCCGAAATCACAAATGGAATTAAAATGGCGAGTCGTGCTTGACAAACCAGTACCTCCAAGATGAAAGGTCGGAATGAAATTGTCCTCACCTAACCAATGTCGCGTTTTTATTAAATGTTTGCAGCGTTATTTGGAAACTGCACCGTCGTTTTAGTAATGCCCGTGAGTGTAAAAATTAGTGCGATAATAATGCACGAGTTTGCCAAGAGCATTTTGGGAATTTATTAAGCATGTAGGTATTATGTTCGTGTGTACCAACATGACTGAATAGATAGTCCATGCATAATAATGCAATGGTATGTACATTCGTGTTCTCGTAATGGGTTAATACAGCATGTATCACAAGCCTTACCCACATAAGAAAAAAAATGTTGGAGACGATATGACTTGGGTGTCAATACTTTAAAGTCATTTCTTTCTGAATGCATAATTCATTAATACCTAACCAACAACGTTTTGTTTCGTAATGAATATGTGCTGCATGAAGTTTCTTCTATGTTTTTCTCACTGAACAATATCCACACATCGTGTTCAAATATGCTGGAAAGGACTCTGTATCAGTTCATCTCATTTCATGTTTGTAACATATATCATGTTTTTGCCTACTTCCCATCTTTTACGTCCACAGCACAAAAGGCTCAATGATTTTACGAATACAGTATCTAGCCGACGTATTTAAGACGCACGGTTGCAAACCAATATGTTTATTTTTTTCTGACGACCGTACTTTGAACAAACTACGCTTTTATTTTGAAAATATGTTTTGTAACAAAGTATCATAATATTCGTGATTCGCAGATTTGGAAATTATATAATTTGAATTACTGTATTTTTTCCACAACATACTAAAGGTTTGTTTCTTTACGGCATAGTTTGCATTCTATCCCATTGCCTACAATGCTGGTGCATTTCCATGAGCCAACGTATTGCTTTCTGTGATGTTTTTTGTAGAGCTTAACGTGCGGATCGAATGGAGAGTAGGGCCAGAAACGCATTTCTGTATATTTCTGCATGACTTTTAAAAATGTAATGGTGGCATTAGATTGTCAACCTACCGTTTTTATATAACAGCCAAAACCCTGTGTCCATAGGTTCAACCGTTTGAACGTTATGCAATGTAGAAGAATCTTGTTTCTCAGGACGCCCCCGACTTTTCGGAGTAGCAAGACTTTCGCTGTGGTCGGCATGTCTGTAGTGGGATCATATTAGTCTTCGTTTCATTCTCGTTGCTGCTGTGATGCATAAAGTAGCTTTTCTGCTATAGAAAGCAGCCGAGAACAAAACTGTAAAGCTGTATACATTACCTGACGTACCCAACCTACCCAACTATCACTTTTATCTTACTGTTGACTCAATGGCGATTAAAATGCTTGCGTGAAAAGCACAAAAACGAGAGTCTATTCCGTAGTAGAACCGGCCAAAAATGTTCATTGAATCATTACGAACGTCAAATACTTTTTATACACATTTTGCGGAAGGAATTTTTATTTCCCAAATACTGGTGTTAAAAATGATGAAAAATGTCAATATTTCCACCTCAAATAACTCACTTAAGTAATAAATTGAATTAGTGATGTTTTGAGCTTCACATTTCTCTCGGTGCCCCAGACGTTTTATACAAAGTTTGTTTAAGTTTAACAGCAATAATATGATTGTACTTACATAATTATATCTTTCATGATTGGCGGTCATCAACTACTGCTTTATATTCATGAGTAATATTCTCATCAACAAAACTGCAATATTATCATATTTATACTTTCCTTGTGGGTTAAATTGGAAATGAATTTATACCTGGACCTGTCTCTTGATCCACGTACATCCCTGGTGTGATACATTCACTACGGTCCACTTCATTTTCAGAAATATGATGCATACACTTCTTCTGGATCCATTCCTCGCATTGCTCTTCATCCTCATACATAGGTGCTACAGGAGGGCCTGTTGCATCCCCCTTCATAGCATTTTACTGAGGAAAAGTATTCAAAGTAGTTTTTAAAATTGGTTTTTTTCCAGGCAGAAAAAAATATTTAAATTCAGCGGTAGATATATCGTTGACTAGCTTACGTGACATGACGGATCCGTACATACTGAATTCATAAAAATTCCATTATAGCCACGTAAATTGACAAAGTATGCAGCAGGATTGCTAACACGCCAGGTGAAGCCACAGTGAATGATATTTAACGACCTTAAAACCAATGTATTTTAAACGAAACGCCACTGATTTATTTGCTTGACAGCATTTATATGGAGATACCAATATTACAAATTATTGATTATGCCACTATATCCCGATAAACTTCGCGTTGCATTTTTCTTATTTCAAAAATCAATATGCCCATCGTCGAAACAAAAATCAATTTTTATCCTAAGAAATAAAAATAGCATTCAATTTTCGTGGACGAATACATACATATTAAATAATTCCAAATTGGTGCAATGTTAGTTGAACATCTACAGATGTTTGTATTGCCGACCCAATGTACGCCGCTAATCTGTTCATGTCAATTACGCCCACAATCCCAGCGTAGAACCCGGTCGGTGTCATTGAGCGCAAGACCCTCTTCAGATAACTTTTGTTGAATCTGCTTGTATTTAAACGAGCATTCATAAATCGCCATTCGCTTATCAAATTGGAGCTCAGGTCAAATGATTTTTCAAATGTTTTTAGTGACACAAGGCACAGGAATGCGCCGACACTGGTTATATTTATTACCATTGGATGCACAGCTAGGGACAGCATTTTTGGGCCATGAATGCAGAGCGGAATTGCAATTATCATTATGTAAAAGCCAATCCCCATCAATGTAACAATTAGATGCGATAACGGTTCTCTACCTCACGCGTGAACAATTTGAAGTCTCCGATATATCGCTACGCCTGATCCGAGATCCAGCCCATCTAGAACAAAACGTTGAAGCTGTTGAAGATGATTGAAGTGCAATACGGGGATGGTGATGAAAAATGCACTTGGAAAGCCATCAAAGAGTGCCTGATTTAAATAACCGATGAAATGAATGCCGATTCCCATTGCGTTGATCAACAAATTCCCAAACATGCCAAGATTGAGATGACTAATCACATCCATTATTACATTGAACATTGTCATTTTTGTGATTGAAGTTCCAACCAGAATGGCCGATGCCGGAACCAAAATATTTGCTGTTACAACCATCCAGCAAGCTACAAATTCAGCCACGTCGGCACTTTTTCGCGACAGCAAATTTTGTCTCGCCGATTTATCTTCATTGAACAAAGAAATAGTTCAATTTAAATACAGAACCGTTTTGTCGCCATAAATGAAATGAACAATTCCACTGACAAAGTGGAGCGCTCATATCATTGTTGCAAAGTATATTTGTGTAAGCTGATCAGCATGCTCAGCAACTAGCATCTTGAACGGAAAGACTCCCATGATTATTAGAAAGACGAAAACTATCGCCATCGCAATATCCGCAAACATAACTCCCATACCGATATGATAGAGTTGGAATCCTTTTTGATTTTTACGATATATTGCCTTCTTTGTTTTTGTATCCCAGGAGAGTTTATATTCCTGTCGCCAAATTTTCTGCTCGCAATATGTGGTCAAATCGAATGCTTTGTATATCAAAGGGGATGCCATGTTGGTCGAGTTTAAATGAAGGGTCAAAGGTTGATTTTTTAATTTTCAGTGACCTAAAAACAAGGCAGACACGAGACTAACGCTTTGCGTTTCAGCAAGTTGTTCCAACATCCGCTCACTTCACCATTTAGTCCGGAACCTGCAGTAAGAGCAACTACCAGAATTTCGACATCCGATAAAAGTAGATGGATAATTTATTTTTAAAGCTCCAATTTTGGAAAGAATATTCCAAATTATAAAGGTATGGCCTATTTTAAAGCTAAACACACATATATATATATATATATAATATATTTATTGCATTCAACATACTGTTGTCCCATGTGCTTATCGATATTCCAAAACCAATTGCTTGAATAAATTGCTTTTTATCTCATACGAAATTATTTTTGGTGGCGCAACAGAAAACCAAATCACAGTACCTAAATCGTATTATCTGTATTTAAATAACTATTATCTTTGCTGCCATTAAAATATTATTTCCGAGTATTAGAGAAACTCAAATAATGCTTGATGGAATCTGGTATTAATGTTTTTGCCGAATCGCGTGCATGAAGGTAATATTAATTATGTTATTCTATATTCAAATGATCCGTAAATATTAGAATATACAAAATGTTATATCTGGTATACATAAGATACATCAAGAGGTAAGAGATTAAACATTTACGCCGGAGCCGGCGCTACAATTAAATGCTAACATGATTTCATAAATGTCATATCCCACTCCCATGATTACATTAACACTTATTAATTCATAGATGTGTTGATGAAATTATTTTTAATACATGATATAATCCAAACCAATGGCGCTGCAATGATGAAACACACCTTCTTGAAACCTGAGCCAATTAGGCGATACATCTCAAACACACACGCGACGATAGCAGCCGATAAGCCGATTGCTAGCAAAACAAAAATTGTCACAACTTTTCCCTTCAGCACCGTAGCAGTATTTTCATTCTTTCCTTGTTTCGACGTTCTTGTCTCATCTCTGAAGTTTCGAAGCTTATTTCTTCGTACCCGAAACTCAAACCATTTTGCGTAAATGCCAGATCTTTGTAATACATCAAACCTTTTGGGTATGTCTGGATTAAAATTATTTAGTATTTGAAGGCCAGCTTTCTCCAAGAGAAATTTGTCTTTCCCAATGCTAACGTCGTGTAAATTTATGTCGTCCTCTTTTGTCAGTTCGCCGGCCTTAGCAGCAATGTGATCGGCGTGTGCAAATAATGCTATTTTCTCCTCACATTTTCTGAACCTTCCCCAAAATTGCTTATCTGCACTTAAAACGAATTCCATTAAATCTGAGACTTGTTCATACATAGAATTTGTGAAAATCGGTGGGGACGCTTTTCTTAAATGCATCATGAAAGTGCCGCCGTCGTCATAAAAGCTAAAATTGAACTGAACCAGTTTGTCAAATGTGTCAAAAGGATTTGGCATGACTGGCACAATTAGCTTGTTTATATTTTCTCCTTTGTACGCGTTGCTAAGTACTATACCTACAAGCGCCAGAGAACCAAATAGCCATCTCAGTTTGTATTCGGCATTGTAGTACAGCTTCGTACCCTGCTCAAGAAGTATTGAAGCTGCCGTGTTCACAATGGAAAGCACATTCAAAGCTTTTCCCATTCTATGTTTGCTTCTAGAATGTTTCCGGTCTAAAATCCATGAGCTGAGTAGGCAGATGAAGACCACAAATACTACGTAAGTACAGAAAATGCCAACCCAAATCGTGCCATCAAATGCGCTATAGAGAATCTCAAATGCGACCAGCCCCGTCTTACGCTTGGAGCAGGTCAAAAATTGGAACTCTCTGGGCCAAAGAGTAAGTGCCTGATCAAAAGTGGAACCAGTTGCAGACAGTACCATTGGGAGTTGGTAGCTGTCACCAGACCCAGAAGTGTAATTATTGTCAACTTTGTGTGCCTTACAATTAAAGGAATCTTGAGTCCTATCTAACAGATAGTCATCATTCACAAATACTATTCCCGTAATTGCCTGAACAAAGTAGTTGTCCGCCTGAGCTTCGTCACCAGTTACAACTGGATGGTGTAGTTTGTGTCCACGGAATGCCGAAAACGATCCCAGTCTGCTAGGCCATACGTCTGGATCTACAAGCCAAATACTGAGGATCCATGTCCTTGTGTAGTTGAATGACCCAGATTTGAACTCCCATATTTGCCGTCGGAGAGCTCCGAATGTTACGCTTCCATCAGCTTGGAAATAGATTCCTAAGCCAAGATATCTGGAGCACGTGCAATGAGGACAGAAGTACCAAAGTGTGCTTACCTTCACTTGACTGTATAAAACAGTTCGGCGGTCAATAGGATATACCAGAAGATCGGCACGAAGTTGAATGTCATGCATTCTTCGTTCGTTTAGAAGATATTTAAACAGGCGTAACCATTGCGGGTTCACTCCATCAGTGTAAATGTCCCGGTCGACAAGAATGAGCAATGTCTCGTGTGGATGCTGATCAAAGGTATGGCTGGACATCTTGTCGTATATATGTATACGCTGTCCAAATTTGATTAAGCTTTGTGGAATTTTCAGCACGCCGAATCTGGTAAGGATTCCATACCAGGGCGGTAGTAGAAACAGTTGAACGGTACAATACCAATATTTGACTCTTGGTGTCAAGTCTTTGCTGAACATGTCTTCCCGTTCGTCCCGTGTCAGCTCATAATAGTCGCCAACCGCATCACGGTAGCTGTATTTAGATATTATTACTGGCGCAGTTGTCACACGAATGTTTAACCTTTCATAATTAACAATGTTGATGAGGCACGGTTCAAATAAACTGATTAGGTGGTTCAGGTTCTGCATTTCAAAGTTTCTTAGTTCCTTTGTTCCTTCATAGTAGTCATCCCGAGATCCCTCTGTTCCCCAAATTTGGTTGAGTATGGTCAAATAGATTATACATTTCAACTCCATATTCAATCGAGGGATAACTCCAACCACCACATATATATTACTAATTGCTGAATACGTTTACAGTTTATAGTGACTTTGACTGTTTAACTGTGATTCGATTACAAGTTTGTCTTTGATGCAGGTGGGTTGGTTACCTAAGTTACATCATCAACGTTGATGTCTCACGAAAGATGCTTCAAGGATCACTTGGTGATAGCTACCATTCCCAACAAAGTAAACGTTTCTTGTTTGGTTAAGAAACGGGGAGTGGTCACACGTGTTGGATTTACATACGCAGCAACCATTTGAGTAAAGTGCTTATTTTTGGAGTAAACTAATGCGCGATAAGATTATCAACTAGAATGTTAATTTTCATAATGACAGGTTTTGAGTACATTCAAAGCATTTCTCCATGGATTTCTGCCAACTGTCCATCTAATAAGAAAAGAACATTTCGTTTTGAGTAAGCTTTCCAAGTACCCTATGGCTCGCATTTGCTTAATTAGTTTTCGTGTTAAAATGGACAGGTAATATATTTCATTTATTTGTATGTGCATATGAATTTATCGGATATGAAGATCTAATTGTAGGATCTGTTTGTGAGGAATAGATTTTGGCATCAAGCCATGCACCAGATATTATTTATGGGATTCTTGATGACATGGAGCGGAATGGTGCATGACATTTTTGTGAGGTTCACCAATCACAGCGTACGTGACATTCGACACAGGAATTTTATAATAAACTACATTGTCACGTTTCATTTTATTTGAGAAAAAACGTTTAATTCACTGAAGAAGCCAGATTATTTCAGTTATGAGAATAAACACTTCTAGCTTATAATAAAATGCATCAGGAGCGCAGCATTGCCGTTTCCATACTGAATAATACATTCACTGTTGCACCACCGATATTTTGTCTTAGGACACAATAAACCCCTTGTACGAAGCGTGTAAACAATTTAGCTTCAGAGTGATAATAAAAACCTAAAGCATGAACTTTATGTGAAGCTCATGTAATGGCTGCAATGCAGAATTCTTAGCACTCTTTCAAGCTACTCAGTTGGCAGCTTTCTCCTATTTAAATATTGCCAATAACTAATAGATTTGTATATAATCCACGATATTAAGCGTTAAAGTATTTTAAAGTGTTCAGAAATATTGGATTAGTTGCAAGTAAAAACATATTATTCCATCAATATTACCAGATATTAAACACATGTACATTGGCTTTGAGTACTTTTACTTACTTCGTGCATGTTTCACGCTTCACATGTTGCTCAAAATCAAATACCATTCCCGGTCCGCGGCCAAGTTAACAGTTTGAAACGTAGAAGTTCTTATGCATCATTCCTGGGAAGGTTGTAAGTGTTGATGTAATCAATCATCAGTTTTTGAGGACCACTATTTTATCATCCTAATTACCAAGTTCTTTTTTTCTTAGCCGCTGCCTCAGTTCCTCATTCTCTGCATGAAGCAGACTTGCTCTGCGCTCATGACTGAATGAGGTTAAATGACATCGGCAATCACACATTTCATTAGGGTTCCTGGATTCGGGTTGCACGGTTATGACGTTTGTCGAAGATTTGCCTAATGCGTTAATGAGCGATTCATGCGTGGATGCCCTGGTTTGAATTATATCACACCATAAATTGCAAATGCATGGAGAAACATAGGATGGTGCGATCGTTGTGTGGGGTTTAGGGGACATCTGTAGCATTGAGGCGTGGGGACCAAGGAATGCTGAAGGCACTGTAAAAATCGACAAATGTTCCATGAAAGAAGATTTATAATGACGACGACGTTCCTTATAACGGCGTATTGTGAAGGACTAAAGTAAGTATCTTCGTCTGTCATCATTTCAACGCCTGAGCAAGTGACTACAATTGGCTGAACATCACAATTGCAAATAATATGATATTATTAAAGCGTAGAGGTTGTAGGAAATCCGAATACTGATTATATCTCCTCGTATGATAACGACATAAATCTAGAAATTGAGCAGAAAATTCATAAATAATCCAATTGAAGCAGTATGGGATGATTTCTAACTAGTATAAATCAAGTATACTTTATTTTAAAAAATCATTACTTCTCTTTGCTGGACAGCTTATTATATATAGATAAACTAAAGTACACAATTATTGATTGCAGCGGAAATATGGACAGACCACTGATGCGGAGTTGTCATAAATTTTCCTTTTCCTCTCTCCATTCCTTTCATTATACGTATTTATGTATGTATATTCACAAACAGTTATCAGCATTATTGTAATACGGGTTCTATGTTATAATAATCCAAGCTGTATTAGACTCACAAATTTCAAATCGGTTTTACGACGTACATTTTTATTTAATTCAATTTATACTAATCATGATGGGATTTCCATTTCTCTCCACTTAATTACCTCATAATATATTTCTATGCTAAATACAAGTATCATATTTAAAAGCGCACACGCAATATTCACAAAAACACAGACTTCACAAGCCACGACGAATATGAATTTTTCCAACAGGTCATAGAATCTACTAAATAATTCCAAATTAGTGCAAAGTTTGTCGAACATCCACAGATGTTATTAGCATCTACCACTTAAACGCCGTTAATATGTTCCTGTCAATTACGCCCCCAATGCCAGAGCAAAAGCCTGTCAGGGTAAATGACCGTAAAACTCTCCTAAATTACTTTATCTGCTTGTTTTAAAATAGAGATGGTTAACTTGCCATTGTATTAATTCCTAGATTTGCCTAATACACGCTTCTGGATACACGACATAATCGAAACAAATGGGAATGCAATTATCAAGCAAAACCTCTTGAAACATTTTCCAATGGCTCGATGCATCTCAAGCACAGACGTGACAATAGTAACCAATAAGCATCCTGCGAGCAAAACAAATATTGTTACAACTTTGCCATTCAGCACGATCACAGTATCTCCACTTTCAACTAGCTTCGACTTCAAAGTACCGTCTCCCAATTTTCGCAACTCGTTTCTCCGCAGCCGGAACTCAAGCCATTTTGCATAAATACCCGACGTGTGTAAAACCGCAAATCGTTTGGGTACGATAGGATTGAAATTATTTATAATCTGGAGACCAGTTTTCTCCAGAAGGAATGTGTCTTTCCCAATGCTAACGTCTGACGCATTTATCTGTTCTGCTGCAAGCAGATCGGCGGCCTTAGCGACAATCTGCTCGGAGCGTCCAAATAATGCCACTTCCTTCTCACATTGTTTGAATTTACCCCAAAACAACTCGTCTGTCATTGAAACGTATTCCATTAAATCATACATTTGCTCATATTTAGACTTGGTAAAAATTGGTGGCGACGTGTCAAACAAATGCCATATGAAATTGCCGCCATAGTCATAGACGCTAAAGTCGGACTCGACAGTGTGTCAAATGGATCTGGCAAAACTGGTACGATCAGCTTGTTTATATTTTCTCCGTTGTACGCGTTGCTAAGAACTATTCCCACTAGCGCCAACGTACCAAACAGCCATCTTAATTTGAGCTTGCTACAGTAGCTCAAATTGATTCCATGCTCAAGTAGTATTGAAGCTGCGGTCTTCAAAATGCAAAGTAATTTGATGGCAATATCTAGTTTGGCTACCTTCGACGTTGTCTCAAACATCCACGAGCTGAGTAGGCATGTGATGGCAACAAACACTACATAAGTTAAGAAAATGCCAATCCAAATCATGTAATCAAAAGCACCGTAGAGAATCGTAAATGAGATCAAGCCAGTTTTACGCTTTGAGCAGGTAAGAAATTTGAACTCTGTTGCCCATAAGCTAAGTGATTGATCAATTGTTGAACCAGTAAGTAACAATACTCGTGGCAGCAGATCATTTTCTCCAGCATATGAAGTGTAATTTGTATCAACTGAGTGCGCCGTGCAACTAAATGAACGTAACTTGCTACCAAACAAATAATCATCGTCTCCAAATACAATGCTCGTTATTGCCTGAAAGAAGTAGTTGTCTCCTTTTTCGTCCCCAGCTGCCATTTCCGTGATTGGATGGTGTAGTTTGTGCCCACGGAATGATGAGAATGTTCCCAGCGCGCCTGGCCAAACGTGTGGATCAACCAACATAATGTTTAAGATCCACGTCCTCGTGTAATTGAAGGAGCCAGTTTTGTACATCCAGATATATTGCTGCAATGCTCCGAATGTCAAGCTTCCATCATTTTGGAGATCGAATCGGAAGGCACGGTATCTTGAGCACATGCAATGCTGACAAAAGTTCCAAATTGTGCTAACCTTCAGCTGACGGGACTTGACCCTGTTAACCTTGTCCAGGGGATACAAAAGAAGATCCGCTTCCGCTTGAAGTTGAATGTCGTACATGTTCATTTCATTCAGAAGATATTTGAACAGGCGCAGCCAGTACGGGTTCATTCCGTCAGTGTAAATATCTCGGTCGACAAGAATGAGGAATGTCTCGTGTTGATGCTGATCATAGGTATGGCTTGTTAGCTTGTCGTATAATTGTATATGCTGTCCACATTTGAGAAAGCTTTGCGGAATGCTCAGCATACCGTCTCTTCGGCTAGTCAGGCTTCCATACCAGGGCGGAAACACAAAGAGTTGAGCTGTGCAGTACCAATATCTGATTCTGTGTGTCAAGTTTTTGCGGAACAGGTCTTCGTGTTCGCTCCGTGTAAGATCAAAATAGTCTACAACCGCATCAAAGAAGCCATATTGAGATAGCATTACTGGAGAAGTTGTCACACGAATGTTTAGCCCTTCATAATTAACAAGGTTGATGAGACACGGTTCAAATATATTGATTAGGTTATTCAGGTTCTGCATTTCGAAGTCTGTTAGTTCACATGTTCCTTCAAACTGAGGTACCAGAACACTTTCAATTCCCCAAATATTGAGAATGGTTAAATAGATTAAGAATTTCAACTCCATATTTATTCGGGTGAATACTTTTACTACCATAGGCATATTTCTTAATGATGATCACGTCCAGTTTATCACTTTAGAGTAAATTTGGTTGCTTAACTGCTAATCGGTTGCAGTTATGATGATGCAGATGGGTTACCTGAGTCAGTGCACTCTACAAAGTCAGCGTTGACTACTCAAGAAAGGTAGTTGAAGTATCTCTAATCGACAGTTACCATTCCTAAAAAACCTATACGTTTTTGTTGTCTACTTGAGCGGGGTGTGGTCATACGTGCCGAATTTACATACGCAGCAACAAACAGAGTAGTGTGCTTATTTCGGTAATAAACTTAAGCGCAATTAGTATATGAATCAAATTATTAATTTTTGTAATGACAGTTTTGGGTACATACAAAAATATGTCACCCATGAACGCTTGCTCACTCTCCATCTAATAGCTAATGTACATTTACTTTGTGGCATAGCTTTGAAAAACACAAGGACAGCATTGTCTTAATTAGTTTTTATGTCAAACAGAACTGATAAAATGAACAAAAAATCACGTTCATTTGTAAAATAATATATATTTTTATGCGCCGCACATATATTAACGGGACGGTCTGATCGTGTCAAATATATTTGATACCATGCAATACACCCGATATTTGTTACTGGATTTTTAACGACATGCTGTGAAATCATGATATTTTTGTACTGCTTTGCATATGGTCGTATGTGAATTTGACGTTTGATATATTCTACAAGGATGCAATAATAAATTACACTGTCAGGTTTAAGGTTAGATATCTGAGACATACCCTTTTATGCAGTCAACAAACTAGATTATAATTACAATGATGAGATGAAACAATTCCAGCATCCGCAACAATGCTTTATTTTTAAAGAACTTCTTTAAATTCTTGGTTTTAAAATTTTTTATGAAGCTAAAGCAGTGACTGTGATATAAGATTTCTTACCACCCTTTTAAACTGCATTGCTGGTGGATTTCTCCTATTTCAGTCTTGCCAGTAGGTAATCGATTTTAGTGCTGTAATGTACACATTGGGTTTGAGTACTTTTACTTACTTCATGTATATTTCACGATTCATAAGTATCTAAAAATCAAATAACATTCCCGGGCCGCGGCAATGTTTACAGTTTGAATTGCTGAAGTTCCTCTGCATTATTCCTGCGTAAAGGTTGATGTAATCAATCTTCATCTTTGGTGGACCACTCCGTTATCATACTAATTACCAAGTCCTTTTTCCTTAGCCGCTCCCTCAGCTCTTCAATCTCGCTTTGAAGCTTGTTTGCCCTGTGTGCATGATGGAATGAGGTGGAATGGCAGCGGCAATCACACATCTCATTACCGTTACTGGATTCTGGTATCACGGTTATAACATTTGTCGAAGATTTAGCTTGCGAAGCACGCTTAGACGCCTTGATTTGAAATATATTACACCCTCTTCCATTGCTAACGCTTGAAGAAACAGATGTTGATGGAGTTTAACCTTGAATCTTCCGCAACATCTGGATTGATGGTTAAAGTTGTGATGTCAGTTTAGCTCTGTTCGTAGTTCGTAGTAAGAATGCATTTAGTTGTAATAATAAGATTACCAGAATCCATAAATTGCAATCTTATATTGAAAGTAACCGTACCACTATTTGGATTGTAAACCTGGAAAAAGGACAAGGCTTTTTATCTAGTGTTTGAGATACGTATAATAGTAATAATGAATAACGGAAAGCTGACATTTGCATTTCTGAAGATGTTCATCAATACACAACGGCATAACTGGATTTACACGGTATGGTTTTCATATAACAGCCAAAGCCCTGAGCCTCTGCCCCCTACCGTTTCGTCGGTATTTGAAGTGAAAATAATACTTTTCTCATGTCACCCCACCAAAACGCTCTGCCTTGCAGCTTGCTCGAACGCTTTATCACTGTGCGTAATATACTTTCCCACATCTACAGCTCTACTGCGAGCCGTTTGTGTTTGCTTTCTGGTTGAAGTTTTCAGCAGCTGCTGTTGCTGAAAGTTGAAGAAGAACCAACACGCATATCACAGCGTGATTTGGCTTGTAAACGCTTTCGACGTTTATCCATAGATGTTTAAATTGATAATGTAAGCATTGAATAAATGCGTACGGCCTACATGAAAACACATTTCGTATGGGTTTCTGCTAGGTATATTAGGTTTTTTGGAGTGAAAATCCTACGTGGTCACATCATGAGTTATAAGTCTAAATTGCATGTAAAATAAAGGCAAGAGTACAGACATTGATACATTTTCGTACGTTGAATAACCGCTCGTTCAAATTGATAAATGACAACAATATTACAGTTTGCTTGATATGTCGAGCCACATTTAAAAAAAATAACACGATCACACAATTGGAAATGCATTTAACTCTGCTTACATCCTGAATTAAGTAGTAATATAACATTAAATTATGGCTTATTTAATTTTAAACTATGAGCATATTATAATACATGGCTCATGGGAATAATATATTGGCTGACGAAACAAGAGGTAGCAATTCAATCATAAAGCACTTTAATTTCACTTCATTAATTACCCTCCTACTTCAGATCTGTCGTATATATCATCGTATATATCGCTGATGGAATATGTATGTCCATTTGAACATTGGAAATACATGCACAATTAATTTTCTACCCGTAAGCTGTGTCAGGAAATGAAGTGAACACAGGGTACGTTATGTGTATTTCATACGGACCTCATTGAAATGGGATGTTGTTTATATGGTTTAGTGCTTATCTCATACCAGTTACACACACAAATTTTCATTGGGATCTACCGTCATGTTCATGAGACATGGCGATTTTATCCGGATTGGTCAAAATGAGGTGTCAGAAAACTAGTGAACAAGATCAATCAGTTTCATTTTTTTGCAAATTTATCCCACGTAGTCATATGAAATTGGGTTGAAACTTGCAAAAAACTTCATTAAATGCATATCACGTGATTTTCGTAAACACGTGATTAACCTAGTGGGCGTCTATGGGTCTGAACACTGATGCGGTGGGTATGTGCAACTTTGACCACATTACGGTCGATATAACCCTGTAAACGGGTCAAAATTTATCAAATGTGTGTATTTTAGCAATTACTAGTAAATTCGGAATGCACACATTGCAAGTTAAAGCTATTAGAAAAAGTTTCATTTTGGGCGTGGTGGACCCTCACAGGATTGAGGCACCTGCCACCAAACGTGAGCATAGATAATTTTGATCACAATGATGTGTGGTACTTCCTGAAGTATCACAATTGCCTTGCGGTAGTAACTGTAGGACGATATGGACGCTATGCGGACAAATTTTTCACTTGTGTGAATGTCAATTGGAAGAAAATCGGTCTGAATGCATTTTAAATGCACTAAAGTAAATCTCGTAACTGCCAACCAAATGCTTTTGTCTCCAATATCTTCAAGGTATGTGTGCAACCGATACTCCCATTGAAGGAAATGGGTTGCGTGACAACTTTGCAAGATTTTGGGCTCAAGTTTGTGTAACACGTGACAAATAGTAATCGATAGGAATGGCGTCAACGCGGTAGGGGTGCACCATGCCCAAAATGAAAATTTTTCGAATAGCTTCAACTTTCAGTGTATGCATTCCGAATCAACTAGCAATAGCTAAAATACACATATTTGATATATTTTGACCCGTTTACAGGGTTATATCGACCGTAATGTGGTCAAAGTTGCACATACCCACCGCATCAGTGTACAGACCCATAGACGCCCACTAGGTTAATCACGTGTTTACGAAAATCACGTGATATGCATTTAATGAAGTTTTTTGCAAGTTTCAACCCAATTTCATATGACTACGTGGGATAAATTTGCAAAAAAATGAAACTGATTGATCTTGTTCACTAGTTTTCTGACACCTCATTTTGACCAATCCGGATAAAATCGCCATGTCTCATGAACATGACGGTAGATCCCAATGAAAATTTGTGTGTGTAACTGGTATGAGATAAGCACTAAACCATATAAACAACATCCCATTTCAATGAGGTCCGTATGAAATACACATAACTTACACTGTGTTCACTTCATTTCCTGACAGAGCTTACGAAGTAGTCAAATGTTATTACGAAACACATACCTACTTTTACCATTCCAGGTTGTTTTAAATTACTGATAAGATAAAAAACTTGGGCTATATTATTGACTAGGTATACATTTTGCCTCATATAGGCATACTGTGCGATTAGCAACAGACTCCAATTTCAGCACATCCAAAGCATCTGTGAACACTTTTACCAGGAAAAATATACGATAGAAAACCTCATTGGAACAGCAGCCTTCAGTCCATGTTCAGGTAAGCATTCCAATTTTCATTACAATACTTATAAGTCAATAGCAATCAGTTAAAAAATAAACATGAATTATGTTCTTTCGTACAAACCAGTCCAGTTTTCTAAAATCCCTGAGATTTAAACAAGGTCCCTTTATTTTGATAGTTTACTTTGAGGATACTAGAGCCATATCTGCAGGTTACAATGGCGGAGCACGTAGAAGGCGACTGGAAAACATTCCAATTTCGTATGGCCCAGCCATCCGATTACCCTCAAATTCTTCGTCACATGCGTGACAATTTCTACAGGGATGAGCCACTCTGCAAACATTCAGGATATGAGGACTCAATGGGAGACGACCTTGATTTGTTTGTGACTAGCGCCTTGAGTGCTAACCTAAGTTTCGTTGTGATTGATAATGCAAATAATGAGGTACTCAATTGAAAATCATATCACTTTTAAATGTCCCGTATTTTCACAGGGTTATGGTAATGCCTGCAAATATATATATATTTTTAGATAGCTGGCGTCAGAATCACGAGTCAGGTCCGTCGCGAGGACCCTCGTACAGATTTGCCCCCACTGAAAAATGCCAAATCAGGCCCCATGGTCGGACTTCTTCAAAAACTCATTGACGATGGCAATTTGTTTGAAAAGTATCCCGGAATGGACCACTACGCATATTTCTTCATGGTATCTGTAGGAAGGGAATATCGAGGTCACGGTCTCGCCACAGAGATTTACGACAGAGCCTTCAAAATGCTCTCTGCAATGAACTTTTCCCGGATCAAGTGTATCTGTACTAGCCCATACACACAGAAAATTGCGCGGAAGCGGGGATTCCAGGAGATGGGTAAAATTAGTTTTCTGGATTGGAAGGATGAGCAGGGTCAGAGATATTATCCGAACGCCACGGATGATGAGTGTGCCATTTTAATGGTGAAGGAGCTACAACAGTAATAAAATTACATGGCGGGGAAAACATAGAAAATGTTTTAGTTCTTACTAACTAAATAGCATGTCGTAATAAAAGGCACATCGAGGTTTTCTTGACCAAAATACATTGCACGTAAAGCATTACGTTATATCTTTTTACGTAATGACAATGCAGATAAGCTTGCTTTCTAGCACATCACGAAAGTTAGCAAGGTCATTACGGCCTTGCTTAATTATGGCGATAGTAAATGCATATATCTTAACGTGAGTCAATTCATATCATCATTACATCGATAGAAGCTGGTCAAAATCGTTATAAAAATTGCGAGGCACATTTTTGTCGGAAAATAAATATGTGAGCAATGCAGAATCATTACACGTGTATGTTCCAATAAATCGGCATGCAATTTCATCTACATGTCAACGATTGTAATTGCAGTGTCAGGAATATTCCAAACATTGTGCGTTAGACTACAGCAGTAGTGTTGTATTGACGAAGAAAACATACATACGTTACGTTAAGTGTGTTATTTTGTAATAAATCACATTTTGATTGAGACAAATGATGCATGGAAATGGAGTTACCAGGTTTAGAGACCGTATTTCGAGTATGATTTTTATTTTTGTGTAAATGTGCATTATATTGTACCTACATATATATCATCTCATCATTAAATCTGATTGTCATACAGCAACATGCTTATACATAATACAACCATGCTGTGTGTATAGTATTCAATAATTCAAATAACATAGGCCTTCGGTAAATGCGATCACGATATTTAAATTCTCCGAACGGTTGTAAAAAGTTCAGAATGAAGGACGTTAAGCAAATGAAACAAAAGCCTCATGGAAGAAGCATCTGGTCTGTCAAACACATCATCACTAGGTTTAATAGTGACGCACGCGTCAACAAATCTGTCAAGAGCTGACAAATAATTTATAGAATTTGAGAAAAATTAAAACGGAGCTCGCTGACATGCAAACATACGTACTTGTTGTTTTCTCTCACCATTCATCACATGAATACGCCTCAACGTTTCCATTGGATTGACAATGTGGTCCAGGTTGATGCTTACGACGACTTCTCCCGTAGTATGGTTCTGTATAATTTTGTTCAAATCTACAAGCGGAAGCCTGGTATAACTGGAGTCTGTCCATTGCAATCGGTGATTACTATCATAATTTCCCCAGTAAGATGATTCGGCGAGAAATGGGTCTACCTTTAACCTGGATTGGCTCACTAACCTCTCCGCCAATTCTTTGGTAAAGTGTGCATACTTTAGTTGAATGGCGTCAGGTGCACGAGATGCAATTGAGTTAACGGGCCCAACACAATCTCCCGATTTATTTGTTATATTTTCTTCACTCTGTCGAGGATAAAGCTCTTTTACTTCATTAGTGTGATGGTCATCATCAGCTTTTGTGTAAGTGGAACTATCGTGTTTTTGTAGGAACTGATCAGCGAGAATTTGTGAACATTTTGGTCTAAGTTCAGGATCATCGCTTATCATCTTCTGAATCAATGAAATAGCTCCGCCCGTATCGTAGACCATGTCAGATAAATTTAAGGTTGCGCGTCCATCCATGATGTTGGCAGTACAACGAAAAACTGGTCCAAATGGATGACTTCCATTTGTCAGTGTGAAATAAAAAATGCAGCCGAGTGAAAATATAACCACGGAGAAGGACTAGGAGACAGAATAATAAGAACAAAATAATAACATAATGATGTCACAGGATAATTTACTGATGTAAATTCTATAACTGTTAATAAATTACCATTAAATGTGGATTATAATTCTGAATACCCCGCTCCATATTTCTAAGAACCTCTGGCGCCATCCAACCTGGAGTACCAAGTGCATCAGATGTTACAGTGTAACCTGACCGTGTGTCAAGAATCGTCCGTGACAACCCAAAATCAGATATTTTTACCAGAGTTGAGTTATCCGGTTGATATACCAGGAGCACATTTGAAGGTTTCAAATCTCTGTGGACCATCTTGCAGCTATGTAGATACTGCAGTCCTACTGTCGCTTGTCGCAAAATACCAACTGGATCCGCTATTGGCTTCTTCATTTGAATAAATTCGTACAACGATGTATTGCACAGCTCTAGTGCTATATACACGAAATCACTTTCTGCCTCCACATGGTAAAATTGTACAATATTCTCGTGCCTCAAGACCTTCAGGGTATTTACTTCTCGTAGCGCAGTGTCCACGTCGACGTCTTGACAGTCTATTGCTTTCACAGCGACATCATTTTGAACCGATAGGTTTCCCTTGAACACTTTGGTGTTACGACAACCTCTCCCTAGAATTGTTTTGCGGTCAAAAGAAATGGCGCCGTAATATTTTAGGCTCGTTTCACTGTTGCATTGATTTAATATGGCAAAGGCCCCCGTTTGCTTTGTGTCCTTAAGGCACCTTTTTATTATGTCGTATGCATTCACCCGCGTTTGCAAAATATTGTATAGCACCTTAGATCGATTTATATCTCCACCAGTTGTTGCCTCCTATTTGTGTATTACAATACCTAATTTCATATAGCATGAAATGGAACAGATAAACATAAATTTCAAAAACAAAATGATAATGAAACTTACAATTTGAATCTTATCTTCCTCAGAGAGCACTCCATATGATGATAACTGTGCCAGAAACAATGTGCTACAAAGGGTACGTTCCAGAAGATCTGACAAATTTTTCCTTATATGTTTCCTTTGCCACTTTTCCATTTTGCATGAAAGTTTTATTATGACTTTTTAATATTCTGCCCGAAAAATTAGTTCCCCTTTGTATGTTCGCCTGGGAACCAAGTAATTCTTTTTCTGCGTATGCACAGACTTGCATAATAATTTAAGTGGTATTCGCAATAATATTATAGTGATGAGCTAATTGTAAGTATTGATGTGTGCCATTCCCGAGCATAGTCTTCATAGAAATGCCGGAATTCATTCAGTACATGGCAAAGTACAAAGAGTTCATTATCAATACTTGATAAGTGTTGTCTAACTTTATAATAGACGCATGTGTACATTACTTGTCATTTCACATCTTATCTGGAAAACCTTGCGTTTTGTGCGATTACTTATACATGAATGCGATGGTCAATGTTGATAAATGAAGAGAAAACTGTTTTGACTAATAATTTATGAGTATTTCATTTCGTCTGATTGAACAAATTCATCCTATGTCTGGGGTGTATATGTATGTACATTTCGATAAGTAATTATATGTTCGCTGACTAAATCCATACTAAACAATGTTTTTGAAACTCCACCTTTTTGTGAACGAAAACGTGTTGGCCCACAGCTCTTGGTACGTCATATTAATATGCGAAACCCTATTTTTCCAGTGATCGAAAATACCGGATCGATATCCAGCACTTCCAGAGAAATTCAGTTTTAAAAATCACATTTAGCATGTACCATAAAGCAACGTACTTATAACTGATTGGTCACACTGTACATATTGATAAATATTATTGGATTGCAGATGTTTTGCTATATCGAGCGAGTAAACTCTACAATATCGTGAATGCGATCCAAATTGTGATCTCATGCACTTATGTAGTTGCTTCGACGTAAAAAATCGTATTTATTAGAATAGAAATATTACAGGGTGAAGCTTATCGCAAATTATTTGTGCATTGTCAGATAAACTACGCCGTACAATTTGCGAGGTTGTAATGATGAAGGATGCTGTCAATATCGATTGTGCTCGCACGGCCTTATTTGAAAGGCTTCAGAAAATTTTATTCTTTGAATTAATACCATGCAAATATTGACGTGAGTAGACGAATAAAAGTTACATAATATACTATTCTAATTTTAATACTGCATTTTATGTAGGTATATATACTTACAGTGACAAGTTTTACTTGAAGACACAATGCGACGAATGGAGACATATTATTTTAATACAAGGAATATCCATTGAAATGCATGTCACATTTCCTTAGACTCACTGCAGTGCGATGTGTCTGCATAGTTAATGAATTGTGTGCATACAAAGGATGCATTTGTTAACTGAATATATTTCCTTTCATCGTGGTGCGCGTATCAAGCTCGATGTAGACACTGTGCAGGATTCCAGTAATATATGGAAAATACGTGTTGCAAACAATTAGCTCTGCTGTTATTATACAAATTTCTTATATTCTATTATTATCTGGTTTGGTCTTTAAGCATATGAACTACAATTCACGGAAAGCTGTCTTGCACTAGTACTTAATGCACTTATCATTAATTGAAGCCTAGTGAATTGGAAGCTATTAAAATAAGGAAGCTAGCGATGTGAGACGTTTTCCTTTTGATCATCATGCCAAGTCATATTGAGATCCACTCTACCAGAGTGCCGCCGTAAAGTAGATATTGGACAAGATATTCACCCCTGTTAATGCAAAGTCTTTTTCACATGCAAACTTTCCAACTTTCATGTGAATACCTGGCATACTTCTGAGAGTCATTCGCATCAACTTCCGGTTTAGGGGGCAGCCGTTTGACTTGCGTAGCTCCATGTACGATTTTAGAGCATCCTTAAAATCTGACGACGAGTCACCCAAGGATGATATTGCTCGAAAGGACACAATCATTCTTGCTGCGGATAACTTTTTAAAATACATTGAATAGGTACATGAAAATATTTAATGTTTCATATTAAATCATCCCGATTCTCGGGATATAATTTGTACTTACAATGATATCCGACATAATATACCATAGCTGTCCTGGTGTGGCACCGAGTCGAAGAAGCACAAAGAGGCAATAGGTCTGTGCCGCCTGCTGAACCGCATAAATTGAATAAAAGAGATATAGCCCGTATCCAATCCGTTTGTTCAATTCTCGCGTCGCAAAGAACAAGTGACGATATAAACGGACCACACGCCAGACATTCAAATCAAATCCAAAAGCAGCAAACGTGAAAATTCTTGCTTTCAGACATTTCAAGCAGTCATCAATCGCGTACGCCATACAGCCGGGGAAAGTTGTGTTCATCGAGATGCAACATAGCAGCACACAAATATTGCTTGTAAACAATATCCAGTATATATCCTCCAAGCGCTGGTTGTTTTCGTGTAGTAGTGAGTAGGGCTGTGTTTGTGGTGAGGCTTCATGCCGTAACTGAAAGAATGCACCAGTAACCTGGTACAAGTCCAGCACTCTAAAATTCATAAGTAAATCTTGTGTGTAAACATCATGCTATAGTTTTACAATGATTCAAAAAATAACTCAAAATAATTTTAATCTACATTGAGAAAATGATTAGTTGGAAGTATCTCGGTTTTCCCCGGTTCACATTTTGTTCAAGCAAATTGCTGTAGGAAAGTATTTTCCGGAACAGTTTCATGCAAGCTTTCAGGCTAGCCAGAAACCCTCTGTCCAGAATAACAACGTCCACTGTGATGTATAGAGAGAGCGCAGTTAACCATAATAGTGACTCCAATTTGGTTAGGCTTCCAGTTGGACCATGTTTCCATTCCAGTGCGCCACCAATCAAAAGAATTTGGTAGATGACCACGATACAGCTCAAAGCTCGAGATAAAGCATATGGCAAAATAAACTTGAACGAGAGATTACAGGCGGCGCCGTTATTTTGCTTTCCTTGCCGAAGCGGTGATAGTAAAATTGTTTGGTAATAGAGGAAGAGCGTAGCAACGACTTTCACTTGATACATGTTGACCTGAAGCAATTGAAATCGTGCGGGTTCACAAAGTGAAATAATGCAATTGGTGTAAAATCGTTTTCAAGTATTAAATTTTGTGAAAGGTCCTCTCTGTCCGATACTCCACTGCTTTCATATGGCCAAGGGTTTGATGAATGATGCATTTTAAACATAATGGCATGAGTACGAATAAAGTACAAATGTAAGTTAAATATATATGTTGTTGGCAATTGCTCACCTGCGTTCTTAATGGGTGATGATATCTACTCAAATTATTGTTTACATAACCTGTCAACAACTGATTACAAAGCGGTACGTATCATGTTTGCCATTTTTGTTTGACACGTGAATGACAATTGCCTTTTTCAATGCCAAAACTTCCGGGTATTCGGGATGTTGTATGTCATGTGCATTCATGATAATTGTTGTTGCATGTTGTTACAAAGCGACATTCGTTTGGCTTCGGATCCAATTTTTTGTTAGTTAATACCTCCGTGACGTCAAATATAGACAATTATTGACAACTTCTAAATCGAGTGTAAGCCGAGGCGCACACAGATGTTTGGTAAATTTGAAGGCCGATTTAATATAAAGTGTGTAATAAATACGGCAGCGTGAGTTATGAAATGAATCTAACCGTATGCTTCTTTAATCAATTAATCAATCAATCATCATTAGTGTGGTGATTTTAAACTTAATTGTAAGTTTTATTTTTCATGCGTTGCGTCAAAAATAGGAAGGCGAGAGTTAGTGGCGTTTAAAGCATTTTAGTTATTCAAGCATAGGAAAATGCACTGAAATTGAAGTATAAATATGACGTCTCAATTTGTTCCAAGTATTAGTTTTGACCGGAGCGCTTGTGTTTTGTTGTTGCTATTTCGGTCTTCACAGTCACTGGAAATGAGAAATATAGGCGGAAGGTAATCACTTAAGGGGAAGGGGTTCTTGGAATCTATACGCACCAGTATGTCGTACATGTTTTCTTTTGCAGCTGCCGGCTCCGAAGGAAAGTGGTGAACGGAATGCTGAAGATATTAATATAATCCTTCTCCCTCCGTTTCACTGGAACTGTCAATATATTGACACGATAATTGGAGTACAGATTCAACGTAACCGTGGATATAAAAGAGCTGTTAGTAGCCATACATTTCGTGATTGACATGTCACAAATTGCACTGTTCTTATGCAGTCCACGTTTCCGCTTGGCGAATAACTAATTGTACGTTACATCTTGCATTTCCCGTACCGGAATAGAATTTTCTTGACCAAATGACATGCACATATATTTGCCTAATTGAGTTGTTTGCTTCAAAATAAACTGGCGGCGAGGATCGCACGAATAATTATAGGATGATCAAATGGCAGTTCGTAAATGAAATGTATTTATCGGGCTTTGAACAAACAATTATATTTACCAAGCTTTCCAAAACGACTTAATCAGTCGTGTCGGTCATTTTAATTGTGGCACGGCAGGTGGTCTGAATGTTTGGCCTCACCTGCTCTTCTGGAGGCCATGATACATGGTAATACCATATACACTTTTGAAAACTCGAAATTTTATTGTTTTAAAACTTCACAAATGATAAAGGGTAATGATAAATAATCACATACTTCAATTGATATTTGCCAAGACTTAATATGATAAGATGAATACAGTAATGAGTGCATCTAAATTAACAGCGCGTTTCTGCCTTGCGGAGATAATCACTCTTTTGAGCAGTACTACTCCCTCTCTACGCAAAAATTACTTCCCTTGTTTCACAAGTATCCTAGCCACATTCCGCTTCTTATAACGCTTAAACTTGCCTATCCATTGACATGCTGTTTCCATCATGGTTGACACCGCTGCAAAAACTTGTCTCCAGGATATCCGTTTGCGTAGCTCCAGACAAATCATAACTGTCAATAGGGTACTGAACCATATGGCTAATGACGCACACGCAACACCAAGGGAGCTCTTCAACTGCACTGGCTTTGGTTGCCGAAATTTGTCCGCTCTTTCAAGTTTCAAAGACTCGATCCCATTCCAATTTTTAGATGTGCTTCGATATCGTGCCGCCATTACTATGAAGCCTCCTTCAAGCCATCTTCTAATTCCATTCTTGAGAAAAATGGACAGATATCCATACGTATTTATTGTACTTAACCTGGTCACTCCCAAATCATTTCCAACATTTAACATGCCACAAATAAATGAATCCAAAATGTACGTCTTTTGGTCTCCAAAAAGCGCATTTAATTCCAAAATGCGGTAGTCAAACATCACATGCTTTCCGTTCACCATTGTCCGAATACTGTCAATTGAGTCAACGGCATACGGATTTTCGTCCCTGTAGAATGCATCCTTAAGTCTCATTCCAGTAGCCATCCTTGCCAACTTTCCTCTCGTTCTCCCCTCCCATGTGGCTTGAGGATCGAACACAGGAAGAAATGCTTTTATTGCATTATAATTCTTTGGCGATACGCATATACGATAACCTCGAGAAATGAATGGTTCCAATGATTGTGGCATGCTTTGAACTTTTAGCGACTCTGTTGAGTACGACGCGTGATAGACTACAGATAGAATTTCAGCGCAGACAACATATACAGCAACCAATTTTCCGCGCCGGGAATTCTGATACCAACTTTTCATTCCGACCAAGGGCCACAACATATCTAAACTTCGCATGATACTTCCACGCAGTATTGAAAATGATAGCACAGTAGCAACAAGCATTATCCAGACGTACTTGTCAATTAATGTGAATATGTGAAACTGGAATATTGAAAAATGCATCACGTCATCGCAAACAATTGCAGTGAAAGGGCGCTCGTGTAAATATATGTACTCCCTGCCAATTCTGAGAACATCAGGAGAGAAAGTCATTGATGCGTAAATATGTCTTACAGATCCAAACCAGTTCTCGATGTATTTATGACCAATGCCCTTATCAGGTGAGTAACTAGCGTTAAAGTGCACCAAGAGATGATTTAAGGAATACAGTTCCACTGGAAAACATAGTCGAAAATTGCCGTATAATTTTAATAGTCGCTGTGAGGGAAGCTGAACGCCAAACTTCTCAAAGCAGCTGGATGGTCGGGCTATCGTACTGGTTGTGTGCACAGCTAAACTTTGACCGTAACCATTGCCATTGATTCGCAGAAACAAATTATTCAGTTCCGAGTACTTCCACTTAAAAATTTCTTTAGGACTCTTGTCACCAGTTAGAACACATGCGTAACAGTGAACTACAACCGATTTAATATCAGGTTGCAAAAATGTGAAGAAGAATATGGGAACGTGAAATTCATAGTCACTGTTTTCATTTGTTAATCTCTCGTTGAAATACAATATAACGGGGTTGTCGTAGTGCAGCCGTTCCACACCAACAAAAAAGTTGGTTGTTGTTGAATGAATATAACCAGATCTGTGTATCACATTTGCCACATCCTCCGGCTCACTTACAATTATAACAAAATTAACACAAAATCCAAAATGTCGAATCGTATCAAAGTTCAGATAAGTAAAGTTTGAATGGTAGAACTCAAAGTCATCCAGGTCGTAGTTGTCCAATCCAAAATCAAAAAGAGGGGCATCGAAATATATCTGAGGGGATAACTTTGCCCAGTGGCTCCTAGGCACAGACGACTCTGCCCCGGTTAATTTATATTCCACGTCTCGAACAAGTATGTGTAGGCAGTCAGACAAAATATTGTCACTTGAAGCACTGGAGATTAAAACAATCTCCGTAATGTAGATGATATTGAATACATCCAAAGGAAAATGCATTCCGAACATCATTTCTTGAAGTGTAGGCATTTTCATGAACACATGTTTTAGTGTATCGAGCAGTTTATTGGTTTCGCAAAACTGAATACAGAATCCAGTGAATATCATTTTTTAAATTCTATATTTTAGACAAGCATTATCTACTTTGCATTTTAGCTCTTGAATCGATATTTATTTATTCTACATTTGTCATACGCTTGGCCGGCATGATATCACCATAGTTTCCTAGTATAGCTGTAGGTTACTCTGTATTACAGCTAGGTATAAATGTTACTAAGGGCTGTAATTTGTAAAATCCATCACCGCTGAAAATGAAGCAATCAATACTAGATGAAATTGGACATGAGCACTAACACATGCTGACGTGATGAAGATAATGAGAACCGTGACATATTTGAATGTTTTATGACTTTGAATTTCTCCATACTGCCAATGAAAACGAAAGGGCATTATTTTCCATATTGTACATCTTGAGACTGTTAGGATTCTTATTATGTATTGCGAATATGCACACAGGTAATGCTAAGTATGTATGTTTAGCAGCAAAATAAGTAGGGACTAGATGACACGTGTTTGCACCGGGCCATGTAAGGCAGTTAAACCTATATAAGGTTATGACCTTAGCCTCCAAATGCCATCATGCACTACGTAAATCCCAGTTACGTTTTCAGTTTATGTAATTTTTCTGTTCGATAGGCAGCAAATGTATTGTTATGATCTAAAAATACTTTAACTATTATGTATTCCCGCAGCGTATATGGATTTATTGATTATGCAATCATAGTATTAAATAATATACAAACAGATTATTGGAACAGTAATTAATTACTTTTCGCTAACAAACAATTTTCTCATAAAACCTCCAAAAGAGCCCCTATCGTATTTACGCCTAATATATCCAAATATCGATCGGTTTCCATATCCACTCTTTCCCGCAGTATTGAACTGAATGACGGTTTTGTACAACTGACCTACCCGCATATTCTTATCTTTCAGATATACAGTAATATCTTTTATTTCTTGTGCCTGTTGGTGGTCCTTCCATGTATGATACAGTAAACTCGGCCGGTTAGTCTGGGATGCAGCCATCCACTGAATTAAAAACTTGAGTTGTTTGTCTCCATTGAAGGCGCCACAACCCCAGTTACCTGTAGCGACAGATATAATCTTATCTTCTCGTGTACAGAATCCTACCCAGCATTTGTGCAGCTCACGATCAATGAATGGCTTCTTGAACTGTTCGTTTTCCAGGCCCCTGGAATACAAAAAAAGGAAAAATTTGTAAGCACTTTACCAAACGAGTACAAAAACACTAAATAGGTGTTCTTATACAGGTTACCTCATGAACGGAATTGCATCCAGAGCGACTATTTGGGAATAGCTTCTCCCAAATTTGTCTAAGGGCTGCTCATTCATTTCAATATCATCTAACCCGTCATACTTGAAACTTGTCGCGTAGCCGCTGTAGCGGCTATATATTTGACATCCCGTTATGATCACTGCTTCGTCATCAGTCATTATTTCAGTAAAAAGTCTGGAAACAATGAGCTCCGGACTAATTGTAAAACGAATTTCCTCCATGACGCTTCCATCAATCAGCACGCCACCTCCAATCCTTTTATTGGCAAAGTCCACCTGGAGCATACCGTCTGCATCCTCAATTGTTTTGTTCACCTCTAGCTCAACATCACATAAGGCACTTGTCGACTTTTCCCATTCAACATGGTCCCGAATGCACCTCCGCTCAAAGCTAGTAACTTCTTGTTGAAAACTTTCGTTCATGTTGCTCATCATTTGGAAGTACTTGAGAATACATTTTATCTTTTCTTTCTTTACTTCACCAAAGTCTATCACCGTGTCGAACAGAGGGAAAAAGTTTACGCCTGGCGTTGCAGTATTCCCATCCGACTCCGGAAATGTGCAGAAAAAGGCGTTGGCTAAAACACTGCAACATACCTTTCTGGTTAGAAATATGGATTTAGTTTCGCCCATTTTCAAAATGGGGATGGGTTCTGATAATAAATTGGGAAGACTGAGGGCACATTCCACCATAATTGGAAGTGTTTCTAGAAGACTGTCTTTCAGTTCATCTAGAGACAAAATCTCGAAATTAGAGAGATGGTGTGCATCTTGGTGATAAGTGCTCACAGTTTCCTTGACAAGTGTCCCAAGGTCGGTAACAATTTCTATAAAATCAAACTAGCGCATTATAGAAATATCATGAGTCCTATTTAAATAAGAATTATATTTATATATGTATTTTGCATATACCATTTCTATCACAAGCCAGCTTAAGCTTTCTCAATTGATTCAAAATTATGTCCCATTTTCTGCACATGGAACCGCATTCATCAACCATGGTATTCAAAGGGCTTTGTGGCAGTTTCACATAATCAGAGTCTTGCCATTTCCAGTGAGAATCGTCATCATGATGAATGGATGCCCCAGATGACTCAATAAAGAATGGGGCTACCATTCCGTGGGAATAGTTATCCAGTTCATCTTGCAATGCTTTGGCAATTTTTGTATACTCAGGCTTAACAGGGGCCATGTCATGTTCACAAGTTGAAGTTTTAGAATACACTTCTGCTTTTGGTTCTGGAAGATTTTCGGCCTTCTCCAACTCCATTTCCTCCGCCACCATTTCAACAGAAAATCTGCTTTCATGTTCTGTAGGAGTATTTTCTGTTCCACTTGTTTCCATGCTGAGTAAAGGGATTCTTGAATCAAACCGGAAAGGGATTTTATGGAGCCATTGAAAAACTGGTAATTGTCAATGTCTTAAACTTCATAATTGAAATGCACATATTCCTCCTTAATTTTAACCATTTCAATTTAGCAATGGTATTCAGTAATCACGACAGCCACTTACTATTGTAGCACGAAAGTGCCAGTTTATGTTATTGGGGAAAACCACAGAATATATTCAGGATGGGAAATGCGAGCAACATAATAAAGGAAATAAGTTTAACCACAGTACATAAATACGGTACACGCTTGATCCAAAAATCTTCAACCAGTTATTTAAATGAGTACGTATTTATATTTTTGTAACCATATTCACGTTTTAATATATCCGACTATATACCGACTAGTTACTAAATTTTAAAAATACGAAATTATATGAAATTATCACATAAAATCGTATATACATGTCAAGTATTATTGACGCTACTATTTTTTCTATATTGTATATTTACATTTCATGTGAGAACAAAACACTTGTTGTTCGTTCACCTATATCTGCAATATGAGCAAGTGTTCTCTCCGTTCATGACTCATTCTTCTGCAGACTCAACTCGACGAGTGAGTCGTGTGAAATGTGAAATGCAGCAAATATCATGCCAGCTGACAGAGTCGGCGTATTTCTAGTAAACACCAACTGCAAACATTGCATTTTACGTCACTCTTAGAAAGCAGTATCATTACTAACTAGTAAATTTGGTGTCAACCGTAAATTCTGAAAACAAATGAATTAATCATCCTGATTATCACCTGATTTTAAACCTAAAATATTCCTCGGTAAATTTTCGACAGGGCATACCTACTCATGGTTCTTGCCGTGAGAAGGATAATAAAGAAGTATGGAAAGTGAAGTTACTAATCCAAATACTGGGTCGTTAAGTAAGTGTCCGGTCTAATAAATAACAATCAATTATATTGTAAATGCGGATTACTTTACACTATTAAATATTTACACTTGAGTTTATTTTTAAAATATCGTTTGTTTTTATTTTTTGCTCAAGGACCGGGAAGTGGAGGAAATTGTGTTAAGGGCAAGGACATGACACCTCCATCACCATCCAAAGACATGTCCCCAAAGAAGAGGGGACGAGGGAGACCTTGTGTCGCCAAGAAGAAAAATTCTGACAACCAGGTTTCACGGGACAAGAAGTCGCCTAAGCAGTTCAAGTGCCTGTTCCAGGATTGCGACGTGGTTTTGTCGAGACTGGAGCATTTACGCCGGCACCTTAAAAATGTGCATCACGAGGATCCTGCAGAGGTCCAGAGTAATTCTGGTGGGGACGAGGGAAGTTCCTCTGGTTTGTGGAAATGGAGGAGAGGTCAGAAAAATAAACGTGCCAGATTTACACCCGAAGTACCCAGTCCATCCACGCCACCCGTTGGAAATAATTATAAGGTAGATGGTGACGACATGCCTGAGCCTGATGTGAGTATTTTATACTTTAATTATGACATTTATGTTTAAATATTTAAAAATGTTAAAATTAAGAATTCTAACTTTTTATTATTTCTGGATTTTTAGAAGGAAGGCCTGCAGGAGGAGGATGACCGTGCTCACGAAGATGAGAATGAGGAAGGAACTGTACTTACCTGCATTCTCTGCTCCAGTCCATTCAGCGCTGCTAATCAGAATCCAAAATGTAATCCTCTGACCGACAAGAAAAGCGCATTTAACAAGTTTGGCGCAAGTGTGTTCGAAAACTGGAGTGTGTCATTGTCATCGGCCAGAAAACTAGTGGATGATTCTTTGGGACTGTCTTCTGTTTGTCCAGATTGCCTTCTTATTTCCAGTACAGCTTTAGAAAAGAAATTGGAGGTGGATCGAATTGAGGCGGAGGTGAGGAGACTGCAACTCCAAGTCGTACAGGAAATGAGGAAACTGGAAAGGACCCTGACTGGATATTACACTGAAATGAAGAAGATGGAGGGCGCCGTCGCCGGGAGTACAAACGCAGAGGAGCCCAAGAAAAGAGGGAGGAAGAAGAAGGAGGAAGCTTTGGTTGTGCAATTAAAGCAGGGAATTATTTTTGGTATTAATTTCATTAATTATATTTCCAGTTCAAATATCTATTATCTATGGATGAATTGTAACTGGTTTGTGATGAAAGGTTATCAACTTTTAATTGTTTCGTGTCGCGTTTACAGTTTCCAAGAACCTGGAAAAATTCAGCTTGGAACTGGCGACCAAAATGTGCTCGACGGAGGAACCTGCAGAAAAAACACCTACCATGAGCAGCCCTGAGTCTTCACAAAGGAAGTCGTTACCCCGACACAGCAAAGCGATCATTACTCCCCACGAGGAAGCGTCCTCCACAATGAAAACTCCTGCAAGATCTGCCATTGGGGAGGAGGAGGATTTTGATGACCATGGCAGCATTGGTATTTCAGACGGGGACGATAATCATGATGACGACGACGACAAGGATGGTGCTTATCAACATGATCCAGATCATCTTGACGATAATCATGATGACCAAGATGACAATGCCAGGAATGACAAGGATTCCGACTTTCATATTTCTGACTCAGGAGAGGAGTCAGACGAGGCAGTACCAGTGTTGAAGGTCAAGGGGAAACGTGGGAGGAAACGGAAACGACCACTGTTGGAAGGGTTGCTTTAGGATATTCAAATATTTAAAGTACAATTAAACTGTAATTAAAGGCTTGATTATTATTAATGACGTTTTATTTTTTTATTTCCAATAGCATTTACATCTCGACTGACATCTCCAAGTGGACCCCATTCAGAAAGAAGCTGTTCCGCAAAGCGAAAGCGGAATGGAAGCACCGGAAGTATCTCGACCTCTCCCTCTCCTACAGAAAAACAACGCCCAACAACGACGGCTCCATTCCCGATCCCCGTCTCAAGTATCCCCTCGAGTACAATCCCACCTCCGACCAATTCACGATCGGTCAAATCCCCATTATAATTTCCGACCTCGTCCCGGGTGAGGAATCCCTAGAGTGTTCCAAATGCGGATTCCGCGTCCTCGAAACCGAAACCCAGCTCAAAATTGGCAAGACCACCACTGGCGAAGTAATGCGTCGTCACATTCACCAAGAACACCTGCCCGTCTTCCAATGCCCCCACTGCCCCTCCCTCCTCAAAGTCTACAACATTTACATGCAGCATGTCAGGGGTCACCGTGGCGACCACACCTGCACCATTTGCGACAAACCCTTCCTCTCTCAGGCGAACCTGACACTACACAACTGGTACAAGCACATGAGCCCCGAGGAGATCTCCCAGGCCCTGTCCAGCGGTCAAAAGGATCCCCGGGTTCGGAGAAAGCCGGTCAAGGTTCGTCGCCATCAGTGCGCGACCTGTGGCAAAAGTTTTTATCTCGCCTCAGATCTGAAATTACACGAACAAATTCATTCGGAGGACCGGCAGCGACATTTGTGTTCCATCTGTGGAAAGGGCTTCACTCAGACATGGGCTTTAACAAAGCACCAGAAGTACACTTGCTTCCCCCCGGGGCAGGAACCACCCAGAGTTTCCTGTGATTATGAAGGATGTCAGGCAACTTTTAAGAATAAGCCCTTGATGGTGAATCACATGAAGTATGTTCACAGTATTGGTGAGGAGGAGAGATCATTTGTTTGCGAGACATGCGGGAGGGGATTTGGGAGTAAAATGAAGCTGGATGTTCACGTCAGGTGCCATACGACGGAAAGGAGGTATCAGTGCCGCAAGGGATGCGGGGCATCGTTTAGGCTGGGCAAGACGCGGCATGCGCATGAAAAACGGTGTGGGAGAAGGGGACAGCGGGTGGGGCGCTGGGTGGATACCGGGAAGATACTGAAATTTGTTAAGGAGGATGTGAAGGAGGAACGAAATGAAATTTTAAAGTCGTTTTCGTCTTCCTCCGGAGACAGTAATTATAATTCCAGTAACAATTAGTTCAAATTCTGTTAAAGTTTGTACCAATTTTGTATTTTATTAAAATGTCAATGGCTTGAACGTTTTCATTATTTGCAATGTTATTCTTGGCAATCAGTTAATCATATACAATTTTATTCTGAATAAGGAAGCCTCTTAATTAGAATGGCGTTAATGTAGCTAGCAACTTTCATTCCGAGTCCTTCATGGAAGCGGACAGAGCGATGGTTTTGAGCCTCAATGCTGAGACAAGGTATACACCCATCCTTGGCATATTCCTTGAACGCATATTTCATAGTGAGTTTGGCGTATCCCTTATTCCTGTGTTCCTTTACCGTGTGTAAAGCAGATAAAAGTCCAGTTCCGGTAATGTAAACGCTGGAGACGCATTCCCCGTTGACGAAGACACCACCAGAAGCATTTCTTGCAAGGCACTTGGGCAAAACTATTTCAGATCCCGGGAGCTTGTAGGTCCAGTTTCTGAGGATGAACTCGGCCTCGTTTTTGGAGGCGTCCAGTCTTCTCACCTCAACATTTGGATCCTCATGTCTTCCGAAAGTTTTATCAGATAACCAGAAGTTTAGGAAATTTTAAATCATATTTTAAGGCGGAATATGTGTATATGTTATAATTTCAACCTTATCTCTAAATTAAGGGCATCAGCCATCTCCATGTAATACAGCGACCCGGGATGAATTTCCGTCATGTAGCCCTTTTCATACACGGCAATATCCACGATCATTGCAACAAGTGGTTTGGGCATTTGTCCGAAATACATGAAATCATGGGTCATGTTTTCCCAGTGAATGAGGCCACCTGTGGAAACGCATTCCTTTACTTCAGCTGGTATCGCCTCTGTACCATGTGCAACGCCAACAGGTGCCGATAAGACGTAGTTGCATCCAGAATCCTGAAAATGAAATATATTCAGTACGATTTTATACACGTAAAATATTTACAGCTATGTTGGATTTGGCGTTTTACCTCTCGGATATGATTGGAAATGATCCACGTGTTCGAGTTGATATCCTTCCCAATGGAATAAAATTTCAGGTCGTCTTTGAACTGCTTGTGCCTCACCACCTGGTTGTGCATCTGAATGATATAAAAAATGATACGATGCAAGGAATCATGGATGTAGCCCCCACAAATTATAAACAATTGTTGGGTCAATTTCATTGATTAAACTTTCTCACCATGCAGGACACAGGGTGCCGTTCCTTCAAAATGGGCAGTAATATTGTTTCATCTTGAATCTCACAATATGACAACTTTCCTTCGTTTGGAAGTATAACATCAGTTGAGGTTGCCATTTTAAAAGTTGGATTGATTGAAAACACGACAACAAGTTTGAAAAATACTTGAATCTCTGAATAGAACAGGAGAGAGCGAGATGGTGATTTCAGTCCACATGAGTTGGTATTAAAACATAATGACCCGTAAGAATCTACAGCTGACAGTTTCACATACACCGCTACTATATATAGTAAATTATATGCATTCTAATGATTTTGAGTGATGCTGTGCAATGCAATTTCATGTATTCATCATGCATTCGCCTTGTCATTTGTATATATTTTAAAGAAACGTATGCACCGGCATTAGTTTTTGAGCAGTTCGGAACACCATATCAAAAATTCAACGGCATCATCTTATTTGCGACCTAATGTTTTCTTATAACAGAAAAAATCCTGAATATGTGCGCCCAACAGTTCCCATAATATTTACAATTAAAATTTGCATTTTCTCAAGTGGCCCACACTATTCGGAATTTTGCTCTGTTATTGCTAATCCTGATGCTTTGGTTGTTTCTATGTTGTTTCACATTACTCAAAATTGACATTCAGAACACTGCTCGGCCACTGCTGCTGCTTGCTTGCGTTGTACATGCTGTGTAGATTATGTTACAGTTTGAGCACATTCCAGTTGAGTGGCGACATAGATAATACATACGTACATATAATGTAATGTTATTATTATGCGAGACTGATCTGAATTTTTGTTTGTTTTAAATGAAGAACATTATGGAGTTCAGCATGAATTGGTATTTATTCCCTGATTCAAAATGTAGGTATTTACACTGCTTATAGTTGCTTCAACGGCGTGTATTTTATATTACTGTTACGTGGATCCAAGCAGCGGCATCCAGGGCAACGCTTTCCGCATGACTATGATATATGAAAAATGATATAAACCCTCTCTCATGGAACTAGTAATTTCAATAGCATTTATTTTAGTATGTAATCATTGCGTTAACAGCCACTACGACAATATTTAGTTACTATACCGACAAATTTAGCGAATGTTATTATTAGCGACTTCCGACATATTACAGGTCAATTGCTTTGATCACGAAATTTGACAGGTTGACAACTTAGCACCCAGAAGGCGCAACTAGTTACACTGACATTACAAAATTACACACATATGAAAGAAAACTCTCATGGTTTTTTAAAAATATTTATTGCCTCGACGGAATTATTTATTGGATTTATTTATCAGCTAACAGTAATTGTTATTGATTCGTATGATATTACCTTGTCAAAAAAATCCAATTGGTAAGTGCTGAACATAACTGATGTATTATTGTTTATTATTACAGTATATTTTCATTATAAAAGATTTCCATTAACAAGTGCGGAAAATTCGTACCTTGAACTTTCACTCGCTTTTGATGCCACGATATCAATTTAACTGACATTAAACAATAATGTTACAAATTGTATCACATTAATTTTAGATTCCTAAGGGAGGTGAACGATTATTACCGTTTAGGTAAACACACATGCTCACACATTATCATTAAAATGAAACTGAGGGAAACCGTGGTGAGTGTTTATCCTATTCCACCACATACTTATTCCATTCATTTAATTAGGAACTATCATTATACTAAAACCTGAGGTAAACCATTCCATATGAGGTAAACTTTCAGATCCAAATGCAGTAATTAGGGTATAATGGGTACAAGAATAATGCCTACAAAAGAACTGATCATGATGATGATAAATACATATGTTTCATTCCAATTAATAAATAACAGTAGACGATGTAATTCGAACAGAAAGGTTCCCCACCTGACCTATATTGTCACAAAATTATAAAGTATTAGATCCAACTTCAGTAATTTCATCACCCCACAAAGTTGAATGCTTGACTTGATCGGTTATCGGCTAAAAATGATGGCGTGTTACACCTGATTTGAAAAATTTGCTGCCTCAAAATTCATTCATATGAAATTGCGATTTGTTTTTTGAACTACAGCAATTGGCCAAGTTCAATCAAGAATATGTTGGGGAAAATAACTTATATCCCGGATTACATTACAGGATTATAGAAAACATTTTCTCTCATTTAATCTAGAACTCAAATTTCTTGTGATTCAAAATATTCTATAGGTGCTTTACACTTCAAAAGCTTACGAGTTACCGACTTCAGACAGACGGCAATAAACTAATTTGCCTTGCTTCAAAGCATCTGTTAAATTCGCAGCCAGATAATGTCGTCATTTACCATAACATTTTAGTTCAAATTGTCGCGTTTTGGATTATAAACGCACATCGTCAAATACATCATTGACGATACGCAAAATTACCAGCAAATGTGTAAGCGCTCTATTCGGCTTCTTAGTTTAAGATTTTAAATCTATCATAATTTACTAATATCCGTACTGTCGGATGTGTATAGGCATGATACAGGGTACTTTTCTGTACAGCACTAATTATTGGTTATATGTTAAATGTAATATATTTCCAAAATTCAGCTACGTGTCCGTAAGAAATCCCACGAATATGTGCCGCTGAGATCGCCATTGAGCAGAAACTTATGAAACGTGACTGGTAGCAGAATTAATGGAGCCATCCTAATTATTTACAGCTTTCCTGACAATCTACTCCGGTGGCCTGTATTCTGTGAAAAAATATAAATAAATGAGTACACTTGGTACCGGATCAGAAGAAACTAAAATTTGCTACATTATGAATTTGTTATTCCTAGTTATTTTAATAATCGGTTAGATAATATGACGGCCGCTTTTTGAGGCTAATATTTTGCTATTGACGACTTACCGGAAATTGTTCCGCGATGGACAGGATTTCCTATTTTGCTTCTTGATCGCACAAATACGTCATTCATCGTGTTTGTGGTGAAGTAGTTAGAAGTACGGATTCCGTGCCATGCAGGAAACGTGCTGCTAAGGTACATGATTCTCCACTTGAGTTATAAGTCTTATTAAAGGCAGTTATAATTACAACCCAAAAGACTTTTTGAATTGGCGGTGAAGGAGAATATACTGAAAACGAAAAGTGGAGGATACACATTAATTACGGTATAACCGCAGCAATCATTAGAGCAAAAGTAAACCATCATTAAAAATTGTCGCCAATATTTTTCAGCTTAGAGCGGAAATTGACCAGATTAAAATTGCCAAACTGATATTTTTAATTTAGAGTGCATTGATTACCTCATCAAAGAATATATACCTCCTTATTTGCAATTCCTTGATTAAACTCGTCATTACGTCTTAATAAGCAAGAAGGAGTTCCCCCCTAGTTTTTAAAATAGAACTGATGAATGCATGCCCTTTCCAAATGCATCTGCAACAAGAATAAAATATTTTGATGTAATTTTATCACAAGGGGAAAATGGATGTTTGATTGAGGTGGCAAGTCAACCTCATTCATTTAATACTAGTTTGACAAGCTGATTAAAAACATCATATTCTGAGAACATTGATTACTCTGGAAGGTGCAATTTCTCCTATGCGGTGGCATTTCTGTAGGGCAGAGTAAAACCAGAAATCTATTTAAGCAAACTAATGCAACCATTAAGAACTTATTGCATTACATTTAATTCCAAGCTGTAGAAAAATAAACGAGTTATCTGCACAACTCGATTTTGTTACAGAATACACTACTATTGTAGCATATTAATATTTTTATTTTAATACTTCTTGACAAGAAAATTTCTGTTACCTTCAAAACCAGTTTATGTTAAGACGTGGACCCACTCACTCCAAACACAACAACACGAAAAATGATACACAGAGGGCATAATAAAGTCATGCAGAGAAAAGAAAAGTTTTCACCATGCATACATTCACTCTTTCAGCTGCTGATGGCTTAATCATGTATCCTATCCTATGCATAGTGAAATGTCAATAGCTGAAAACATAAAACGTATATGATCAAATGAACACACACACACCGTGCGTGTAAATCTCAGTTGGCTCACTCGTCTTTGTCCCTGCTTATTACTAAAACTGAAATAGGCGAGCGTCGTTTTGATAAAACGCATTTTTCGAGACATTCCCTTCTAAAAATGTCATGCTTTTGTACAAAGAGTTGATAATTACCGCCATGTTATGTCAAAAATCTTGAACATTTTAATGGTTTGAGTTGTATCATTTAGTATTTATCTGATAAATGGAAGCAGCATAACGTCGGCCTCAGCATTGACTCCTGTTGACGCTCAATCGAGAAATTCTATCTTTTGTGGCTTAGTGTTGCTGACATCATTTTGCTGTGTTCCATTGCTTTGTATATTAAAATATCCGTGTCATACACTTACACCTACTTGAAAAATAAACCAAGCCCATCGAAGACCTCCAAAACTGTCTCCTATGCGCTTTACGAAATATGCTACTTTGGTTAACAGAAATTCTTTGAATTTTGATTTTGTTAATGCTAAAACGTTTTTGAATCCATTCACGGATAGTATTCCACATGTAATGTACGCCAATGATAAGCTGTCGCAACAACAATGCCATCCTAACCTTTATGAAAGTCATAATAATCAAAAGAGTAGTAAGCCATATTGTTAGCGAAGCGGAAGCAACTCCAAGGGAACTCTTCTAGCCGACCGATTTTGACTTCCTAAATCTGTCCACTCTTTCCACATTTAAGTACCCAAAATCAGTCCAATTTTTAGTCGCACTCTGAAATCTTGTCCCCATGACAATAAACCCTCCTTCTACCATTCTCTTAATTCCGCCGTTGAGAAATATTGACGTATAGCCTGTTGTTGTCACCGTGCTTAACCTGGTGAGGCCGAGATCATTTCCAACGTTCATCGCAGAGCATATGTAAGAATCCAATACATATGACATATGACTCCCATACACTGGAGGCAATCCGATGTGATGATAATTAAAGATGACATGTTTCTCTTTTGCCATTCGATGAAAACTATTAACGAAATCAACAGCGTATGTATCTTCACCTCGAACAAATAAATCCTTTGTCGTTTTGCCAGGGGCTAGCCTTCCAAGCTTTCCTGCTGTCCTCCCTTCCCAATTAGCTTTTGGATCGTACACAGAAGCCACTGATTTTGCAGCGTCGTAACTGCTTGGATAAAGCCAAACGGGATAGCCTTTTTGCAGAAACGGCCCAATTGACATTGGAAAGTTCTCCAATTTTAGCTACTCTGTTGAGTATGATGCTTGATAATTTATATAAAATATAGTCGAGCAAAGTACGTACACGGACAATAGTTTTCCCCTTCGTGAATTTTGATACCAGCTTTGCATTCCAATTAAGGGCCATAGCATATCAAGGCCTGTGGCAATACTGTGACGAATTATTGCAAATGTAATCACAGTAACCACAAGAAACATCCAAACATATTTGCCAATTAAAGCGAATATATCAAAATGAAAAACGTAAAAGTGCAATATGTCATCACAGACCAGCGCAGTGAATGGCCGGTCGTACAAGGAAATATACTCCTTTCCCGTTTTGAGAGAGTCAGATGCATAAACAAATGTAGCGTAATTATTGCTAACAGTTCCGAACCATTCCTCGTTGACAGTTTCAATTCTCGTGTTATCCAAAAATAAGCTGGTGTTGTAATGAGTCATCATGTGACTTATGGAATACATATCGCTAGGAAAACATAACCGAAAGTTGACATAGAATGCTAGAAATTTGTCGGATGAGAGACCGGAACTTTTTTGTTTAAAACACGATGGATGGAGTTCCGTGTCGCTAATTTGTAGACGAATTTCATGACCAAATCCGTGACCATTGTAGCGAATAAATGATTTCCGCAATTCCTTAGTTTCATTCACCAAAACGCATTTGAGATTCTTGTCGTTGGTTATGCTACAAAGGTAACAGTGAACTATAACGGATTGGCTTTCAGACTGCTTCAATGTAAAGAAACATATGGGTACGTTAAACGCAAGTTATGTATTGTCCTTCAGTAACATTTCATTAAAGTAATAAATGATTGGGTCGTCATATTCAAGATTTTCCACACATACAAAAAAGTGTACCGTAGTGGAATGGAGGTAGCCTGATTTATGTATGACTGTTGCCACATCCTCAGGTTCACCTACCAAAATCATAAAGTGTACACAAAATCCTGAATGCTGTATTATGTCAAAATTGAGATATGTAAAATTCGTGTGGTAAAATTCCAGGTCGTCGAGTTCATGGTCATCCAAGCCGAAATTAAAACGGGAGTCCTCAAACAAAATTCGAGGGGTAAATGCTATTGAATTTGATTTAAGTGCAAATGACACAGAGCATTCAATTTCAGAAATATATTGAAATACTTTATGAATTTTGTATTGGAATTCTCACGTTGAATAGATGAAGACATGCCTTGTCAATTGTATACTAGGTATATAAAACTGTTTTAGTTCCAGTTTAAAACTATATTGGCTTTCACATTTGCATACGTAAAATTCCAAATGTTCTCCGTTGTTAATAACATGGCAACTATTTCTATCACAATTAGAGCTCTTAATTATAACTAGGATTTATGTAACGGTGCAGGTAATCCGTAATGACGGCAACGTCCGTCTTGATAGAACCGATTAACCGTTGAGTTCCAGAAATGACAAATGAGATGATACATCATGACAAGGTAACTGGATGTTTGGCCGTCCCAAGGATTGGGTTTCCATGTAAAACCAGTATGATTTGAATTGGGGCATTGTCATGAAACATCTCAGCTCGTACTTACGATGTACGCTCACCAGAACTGACATTAAACCACATAATTACAATTTAGTGACTACTTTTCCAAAATGATGTAAACATTGAATATTACTATTTACAAGAATAAAAAAAAATATTATGTTAACAGAATTTAGCAATGAATTTATGGTCGTATGTAAGTCAACACAAAACATTTTAACTTTTATCTCCAATGCATTTGCGTCGATACGTTCATAAGATTCATATTTGGTAATGATGTCATTTATTTAGTTTTGATAATACATGTAGTGGCTTTATATGATTTGTGGATGCAAATGGTGTGTCCGCCATTATGAATACATTTTCACACAGCTAAAACTAAAATATATGTAATAATTTTTTATACATTCAGGATTTTTACACTTCTGAATCGTAATTTTTTAGACCAGGATAAAAATTTCATAAATGAAACTTAAGTGGAACTGGTGTATATGATAGACCGAGTCAAAAAGTTTCCCATAAATCTGCTTGAAGTAGACTGTAGTGTCTTTTGAGCAAACGTTTAAGAAAACTTAAAATACAGAAAGATAACACAATCATACTCAATTGAAGCCGAGACTGTTTGCCTTACGCATTAGCTTTAGCAGTTCTTGCCAAAGTTTACCCCACTTTGTGTGAGCATAGTTTCCGATAAATAGCCAAATCTTTAAAATTCTTCACATTTGTCCACTAAATCACAACACCTCAAAAATACAAAAAAGAATTGTAAAACTGCTTACATTGCAACTTCACGAATAAGAAAAATGCCTACCAAGGTCAAATGTTTGTTCCGAAATGTACATTCAAAATTACATTGAATTAAAATAAAAAATAAGAGGTTACATAAAAATAATATATATTGTGCTTCAGAAATTCTGAAAAGCATCAAAGCATCTGTTAAATTCGCAGCCAGATAAAATCTGAGTAAACCCAACTATAATAACAATAGCTTACTCCCAAAAGCCACTCATTTGTAAATTAACCCACATATTCAAAATACATTTTTAAATACGAGAAAAGTTGACCGAGACTTAACCGCTGATTCTTAATTCTGATTTCACAATACCAAATATATTATTCCTAGTTTCTAGCATTTCACAGGGCGTCAGCATTGGTAGCGACAATATTTTAGCCATGTGCTGTTTCAAAGCATCTGTTAAATTTGCAGCCAGATAATATCATCATGTCCCATAACAATTTACACAATAGTTTAATTTCCGGTTGAACCCCGGAAGCATGCATTACCAATTACATTATTGGCGACACACAAAATTATCCTTTTAATCTATAAAATCCGTACATGCAGACGCCATTACTAAATAAGTATCAAGAGATCCCCACACCAATATCACATGGATAATTTCATTCTCAAAAATTTTGAAGGAGTACCTTGAATTAAACTACGCAAAATACTCCTCCAATCTATCATTTACTTTTTACGTAACAACCTACCATCCATAATTTATAAACGGGAAAATATGATATTGTAAATTATAAGCTAGCTGCACATCTACATTATTTAATAATTTGTTTTTAAATATGTTTCTAGAATAATGATAACACCACTTGACATTTTGGACATTGCCCAAATCCTCGCAAGTGATTGAATCCTGATCTAACGCATGACGACTCGAAGCCATTTCAGTGAATCCTTCTCCTCTGTGTCGACTGTGGGTTGACGAACATGACCGGTTGTTATTCATTCTGCGGAAAGAAAATCATGTTTAATTTATATACGTAGTTAGAAAGTATCAAATGCATTGTTGCTGTTCATTATTTATATTTTTAGCACTGGTGAAATGCCGACCGATTATATTAAGTATATACTAGACTAGTGTCGCATTGGTTTTATTATTGACTACCTATTGAAATATGCTGGCCCTTCAAATTGATTGGAAGAGAATACAACGTTCCCTGCTCTCGGATTAGAAGTGTCCAATTTTCGTGTCTATCATCAAGGAATTTGTGATTGGAGTATCCGTCCTCCTGGTGGTTGCAACAATCCGGCTGCACCATATTCTCAGTCTTTAAAGAAATAATGACCGATAAATTTCTGGAATCTGGAGGAATAATAAATTAATGAATAATATGTGATGAATATATTAGCAACGTATTCCGGCGGAACCAAAGCTCGGGATATAACAACCAGCCGTAAGATCAATTATATTATACCACGGTTTACTTTACAATGTTGATAATAATAATAATAGCAAAATGAAACAGTTCAGAAAATATACAATTCCAAAATAAAATGATGCCGGGAGTAAACAGTCATACCACTCACCTTGACTTTTACTTCATTAACGTAATCAATTAAGTCACGACTGGCATATCCAGGATCTACAAAGCCGACAGCACTGAATACAAACTTTATCGATGAATGCAACTTAAAATTGCTTTCACTGTTGAATAAGTGAAATATTAAGAGACAATTAGCTACATTTTTCAGTTCACCACTTTTGTTTTGTTGCTTGTGTGATAATGGTTGGTGGTGCTTCACAGCACCATACCAGTACAATGGTTTTGGCTGAACTGATGGAGATGAAAATAGAAACACGCCAAGCTTACCAGAACGGAATAACGGATAAAATTTGCTTCGCCACACCGGCATGTATATTTCTAGGTGATGAGACGTGAGTGCTTAGGATGCGGATGTAGGTATGTTTATATTGAAGTCAATACGCAGAACACAACGCATGCTGTTTCCAGCACGTTTGTGTGCAGAGCTCGTTTATATACCTAATTGGTCCATCGGTTCGTCCCACTGCACTGTTTGTCCTATTTCACAAAAGCAAAAAGGTTTCTCTACGAAAAACGTCAGGACGGGTGCATTAGTATTTTGCTTATTCACACTTTTATTGAAAATATGCTTTGTGTTTAATATGAACGTTGATATCCAAATGTGTGCATATGAATGTGATATGGAGTCTATGAAGAATGAGGAAGCTTTATGTTTAATGGTAGGAATAATTAGTATTTTATTGTCAAGACTGTGCATTTTATTTACTGCTGAAAGTTAGAACTTCGAGCAATTCTCGTTGAGATTGTACCGGTAAATATGTTCAGTTCGCTTAAATTCTTTGCGTTTTCACTTGACCCGGAAGATCCTAGTTTCCCAATCAATTTAGAATTGATGTCACACAAGTTCGATACAAATGCCATAACCAGTTGCGATAAGGGGAAATCAATACAGGCTAAATTGGGATATGGGGTTCTCTGGGTAAAAGGGTAATGTTTATATACAATTTATCCGCTCATACAATTTAGTGTACCGTTCAATGGCTCAGGATATAGTGTGCACTATAAGAATTACAAGTAGATTAATATGACCTTTATGAATTACATGTTTGAAATAGGATAAAACTAAGTCAGTTAAAACATCATTGTAAATTAACCAACAGTGAGTATCAAGTTTTACTACGTTTATTTTATATTTTCAATAAAATTAACGGTTGATGTTATGATCACACAATGTCATATTACATAACTATTGAGCAGATCTACATATGAATTAAATGCATAGCGTTCCAGTTAAAACTCTTACGAACTAATTTTAAAACACCAATGGTATTGAATGATACAGCATACTTCAAGGATTCAGTTAAACATATTCAATTACTAACAACGGAAATGAAACATGATACTAATTTGTAATGCATACCTTGCAGATTTTGGCAGAGGCATTTATTACCTACAACACACATGTTGAGTGATGCTTGCTTTTATATTAGTACGTAAATTGCACTTCGACAAATATAGTAAGTGAAAGTTTCATACCTTGAATTTTCACTGACTGTACTTATGTCAACGCGCACTTTTACAATATAATTTTTACAGTGATTTTTAGGACGCAGGTTTGATATATTCAGATTTAATTTATAATTCGTGTAGAATATTAAAATAAAAACACATTTTTCTCCAATGATTTGTCAGAAATCATTATCAATTTTGTTACTGAGCAGAATCATACTTAAACAAGCTACAGCGCTCATTAAATAGTTGTGATATCTGCATTAGGGGGCACTACACATAATTTGTAGAGCTCATGATGGCTAACAATCATCAAATATAATTTTGGAAGCCACCTACCAAGTTACTATTACTGCTTACTAGTGTCAAAAAAGACAAGCGCCTATGTTGCTTACATTGCAACGTCACAAACGATTAACACACCATTTTCACTTTAGCGTAAGAGCATATGTTCTTAAATTCACTTAAAATGAAAGTTGTCTCAAATTTAATTGAACAATTAAACAAGTTCCAGATCAAGTTTCTATCATGTAAGTAAATTGGTAGTGCATCAAAGCATCTGTTAAATTCGCAGCCAGATAAACTCAAAACGGACCACCACGTAATAACACGTTATTTGTGCTATAACGCTACCACAATTTTGCAAATTAGTTCACACATTAAAATACATTTTTAAATACGTGAGAAAGGATGTTACTCCCAAGACACCGTTTCTAGTTAGCTTTCCCTTTGCATTTACATAAAATATTATTGAGATTGTTATATACTTTTCTCAGGAATTTAACGTTCCCATAATTAACGCTACATTGCTTTCTTTGAACCTTCAAAGCATCTGTTAAATTCGCAGCCAGATAATATCACAGTTTACCACTTAATATTCATAGTTTAGTTTCATTCCCGTTTATAAACGGATACGCGCATCGCCAAACACATTTCTGACGATACGAGGATTTTTCAAGTAAAACTTAAAATACTGTCGCCATTACAAAATTAGCGTAGTACACAATTTAAACAACAATGGCAAACTAAAATTTCTAGACTACAAGATTTTGCTAGATCGAATTGTATTAATTTACGTACACAACTTTCTCTGCCGTGATACTAAAACGGTAATTTGAATTTTGCTAATATTAGCTACTTCTCAGTACACACCGTTCACAGTTATATAAGGGTTTCTAATTGGACTACGTACTACAGTTGTTTGTTAAACAAATTTAAATATAATCTGTATTAAAGTATTCAAAAAAGGACCCTCGGAGGATCATCCTATGACAACTGTTGTCTTCAGCAAGCTCATTGGAGTGGTCACGATCTGACCCGTAAGAACTGGAAGCGTAGTCACTGACGAGCCCTTTCATGTTTGTAGTTGTCATCCAATGGCCACTCTGTGGCATTCGGTCTGTTCAAAACGCAACAAAATTAGAAAACGTTTCTGACAATTGTCATTGATTTCATTTAAATATTTATTTTCACTAATTATAACATACATTAAATTTTATTCGCGGTACAGCTACCGTTGTCCTTCAGTTAAAACCTACCAGGAAATCGTTACTCGATACCATTTTTTGCTGAAACGTCTTGTTTTGTGTATAGATTACAGAGTTCAGTTACATGTCCATGTCGTTCAAGTCAATGTCCCGTAATAAATGAAATTGGCTGATGTTTTACTCCATTCTACGGATGTCTTAGTCCATCCAAGGAGTGAGGTAACTCACACAATTTTATGGGATTTCCAAAACTAAATAGTTCCTGTAAAAATAAACCACAAAAATTAATTAGAGAAAAGTAACATGATTTTGAAAAACAATGACATATTTCGTGGAGACTGTTTGAGTCTGTTGCAGGTTACGTTGCTAAGAAATGAGATTAAGTATTGTAAATTATTATTTTTTTATTTTGGATAGTAAATTTTCTACAAATTACATTTCCCTTAATTTCACTCAATCAATTAATTAACACTTACTTGGACCACAAATACCAGCACTTATGGAAGCCTTAATTAGTGGCTAATGAATTTCAAACTTGAGTTTACAATGTAAAAAGTGCAATTTATATAAACTATTCGTTATCAGTTTCAATTTATATATTTTATTGTTGCTGTTTGTGCGATGGTGAATGGTGGTGCTTCACACACACCACCACACAAATGTAAACTGAATGCGATGGAAATAAACACAAGCCAAGCTTGCCTAAGCTAAATAACGGATAGAATTTTTTACACCATCAAAGCATCTCCAGATGATGCTTAGCCTGTTTATGCTTGTACAGCAAATGCAAGGCTGAGAACATGATGCGTCCTTCGTTTGATGCATAGTGTGTACAGCTCCATTGCAAACTCGTTGATCCCATGCTCGTCCCACTCTTTGTCTATATTCACAGAATCAATAGAGTTGTCTTCGGAAGGCGTCAGTGTTGTTGCATGATTTTTTACTGACGAGTTTCATGATTTTAATACATTTCCATTTTACAACGAATGTCATTTTCTAAATATATGTGAAGTGTGGAATTAAAGATTATATCAAAAAGTGAAAATATTAATACGTGAATTTTATGAAGACATTTAATATTATCTTGTTTTTAGATGCTAAATTCATACAACATTCATCATATACTTACTTTGTGACATACATATTTGTATGCATAGTTAGATCGCAGGTATTTATAATTTGTTTAATGCTTGACCTTAAAAACATGTTATTATTAGTTAACACAGTTTTGCATGCCGTTAAACTTAAATACAAATCAAGTAGGTATATCATTGACTTAATTACTACTTAGGAATTAGTTATTATCGTTCACCACAATTTTTACAACTTTGACTCCGTAAGGAATTTCAAATTTATTTATCCACCCGTGGCCCGCATGTAGCACACTATATAGAAAATAAAATACATGTTGCCCATAACTGAATACCATGATAATCAGCAGCGCAGTGAATCAAATTGCAAGCGCAGCAGAAGCATCTCCAAGGAAACTTTTCAAGCCGACAGGTTTCGGCTGTCTAAATTTGTCCGCTCTTTCCACGTGCAAGCATCTAATGTCTCTCGAACTGTTAAATATGTTCTGAAATTTTCCAGCCATTGCAATGAAACCTCTTTCAGACCACCTCCTAACTCCATCCTTTAGAAATATGGACAGATATCCAGATGTTGTCACTGAGCTTAACCTTGCCAAGCCAATTTCATTTCCAACATTTAACACACCACAAATAAAGAAATCTTCAACGTAGGACACATGGTGCTGGAAATATCTTTGCAAGTCGAATGTCTTGTATCCGAACATGATGAGATTTTCATTAGTCTTTTTTCGAAGGTTTCTAATGTCATCAATTGAATGCGATGGATCAACCTTGAAGAAAATATCTTTCATTTTTATACCAGGTGCCAAGTTTGCAAATTTTCCCGTAACCTTCCCTTCCCAAGTCGCATTAGGGTCAAACACGGGAACTAACATTTTCACTGCAGTATAATCCCAGGGATACAGCCATACATGATGGCCTTGCTGAAGGAAAGGTCCCACTGATTCCGGAAATCGCTGCAGTTTGAGCGACTCTGTCGAGTAGGAAGCTTGGTAGTTTAGCGACAAGACGGCCGAGCAAAGTACATAAACAGCTACCAACTTTCCCGGCGGGACTTTGGCTACCAAATTTGCATTCCTAGCAATGGCCATAACATATCAAGACCTCGTGAAATGCTGCCTTGGAGTACAGCGAATGATAGCACCGTAGCACCAAGAGACAACCAAACATATTTTCCAATCAAAGCAGATATATCGAGCTGGAAAACTGAAAAGTGGAACATGTCATCACAGAGCACGGCAGTGAATGGACGGTCTTGCAGGATAATGTATTCTCTGCCGGTTTTCAGAGTGTCCGTCGGAAAAGTCATTGCTGAGATATAGTGCTGTACAGTACCATGCCATTCGTCTATGTTATTATGACCAGTCTTAAAATCCGAAGAGAAACTTAAATTGTAATGCCACATCATGTTGTGCAAGGAATACAGTTCGTTTGGAAAGCAATGATAAAAGTTTGTGTAAAATTTTAGGAAGTTCTTGGAGGACAGGGTAAACTTCTGTGCGCAAAACAGTACGACGGTATGATTTCCTTACTTGACGTGTGCACCCGTATGTCCATGCCAAATCCGTTCCCATTATATTGTAGAAACAGCTTCCTCATTTCTACATTTCTCAATGGAACAACTTCTTTGAGAATCCTGTCATTAAGGACGCTACAAACGTAACAGTGGACTACTACGGATTTGGCTACGGGTTCCATCAATACAACAAAGAATATGGGGACGTGGAACTCAAAATCTGGATTATATTTTGATAGCATTTCATTAAAATATTGGATTACAGGATCATTGAAGTTAAGGCCCCCCACACAAACAAAAAATAGGTTGTGGCTGAATAGAGGTAACCAGATTTGTGGATGGCATTTGCAACATCTGTGGGACCACGTACAAGTATCACGAAATTCATACAAAATCCAGAGAGCCGGATTTTGTCGAAATTGAGGTATGTAAAGTTGGTGCTATAGAACTCAAGATTGTCCAGGTCGAACGAGTCCAAGCCAAAATCGAACAGTGGTTCCTCAAATAGTATTTTTGGGCCGGATTTAATCCCGAGGTTTGTAAGGATTGTAGGCGCTGAGTTGATCAGGTCACCATTATTGTTCGTTTGGTCTTGAATGACAGTGTAGATACATTCACCAAATGTGTCATTTTGTGAAATCACAGACGACAAGATCAGACCTTTAGTGATCAAAGTTGTTCGAAAGAAATTATCCTGCGACATTTTGACAAATAGCTTATTGCACCAATATTCAAGGAGATATTTCGAAGCAAATCGACCCGACCTTCTTCAGGCTAAATATTTCATCAATGGTTTGCTGGAATTTGTGACAATATTTGGAAATGTTAAAGTTTGTTTTGAATAACGTAATATACACGAGAAGCAGAATATGCGGCATAACAATTGTTTCAGCTTTTTACTATTACGAGTAGAGTGTCAAATATTGACTTTCAACCGACCGATACCTAAGCCAGTGATTTGTGCGCGATAGGCATTTTCATTAAAAAACAACTATCAGTTTGGTTATTTATAAGCATATAATTCTTTGCTCTTGTGTAAAGTATCATTAGTTCACTTGCTAAAAAGAAAAAAAAAAACAATTTGAAATTGCTGCGGGCATATTGACGTAAAAGGGCGATAGTTCATGGTTTACAAGAAATCAATACTTCAATGTTTTAATATTGTGTCTCTTCATTATCGGTTGGTATAATTTTTTTCTGTGCATGGTGAATTGTTCTATTTAACTAATTCAGTGTAGTATGAATTTACAAACTTTCCAATAAAGTATAGTATAGTATGTACTTACATGTGACGGTTTTAGCATGCATAGCGACATGTGTCAAAACTTTTATAAGCAGTCATTCTGCGGATTTTCCGATCAATGATCTAATTTTTACTTCAGTAACTAATTCATGTCTCGTTCACACAACTTAATAGAAGTGGACCATTGTGAATACAGGTCACTCATTCGTGTTAATTGATAAACGGCAAAACTGTCACATATTTGACTGATAGCATAGATATATTTAAGCACATTAAATTTAAAAAACGAGTAATTAAGATCACTTTGACGCACCAATTTTCTGTTATTTGAAATGAAATTGCCAAATTTGAATATTTTACATCGGTCTTCACTGTCACTACCAGAGAGCTGCGGTGAAATAAATATTAGATAGGAAATCCATTCCGCCCAGAATGAAGTCCCGGTGACAGGGTGAATTTCCTACGGTCATGTTAACGCTCTGTAGACTGCGTAATGTCCTAAGCATTACCTTCTTGTCTCTTGCAAGAGTGCGTGCTTTAAGCGAACACAAGTACGATTTAATCGCCTCCATAAATTCGACGGACGCCTTGCTCAAGATCGAAATTGCATGGAATGAATTGACAAGTCTAACCACGGATACCTTAACGTAATAACATAATGTAATGCATTATATATAAATATACAGAAAAACGAAACAATTGATAGTATTAAATTAAAACTTTTAATTGCTGGCACGGAAGTCTTACCACTATATCCAGCAAAAAGAAGTGTAGATCACCAACAGAATAGCCCGCACGAAGAAGTACAAATAGACAATACGTTTGCGCAATTTGTTGAACAGAAATAATGGCATAAAACAAAGCGAGTCCCAATCCCAGGCTTTTGTTCAGTTCCCTCGTTGCGAAATATATGTGACCATATTTCCCTACAACCTGCAAAACGTTGACCGCGGGTGCTTTCTCCTTGTCACATATCAAAATACTCCTTGTTAGGGATCTCACGCAGTCTCTAACCGCGTATGCTGAACAGCCAGGAAACGTAGTCATCATTGATATTGCGAAATATAATGTTGCCAGGCTACTACAGATCAGGGACCAGTAGATGTCTTCAACCAGTGGCCACTTTCCGGTTAGTACCGAGTACGCATGAACTTGTTCTGATGCCTGGTCCCTTAAATTTGCAAACACGGCCCATATTTGGTAAACGTCTAGGAGTCTGAAATATATAAAAAATGGTATTGCCACAATACTATATAAATTATATTGCTTGTATTTTTTTATAATTTCTAATTTCACGTACCCCGAGAACACAATTAGAAAGAAAGGAGCGGAGGAACGGAATGAATTATTTGATGTTTTCAGTATGGACCAAAATAAAGTTAGTGTGGACTGGAAGTTTGCCAGAAAATCTGTGTTTAGGAGCACAACGTCGACCGGGAGATAAAGTGCCATGGCCGCTAGCCACAAAAGAGACTCTAGTTGTGTGAAATCGTCGATTGCACCATGCTTCCAGTCAAATGCACCGATAATCAACAGAACTTGATAGATAACGATAAAGCAACTAAAACTTCGAGAGAGTACGTAGAGTACGAAGAGTGGGTAAGAGAATCTATACTTTATCGTTCTGCTATCCACTGCTTTCACATAAGGCGAAATCAGTATAAAGCTGTAGTAGGAGAAAAGCCTGTCTAGAACTTTCACTTGATTCATTTTGTTTAACGAGAAAATAGGAATCCTTCCAAATACTGCGTAGTTCCTCGAAAGGTAAATGTATGACTACTTGTGCATGCTTTAAAATGCCCTAGCTTTCACTCCTGATGCTTTAAAAAGCTTGTAGAGTGGCATAAAAAATTTATTTCACGACTACTACGACTACGTCAAAGGAATTATTTAATTAAACAATTCCTTGTAATAGCCACCTTCCAACCATTCCATTAGTGTGTACATTTTTCATCTGCACGTTCCGTCACTCTACAAAATTTGGTTGCTACTTGATTTATCCACTTAAGCAAACTCAGCAGGATAAAGTATTCTGAATAACCACGACCAAAATAATAGCTATTTAATAGCCACTTGGAGAAGTGTAAGGAAATAAGGCATATGGGGGTTCACCTCGTTTCCACTTAAAGAATTCGAGCCAATTTTGTATGCTCGTGAATTACCATTTTCGATAGTTGCGAGATGTAATAATTGCATTTTGGTATAATCGGGCAGTAAGACAAATTAAATCTAAAAGTTGAAATTTCTTTATTCGGCGTAAGAATGCACGTGAATTACTTATGCACGTCGTTCGAGTTTTGGCCCAATACATTCCTGACAATTTTTATGGGTGCTCCTAATGTGGCAACTTAATGGATCTTGGGCTCATTTGGATATATTATGCATCTGCTTTTTGAACATTGTCGTGCACAGGAGAGGAAGGGTAATGACAAGATGGCTCATACATTACCTTTATTTGCGTGTAAGCGCATCTCAAATTGTACGCCTGAAGCCTGGCGTGCCTGGCGTGCCAGACCATTCAGCTGACTGAGCGAAGAGCGAACCACTGCTCTGCGTGTACATATACGGGGTGGGATTTCCTCTTCATGCTCTTCCAGCTTGAGCCAAAAGCACAACCGCTTTTGCCAATACAAGCTGATCGTTTCACCCACTCAGCTTTTGTTTACATTTTCTGCCAGCCAGCTTGAGCCAAAAGCACAGTCAGCGTTTAATACAAGTTGATACAAGCGTATATCTCCTCTCCTCACTCACTCCGCTTGTTTGTTTACATATTTGTCAGCTGTAGTAGTAGTAGTTGTGAGATGGTGGTGGAGGAGGAGGAGGGGAGCCTTATGCTGTTTTCTAGCGAAACTTTGCACTCGGGGGTTTTCGATCTGAGCTGGGTTGACCTTTGCGACAGTTGCGTGCGATTCTGAAAATTTTTGGCGTGTGCATATTGCATATTTCAACAAATTAATGAAAAGATTGATACGCTTACACGCAAGCTACAACTTTTAAAAGAGTTTTATTATTAGCCTCAATTTATTCCCAAATGTGATTGTCATTATTCAATTGCCTACCTCAAGGAATCAATCACTATATAATTACAATTTTCTGGTGAGTTTCCGACAATGTTGGTTATCGAGAAAAACCCACGTCCCTAGGATAAAAAAGTTAGTCACTTTTATGTATTTACATAGGCGTTTACACACAAAAACCATGAAGGCATCATTGTAGAGATCTGTTAATCAAAGTGATAAGTCTAGTAAACCTGTTAGAGTAGCCGTGGTGGAAGCGTAGTAAACCTAGCATTCAATCTTTCCATCAATCAATATTCAGCAGTCAAAACTTATGTTTGGAGCTTCCGAATTTGTTCCATGGAATTAACAGCGCATTCTTACCTGACGCATTCGTTTGGCAAAATTCCACACACTCTGAAATACTAAAACCCTTGCAATATTTGAGCGCTCCCAAATGTAAAAGTGGCGAGGCGTGAATAGCTCAACAATATGTTTTTGTCAGAACATCATCAGAATATATAATTAGTCATCGAATAAACTCGGCGAGTATTATCATGATGGCAGCAATCATACTCATGTGGATTCCACATAATGTGTCAAAATGTGACAATTTTCTCGGTTCCATTGCATTAGTGATATCTTCATGAAAAAAGGAAAACTGAGTTGCTAGGATTGTATGTACAAACCCCAAATATGCTAGTGGAAACCCCGCTTTAAGTGCTGTAAGACTGCTAGCTTACCATTGGATTCAATAGATATTAGATAGACGTGTTCTATGGTGATTTTTCTGGTCATCAGCGACAGAGTGGTGTTAGTGATCATAGGTATCAGCAACGTATGTGTACTAAATAATACGAACTTCGTACCTCTTGAATCAAGAAACATCAACTTATGACTCATGGTAACTTTTTGGATACACGCACCGTCAAATTTTGTACGACGTTGTATTATGCATAATTAAAATTTTTATTTTGCGTTGTATAGAAATAACCGATTAGTACGTAGTCGGCGAAGAAACAATGTTAGGACACCATTTTTCATACATAAAACCTGGCACATAACACACAACGATAAAAAATTGCACAACATGTGGTAGAACACTTTATTGTAGCATACAAAGGAAAATTGCTTGATTGAATACTAACATGAAGCTTAGCGATGTAAATAGAAACAATCCCCAAAAAATAATTTCACAATCGCTGGGCAAACCACTTTTTCACATCGATTAAATAATGCAACACTAACGTGAAAATTAATGTATTCTCAAAGGAACATTACAAGTTTGGAAAACGCTCTGTTTCATTTACATGTTCCTGATCTAATTTACAATGGGTGCCTATGAGTGCCATGAGTTAACTAATTAACACGAAAGGATACTCTTGATACTTTCCATGCCGTGTTACTATATTCTTTCCGCATCAACCATTCTCAGTGACTATACGTCTCGTTAACTCCAAAGGGCAGCTGTAAAGTATATATTTGAGAAAAAGTCCATTCCGCTGAGCATAAAATCTCTTTGACAAGGAAAGCGCCCAACCGTCATATTGATATTTTGAAGACTCCTATATGATTTTTCCATCAACTTCCAATTACCAGGAAAATTCCGTCTTCGTCTTGTTTCAAGTGAGGACTTTATTGCTCTCTTAAACTCACTGGACGCCACGCTTACTGATGATAATGCATTAAATGAATGAACGAGCCTGAACGCTGAAATCTAAGAACACATTATTATGTAGATTTATATGTAACCGTGAATAAACGTTATATATGCATTTTAAGAAGATATTCTGCAAACATACCAGCATATCCGCAAAAAGCAATTGCAAGTCGCCTGGACTCAGTCCATGTCCCAAGAGTTGAAACACGTAATAGGTTTGTGCCCCTTGTTGAACGGCATAAATTGAATAAAACAGCAATAATCCCAGCCCCACTGTCTTATTCAATTCTCTCAGCATGTAAAAGAGACGATGATATTCCCTCATTAACTGCCAAAGACAACTGTCTGATCTAAATTGAGTTGCTTTCACCATTGAAAAACGGAGAATCCTAAGGTTGTCTTCGATCACGTACGCCAGACAACCAGGGAATGTGGTCATCATGGAGATGACGACCAGAAGAATGCTGATGTTCGTGGAATAGAATAGCCAATAGGCATCCTCAAGAAGTGGACTCTGGAATGGAATGAGGGAATACATCTGCGTTTCATAAGATGCCTCACTTCTCAAACCAAGAAAAGCCGATCTGATCTGATAAAAGTCCAGCAACCTTGATTCATAGCGATAGCAAAGTCTTAATAATTTTAAAATGCATACATACATATATGGATATTTAGATTTGTGAACTTTTGTAAATGTTATATTTTACATGGAGACTATAATCAGCCGTAAGCACTTCCATTCCCTGGTCCTTATCACAGATTTGCAACGGATGTATGGCAACACGCATCGTCGAGGCTGCGTCTCAATCATGTACAAGAGCTGTTTAAAATTGACTGCAAAGTATTTAGTCAAAAGAATAACGTCAGAAGGTATGTACAAGGATGACGCCGTAAGCCACAAAATTGTCTCCAGTTTTACGAAGTTGCTCAATTCACCATGTTTCCAGTTAAATGCGCCAAATAGAAGCAATATCAGATATGCGACGGTCAGTATGCTAAACACTCGGGTTGCCGTGTAAGCAACATACACGAACCATGTATATAATTTTACGATATGATTGTTTCTGGGAGTTTCTGAACTCAATGGATTTAGTAAGACTCTTGAGTAATGCTGAAACACAAAACTCAATGGCCAATGGGAGCTCATCGTGACCTACTTTAAATGTGCTTCGTGTCGGACTGTTGCCAATTCCAATATGATCAGAACTGTGTTTCAAGTTTCATTTATATACAACAGCAGGTACAGCTATATCTGTACTTTGAACTACGAACTGGACTATGAACTGCGGACTTTCCTAATTGGCTGGACTTTGAATCGTGCGTATGTACGATCACGTTTCAACCATACGTTGATATATTTTTGGCCAAATGAGCTACTTCTGTCAGGCGGCAATTTTGATGCGGCATGTTAACATTAATGACAAGCAATTATGTCTGATATGATTCGGTTCTCTTTCTGTTCAAAAACTAAAACGTGATGTAGGGCTTCTTATGTTTCCCTGGGGAGATAAAATGAGACGGCCTACATGGAGAAATTGGCATGTTTAAAACACATTACTACTATTTGCTGCAAGCATTAAGGTAGTGCTTCGCAGTATGTCTTCCAAGAAATTAGTTAGTTAGGTTTTCAGGTTATTCTCACTCAACTGGAAAACAATTATTTCATTCTCAAAGTATTCTTAATTGACTAAGGTCGATCTACTGACTCAGCATGTACTTGCTTTCAGTTGAAGACAATTATTTTTGTTAACGACTCTATGGTATGTGTGCGTCAATCATTGGAATGAGTAGCATTTACGTTTCTTGTAATCAGTGTGTGGTCGCTAACAAATCAATTTGAATACCGATTCAGTATTCATTAGGCTTAATCCTTGGTTCTAACGTAAAAACCTTCAGCGGGTAAAATGCTGAGTAGTAGTAGTTACAATGCCGTCACTGTAGTATGAGACTCATTGTGAATGTTTGACGTATTTGTCATTAAGAAATCAAGACGATACACGCACTGAGTTGGTGATTCATCAATGTTACACCATGGCGATTCGGTGGTCGATCCCGCAAGTAGTGAACGCCGCAGAAATAATCTCCTCACACAATAGCGGTAATCGTTTGTAGAACAATGGAAGAAAAAGGCAACAGTTTTACTAAAAGAGTTAGTTGCGTACACCTCAAGTTCCGATCAACTTTTGAACCATAAAATTGAATTGAATTCAAAACTTATTGAGAAGCAGTCTAAATAATTTAGAGTGAGCACTGTTCCAATCATGTAATTTTGTTTGGCTATTTGGTGGGATTCATTTACGGACAAGAGAAAATGTGTCTTTAAGCTACGTTTGGTAATTAATTTTACTAAATTAACTCAAATATATATAAATATGAAATATCATATTCTGGAGAGAAAAGTCACCATTGATAACGTGCGGTGTAAGCGACCACAATTTGTCTCCAATCCTTTTTATTTCTTGCCCATTGCATTACGAAAGATTATCGATATTGTTCTATAAGGCGATTATAAATGCGGCGTCTGCCACTCTCGGACTGGGTAAGAATACCACCATGGTACCATTGATAAATATCGGTGAAATGAGGTATTTAAATACTAGCTCTTGATTCATTCCCATTTCATATACGAAATCTAGAACGCTTACCCTGAGCATATAGAATGCAATGCATTGTTCTTCTAAACGTATCACGGTAAGAACTGTATATATTTGCATGTATGGAAAATCAGATTCGATAGCTGACATAGGGGCAAGAATTCGACTTCTGATTAAAGAAACAACATTCGCCACTAATCGGAAGCCGCTATCCAAAAACTCAAAATACAGAATGGTTAGATAAGTTGAACTATGCGGATAAAACATCCTAAGTTGTAGATGGTTTGATGCGCAATATAAGTTTGCAGGCAACGAAGTGACAACATGATGAGTCCTATGAAACTCATTACATTACATTACATTACATTACAACTAGTAAGGTTGGCATGTTTGTGCGAATATAATGAAGATTAGGGTTAATTGATTTTCCACATAATAATAAAAAGACAATCAAACTCAGAGAGGTAAAATAATGTTATATAATAGAATCAGGATCGTAGTCTGAGGAAAGCGTAGTATGTTTAGTTTCATGAACTTATTCCTGGTGGATTTCACGTCCGAAAATATTTTTCTAAAAATATGATGACAATGAAATTTAAAACTATGAAAGGATTAAAAAAGATCAACAGTGTATATTGTATGATAGCTATTTATTTTTACGTCTCAAAATTTTATATGGTAATCCAGCTTATAGTATATCGCGGTTCTAACTATCTGCTCTATAGAAATAAATTTACATGATTTTTGTTACATATCTATGATAATATGCATAGTGCTCTTGTAACAGTATTTACACATCGTAATACATTTTTAGTTGACCTTAATTCTAAGCATTGTGGCTCGCAGACCAGATACAACACAAAAAACGCTGAGTCTCGAATGACAGTGTAATGACAGTTATCAAGCATGCATTGTGCAACTACAACGAAAAATATAAGATCTTTTGCAACGCAAATTGTTGGAAAGAATTTCCGCTGCGGCATTTTGACTAATATATAATTTTAAATGCGATGAAACTTTTTTATTTTGATGAAGCTGTACTTTGCCGGCAGAACTTTCTTCCTACTTGTGAGAAGAGTTGAAAAAAGTTAAGTGTATTTCGAGACAAAGATCAACGCGAGAAATAGAATATCAGAAAGGAAAACTAGTTGAGTTTTTTAAATTGTTGGTTCACTTGCTAAAAAAAGAAAATCAATTAAAATTTCAACTCGCATACGAACGGAGAAAGATGATGACGAATATTTGTGATGTAGGTAGTTTTTACTTATTGATTGAATATTTCGGTGATGTATGATGTATCGTCCCTGCAGTGCGGTATCTATTTACACGCTTTGTAATAAAACATGCTGGTGTATGTTCTAGATACACAACTGGCACGTGGACTGACAAACCGGTGTCCTTCCAGCAAATCAGGAATGTTTACACTTGCTTTTGTTTCTAAAGGAAATTAAGAGAAAGCGTTCCATGAATTTTGCTACACACTACAGCACAAGTTCTGCTCTGATTCAATGACGCATTTATGTAAAGCAAGTATTAAATTAGCATTTTGCACACAGAACATAGCAAGCAAAATGTCCCAGAGATTTGGACTAAAATAGTTGAAAGTTGTTCGGTGAGCAACTTGAGTCATGTGTTTTATAATTATCGTTTTCTGTTCCCGTTCGGCTGGTTGATTCCCCTCCCGTATTTCTTGTGCTCCATTCTAAAAACCGAGCAAACCATTTGATGCATAATTTTGGCCAATAATGGTGAACGACGGTTATAAAATTCGTAATGAAATCCAATGCGGTGGGTCGACCGATGAATGATCTAATTTATAATTCAGTAAATTATTCATACATTGCGTTGAAACAACTAAATGACAATGTCTTTTCAATCCCGATCGCTCATTCATCCCATCAAACTCAAACACAAAAAACTCAGACGACATGTGATGGATTCCCGAGAAAATTTATACACATACGCTTAAACAACTAGCATTTCAGACGTCATTGGCAAGCCGCGTTTCTGGCATTTGACACGAAATTGCCACATTTTAATATTTTACATCGGTTCTCACAGTAACTACCAAAGAGCAGCGGTGAAATAAATATTAGACAGGAAATCCATTCCGCCCAGAATGAAGTCCCGGTGACAGGGACAATTTCCTACGGTCATGTGGACGCTCTGTAAACTGCGTAATGTCATTCGCATTACCCTTCTGTCTGTTCTCAATGTGGGTGTTCTTAGCGACTCGAGGTATCGCATGTAGGTAGTCTGCAGCCGATTCACTCACGACAGAAATTGCGTGGAATGAGATCACAAGCCTGACCACCGATACCTTAACAAATGAAGTGTAAAATTATATTCGTTAAGTTGAAGTATTACATACAGTTTGAACTACTGAATGACAATCTTACAAGTATGTCCAGGAGAAAGAAGTGTAAATCTCCAACATAATAACCCGCACGAAGAAGTACAAAAAGGCAATAGGTTTGCGCAATTTGTTGAACAGAAATAATGGAATAGAAGAGAGCAAGTCCAAATCCAAGACTTTTGTTCAGTTCCCTGACGGTGAAATATATTTGACGGTATTTCTGCACGGATTTTAATACACTCAGCACAGCTGCTTTCTCTTTGTCGCACTTAGCAATGCTTCTTGTCAAGCATCTCAGGCAGTCTCTAACCGCATAAGCCAGGCAACCAGGGAAGGTAGTCATCATTGATATTGCAAAATATAAAGTTGCAAGGCTACTGCAGAGCAACGACCAGTAGATGTCTTCCACCAACGGCCACTTTCCAGGTAGCACCGAGTACACATGCACTTGTTCTGATGCCTGATCCCTTAAATTTGCAAAGACCGCCCATATTTGATAAACGTCGAGGATCCTGAAATATATACAAGTAGTTGTTTTATCAGCGCCGTATAATTTAAATGGATTATCGTGATTAATCTCACGTACCCCGAAAACGCCATCAGGAAGAAAGGAGTGGACGAACGGAACGAATTATTTGAGGTTTTAAGTATGGTACAAAATAAAGTGAGTGTGGACTGGAAGTTTGCCAGAAAATCTGTACTTAGGAGCACAACGTCGACAGGAATATAGAGTGCCATGGCTGCTAACCACAGCAGAGACTCCAATTGTGTAAAATCGTCGATTGGACCATGTTTCCAGTCGAACGCACCCAGAATCAGAAGAACTTGGTAGATAACGATAAGACAACTGAAGATACGTGATAGTACATAGAGTATGAAAAATGGGTAGGAAAACCTATACTTTATTTTCTTGCTGTTCTCGGTTTTCAGATATGGCGAAACTAGTGTAAAGCTGTAGTAGGAGAAAAGCCTGTCTAGTACTTTCAATTGATGCATTCTGATTAACGTGACGATAGAAACCTTTGGCTTCACTGACTAGTTGCTCGGAGTTTGGAATTAGACTACCTCAAAATTCTACAAAATGCTTGTGGAGAGGTCTAGAAAATTCATTTCACTCCCACCATGACGCAATTATTCATATGAAACATTCATTATAGTGGCCAACTTTTAGCCATCCATTAGATTGTAATTTTTTTATCAGCACGTGTCTTTCGTTGACAGAATGGGTTTGACACTTGATTTACTCATTTATGTAAACTCAGCTGAGAGGGATAACGCTTTTGAATAACCACGAAAGTTGTAATAGGTTTTTAATAGCTACTTAGAGGAAACTAGGGGAAATGTGTATCGGCGTTTACCCCATATAAACTTAAAGAATTTAAGCCAAGTTTCCGTTAATGCTTCATAATCGTTTTCGATAATTACGAGATGATATAATGGCATTTGCTATTTTCGAATGCAAAAGGAAATGAAAAGAAAAGGGAGAAATTTCCTTATGCGGCGCAATAATTAATGAAGTTATTTGCGAACATCTACTTTTTGTTACGCCAAGAACATTGGTGACTATGTTAATATTTTAGGTGTACCGTTAATGCGGCAATTTAAAAGATCTTGGGCTCACTTAAATAATTAATCCACTGGATGATTTCAATGTAGTCCAGAAGAGGAGAAAAAAACTTAAATGATTTTTAAAAGGATGATTGCATGATGACTCTTCCGTTGTCGTCAATATTAGCGATACTGTATATATAGCAGTTCGTAATTTATACAAACGCATCAGCGTTATTAATTTGCCTACGTTAACAAAGCAATCGCTGTATAATGAGCTTTCCCTTGCGGGTGCTGATAATATTAGATATGTAGAAGAAATCACATTCCTCATGACACAGGCTTGAATAAAGTAAGTTCATTGTTCAGGACAGGGTCGTCTAGATAAAATACCAGGGATTTTAATCGAATTTTAATTAGTTGCCTAATGACAGGATTCTAACCATATACACCCCCGCAGAGACGTTAAAGGAATTAGTCGGCAGAAAATTACTAATTCGCCAAAGAATCAGCCCGGTTTGACATACTCCGAAAATGTTCGAGTCGATAGCAATGTGAAAGCGTCATTCATGCATTTTGTACAACTTTCGTTCTGGAACGAGCTCTTTTAATCCGACGATTATTTCATAGATAGGCATACATACAGCCAAAGGAACATTGAAGCGATTTTTGGGTCAAGGCGATAGATTGAGCCATTCTATTACACTACCCGTTTATGCTAAACAGTCAATTAATTATAATATTTCCATTAGTCAGTCTCCAAGTGCCGCAATAACTATTTTATTATCTTCCTTTATAAACACAAAAACTGAGTTTCCACAAATCTAGTTTTTTCTCATGAATTTACAGCGAATCCTGAAAGATTCATCGTCCACAATTCCGTGCCCCGTAAAATATGAAAATCATTGCCGTTTAACTGTTCGCCAATGTGAAAATATGTTCTTTTCTTGCGAATTCATCATGAGAAACTACGAACGTTATAGGGAGTTATACATGCTCTTGAGTTGGAGCCTTCTAACCAAAACCCTCATATGAAACTCATTTCCTCTTCAGTGCCCGACTGACTGCAAATGTATGACCTACATATATCCATAAATCCATGGTGGCAACTTTACACCAAAGTATCGTGCAAAATTCACACAATACTGCTATTGCCATTTTGTTTTGTAACGAAACGATCGACTAATATATTGCCGTCAAAGCAGCAGAATTGGATTGACGCAACATGTGATCTATAATTGAGCGCTGGATTCACATTACAATATTTTTGGTGCAAAATTGGGCTACACAATCATTCACAGTATACAACGGTAAATTTCAATATAACATCCTTTACTACAGATTTTCGATACAAATTACAATGCAGTATATCGCAAATTCATTGAAACGACTAATCTAATTTCCAATTGATCGCTGTAAATTGTGCTATGGCTTAATACATTAGGAGAAAAGCTCCTCTTAAAAATTTGTGTAAGGTAAGCCAAGGGTGTAGAAAGCCATACCGCAACACATATATCCCCTTTTTAGCCGGTGCATACCGTTTTCTATGACGCTTAGTATCGTTAACTCCAAAGGGCAGCAGTAAAGTATATATTTGAGAAAAAGTCCATTCCACTGAGCATAAAATCTCTTTGACAGGGAAAGCGTCCAACCGTCATGTTGACATTTTGAAGACTCCTGTATGATTTTTGCATCAACTTCCAATTACCAGAATAATTCCGACTGCGTCTTGATTCAAGTGAGGATTTAATTGCTCGCTTATACTCATTGCAGGCCACGCTTACTGATGATAAAGCATTGAAAGAATTGACGAGCCTAAATGCAGAAATCTAGGAAAATATCCAAATGGTGTCTTTAAGTTTCACCTTAAGTAAACTTTTCGCATAAATTCGGGAACAAATTACATGTTTGAAACCTACCAGCATATCCGCAGAAAGCAACTGGATGTCTCCAGGACTAAGTCCATGTCCCAAAAGCTGAAACACGTAATAAGTTTGTGCCCCCTGTTGAACGGCATAAATTGAATAAAACAGTAATAATCCAAACCCCACTGACTTATTCAATTCTCTCAGAATGCAAAAGAGCCGTTGATATTCCCTCATTAGTCGCCAAATACAGCTGTCTGTTTTCAATTGGGTAGCTTTCACAATGGAGAAACGAAGTATCCTGAGATTGTCTTCAATCACATACGCCAGACAACCAGGGAATGTAGTCATCATGGAGATGACAACCAGAAGAATGCTGATGTTCGTGGAATAGAACAGCCAGTAGGCATCCTCAAGAAGTGGACTCTGGAATGGAAATATAGAATACATATGCGTTTCATACGGTGCCTCCGTTCTCAAGCCAAGGAAAGCCGATCTGATCTGATAGAAATCCAGCAACCTGTTTCAAACGATAGAGCCAAACAAATTTACACAAACATGACAGTGAACCAGTTTGTATGAGTATATCGGAGTAAATGTTCAATTATTTGTAGTATACATGGAGACTATAATCAACCGTAAGCACTTCCATTCCTTGCTGCTCTTTGTAGATTTGCAACGGATGAGCGGCAACACGCATCGTCGAGGCTGCGTCTCTAACATGTACAAAAGCTGTTGAAAGTTGAATGCAAAATCTTTGTTCAAAAGAATAACGTCAGATGGTATGTACAAGGATGACGCCGTAAGCCACAAAATTGTCTCCAGTTTTACAAAGTTGCTCAATTCACCAAGTTTCCAGTTAAATGCACCAAATAGAATCAATATCAGATATGCGACGGTTAGCATGCTAAACACTCGGGTTGCCGTGTAAGCAACATAAACAATCCAGGAATATATTTTAACGAAGTGATTATTTCTGGGAGTTTCTGAACTCAATGGATTTAGTAAAATTCTTGAATAATGCTGAAAGACAAACCGCAAAGGCCAATGGGAGCTCATCGTGACTTTATAAAAAATGTATTTCTTGTCTGACTGTTAGACATTCCAATCTGATCATGGTTGTGTCTCAAGTTTCATTTATATACCACAGCAGGAAAAGCTACTTCTGTACTTTGTACTATGAACTGGACTATGAATCATGGACTTTCCTAATTAGTTGGACTTTGAATCGTGCGTGTGTACGATCACGTTTCAACCATTTGTTGATGTATTTTTGGCCAAATGAGCTACTTCTGTCAGGCGGTAATGTCGATGCGACATGTTAACACTAATGACAAGCAATTATGTCTGATATGATTCGGTGCTTTTCTGTCCAAATACTAAAACGTGATGTAGGCCATTTTATGTTTCCCTGGGGAGACAAAATGAGACTGCCTACATGGAGGAATTGGCCTGATTGAAACACATTACTACTATTTGCAGCAATCGTTAAGGCAGTGGTTAGGTCTCCCAGGAAATTAGTTTCTTAGGTTGCCAGGTTATACCAACTTAACTGGAAAGAAATTATTTCATTCTCAAAGCATTCATAATTGACTTAGGTCGACCCACTGACGCAGTATGCATGTGTGTTTTGTAGAAACGAATCACTCTAGTTAACGACTCCAGGATATGTGTACGTCATTCATTGAAACGAGTAGCTTTTACGTTTCTTTTAGTCAGTATGTGGTCCTTGACACATCAATTAGAATAATAAAACGTCATTTCTTGGTCTCCAATGGCTCCAACGTAAAAAGTATTAAAGGGCTGAATGTAGAATAGTAGTTGCTGGAATGCTCTTATTATTGTATTTGATTAATTAAGGATCTTTGACGTATTTCCCAGCACGAAATCAAGACGATTCATGCACCTAGTTCGTGATTCACAACTGTGTCTCACTAATAACTGCGGGTAAAACAAGGTGAGTAGTAGCTCGTTTACGGTATCCGGCTAATTCCGCCCAAGTGGATTCCCACCTGGAAGATTCCCCCAGTAAATTCCCACCATGGGGAATTCACACCACGGAAAATTCCCACCAAAGAAAATTGCCACCACGGAATAATCCTCCCACCGAACTTTCACACCAAGGAATATTCCCACCATGGTGTATCGCCTACACTTAAAACCCCCTCTGTATATTTCAATCACGTGGCCTCTACCCACCGAATAGTCTCTCAATAAATATTTCTCCAAAAGGAGATTGCTAATTATTTAACAAAGTGTGGCATCCGTGCATAAGTCAATAATGATTTTCACAATTTCAGAGATGTTTTCGTGCAGTAAATTATCAGCAAAATTTAAGTCAACATGAAAACCCAAAGTTAACTAATTAAACTAATTAAATAAACATTGCATATTTGTATAATTCCAATATTTTTGTGCGGTGGGTACGACAAACCTTCTTGTACTCACTATAAAGGCAAACAGAATTGTGTGCTATATGTTTATGTAATGTATGTCCTCGTCTGCATTGTATAAATTGAAAGCCAACCCCAACACAGTAAATTACAGATACAAAAACTTTTGCATATTTTCTTCGGAGGAAATAAATTTTCTCGGAACATTTTTGCACATTAGCAAGTAGTTTCGCAGGTTTCTCTTATTCTTAATTTCGCTTAAAGCGATTAGTTACGAAATACTTTTTGACGAAAAATCAATTTATTTGTGAAAATGTATTCAAATTATGGAACATTTCTCTGATCTCCAATGTTCTCCTCGCATTTTCCTCCTCCGCGCATGTTTTCCATGCCTGAAATTATAATACGGAAACTGGAATTAACCAATATTGGTATAGGTAAGATGACACACAAACTACCGGTGTGTTAGAGGGGATACTAATAATTAGGGAAATATTCATATGAGTCACGTGATGAAAATATATAATGGGGGTTTTAAGTGTAGACGATACACCATGGCGGGAATACTCTTTGGAGGGAATATTCCATGGTGGGAATGTTCGGTGGGAGGAGTATTCCGTGGTGGCAATTTTCCTTGGTGGGAATTTTCCATGGTGGGAATTTACTGGGGGGAATCTTCCAGGTGGGAATCCACTTGGGGGGAATTAGCCTGGAGCCTGGTTTACTCATTCCAATTTCACTTACTAAACTTGGAACGATATCCTTCGTCGTTGTAACCGAAAATTAAAAGAAATATCTTGATTGGAACATTGGTTGAAGGGTAGCATGAACTGGCAAATAGTTCAACGGCGCAACTTAATACAAGCGGTTGTATGAAAGAAGGCTAAAGTATTGGTAATGAAATGACAGCTGTCTTACATCCACTAAGTAATACATTTAAATTTATACTATAAAATTAGTTGAAAGTTGCAAAATTGCTGTTGAACATATTGAATACATAATCGCTAATTTGAAGAACACGATATCAAAAACCATTGACATCAACTACATATAATCTGGGTGGTTCATTGTTCATCTTGTTTCAACAAGGGAATTAGTTATTGTCCTATGCATCCGTTTTATCTACCTGGGTGACATGTGTTTCAAATAGACATTTAGCGCAATACGTACAATGTATTGTCACGGTGATGATGTAAAATTAGTAATTAGGGTTTCTAATTTTCCTAGTTATTGTCGTAATTTATACATATTCACGTACTAAAAATCATGTCATGTCTTTAGTCCAGCGATGATAAAATTGAACGAGAAAGAGGATGATGATGGGGTAAATACGGGGGAGAGGAAATGGGAAACTTGACAAAATACTTTAGCTGCTATTTAGATGTCCTTATTTACAACACAAAATGACAACCATTAAACTAACTCGGGAATGTCCCGAGATAGAATAATGCATACAAAAGTTGCCTTAATTGAAGTATACAGGGAAAGGGAACGGTTTATATTTGCCGGCGGAAATAAATTGCCCAACAACTTAACACCGAAAAGCTGATAGCGGCTCAATTGTCGAAATACTTGACATTTAGTAATGACTACTTTGTGATGGACGGCCGATAGATGGTGCTCTAAATTTATGTACATGTCAATTAATGTAGTGAAGAAATTGCTGTCTTTGGCCCTTCAAAACCTAGAAAGCTCTCAGCATTTTGCCGACTTTGTACAACAGCATTCAATACAGGTGTACAGGGATTGGTGCTGGCTCTGGTTTCATTTTTATTCCAACAGTTGATTTTAAGCTTATGTGAATACCTGTTGAATGTGCTTGATCCCTTCTTACTTGAACTAGTAAATTTTAAAAATCCGCTGACTTAGAGGCGAGATGTCTTCGAATATATGGCAGATTTGCAATTCGTGCACCGTATTTATACTGTGAGTTGCCCATACATAATCATTCTACTAATGAACGCAAACATTTTGTTAGAAATGTAACAAATGATTTCGGATCAATCGTAGTTGAAATAAATTTGATATATCTGAAAATATTGAGCGAATCTTAAAAATAAAAATAAGAGTAGCGCACACACCCGATTTTTAGCAAGAATACAGGATATGGATCATGTGGATTGGAAACCCTTTTGAAATAATTAACTCCGATTTTTTTTCGATCCAAATTTACCAAAGAGCAGCAGTAAAGTAAATGTTGGAGAGAATATCCGCCGCCGATAAGGCAAATTCCTTTTCGCACACAAAGTTCCCAACGGTCATGTGAATATTTGGCATGCTTCGAATCGTCATGCGCATCAATTTCCTATTGACCGGACGGCAATTAAGCAGCCTTAACTCCAGATATGACTTTAGTGCATCTTTGAATTCTGCTGACGTTTCTCCCAGAGTTGAGATAGCGCGGAAAGAGACAATCATACGAGCGGCGGACAACTTCAAAAACAGATATAATAACTAAAGACTGGACACCAAAATTTTGCTTGGGTTATGATTGTAATCAAGGTGTACTTACAAATATATCCGTGAGAAGAAATTTTACTTCCGCCGGAGTGGCTCCAAGTCGAAGGAGCACAAAGAGGCAATACGTTTGCGCCGCTTGCTGAACAGAATAAATTGAATAAAATAGAAGTAGTCCCAGTCCGATACTTTTGTTGAGCTCCCTCGTTGCAAAGAATAGTTGTCGGTAGAGTCGCACAACGTGCCATATATTGAGATCAAATCGAGCGTACGCATGCTTAAATACTCTTTCCTTCAAACACTTCAAGCAGTCCTGAATGGTGAACGCTAAGCAGCCTGGAAATGTGGTATTCATTGAAACACAAAATAAAAGTACGCAAATATTGCTGCAAAATAGCATCCAGTAGACATCTTCAGCAAGCGGATACTTCCCAGTCAGTAGCGATAACAATTGAGTTTCTGGTGAGGTTTCCTCCCTCAAGTTGAGGAATACACCGCTAATTTGAAAAAAGTCCAATGTGCTAAAAGAATACCAAATCACAATCATCAAAACCAAATCCCAATGAAATCAATAGCAAACCAGGATTACTTTTTATATTACGTTGAGAACAGGAATAACTGAAAGTATCGGCGTTTTCCACTGCCACCATTATTTGGACCGATTGCGATTGGTACCAAGACTTTACGGAATAGCTTAAATGAGGAGCACAAGGTTGTCAAAAATCGTTTATTAAGAATAACTATGTCAACTGTAACATATAGAGATAATGCCGTCAACCATAATAACGACTCCAATCGAATGAAGGTTTCAACTGGACCGGACCATGTTTCCATTGCAGTGCTCCACAAATCATAAGTAGTTGGTAGATGATTAGAATAATGCTGGCGGTTCGAAATACCACAAATATTAATCCAAATGAATTTGAGAAAGCAAATTTAATTTGTTTGGCATTTGTACATTCTCGAATCGGAGAAAATAAAACTGTTCGATAGTAAAAGAACAGCGCCGTAATAAAGTTGACCTGAAACATTTTCAAAAAAAGTTATATTGCCACATGTGAACAGAAATTTAATTGATCTAGCTCTTATGTGTGGTGAACTTAAAATTATTTTGTGGCTAATAGCATTTCTCTCACACTCTGACCACTACTTTGAATGCCTGGAATGATTCAAAAACCCTAGTAACAACTCCGGCCGCTCTGATCGGAATTTATGAATTGAAGTTGCAAATTAAATTTCAATTTTTATAGCTTCCCCTCAGGTGGATATTGTCTTGTTTACATGCAATCAACCAATAGCTATAAGAAAATGCGTACAAGAAACTGAACATGATATGTCTTTTCTTTTTTCCACTAAATGACTATTGACTTTCACTTCTGACATAATTTTGCTTTCTTCCGGGCAATTAATTGATCGGACATTCACAAAACCAATTATGATCGTGTTTTTTTCTGGAGACGTATAAGTGCTACCTTGGATGTTCAAGAAATGAACTTTAAAAATGCATCAAGTGTCCATTTGTTTGAAGGCTAACCGTTTTGTAGTGATTACAAAAGCGTGTTCTGGAAAAATTAGTGTGAGCAAAATTGACTATTGCCAATAGGTGGCTGACTACGGTTTCACTGATCATAATGTTTGTTCTCAATGCCACTCATAAAAAAGAACACCGACGAACATCAGTAGCATAGTATTATGGATAGCTGAGTGACATATGTGGCATATTTTGTCCCAACGGAATTTTGTCGCGTAATTGATGAGCGACTGGAGAAAACGTTTTCTTAGTTTGGGTCGGCCAAACCATAGTAATTATATATGACTGTATTAAGTTCCTTGTTGCTGGTTTTTTCGCAATAAATGCTAAATTCGCAAGGCTTCCTGAAATGAGTGAAAGTTGATGTCGTATTGCGAGGTCATCTGAATAAATAACATATGCATGTCGTTATAGTAGTGTTTTTTAGCGTTATACGGTGTCATGAAAAATCTCAATTTATCTTTGATCGCTAATTGCAGTTTGGAAATTATAAGCACATATTTGTAAAAAAAAACTAGTTAAGACGATTGCTGCCTGTGATTTGGTCTAAAGTTTTTAGCGCTCAAGAACCTGGGTAAGATTTCGTTCCCATTAAAGAGGTATAGAACTTTGCCGCTTTGGGTAGGATTTCTTGCCCCTGGCACTAGACTTGGTGGGCACATATGTCAATTAAATGGGACCAATGAAGTTTAAAATATTGGGTTTAATTTGGTATTTGCGATTTATATATTGCCAACATATAAATGAAGCAGCTTATATCGGACTGTAGATTTGAATGTGTTATATCTTAGTTGTAATAAAAACTGACAATTAGCTTCTGCTTCTATATTATCAATATCCCATTAATTCTAGAAACCAATTAAAATATTCCCACTGACACAGGATGCTCCGTTTTTTGAAAACCATATGAAACGGGATTGCAATTGTACTGTGCCAACACCCGTGGGTCTCATTCACCGACTCATAAACTACGTCATCCAGTCATTTTAATACATGCCAAAAGTTTAGGAGGAAATGGAAAATCAATAGGATACAACGATTTCGTTGTTGGTAAATTATCAGGCCTTCCGAACGCATGCATGTATCGCAGTACCGATACATTCAATGAGTATAGAACCGTTATGTTTATTCATTACAAACGAAAGTGATTTCCCTTAAGTAAATTATTATTAAAAATACTCAAAGAAATGCATTCTGTTAATATATTAAATATTTACTTGCATTCGTTGTCCTTGTTATAGATTACGAGTGGGTTGACAATTATTCATAAAATGGTTTCGTAACACCATGAACTGAATTTCAAAAGTAGAACGTAAACAAAGAAGTATACATCTCACCTGATTTCCTGTCTTCAACTGTCGATTCCGATTATATTGGATGGAAACCAGTTTCGTTAGTACACACACAAATGCACCACTCAGTACTGCACAATGACAGAATACTCGGTCGGAAGTATCGAATTTTGAAGTTTGACAAAATTTCCGAATTCAGAAAGGTTATGTATGTACACGTATATAGTCATAAGGGACACAATTCAGGTCTGGAGAATTCGGATCTTGAAACTGTCTTGTTTTGGCATGCAATCGTTTCAACTTTTATTCGTATATCGATTATTCCCGAAAACTAATTACTCTGAATCCCACATTATCTTAGTAACCGTATTAATGACAAAATCGATTAGGTTCAACTGCGTAGTAGCTTTACATGGCAGCAGATGTATAACACGTATTATATGCGTATCTTCGACACGTTCAAAATTTTCAATTGGAAAATTGGCATGGTTAGGTTGTAAAGTAGCCTATTGCGACGATATTTCTGCTTCTAGCAAGAACAGTTGCAGCGCCAAGGACCGTTACTGATATTAAATTCCTTTATTCGACTAACTAACAAGTAGACTCACAGTCATGTCCCCTCGATATCGGAATGAAATTAGTCCAGTTTTGTAGAGAAGTTTTCGCTGATTCCGCAGATACTTATCTTAGATCTGACAAATTTGATTTATGGATTCTACGGGACAAAAACGGACGGAAGTTTCACTATTGGAGTACGGTATTCATTGCCGTAACATAAACTCGTGCTTACAAAGGACCTTAGTTTTTATGTGGTGTCAGCATTGTATAAAAATTCGGATTTCTGTGAAATCCGCGACGCTGAAAAATACGAAAATGCCAGACGCTGCTAAATGCAATAAAGTACCGTGTACCGCGGTCTTGCACAGAAGTGTTCCTGGCAGCAAAGCAGTCAAAACATTTTGACGTGCTTAATGCATTAGGCGTATATCATCGCTATGCATTCGGGCTATATCACTGCTGTGTGTTATGGATATACAAACGTAGGAAAGTTGAATAATGAATAAATGGGGTCATTATTCGATAGGGGTCATTATTCGATAGGGGTCATTATTCAATAGGGGTTATCACTGTACATGTGTCCATCTTGTTATTGGTCTTCATCATCTAAAATGTGTGTATTGAATTGAAAATCAGAAATTCTAATTTCAACAATAAAATACGTTTTTACCATTAGAAAAAACAGCAGACAAAAGTCAATGAAACACGATATAGTGCAGTCAATAAAAGTGCTTGCCAGAACGGGACTACCACTTTCATTGAAATTTGTCTACCGTGTTTTTCTAATGGTAAAAACGTATTTTAAAGTTAAAATGGCCATCGAGGCTTAAAAAAGAAAATATTTAAAAACATACATGTAACAGGCTTTATATTTAATGGCTAAGTAAGAGTCCTTTTGAAGCACTACAAGAACGACATATATTGAGAAGACCATTTTGACAACTAGAAACGATCTGCTGTGCCAACCACTTTGCGCATTCGGGAAAAATCAAAGTTATATCTGAATAAGCGAAAAAAACTCTACAAACTAGGCATAGTTAGAAGCCGAAATAGGCGTCTTCGATCTGAGCCTTCCCTTGTTAGTTGTTGTGCATACAAATATATCTGTCAGAAGGAACTTCACTTCTGATAGAGTGGCTCCTAATCGATGAAGCACAAACAAGCAATGAGCTTGTGCCGCTTGCTGAACAGAATATATTGAATAAAAGAGAAGTAATCCTAGTTAAATACATTTGTTCATATCTCTAGTGGCGAAGAACAATTGACGGTACAGTATAACTACTTGTCATATATTGATATCAAATCGAACATGAATATCCTTCCCTTGAAACACATCAAGCAGTCCTGGACAGTGTAAACTAAGAAGCCTGGAAACGTTGTATTCACTGAAACGCAGAACAATAGTATGCAAATATTGGTGCAAATCAGCACCCAATATATATCTTCAACAATCGGCCACTTTCCAGGAAGCAATGAATACAATTGAGTTTCTGGGGACGTTTCCTCCGTCAAGCTTAGAGATACACCCGTAATTTGATACAAGACCAATATGCTAAGAATGTGAAAGAATATCAAATCACAAACATCAGAATCAAATCTCAATGCAATTGAGAGGAAACCAGAAGTACTGCTGTATTACGTTGAGAACAAGAACATTTGATAATATCTCCGTTTGCCGCTGCAGCCTTTACTTTCTCAAATTGCGTTTGGTATTAAGGCGTTACGGAAAAGCTTAAATGAGGAGCTCAAGGTTGTCAAAAATGGCTTATTAAGTATAGATACGTCAATTGTTACATATGTAAGTAGATAGGGCAGTCAGGCGTAGCACCGACTCCAACCGAATGATAGTTTCAACTGGCCCATGTTTCCATTTCAGCGCTCCGCAAAGCAGATGAAATTGGTAGATGATTAGAACGATGATTGTGGTTCGAAATACTACAAATATTAATACAAATGAATACGATAAGGTAAATGAAATTTGCTTTCCCTTTGTACATTCCCGAATTGGTGAAAATAAAACTGTTGGATAGTAAAAGTACAGCGCCATGAGAACTTGCACCTGAACCATTTTAAAAAAAAGTTATGCTGTCAAGGACGAACTGTCATTCGGCAACTCAAACTGTTATGCGTGCTGAACTAAAATTGAATTGAAGCTTACAAGGGTCTTTCCTGTTAATACATCCAATGGCTCAAGAATGACTCAACCTTAGTAGTGATAATGGGCGCTCTGAACAAAATTTATCAATTGAACTTGTAAATTAAATTTCATTTTGTATAGATTTCCCACCGGTTGGATTTTGTATTGCAGCTATGAGGAAATCCGTTCAAGTGATGAATCTTTGTAGTTTCTGTTTTGCCGATTAATTGCTATTGACTTTCACTTGCGACATAATTTTGCTTTCTCCCGGGCTATTCATTGATCGTGCATGTAACCAAAGTAATTATGACGATGTTTCTGTCTTGAGTGTTGTCAAGGTGGATAGAGTCGATGGATATGAGATTGTCTTTTTTGCCTCTTTTCAACTTGTCTTTTTTGCAGCTTTACGATTTTGCATTAATATATCGTTTTTGACTTGGCACTAATGCATTATTTCAGTGCATTTGTAAATATGTTTTTCGTTTAGGTTAGGTTTTGCTGACTGCGTGTTAGTTTAGGTATGTATGTGTCAATGTAAACGTTTATGTCGACGGGCATTGAGAGTTCGAAATTTTCTTGCTCGCCGTTCATTTTGTGAGATCGAGTTTATTCTTGTACGATGTAGCAAGCCTAGCTGTAAGAATAGCAAGTCAGCCTTTATGTATTATGGAGTTGATAGAACTCAGAAAAAAAGAAGAAAAATGATTTAGTATGAGTTTGTCCGCGACGAGTTATAGACAACTTTTTTCTTAAGTCAGAAGAAAACAAAGTTCCCTTCTGACAACATAGTTATTAAGTATTCAAAAAACTGTTAAAATCACTGATAAATGTATTGTTCGTAGACAATGAGTAATAAAGTTTCGTTGTTCGTCTTATCAGTAAATCGTGTCTGTCAAGATGATGGTTTATTAATCATTAAATCACGAGATCATGTTGAGCGTGAAGCTGTTAGGAGAACGCTGTTCTGAACCACCGTTGAACGTAAGAATAGAAACCAGGGTTCCTGAAGACTGACGGAGTCTGTCCGACAGTGCGTCATAAAAGTGTGGCGTTCCACTATGAGGTGACGACCCTGTTTTTCTCCGGAAATTCAATTCGAGCTCCAAAATTTTTTTTCGTCAATTACCTCGCTTCTTGTGTTGATTATATAGAAAAAAGACCTGAAGATTCCGAATATGATGGTCCTATGTCGCTCCAAACCACCTGGTTTGAAATATAGGGAGAAGACTGCAAAAAACCGTGAAAAAATACGCTTTTTTGCAGAAAAGTTTAATTTCTGAAAAAAGGCGGACGAGTCAAGGTAAACGCGTTCCAGATTCGAAAAGTCCTGTCCTTCTTACCCCGAAATCCGATTCCTTTACACCTTGATCGATCCGCCATTTTGAATAATTAATGCTTGAAAATGTCGTTTCGAAAGTTGGAATGGGGTCGTTCACTATACACATGCAAACCCACCTACCAAAAACGATGCCGGTGGGTAAAAAATAATAATGGCAAGTTCTCCAGCCATCCGGCATCGTTTTTGGTGGGTGGGTGTGCATGTGTATAGTGAACGACCCCATTCCAACTTTCGAAACGATGTTTTCAAGCATTAATTATTCAAAATGGCGGATCGATCAAGGTGTAAAGGAATCGAATGTCGGGGTAAGAAGGGCAGGACTTTTCGAATCCGGAACGCGTTTACCTTGACTCGTCCGCCTTTTTTCAGAAATTAAACTTTTCTGCAAAAAAGCGTATTTTTTCACGGTTTTTTGCAGTCTTCTCCCTATATTTCAAACCAGGTGGTTTGGAGCGACATAGGACCATCATATTCGGAATCTTCAGGTCTTTTTTCTATATAATCAACCCAAGAAGCGAGCTAATTGACGAAAAAAAATTTTTGAGCTCGAATTGAATTTCCGGAGAAAAACAGGGTCATCACCTCATAGTGCGTTCGATACTCAACGATTTCAGCCCCCACAACAACAAGTGTTTCAAGTGCTACCTGAGATGTGGAAGATTCCAACGTTGAAAATGCATTTACTTTCATGCTGATCGCAGGCTAAACAGTTAGTAGGTATTACTATAGCGTGTTGTAGAATAATTAGTGTGATAAAAATGAACTACTAACAATCAGTTGCTGACTACGGTTTCTCTGGTTATAATTTTGGTTTTCAATGCCACTCATTCAAAAACCACGTCAAAGCACATCGCCTGCCCAGTATGATGAACACCTGAATGACGTCCGTCGCGTGACCAAAGGTAATTTAGTTGCGATGTTCTTTGATTGTGTCCAGCGCAGAAACGGAGTTATAGATGACTTTAGATCGACCACTAAGCGCCCACGTAGTTGTGGTTTCTTGTAATAAATTGTAAATTCCGCTCTGGCTTCTGATATGAGTGAAAGTTGCTGTCATTTTACAAGGACATCCAAATTAATACCATATACCAGCTATATGCCATACTAGTAAGTTCTTGGAGCGTGATAAAATTTCATAAAACTCTCAATGTGTCTCTGAGTTTGCAGCTTGTAATAGCATATTTCCATGAATAATTTGGTCACCACAATCACGGCATATGTTTTTCTGTAAAGTTTTTGTTCTATTTTAGGAAGTTGTTAGATCTTTGGAAGAAATGCTCTCATACGCATTGAAATATGCATAAAACGAAATTACTGAACCTGTGACGGTGTTAGTACAAATTAGAGCTTACCGTCGTTCTCTGTTTGCATGGTGTGTGAAGAGCCATGAAGAAATAAAGCCAGCTTTTCAAACTAGAAATAACTTTTATCTACAACGAAAATTTGGTCGAAACTTTCAAGGCAGCATAATTAAACAAATGAAAAACGCATCAGTTAATCCCAGGAAAGTAGAATTTAAAACGATTATCTTCCATATCAAACTGACATGGTAAACTTGTTTGGTGGCGCTTAAACTCAGTGTGTTGGTATGTCACGTTAGACTCGTAGTTTTTTACGCTGCACGACCAATTGAAAACACAAGCGAAGCCAGTGCAACTTTGGATGACTTGCGCTCTACAGTGGCGGTGCTGATCGTGCATTGCTCTGACCGGGCGCGGGCTGTGGTTCAGTGCTGGCAGTTAATAGCTCATTTAATTAACTTAAAGTTAATTTTGCAGAAAATGTTTGGTACCGTTAAAAACTGAGTCGAACGTGACATACCAAAACTCTGGGTATAAGCGGCACAAAACAAGTTTATCATGTGAGACGTGTGCAGTTAATTCCACAGACATTAATGAAATAAATATTAGTCTATACCGTATCCACTCACAAGAAATGTGGTGTCGGCACGGAACTGGCTCACTATTCACACAAACATGAATGTTGGAACACCAGACCATGGAGCACTAACGGGATGCATGTTCATTTTTGCTTAATTAATAATAATGAAACATTACCAGCAGGCAAAGAGAATACCTTCTGCCTGCTGACTAAACAAATTATGTCCATAATGCAGCGGTGAAGTATATGTTGGAAAAAAAGTCCATTCCAGTGAACATAAAGTCGGCACGACAGGAACATCGCCCAACTTTCATGTGAGTATTTCGTACACTCCGAATTGTTGCCCGCATCAACTTTTTATTCCCAGGAAGGTTCTGCCTTTGCCGATTTACAATGAGGGACTCAATTGACATCGCAAACTCCTCCGAGGCTGGATATACTGTTGATAATGCTAGAAATGAATGCATTAGCCTAGAAGCAGAAATCTGTAATATAAACCAACATATTGATTCACCCAATAGCCAACAACAATGTTCAACAAATTTTAATACATGAACAATTTTGACATACAAAAATATCTGTGAATAACCAATGAATGTCGCCAGGGCTGACCCCTTGCCTCAATAGCTGTAACATGCAATAAGTTTGCGCCGCCTGCTGAACAGCATAAGTGGAGTAGAATAGCAAGAGTCCATAACCAACGGTTTTGTTCATCTCTCTCACTACGTAAAACATGTCTTGGTATTCCAAAATGATTTCATAAATTCGGGCTTCCGATGGTAGCTGACTGGATTCTAGAATTGAACTTCGGAGAACACTCAAGTTCTCCTCCACAACGAACGCCAAGCATCCAGGAAATGTTGTCAGGAATGATATGCAAAGTATCAGAATACTGATATGCGTACAACCCAGAAACCAGTAGACATCTTCAACCAGAGGCCACTTTCCCTGAAGTAGTGAGTAGAATTGTGTTTCGTACGACGACGAGGTCCGCAAGTTTAAAAATGTTCCTCGAATTTGATAAATGTCCAAGAGGCTGGTGATAAGTAGAGATATTAACACCTAATTGCTTCAGAGAATTTCACAACATGTATTTTACTTTATGGAAACTTACAGTGAAAATATTAGCAATCTAGTACATTTCCATATCTTGGGATTTCGGATGGACTTGACGATACTGTTTGATAGAAAGCAGCGTTTGTCTTGAGCTTCCATCATGTAGAAGAACTGTTTCAAATTGAAATGAAACTGTTTGCTCAATAAAATGATATCTGACGGAACGTATAGCGATGCCGCTGTGAGCCATAAAAGAGTCTCCAACTTCACAAAAGTGTCCAAGTCACCGTGTAACCATTTGAAGACGCCGACGATAAGAAGTATCTGATATGTGAACGATAACAAGCTGAAGCCACGCAAAGCTGTATAGGCAACATAAGCGATGATCTTCCATACAAAATTTCCTGGTGTGATTTCTGAATATTGTGGAACAAACATAACACACGAATAGTACCTACACACATATTTCAATGGCCAATGTGGACTTACTTGTGTGGTCTTTTGATAATGCATATATGAAGTTTGCGGATTTGTCCGTGATACAAGTTACCTTTTGTAATGAAAAGAATCCAATATTGCTTTCGTTTTTTAAAGCTTTTGGAATGTGTATTGTAGCACGATTGATGTTATGAATTATTATGCCCGTAAACGTATCAAAGTTTCCAATTTCTGCAGTCCCTTGCGTACCAAGGCAAAATGTATCTTTAAAAACTTCATTTAAACTTTCCCGGGATTCATACCCAGAATTCTAGTGTGAATAATCACTTGTATAGGCGAGTTAGCTCTGGAATACAAAATTGTCACCACATTCAGTACTTATTTTGCAGAATGCAAAATGAGTCGGGGCAATAATCACGCACCCATTTTACTGGGCGTGTTTCTATTAAAGGCACATTATTACCATGTCAAATGGCGTTGTTCTTGTCTGTGCCACATGAATGACTCAACGTGGTTAAACCTTTTCTGTGTAGTTTAATTGTAATAATCATTTGCGTTCAGGGAAAGAAATGCATAATGCATTACACTGGAACGCGGATAGACACCATAATGACTGGTATATTCTCCGGTCATTAGGATAGTAAAAACGTACGAGAACAGTTAAGATTCGGGTTAATTGAATTTCCAAATTGTGCTAAAAGGCAGGCATAGATAGCGGGGTAAAGTAATGTCATTAACTCCCGTCACGCTTAACACGATACTCGGAGGAAATGAGAAGCTGTGATTTATTTATTAAGCATGGTAATTTTCAATACCTTGTTCTTGTAGTCTTGGAGTCAATTTGGCCGCCACGCATAGGCAACTAAGGTCATTACGATTACATGGATGTGCCACGATAACTAACCAGAGTTTAGAAGCTTAATATTAATATTAAATTCAATACAATTGAAGGGGTAATGGAGGGAGGTAATATGCCCATGACCAATTACAACCAGTTAACTGACATTTCATTCCACAACTGACAACAACCAAAAGAAATTGCTGCGCTGACTGTCTTTAATTTGTGGAAATACTTTTCAGTCTGAATATTGGACAACCAAATACTATTAAATTGAATCAATGTCATTATTAATGACAGGCTTACTAGTAAACATAATCTTACGTTTTACGTCATAAACGTTCTGCTCTAGTGCTTTCCACTGTATCTGTTCCGATGGTCATTTCATTAATAATAATTCGATCCTGAAACTGCAATTTGGAACAAGTGAAAACCATGCAAAACTCAATGTCAATCAAGTGAGATTTGTTGGTACATGGAAGTTTTGAATTGATAGACAGAACTTAAACTTGTAGTTGTAAAACATTCATAATAGCTCGTGACGTTTCGCGTCACTAATTCGTAAATTTCCTCACTGAGGGTCTCGATTGAATTCGCGTACAAAAACCACAGTTCACAACATTTGTTGTGTGCTGACAACAACTGGTTCAACTATAAATGTCCAGCAAACAATTATTTTAATTCCACTATTTACGAAATTGATAAGTGAGAATGTCCGAAGAATTATAATTACGTGACACCCAAGAAATTTTTTGGTATATTGTTGGAGTTATTTTTTGCCGGCTTGGCCATATTGCATCATGTCACACAAGTCATTATTTGACAAGCAAACTACGACCGTTTAGTATCCGAGACCATTAAATATGATAATTGTATTAACAACTTTGCCATTTTCCCTCCACAGTCCAAACTTGCAAACGATTACATCCTAATTAGTTTTGTCACTTATAAAGTTTTTAATAATACAGGGAAACGTTGAACTGCGTTTCTAGTAAGTTTTAACTGCGGCATGTGTCTTAACCATGGATACTTTATTGGCGATGTGTTTGCGTAAATCGTCGAGTATTTAGTAAACGATGGAATGCTTTATTTAGTAGTGCAAATTAAGATGAGGGAGCATGCGTGACAATCTTGAAGTCTAAACGACCACATCTACTGGTTGAAAAAATGGCATGTCACAAGAAACCATTATTGCGCACCTTAAGTTTATGAAGTAATACGCCTGGTGATTCTGCTACTAAATACATATCGTTCATACTTTATCTTGTACAGTGGTGCGTCAGCGGATAATGTCAACATACTGTCCTAAAATTGTTCAATGATAAATGCTTTAAAAGTACAGCTTGGCTCTCACGAGCCAACTCATTATGTATTCGCTATAACCCAAATAACATTCAGTTTCAGAGAGATGTGTCGGCCATTTTGTGACCAGTTACATATAGTATTTAGATTTAATCGGTATCCATATAGCGTGCATTAACTGCATGTAGTTCGAAAGCATGGAATTTACCTGACCTCAACCTATGTATCTATTTTGCGCTGGCAAACAGCTGACTCAGAATTTTTCATGACCGTTTGTTGTCGGGAGCCTATGTTTCCGTACAAGTCGGAACAGTGCGCAATGCCACATAATATTAATTGCCGTTGTTCTTTTAATAATGCTTGCAAAAACCTAACGTCATCTGGATACATTCCACGAGCAAATATAAGGAATTAATAAAGCAATTCTAGTTTATAGATATATGCCTCCCTGCTTGAAAACACCCTTGTTCATTTAAGTCCATAGCGCAGCAGTGAAGTATATATTGGATAAAAAGTCCATCCCCGCCAAGATAAAGTCTCCTCGACAGGCATATTGTCCAACGTTCATGTGAATGTCCCGGATACTTCGGAACCTCATTCGCATCAACTTCCTATTCCCTGGCAGATTCTTTCGTTGTCGCCTTGCCATTACGTACTTGATTGTCATTTTGAAGTCCTCAGACGCGGGATACACCGTTGACAATGCCAGAAATGAATGCACCAGTCTGCTGGCCGAAATCTGTAATATTAACGTATCCGGACCGCATTATGCCGTGTATCAAAATTGTAGATAAGAAATTAAAAATTTTTCACGTACAAATATATCCGTAATGAGCAGCTGTATGTCACCAAGACTGACGCCTGCTCTCAGCAGCACAAACGTGCAATAAGTTTGAGCCGCCTGTTGAACAGAATACATTGAGTAGAAAATCAGAATTCCCAGCCCCACGCTTTTGTTAATTTCCCGCAATATGTACAACATGCGCTGATACTCTCTCATGATGCGCCAAATGCGAGTTTCCGTTGCAAGCTCAGTGGATTGCAACGCTGCAGCTCGGAGCACACTCAGGTTCTCCTCGACCACGAACGCCAGGCAACCCGTAAAAGTGGTCAAAAACGAGATGGCAAGTAGCAAAATACTGACATTCAAATTGAGAAAGAACCAGTACACATCTTCAACCAGAGGCCATCTTCCAGGTAGGAGTGAGTAAATCTGCGTTTCGAAAGACAACTCTGTCCTGAGTGTGCGAAATGTGATTCCGATTTGATAAATATCCAACAATCTAAAATAATAATAATGATGTATAAAACACCACGCCTGCATATAAAAGTACTTTAACTGCCTTATATTGTAGCGTACCCAGAAAATATTATCAATCGCAGACACTTCCAAATTTTGCGATTCTTAACGCCCTTGTTTCCAGTGATTGAAATCCAGCATCGTTCGTTTTGAGTCTCAATCATACGCAATAACTGCTGAAAATTGTGGTAGAAATCTTTGCTCACAAGAATTGTGTCTGATGGGACATAAAGGGATACAGCCGTCAACCATAAAACTGCTTCCAACTTTACAAAACTGTCCAGGTCGCCGTGTTGCCATTTAAGGGCGCCGATGATGAGCAGTATCTCGTACGAGGCGCAAATCAAGCTAAAAAATCGCGAAAAGGAGTACACGACGTAGAAAATATATTTTCTCAGGAAATTCACGAATGACTTCTCTGAACATTGTGGAACGAGCAACACATGCGAGTAATAGTCGTAAATCGGCTCTAAAGGCCAATGTGCTGCATGCGTTTTGCTCTCGTTGCTCATGGTGAAACTTTTGAAATTTTGGATGTATCGGAACTCCTGATTTCAGTAGAAACAAGAAACAGATTGTAAGGCTTCCCTAAAAATTGGAAAAGTCGGATCGGACATTTGAAACAAGGTTATTCCAGCATTCTATTCAACCAGTGCGCCTGCTATGAAATCTGTTGCAAGATTGTCATGGGATTAAATAGTGGCGGCCTGAAACTAAAATCAGCATTAGCCAATTTAATAGGTATAATAACTATTATTGGCACATCGTTATCATCTTAACTCGCTCTCTCCATGTTTACGCCTCATGTATTACGCATTGTTTCTAAATCTTTTTTGTGTAGTTTAAGTGGCGTGAACATTGGCACGAAGTAAAAAATAGGTATTAGAAATTCAGTACTTTGGCGGGGCTCTTGGCACAACATTTCCACTAGTTAGGTAGTCATGTACGGGTGAATATAAAAATATTAAGGTTAATTGAGTTTCCAAATAGTACTAGAAGGTAATCAAAACTAGTGAGGTAAAAAATAATGTTATTACGTCTCACCTTTTGGAGACGAAATAAGAAGCTGGTATTTATTTATTATGGATCGCATCTAAAATTACTTTGTTGTTTTTGTCGTGCAGTCCGTTCGGACCATCCGCCGTCCACCCAATTGTACATAATGACACATCGTTTTCTCTTCATATGTGCTATAAAATGGATTCCCATGCCGTACGAAATCAACTGTATCTATACTATTGTATACATCGAAATTTGTAGTACAAATGTAATAATCGGATGCTATCCTGAACCACAAAATACAAGATTTCAGCATTTCCATTAACACTTGCCATAGCGACACTTTCTTACGGCGTCTGCATGACTCCAGTGTCATAAAGTAATACACCTGATTAGCGTAATGTCCTATCATAATCGTACTAGGACAACTAGGTTTGTATTATTGCGTCAATTATTTTAAGTACGTCGCTGATGTGATTGTTTATACATTTATATTCTACATTCGTCTGCACGAGCCAAGTTATAATAGTGGTAAATTTGGTTCTAAAAACAACCAACCTTAGCTGTATGTGTTCTAATATATGAGCAATGACTTGCTTTGATAAAGCCTGTTTGGAGTCACTTATGAAAGTCGTCTAAGTTTAGTGATTATATTTTTAAGCACACGATTTATTCTGACATTGTATGGAGAATAAATGGTTATTTATTTTGACCTATAACTTTGGGAAAGTCCGGCTCACGTCATCACCACCTTCCTTTTTACTACAGGCAGCACTTTGTGGAAATTGCAACCTCGCCCAATGTAATAATATGATAGTAAAATTATTGCGCTGAAGAATTATGAGACCGAAACTGCTACAGAATATTTAAGATGTATTTGAGGCCCAATCATTGCACGAAATGTTAGCACACTTTTCACGTGAACATGTTGATTAATTCACACCTCAACTTAACTAGATTGTATCGTCATCACATCAACGCCATCATTATCACCTCCGTCATAAGCATGACGCCATTGTAGCTGTCCAGGTTTCTAATTTCTGAAATGGGAATAATTATTCCAACAGATTTTGATGGCACTAGGAGGTTTGGAGTGGCTTATAATGACGGTGAATCAAATATGCAATGGAGAAATAACTCATATACCGGATAATTGGTGTTGGAGCTCTCACAATTAAACACTTTGCACAGAATTATATGAAATTGGAATTTATTGCAAACTTTTGTCGTTTTTAGACAGCCAATCGAAATTTGATTCCGTCCATGCTATACACTCAGACACAGTAACATTGGTTGTCGGTCTAATACTTATTTTAAAGCTTTATACAAAAATACAACGGGACCAATCACACTCGTCAACTGCTTCAGTAGTACAGCGCGACCAGTACCAGCAGTTGAACAGAAGAACAAATATGAATAACGGAGTTGCAATGTAAACGATGAATTCGTTTACTGTCAAGCTCGTTAGCATGCCGTACGCATCGTGTTCTGACTTCACGGTGACGTATTCGTTTTCAGATTTTATCCATTCGAGAAATGCTGTGAAGTTGACACGCATTGGGTTATTTGAAGATAATCTGCTGCACGATCAGAAATATTACGTTAATATTTCTGTAGAGGGATCCATAAGTATTATATATTATTTTTAATCAGAATAATGAAATACCTTTCAGTTGAGCTCGCAATCAATGATGATATCGGACCTGTCAATGTCACCAAAAAGATAACCATAACTTTACTCATAATAACTTCAATTTGAAAATACAACGCGTTTCAACTATGCACCATTTTCATAAAAAAACTACGAAATGACGTTACTGCCGAGCATTCCATTAAACTACTATGACATATGGTTCATGAATTTGTTTCTCAAACTTAAAGGAAACAGTGCAACACAAAATAAAATAAAAATGTCCTTACGACTGCTCATTACGCTTACAGGTTCCGTCGAGAAGGATGTGGTTGATCTTTTTATTAATATCGGAAACAGTAACATGTGCAAGCTACTAAATATTAGCTGAAATGAACAAAACGAAGCAGCTTCCTCGAACGGATGTGGTGGCAATATGAGGAAAATAATCCAAAGGACAAAACCTGGAATTATTTTTACTACGGAAGCAATGTCAAAATACGCGAATATTATTCATTACTCAAGATGGTCAGCTTTTTAATGCAAATTTAGAACTTCGAAAATAATTCTCGCGTACATATTGCTGACAAACATAATATAACGTCGTAGCTTCTCGGCATGCATACAACATGCTCCATTTACAACATTTTTTTGGTTACTTTCATTTATGTATATATACATGAACCTATCATATACGCTGTTATGGTATAACTAATATTGTGTTGCGTTTACTGAGGCGAGTATGTTGATTGGTTCTCACAGTATTGATATTACATCCATAATTAACAAAACTACCAAAGTGCTGCGGTGGAATAAATATTTGATAAAAAGTCCAAACCACCCAACAGGAAATCCCTTTTACAAGCATATCCACCGACCGTCATATGAATATTGGGTAGACTCCTCAAGGTCATTCGTATCAACTTCCAGTTAGCTGGGAGATTTCTGCACCTTCTATATTTCATGTACGACGTTATGCTCTCCTTGAATTCCAATGATGATTCACTGACCACGGAAATAGCGTGAAATGAGTGAACAAGTCGTATTACGGACAGCTAGAGTAATTATGCAGAACACTATTATAACCACTTACTGAAACAAAATTTACAGAGATGCTCTTTGATACGGAACTTACAAGTATGTCAGTGAGATAGAATTCAAGGTCAGTGAAAGTCGCTCCTTGACGCAAATATACAAATATACAATACGTCTGTGCTCCTTGTTGGATGGAGTAAAAGAAATAGTACAGAGCCAATCCCAGACCAATGGGCTTGTTGAGTTCCCGTAATTCAAAATATAGCTGGCGATACTGGCGAACAACATGCCAAATTCCGAGATCAATACGCATATCAGCGGATTTGAAAATTTCTTTCGTTAAACACCTCAAGCAATCTTGAACCGTGTACGCCAAGCATCCAGGAAACGTAGTTATCATCGAGATGGCCAGATACAGAATGCTAAGGTTGATGTTAAGTATATTCCAGTAAATGTCCTCGACCAGTGGCCATTTCCCGGGAAGTAGGGAATACATTTGGGTCTCGTGTGAAGTTTCCCATCTCAGAGTCAGACACAAGTCGATAACTTGGTATAAATCAATTACTCTGTAAAACGAAAAAAAGTTTCTGAAAATGTCATTTGCAAATGACTTTCAGATTTTGTATCGCTAATTGATATTACGTTGATAATATAATGAGTCTCCAATATTTTAATTGCGACGCCTTGTTGGAATTTTCAAGTAGTTTGCTGAATAATTCCGTGGAGCGGTGAAAGTTTTCCAGGAAGTTGGTATTGACAACAAATATGTCCACCGGTACATACAGTGACAACGCCATTAACCACAATGTAGATTCAAGTTGGGTAAAGTCATTGATTGGTCCATATCTCCACTCCAGGGCACCGCTGATATACAGTGCGTTGTACAACATAATAACCAGGCTGAACGCCCGAGTTAAAAGAAATACAACCCCAAGTACATAGGAGTATGAGAAAGTGATCTTGTTGCGTTTGACCTGCTTTTGAATAGGAGAAAGGATGGCTGTAGCGTAGTAGATGAAAATGAGCTTTAAAATCCCAACTTGGTCCATATTCAGGTTTCAATTTATTTGCTGAATTTGATAAAATGCAGTAAGAATGAGTAACAAAAGAATTGAATGGAGATTGCGCAATTGCCAATTCTCTTTAGATGCAAAAAATATTAGACGATACAAATACGTCGTGTTCCAACAAATCCAAATACTAAAATGTGATGGAGTCTTTGGAACGTTAAGAAGGTTGTGGATTATATCGCAGTTTTGTGGGGATGTAGGTATAGGCTGGTGCTAGCAGTTATGAATAAATAAGCTGATTCAGAAATATTACTATCATGTGCGCACATCACGCAAGAAAATATATCACGTAGCCGGACATTTGGAATTAAAAATTCATCGAATCTACACGCCGTTATTTGTAGACTGGAATTAAAACCTAGCAGGTGGTATATCATTCTTAAAGAATTGTGGTTATTTCGTGCAGTACGGTAATACAAGGGGAAATTACTTTTTCCTCAAGAAACCGTTGTAAATTATTCCATGCCTCTTTGTGTTCAAATTTCATTCATCACAATACGTCAATTCACAATTATAATGCGTGCTTCATTAATTTGTAGTTTTACTGTGCAAGTTTCGTATGTATATAACTACGCCTTTGTTCTACAAAATTATTTCAAAACACCATACCAGCTGTAAAAAAATCTCGCAGCATTAATATTTGATTATAATTCGGAATGGTGTGCGTATTTTTTAATGACGTGTTATATGACTAATTAGTTTTTCCTTTCATTCATCAAACCGTCCAAATCATCTCAAGCTCCTTTGTATTCGGATCCCCCTCATACTGAACAAGTTAATTTCGGTACTCATGCTTGCGTACACCTTATTAGTTCTTTCACTCTGAAAGTGCCACGTAAACCTGTGCCCAATGCTTTTATTATGGAACCTTATTTCAAGTCACATGCTCGAGGGATATCCCGCAACGCAACATTTAATAGTAACACAGAATCACATGTGTGCTTATCAATTATTAAAGAACATTTGACTTCAGATTACGGAATCAACGGGAAGGCTCGTCTTTGGAAGTTGGGTCTTTACATCACCATTTCTACAACCGTCGTTGGAAGAGAGCTAAAGAAAATTTATAGGCAATTTATGTCATTGTTGAAAAAATTACATGATACCTAATCTATGGAATAAAAATTATTTTTATATTTTTTACAGAATCGTCGGTAATTATTGCCGTCACACTAATGTATGCATTGTATAGCTTCCAGCATAAATGGTAAAACTTTAAGACAGAATCAACAGTCATGCAAACGTTTCCATTTTATATAAATAATGCGGTAAAAGTCCCATATACGGCGTTGATTGCATATATGGATCTCTGAAGCCGTCACCATAACAGAGGAAAATAATCCTGCACATAATAATAGTTCATAGTTTTGCTCAATTTTGTAAATCACTAGAACTCGTAAACAAAATCATTGCACAACTCAGGTTGTTTTTGTGACTTTACAGCACCATCCTGAAAATTAGTTCGGTTATGTTCCACCAAAAACTACGACATTATGATTTTACAGGACTATTAACAAAATGGCATTAGTAATGTTGTCGCTGAGTACGTCCATGTAATTTACTATCGCGTCCTTGATCAGCGCAAAATGGTCTCCGCAGTAAACTGGTAAAGGAAGCTGGGACCGCCAACGCATTCCCAGCATGCGATGTCGTTTCCTGTTATTATTCCACCCATGAAATTTCGCACGTTTTGCTTCAATGATATCAATAGACATGAGACGTGGATGCGTTGAACTCCACAGGATAAACGTGGCTAGCGCAATTCCACCGACAAATGCGGCACTTGAAAATCCGATGAGAAACGCATGCAAGATGTTAAATCCATTGACAGAATACCATGCAAAGATGGTTAGTATAATTTGACTCCAGAGAGTGAGGTTTTGACAGAGATCCGAAATGAAATATCTTAATATTATTATCCCCAACCGAAAATGAATAAAGTACAAGAGAATGTTGGGTTCATGAAGAGCCTTTGTCTCCAGGCTTTTTAAGTAGCATTTGCCGGCGCTGCCAAGTAGGATGGGAACTATCAATACGAGAAAAAGGAACTTTATGTAAAAGTAAAATGTTGAATCTAACATTACAAATGACGCTAAGGATGCTACCATGAATATAGCCGCGTTTCTTTCTTCAGCTGATGGAAGAATAGTTTCTTCAAAAATGTTCATTACAGGATTCATCCCCGTGTAGCTCAGTAGAAATGGGAAAGGTGTTCCGAAAATGGTCATTCCGAGTATATAGTAAGCCAACAGTATTCCGGACCAATCCAGTATTTTCCCAGTTTCAACTGTGAAACGGAACGGGAGTTGGTTGTTCAAGATACAGTTGACGTAGTACAATTCATGACGATAGCGGAACCAAGAAATTTCCGTGGCTCCAAGAAATGCTGACGTTAAAAGTAGCGTTACCAGCAAGCCAATTTGAATAAGGCTGTTTGCGGATGCTACGTCTTCGCTGGGTCTGTAGAATTTTTTGACCAGGATGAAACTATACCCAACTGTTTGGAAACTGCTGCTAATTAAAGTTATAACATGCCACCATATGGCATAATAAGTGGGCTTCTTGTATTCAAGCTGAACGTGGCTGTGGTCGATGGAGACGTCAAATAGTACTGACGGAACTTGGTAGAAAGTTGACTGGTACATTCGGAATGCTGTCCGCAGCCAAGGTGTCAGGATGTGGCTTTGATACCGCTTCTGTTTTTAAAGAGGGACCAAGTCACCTTGTGTGTAAATTTTGTGCCTATGGGCATATTGGTTTTCGTCAAGCAATACAATTTGTCCGCTCAGTTATTTTTCTATTTTTCGGATCGCGGCGTCAGTGAGCAGTGAAATGAAAATGGATAGGCAAGGTTAAACTTAGCAATGTCTCCAAATTCATTCCTGAGCTCTTAAAAAGTGAAGAAAATGCACAACTTGATGTGTTCCTGGACTTGCCGTCTTTTGCTTATTTCTACTTGTAACTGCACCAACGGTTTTGAGAATTTAACTTGCAGCCAGCAAAATTTTTAGCACATCGACAAAAGTTTCATGGCTTTATGTTATCTTTAAAATCACTCAGTACATTTCGATATTTCATATCTCATACCTGCCAATGAGCATTATTAATTGAAGCAACAAAAACTGATATTGTCAATGCCAGCTTAAATATGCATAACCTTACCTGATATAAAAAGTCTATACCGACATAAGGCTATAATAAACTTAATTGCTTACTATTACTATCATCGTCAGCCTTTTCCTGTGCCTGCCATATTCATTATATTTTCATCTTATTTCCAACCAATATATATATAAAGTATTAACTTGTAGTAAATGAAGTTCAATCTATTAAGCTTAGCATTGCAAAAAGTATTGAGAAATATAATATATTCAATTATCACTTTATCGTGGATCCGAAAGTCCGTATCACAAAGCGTAATTTCATGCTGAAAAAATGGACAGCTTTTTCCTAAGTTAAATTATTTCAGTATTGTCTAATTAAATATCTTGAAGGAATATCTTGTGTATATTCCCATATGGATAGCTAATTGAGTATTCAAAAGAAACGGAAATGTCCATAAAGGTGACTGAAATTGACAGATTTTCTTGGTTTTCATATATACATATTTAAATTAACTGAACAACGAAGCAATGCATTGAATAAAATATGACGCTTCATGATGAACTGTAATTAAGTTCAAGCAAGGCTATTTTCGTTCACGTGCACTTCACATAACTTATTATCTGAAAGTGGTGAGAGAGACCGACGACATTTTTTGTGAAAACTGCTACATTCATTACAAATAAAAATTTCCGAACTCGCACTTGCCATTAGAATTGGGGCACTTTAGTTGCCTAATGTATTGCCAAGACCCAGACATTTTACTCTGAGCTTCAAAAACGCCAGTTTCCTCATGCGTTGTTCCCATTGCTGATATAATGCAAAAAATATATTCTTCTCACTTATCTGCGCTCCTTAGATTAGATGCGTAGTGGTAATTATGTCCATGATGCATCCAATGTTTCATGTAATGACATTGTGTGCTTTTAATTTACGTACTTGTAAGACACATTCAACTTTTATACCACGACCATTAAAGAAATTCAGATATTTCCACGTATATGATGTTCTGCTCCGATGAATACGTTTTATGAGTACATTGACAT